>JAWNLL010000459.1:1307500-2507500 GCA_035042425.1 Drosophila flavopinicola | reverse complement strand
GCTATAAAATGTGTGACCAAACAAAATTGCAAGGTCGTACCTTCAAAAATGCGTTTTTTTAAATTTGGGGGAAATTGGGGGTGGTATCCAAAAAGTGAAAAATGTGTTCCATGTGTATGCTTTTCGAAACTATACATGCCAAAGTAGGGGCCTCTAGCTCTGATAACTTGTAAGTTATAGCCCAAAAACGCTAGTCTGAAATCGAATTATATCGATAACTTTTGAATGGGTCGAGTTATCGATAAAATGAAATAACCTTGATCTGTCCCGGCATTACGAGAACTTATATTCCAAATATGAAGTCTCTAGCTCTTGTAGTCTCTGATATCCGCGTGTTCATACAGACAGACGGACGGACGGACGGACGGACGGACGGACGGACGGACGGACGGACGGACGGACGGACAGACAGACAGACGGACATGGCTAAATCGACTCGACTGTTGATACTGATCAAGAATATATATACTTTATATGGTCGGAGATGATTCCTTATGCCTGTTAGATACTTTTGCACAAAACCATAATACCCTTTTTACCCATTTTTAATGGGTTCATGGTATAAAAATAATTCGATTGCCGACGGAAGAATTTTTTTTAAACTCTTTGGGATGGAGTTTTTAAATATTGTGTGTAATGTGAAACTTTTTTTTTAAATCAAACAATAAGCTTAATATCCTACTTATCATTTATATTTTTCAATTTGTTTTTGTTTTTTGCTTTATAGTTTTCACGTTGTCTCACCTAATGGGCGGCGACGAGGACGAATCAGGTAATTGATTGCGCGACATTTTGTTTAACTTTTTTAACTTTTCTTTTGACTTTCAACTTGAAGATATTCCAATGAACGCACTTCCGATGTCCAATAAGTTTAAATGTATAATGAGCACATCTCCTGGGAATTCGGAGCCTTTTATAGCAGCACCAGCAGATCCAATTGGAAATGCCACAACTCTCCCACTGACTGCACATTTTTGGCCTGAACAACCCCTAAGCATCCTTGCAACTATTCGCCCGGATTCTGAGGGCGGGGCTTGTCAAGTACTACAGGGTGATTTTACGCAAAACGGCGACTTAGCGGAAGCTGTGAACAAATTGTAGAGCATATTTGTTTATGCTTTGGCTGAAAGTTAAGCTGAATAAAGTATTTTCAAAGTTAAATTAGTAGCTTAAATTACGTTTTGATTTCAAAAGATATGTACTTATTATATTCTATCATATAGTTGCTTATATTTATTTTTAAATAAATAGATTGCGAATATTATATTGTTCTAAATAGTAGAAAAACAAGTGGGGAAGGATTATCTTCGGCGTGCCGAAGATTTTATACTCTTTTCGAACCTATAGGCCATTTTCACTCTGCTAACTGCACCACTGAAATTTCATAAGCTGTACAAAATCGTTTTGTCGCGTAACATTTTTTTTTTTTTGTTCCGAGAATATTTAGTTCATTGCCAGTTGCATAGCAGCTATAAGATATAGTGATCCGATCCGGCCGGCTCCAACCAATATGATGTCTCTTTGAATAATAAGTATCTGTGCAAAGTTGTATCGCGATAGCTTTAAAAACATGGGATACATGGCCAAAACCGACTTCGAGTTGTATGGCAGCTATAAGATATGGTGGTCCGATCTGGCCGGCTCCGACCAATGTGCTGTCCCCTGGAATAATAAGTGTCTGTGCAAAGTTTTATCGCGATAGCTCAAAAACTGAGGGACTAGTTTGCATACATACAGACAGACAGACAGACAGACAGACAGACAGACAGACAGACAGACAGACGGACATGGCTAGATCAATTTGTATTGTCATTCTAAGCATACTGGCAGTAACTTTTGGGGGTCTCCGACGCTTCCTTCTATGCGTTACAAACTTCAGGACAAACTTAATATACTATTTTCTTCGAAAAGAGTATAAAAACAGTGCTTTTGAGTCTATTAATTTTCTATAATTATGAAAAATATAATCATAGCATTAAATATCTGATTTTCGTTAGTTATAAAAATGATTTAAAATTGTTATTGTTATTAAACTTATATTTATAAAAATCAAAGTGCATCGAAGATGTGATAGCATTTAGCTCATTAAATTAAGCATTGCCTACTTATTAGTCAATATACGTAGTTTTAAGTTTTGTATAAGTTTTAAGTATAGCTTTGGCAATTGCAAGTTAGGTTCCCTATGAAAAGTCCTTATTGCTTGCATGTGTAGCGTCCTTTTGTGTCTCTATAACTGACTGCTGCCGTCGCAGACTGTTCTTTGTGTGCTTCACCTGTTTTTGACATTTTGCCATTATACTTCGCACAGCAGGCGGCAGCCATGTTTGCCATGCTTGCCAGGCAGGACCTCTTTTTCTCTTTCTCTCTCTCTCTCTCTGGCACTTTGCCCCCATTTGAGTGCAACTTGGTGGCATATGCGTCGCCAATGAATGGCGTATGCTGTTAGTAATCTGAGATCAACATAAGGGCGCATGAGCTTCAAAAGCTGATCGTAAGCTAATGCAACCTGTTGACATTAGCGGATCTGCACTCAAACCAGAGAGTGTCTCGTCCACCAGCGAGATTCCCACGAGAGGCGAAACAAATTGAGCGCGAAACTGCAACAATTAGAGCACATCAGATAGCAGCGCGTAACAGTTTACGGCTCATTGAACAAATGCCGAACTATCTATCTAACTATCTGGGGATATGCGCGGATGTATCTGTGTCTCTGAAGGGGAACCACTTGAAACCGCAGCATTGTCAACAGCAGAGAAACGGGGCAATTGTTCAAATTGAATTATGTTTATTTGATGTTTTGGTTTACTTACAAATTAGCCACGTCACAGCTCTAGCTCTCGCTCCGCTCCGCCCCGCCAGGCGTCCTGGTCGCGTGCCCTAACCCCGAGGCGCGAAAAACCAGCGCCGGGCAAAGTCGAACAATGGCAAACAATATGGCTGGGCGGACGCGGATGCGCAAACCTTTTCATTACCAGTCAAATTGGTCGAGGCACGCGCCGGCGCACACTCCGGCGCACAGGGCTGATGACAGTAATCAGGTTTGATGCAGGGTAAGTGCTGCGGCGCCTATGTCCTATGTCCTTGCCAGCCCAAAGCTGACATCCTTAAGTGAAATCTTGTTACAAACCAATGTAAACACGATTGTTAATTTAACTTTTGCAATCGCTGCAGCCAACCCCGTTGACTGGTACCTTACTATACTGTATTGTTGTTGTTATTGTTACTGTTGTTGTTGTTGTAGTGCGGCGGATATGTCATTGGACCACAATTAAATTATCGCATTTCAAACGAGTGCGCCCGAGCAAGGCGATAATCGCGAATGCACACATCCACTTGGACTTGACCGACTGTGGCACTGTGGGAAAAAACGGAAACACATAAATAATACACTCTCAATTGTTTTGCATATCATTGTACTTGTCGGCTTATATATTTGATTAGGTAGAGGAAAAGAGTAAAAAGTCGGATGAAAACTACAACATAATACAAACAATGATACGCACTTTTATTTTATAACAAATATCTTCGTATCAAATAAATGTTTAAGAATTACAACATCTTTCAAATATTTGACACGACTGCAAAAAATTGCGTGAAAAACAAATAGCTATATTATAATACTCAAATAGTACATATTCAATTAATGATAGTTTTGATGGGATATCTGATAGTTAGTTCCAATCAATTGCAAGAGAAGATACAGTATTACAATAATATTTTAGTATATAAGCACAGATGGATACACATTTTGTTATTTTAACAAAACATTTTAATAATTATTAAAGTTTAATAAGTGATGAGATTTAAAATAAATATTTGAACATTCATTTGAGCAAGAAAAATCCAATGAAATCTTACACAAAGTACAACTATATACTTTGTGTGTGTGACCAACTAAATTTTAGATATTTCAGATTTGTTAACTCCCACTTATACTCGACTTTTAAAATTATAAGCAAGACATAAATTATATGATGACTTCACAAAGTCTAAGTAGATTTTCATTTATACAATTATAAAATTAGTTCGTATTAAAATGGGTTAATAATAAATTTTATTTTCAATTAATATGTATTAAAAACCTTATCACTGTTTGGGAAATCATTAAATTATTTTGTTTGCCTTGACAGTAATAATTTACTTATAAATAAGATACGTAAATGATAAATAAAGTAGAGCAGCGAGCTTAACACATTCCCATGATTATAATAGAATTGCTTATCTCCTATCCAAAACGCAACCAAGTCATGTTCAAATAATTGAACTCAAGGGTTGACGCACGACAAACAACAACAACAAGAGAAAAAAACAGATTGATAGTGTCAAGAAATCTACGTAGTGCACTCAACTGGAGCAGCAGCCATCAAACACACTCACACACACACACACACGCACACACACACACTCCACCCCAGGATCAAGGACTTGCGTCTGGAACATATCGATTAGCGTTTTGCATCCACACCAGAAATGGCCAGAGCTAAGTTGTCTGTGGATTTCAACGCTGACACACGACCAGCAGGCAGCGTGCACTTTTACGTAGGATAATCCCACGCAACCCCTAACCCATAACCCCTAACCCCTAACCGCACCCCCACCCCCAAAAGCCCACTCCATGACCACAATTCGCTGCGGCTGTTTGAACTGCTTAAAGCAATTGTCTGCGAAATTGTTTGTTTATTTTGATGTTGCTTAATGCGTGCTAAATCTCTGCCATATTATGCGGTTACGCTTGGGAAGTATCCTGGGAAAAGTAAACAGCCTCGGCGCCTCCGGTGCGAGGTGAATTCAACTGAGGACATTCTGCAAGCTTTAGTCGGTCAGCTGTGGTAAGCTTTTCGGTTTGAAACCCATCTTACTTGAGCTTTTGGCGCTACGCTTTTGGGGTAAAGTTTTCCTTTTAGTTGACCATTTAATTCATCTAGATTCACCGCTATCTAATCTCGTGTTTTTTAATGAAGTGCAGGCATAGTAAACAAACAATTCTATTTTTATGCCCTGAACCCATTAAAAATGGGTAAAAAGGGTATTATGGTTTTGTGCAAAAGTATGTAACAGGCATAAGGAAGTATCTCCGACCATATAAAGTATATATATTCTTGATCAGTATCAACAGTCGAGTCGATTTAGCCATGTCCGTCTGTCTGTCTGTCCGTCCGTCCGTCCGTCCGTCCGTCCGTCCGTCTGTCTGTATGAACACGCGGATATCAGAGACTACAAGAGCTAGAGACTTCATATTTATAATATAAGTTCTCGTAATCCCGGGACAGATCAAGTTTATTAAAATTTATCGATAACTGGTCCCGTTCAAAAGTTATCGATAAATTTCGATTTCAGACCAGCGTTTTTTGTCTATAACTTACAAGTTATAAGAGCTAGAGGCCCCTAATTTGGCATGTATAATCTCGAATAGCATACACATATAACAAATTTGGATACCACCCCCCAATCCCCCCAAAAATTCAAAAAAATCATTTTTGAAGGTATGACCTTGCAATTTGGTTTGGTCACACATTTTATAGCCAATGTTATGTCCTACAAATTTTAAAAAGATCGGACAATAAACACAGAAGTTATTTAAGATTTTACTTTCCATTGTGTGGGGCTCAGTGAAAAAGCAAGATAACTGCTTAAACCGCTTGCACAGCTTGCAGTATGTGTGTGTCTGTATGTATGCACACTATTAGGCAAGTATGAATGGATGTCAGATCTGGGTTCAGGGTATATCCTAGTCGGGCAGTCCCGACTAGAGCACTCTTACTTGTTCTTATATAAACAAAGTAAAATATAATATTAATTGAAAAATTAAATTATGTATTGAAAGATAAATATACAATAAATAATTATTTGCGTAGTATTTGGAGAGTATGATTCTGATAATTTATTATTCACATTTTATTCTTTATAAATCGAGGCCACTTTGTTTATGACTTGGCCGCTACTTTAAGCATACATTTAATTTATCTATATTACAAGTGTATGTTTTACATGTTCGTTTTGTATAATTTACTGCGATTACGTTGTAGGTCTATTACACTCCCTGCTATTTCGAGAATTATTTATTTAATCCGATTGCGGGCACAAATTAAACACTATGCAGTGGGCATTGGAATTTGAGCAGGGTGAGTCTGAACTTTGGACACGGATTTTCTCACTAGTCATAAGAAAATTAACTATACAAATTAATAACAAATTTAACGTTATTGTTTGTAACTGATGTGTTTCGTTTATTTTATATAAAGATGTATGTATATATTATGTATGAATTTATCTTAATTATTTATTTTCTACAAACAAACAAATACACATATTGTGACGCAATTGCTACGCAAATTGTTATAACATATTTTTCTTGGCTCTACAAACTTTAAATTCCTTTTGGTTGCGAACCTTAATATTAAATAATCATTAAGCAATTAGAAATCCACCTTCTGTTCTCAAGTTTTTGTATTGCTTGAGACACTTCATCAGCTATTTGGATATATACTTAACAACCGCTTACTAAATGTGTGCAAATATATTGTGCCATCATAATTATTTGTTTAACAAAAAAAACTATAGGGTTATTTCAGTTCAACTCGATGTCTGGCGATGTTATTCAGCTGTCAATTAAATTCGTACCCATGTTTCAGCAATGTGGGCTTTTTGTTTTGTACTTATTTTTTGATAAACAAATGAGAATACTTTAAATACATTCAATGAACGTGTAAATACATTTTAATGGGCCAATCCCACAACAGCACCCATCCCATACCCATACCCATACCCATACCCATTTCCATTGCCGCAGCTCTTGACGTTGCCCACTCGCAATTATAAAAGCAGACCAAAACAAACACGACGAAATAAAAAAAAACCGGCAGCAGCACTGCGAATTTATCATTTATGTTTTGGTTCTTTTTTGTTGTTGTTGTTGTTGTTGTTGTTGTCATTTTTGGGGGCTACTCAAATAAGTTTGCTTTCGTAGTTGTAGTCGTAGCTGACCCAGTGCGGCTCAATGGCCAGAGACGGGACTGAAATAAACTGAACTGAACTGAGCTGAGCTGAGCTGAGCTGAAGTGAAGTGGGCAGAAGTGAAGCGACTTTAAGGCTGGCCGGAGCAGCGTTTAGTGAGTCAGTTGGCCGCTGTCCGTTGCACAGTTCGCACGTTGCGCACAAAAACTCAAAACGGCAAACACACACACACACACAACTAAATAAGCAAAAATATCAAAACCGTAACCGTCACATACAACAACAACAATAACAAAAACAGTGAGCAACCAACGCCCCAATCGATTCGCATTTGCAAAAGCTAATAAAGCAAATCCCGCTATCCCGGAACGGAACAAATGCCAGCACGTTTGCCCAATTTGGAATATGCAGTGCTGGTAACTGAAACGTGATATATGTGGGGCAAGTGCGCAATCCTGACTACAGTTAACTATTAAGCCGACTGCTTCCGATAGCTTCCGACGCGTCCAAATATCGAGCCACTAACTAACTAACTAACTAACTAACTAATCTCGACTGCTACAGTTGAGTCGCATGTTCAAGTGCTGCGAACAATGCCGGTGATAAGCGTGAGCGCTGATAAGACGGGGGGCGCCAAGTCGTAAAATAGTACTGAAATCAAAGCTCAAATTTGCACAGCTTGCGCATTATAATAATAATTAGTTAATGTCCATGCATGTTTGTACAAGAACAAAACCAAAACCAAAAGCAAAGCGCGCACAAAATGCCAAAACGTCAGAGTCTTCCAGACCTACCCACTGGCATGGAACTGGAACGGGAACTGGAACTAGAGCTGGAGCTGCCGCTGCTGTCGTCAAAGGAGCAGGCCAAAAGTAAGTACCACACACCTAAACACACACACACACACACGCCACTACTTGGCACCGGGCTATTAAACCAGTTAAGTTGGTCAACCAAAACAAACTGGCACACACACAGACCAACACACACACACACACACACACAGTCGCAGGTCTTAGCCATAAATCAGTGACATTTGCACACTGCAAGTGGAGACCGCTTATAAGGCTTATAACTGTGACCAAACGGCTCGCTTTGTGTTCTAATCAAATGCGAATACGAAATATTTGCCTTTAATTTATGAAAATCGTGTAGCGCCAAGAAATCTAATTAGAATATGCACATAAGCACACGCGTTTGTCGATATGTATGCATATCTGTATATATCTGTGTATATATGTGTATATATATACATATCGTAGCAGATAGCTCTTTGCAGAATCTTAATCAACATTGACAACGTCTCCCGCTGTGCCTCCGCTTTCATTGATAATAAACAATAATAATAACAACAACAACAACAACAGCAGCAATATAGTTATTTATTTAAGTGTTTGCAAATTGGAAAAAATAAACAAAATGCAAATAACATTTCAGCTTGCAACAACAAATATCAACGTTGATTCCATTCGCTTACAAATGCGCGCCAAAAAGTAAGCGACAACAATTTGTATCGCATGCGACTTTTTATTGCATGCGAGAATCTTTATACATTTGCTTCATTTATGATTTGCAGAACTATTAAAAATATATTTGCTAGCAAATAAATGTGAATATTTGCAAGTAAATTTTTCCACGAACTTTTATCTATTTCGGTCCCTTTATACTTTAAGATTGTGGACACCAAAGTATTACGATGTTAAAACCATATTATTCTTATTACTCATACGCCTCACTGAACATTTTTCGTCATTGTTGATTATTTTATTTTTTTCGGAAGCATTTCGAAATGTGTGCATAACAGGATGTAGTTGGACTAATGATTTCATAAAGATAAGCATATCAATGTATAAATCGCTGTTTGGGGGAATACACTAGAATTTATTGTGCCATTACAATAATGTGCAGCTTTATTTGGATTATCAATTAGTATCTGGTTTCATATGTTGACTAACTTCACAATCGACATTTGCTAACATTTGAAACCCGTTGCTGCATCATTATCACAACTGACTATTTACTTTGGGTGATGTTTTACCCAATTAGCGACAATTAACAACCAACTGAACAAAGTTTCGTATCTGTTTGTTGGTTTACGTATAATAATAAAGCTCTTCAACAATGTTGCCATTGTTTCACATAAAGTAAATATTAGTTCACAAGTTGCAACCATAAGGCAACTATGAAATGAGTGATTGGCTACACTTAAAAAATCTTCTATAAAATATTTATGTGCACAATGCTTTAGATAATACTTTTAGTAACTTAAACCGAATAAAGAACAAAACAATTTCTTTTTTTCAATGTAAACAAGAGCTATTACTCAGCTCAACATAATGCAATCCAAGAGGTATAATCATATATATATTTTTGATTATATTTACATGTGTACTCTTGCCTTTGTCAACAGTGTCAATAATATAATAATAATAATAATAATAGCAAAACAACAAGCCAAAGCGTAAATTGCCATTAAACAATCATCTCGTCTCGTCATCACAACAATCATCACCCACCCAAAAAAACAACAAACAAATAAAAATACAAAAATGTCAACAAATTGTCAGCATTTTGTTATTTATGTGATCTATCAAGCGAACTGCCGTTGACAGTCTTCGGTGCTGGCCACGTGCCGACTAAAGGCATATATTCTGCGGCTATAGTTATAGATAGCCATATCCATTAATATAAAAAGCAATAACTATACGTCTCCGCTGCAGCTTCGCTCAGAGCACAGTTCAGCTGGGCGGCCAGCAAACTGCAGTCAGATGAGAGTGCATATTCATATATTCTTTTGTGCTTAGTACTCAAAATAAAAGCAAGTGCGGAAATGCAAATATGTCTAGCCGAAGACAAAATACGCTTCGTAAGCACGCATTTTTAAATTTAACTGAAATTCGACTACGATTTAGTGTGTTGACTATTAATTAAACTTAAAACTTCAGTAAATTCAACTATGTATATTTTTTTTTTTAATTGAATTGCATTTTATGCTTATTTCACTTAACATTTATTTACAATTTTACATTTCCAATATGGCTTTCGAAATTGATTTTAATATCAATGTATTGTATACATTTGTAAGTGTTTTTTACTAAAATGTATTTTGATTAAAATAGTATTGTTTAAAAAAAAATTATTTATTATTATTATAAAATAAGAATAATGCACGCTTTAGCTAAAGTACTGTTACATGCTAGTGCAGGCGCAAAACGCTGAGTAAAACGATGCCGGCGATTAAGTAACTATAGCAACAGTTTTTCGCGCCAAGCGAGACAAACTAAGAGAGCGTAAGCGAAGAGAACACCAGCAAAGAGAGCGCGCGCAGCTGGTGCAGTAACAGTAACAGCAGCAGCAGCAGCAGCAGCAATAGCAGCAGCAGCAGCAGCAGCAGCAGCAGCTGATAGAGCGTCGACAGCGCCGTCGACGTCGACTGCCAAAGAATGGTCTTAGCGCAGCATCGGCAGCCCCATAGCAGCCCCAACAGCAATTGGCGCTTTCGCTTTCGTCAGCATTGGCAACAGCGCTGCTGGCGTTGCACAGTGGGCTACAGTTTGTTTTTCTTCGATAAAACTATGCACAATTCTATTTTAACCGAATTGAATTGAATTTAGAAAGTTATTGAAAATATGACCTGCTATTGCATACCTTCATAATATTCCCATTTATTGATCATTGAAAAATTTTGAAGAGCTTATGAGATTAGAACACGAATTTTAATAAATTTTCATATATTATTTTATACAAAATACAAGATACTGGTCTGGCTTGCAATTTACATAGTTAAATCGGCTATGTATATAATTGCATTATAGAAAGGAATGAAGTTGTATGACCTGCTATTGCATACCTTCATAATATTCTTAGTTATGAAAATTTTCGAACAACTTATGAGATTAGAACACGAATCTTATTAAATTTTCATAAATACTATTCTTTACAAAGTGCAAGATACAAATGGTCTGGGTTGCAATTTACACAGTTAAATCGGCTATGTTTATAATTGCATTATAAAAATGTATGTTTGGCGATATAAGTAAAATCGATTTTTACTGCCAGAATTGGGCAATGGACCACAGTACTTTGGCGTTGCGTGCAGGAGGAAAAGTTATAAAAGTTCTTCGCGATTCGTACGAGCGCTCAGTTGCTCTCGGTGATTCGTTGTGGTTGTGTGAACTTGTGCCGCAGCATCAGCAGCACCAACAGCAATAGCAGCACCAACAGCAAAGCAGCAACAACAGCAGCAACAACAGCAACGACAACAAGAACAGCATCGGACAGAGACGAGACATTGTCGCCGTCGCCATCATTGTCGCCAACGCCATCGCATTCGCCATAGAGAATCATAAGAAGCAACAGCAGGAAGAGTTTTTTGTGTGAGCAGCCAAAGACAAAACGTTTTGTGGGTGCGTGAGTGCGCATAGTATAAAATTAAATAAATAAATTAAACAACAGCAACAGCAACAGCATCAGTGACAATAACAACAACAAATGCGAGCGGCAACAACATTGTTATGCATATACATATCTACAAATATGTGCCAATATAGAAATGCTTATACTTATAGTTTTTGTTGTTTGTTATAAGCAATATATCGAAAGCAGCCGGGCAGCAATGTTTGGACAACTATGACGAGATATTCGGTTAAATAGAGCATATTAGACAGCCCGCACAGCGATAACAACAACAATAACATCAGCAGACATTTATTTCATAATTTTTTTTTTCATTTGGTCAAGTGCCATAAGCAGATTTCCTACCAATTTTTTCCTCCTCATTAACTATATAATAGGCGAAAAAAAATGGTTGTTTTTCTTTAGTTCAATATTTCTGTTATTTTGTTGCTGTTGTTTTTGCTGTGCGCTGTTGCCGCGCTCGCATTTGTTTTCCAAATTGCAAATTGCTGTCAGTTAAGCGAAGCGCGCGCGAAAAATTTCGTTCGTCACACCACGCGGCGTATGAGTAACAAATACGAAATTCATTCTCTTGCGCCCGCTCTCGAATATTCATTAACAAAACCGCAATTATAATTTACAGCGGCAGCTACAGTTCAAGTGCATTGCGACTGCAACACGCAATTTAAGCAAAATTCTCAAAAAGCCACTTGTGTCGCTTGCACCACGCGTCGTATGCGTAATGTCATAAACAATAAGACGCGCTTAAATCACCAGATGCTCATCACACAATAAGAGCAACAGCCGTACGAGAGCGTCGGTTTTATGTGTCAGTTTCCGTTTGGTGCGCTTTTAAAAATTGATCAAAAACGCAGCGAGCAGTGAAACGCGGCAGAGTGGGTAACGGATTTCCGCGCCAAGGCATCAAAACAACAGCAACAGGAAGCGGGGTAAGGAAATCAGGCAGGCACACAGGCAGACGGGCAGACGGGCAGACAGTCAGCAGCATCCTTGGGTGCCAATTGTGCAGCAGGATTAGCCCACGTCTAGGAGCAACAGCAGCAAAAGTAGCAACAGCAACAGCAACTCGTATTGTATCCATAAGGTAAGCTCATTACGGGCACTGGCAACGTCGCCATGTTGACAACACCAACAGCAACAGCAACAACATCCACATCCACATCCACATCCTTAGTGCTGCTCCTGATGCTCGCAATGCCCGCGGAAATGCCGCCAGCGGTGTTTGCTTTGCTTTTGTTTATTTATTTGCTAGTTTGTCCGTCCGTCTGTCTTTCTATTTTATTTTGTCTCTGTTCTGTGTGCAAATAGCAACAACAATAATAAGAACAACAGGATCAACAATGAGGATAATAACGACAACAAGCAACAACAATGACTTTATCTTGACAGATTGCAGACCAGCTGCCCCAACTTTGTATCTACTCACATATGTACAAATGTACATCATCTACACATACATACATACATGTATTTTGTAGTACGTAGTGCAGTTTGGAATGGCATATAAAAATAAAAAATGTTATGGGTACTTGTACTCGAGAGTCTCTCAACTCCTCGTTAGGCCATAAAAGTGCTGCTATACGACCCAAGGAAGTATTTTGTTTGCTCGTCGGAGCTCTTTAAGTCCGTGTGTTTACTATCATAACCTAATTATAGAATTGCTCTCCAAAATAGATTGTTTTCTTTCGATCCTAAGCATCATGAGTACATTATGATATTATAAACATTATCTATATATTTTTATGTTTTTTATTATCTATAATTTTATGATCGAGATGACAATGAATGCGTGAAAATTTGTCTAACTGTGGTAAAAACAACTTTATCGGTATGATAAGCAAATTGTAACTTAAGAATATTTCCATAAATCCCTTTCCGATAATACGTCAAAAGAATAATGAAGACGATAACAGATTTTGAAGTCACATTGAATGGTTTTCCGAAAATCAAATATACCTACGATATAATTTTGAAATTTGGCGTACAGTTGCATATTAGATAATTTAACTGACTATTGATGGTAATTTATATTGATAAAATACGTATTTATAAAATATAATATTAATAAGAAAAACATTTTAAGAGGCTGCTAAGTTTGCTCAGGAAATCTAATCATTTATTATAATATATAGGAATTCTGTGAATGTACAAAACATTATTCTGCACTACGTCCCACTTCCCAGTTTTCTAGTCTTTGGAAACAACATTTCGGCAATTCCTCAAGTATAACCGATTTAAATATAATAAGGTTTCAGAGAAGACTGCCACACGATTGCTTTAGCCATACAAAAAGAAGTTATTGTTCTTATCAAAAAGTATGGTCTTTATGAACTTCTATTACCTAATATGTGTTTCAAAAAGTAACGAGTTAAGTTAGTGCAAAGTAACTAGAAGGCCACTTAAAATTGTCAGCTAGTAAGCAAATTGGAAAGACATATATGCCTAATACAAAGGCCAGAGGCAACTGAAAAATTCCGAATGGCCTTTTTAGCATGCAGCCAATTGGAATTGGAATCCGAATCTTAACAATGCATGCAAAAAGGAAGGAAAAAAAACAACAAGAAACAAGGACACAAACATGGCTGGCAATCACCTGGCGCCGGTTGTCCTTCAGTTATCCTCGAGTCATCGATGTTGGGTTATGCTAATGGCGGAAGCTGGGCCTCGATGACGACTGATTGGAAGCGCATAAAAGTAGCAAATCAGTGAGCACTTTGAAATTGAAATTGTAATCAAAAGGCGCTCACAATGTGGCAAGTCAGAAGGTGGCGTAACTGGGAGCATGTGGAATGTCTGTGTTTGTGTGTTGTATGTTGTGTGTTGTGTGTTGTGGGATTATCGATGCTTAGCTGGCTAAATTTGAAATTGCCAAACGATTTGCTATTCGATTAAGAAGACAACAGCTGCAAGGGCCGCTCGCTAAATAGGAGCATTAACAACAAGAGCAACGTACACAAAACACACGCAGATAAATCGAAATGGAAATAGATTTGCAAATTCATGTTCACAACAATAGCAGCTCATACATACATTAAAAAAAAATACAAAAAATACGCGCACAGCGCAAATAAGGATGCCCATGGATGCTCATGGCACTGATGACCTACATTTTGGCAGTCCGACTACTACAAACAGAAAGAAGGCTGCATAAATTGTAGCCAGGCGGCACAGGGAAACGGTCGTATCTCTGTTAGTTTGTTTACAACAAATGCGAAAATCATGAAGCGAGCCACAGGCAGGCTGCTGGACAGCAGTCGACGGCAGGAAGGACTGTAAGGACTCTTCGATGTGGCACTATGCGAACAAAACGGATCTGCCAATATTGCAATGTAACTGCAGATACTTTTTGCCTGCTTTGTTGCTATTGTGGCAAATTTGAATTTCGCAAAATAAAAGATGTACAAGCTTTGGGCAGGTGAAGATACACAAAGGCAACATTTGCATAATATATCAACACATTTTGCAGTTTACTGCCGAAAAGGTTACACACACACACACACACACACAATACACGCCCACCTCATTTATTCAGCGTATATGTAAATCTTTGTAAATGCCACTCAATTGATTTGATTTCATTTCATATTGGGGCTTTGGGGTTTTGAGCCTTTCTTTTCAATGATTTCACATTGTAAATTGCAAATATTTCGTACTCATTTTATGAGAGTTGTTGACAAAATTGTCAAGCTGATTTCAATTTGTGTGTGTTTTTTAAATGTGTGCTGAGCTAAACGATTTGATTCTCATGGGTTTATGTCCTTCCAATGAATTAAAGGACCACAGTGGCGTATAATATATATGATCCGCTTTATATTTTTCTATACATGCTGTTACTGAATACAATGCAAAGAGTAGACAATTTATATAATATATTTATGATTACAATACAATCATTTGGAGCCAAGCAATTAGATAAAATAAAATACAATGATTAAAGTAGATCAGTAGTTTCAAATTAAGTTGTTTTTTTCAAATATTACTTTTATATAATTTAAATCAAATTTTATTTTTTTTTTTAATTCTGAAACTGAAATAATAAATGTTAAAATATTTACAAAACTGGCCCAATAAGAAAAGTTTTGTGTTTAGCAATTAAGCAGTCATTATACTTAGCGTGCAATGTTGGACTAATTTAGTTCGTTATTTCAAAGATAAAAAATAATTATTTTTAGAGTTTTATTTATTAGCTTTTAGCTTGCACATTTGGTGTTTATGATGAAATATATTACGAGTCTATATAATTCTCTTTAATGTTCTCAAGATTAAAGCAAACGCTTAAACACATAGAACCGTTGAATATTTCACTAGCTTTGAAGTCATTATAGCTGTTGATGGGAATTTCTTGCCTTAATAACAAATCGTAATTATGTTTAATATAAATCTGCTTTGCGGATTCCAAATTTAGTAAAATCATAAAAAACGTTTGTGGTATTTTCGAAAATGATTCACAAATTACTTGCAGTTTGTATTTTACGCTGTATAAATCGCCTCATTTACGGCCTGATTTACTGAACGATTAGTCGCAATAGTTTGCCATAAATCGTTCGGAATTTATAGCTAACCGAAATAACAATACCTCTACGATTTGGGTTGGGGGGATCACACGTATTTGTTTTTGTTTCATGTGTGTTTAAATTCTTTGATTTTGTGCTCTGTATATTTATGCGTTCCAATGCCAAAATCAATATCATTAATTGCAAGGCGTGAAAAGTCCAATTTAGCACGTACATCAGCCAGTTAAAAAGCTAATTGCTTCTAATGCTTCTAATAGTGCGTTTCGCAAACAACGTATATTGCGGAAAGTGTGAAAATTAATTGACGGTATTAAGTATTTATGATGTGGCCAACAAGCTGCAGCCGTAATATTGAAATTTGACATGTTTAAATTCTCGATTGTTACACATAGGCAGATAAAATTGTTTACTTATCCACACTGTCACAACGTGACGATGCGGATTTTGTTGCAATTAGAGTGACAAGTGATGAGTTGCGCCTGTCAGTCCCAGATGACAGTTCATGGGCTGTCATCCGGCCAAATGTCGGCATCTTAGTTGCTCTACGGAACAACGGAAGCGGTCGACGCTGAAGAGCTAACTAAACTACTAATACTAAACGAGTGTGTGTAAAGATTACGATTACTATTACTATTACTATTACTATTACTATTACTATTACCCACTTGGCAGCGTTCTACAATTCAAATACGAGAGTCCAACCAGCTGATGCTGATGCTGATGCTCAGGCTGTGGCTGCAGCAGACGCTGAATGCACAATAAACAAATCCTTTAAATGTGCAAATTGCCTGGCAACGTCATTGAGCGTCAACATCATTATCGCCAAACTCATCATCGCCATCATCAGCATCAGCATCGTCATTGTCATCATCATCATCATCATCGTCATCGTCATCAACATCTCATAGTCATAGGATGAAAGTGAATGCACTTTTATATGCATGACTGCTAATTACAGCGACAGCTTGTCTATCTCTCAGTCTCTCAACCAGCCACGCCATGCCACGCCCCTCCCCCCACCGCCCCCTTGCCGCCTTCCCATTCGACTGCGCGATTTTGTCGCCATGTGTCCCCAGAGCTAAACGATTTCTTTTGTATAAAATTATTTAGCACATTTCTCGCTGATTGTGGCGCTTATAATTTCTACGTTTTTGTTTTTATTTTATTATTTCAGCTCGTTGCGTTTTTTTTTTGTCTTTGTCACTTTTGGTTTCAGCCATGCGAATACATGATTGCAGCTAATTGCCGTTATTTGGGGAAAAGCATCCAACTGCGTATTGTGCAAATTTGGGTTAGCGTTCAACGGACGAAAGTCAGTTAATTTTATATGATACACTGGAATCAAAGCCCATTTGTCATTTGTGACGATTTTCTCAAAAATTTATAATTCAATTAGTGGAAAATGGGTCTACAAAACTAATATTATATAGTATATGCCCTTATATATTTATATATAATGAGCTGTGTAAATATAGCCATGACCATCTCGCTATTACTATATAGTACCGTAGTTTTGGGATTATTGGCCAAAATTGCGGCTTTCGTTTTGTTTTGAGGAAAATATTTGAACTAAGGTAGTTAAGTTAGCTAAGTGACCCAGTCAATAAGTCTATTCAACGCTTATTGTCATTGTCTTAGTTGATGGCAATAAAAGCCAGTGTTCATTCCAAGTCAGTTTTGTATCTAATAGTATACTATTCATAGACTGCATACTAATAATGTTCTGTTGATTTATTACCGTGCAACAAGTAATTACTTCAGCAGCAAACGCAACTATGCAAATTGTAAGAGAAGAAATTCTATTAAAACTTGGCACTTTCTCAGCACCCAATTAATTTGTGCCGGGTGGCTTTTCAGCTTTCAATTAATTATACATATGAATAAGCCTAGACGATGATGATGATGATGATGATGATGATGATGCTGATGCTGATGGCGGCGCCGTTGCTAAATCGGCTTGGACTTGGGCTTTGAGTGCCGGCATTGACTTTTCAATTGAAACAAATCATTATTTGAGCATCGTGTATATCTTTATACTCTTTTCGAAGAAAATAGTATATTAAGTTTGTCCTGAAGTTTGTAACGCATAGAAGGAAGCGTCGGAGACCCTCAAAAGTTACTGCCAGTATGCTTAGAATGACAATACAAATTGATCTAGCCATGTCCGTCTGTCTGTCTGTCTGTCTGTCTGTCTGTCTGTCTGTCTGTCTGTCTGTATGTATGCAAACTAGTCCCTCAGTTTTTGAGCTATCGCGATAAAACTTTGCATAGGCACTTATTATTCCAGGGGACAGCACATTGGTCGGAGCTGGCCGGATCGGAATACTATATCTTATAGCTGCCATACAACTCGAAGTCGGTTTTGGCCATATATCCCATGTTTTTGAATTTATCGCGATGAAACTTTGCACCGATACTTATTATTCAAAGAGACATCACATTGGTTGGAGCCGGCTGGATCGGATCACTATATCTTATAGCTGTCATACAACTCGAAGTCGGTTTTGGCCATATATCCCATGTTTTTTAATCTATCGCGATGAAACTTTGCACCGATACTTTTTATTCAAAGAGACATCACATTGGTTGGAGCCGGCCGGATTGGATCACTATATCTTATAGCTGCTATACAACTGGCAATGAATTAAATATTCTTAGAACAAAAAAAAAATGTTACGCGACAAAACGATTTTGTACAGCTTATGAAATTTCAGTGGTGCAGTTGGCAGAGTGAAAATTGCCTATAGGTTCGAAAAGAGTATAAAATCTTCGGCACGCCGAAGATAATCCTTCCCCACTTGTTTTCAATTGACCGAGCGATGAGCGATGAGTGAGGAGCGATGAGCAAAGGCAGCTGAGCCCAAAGCTAGCGTGTCAAAAGATCGCGCCCAAACACATCCGTATCGGATATCTCTGTGAACTTGACTTTGAGTGGCTGCAAATGCATTTGCATGCATTTTTATGAACGCAGAATGCATAGATTAATTTTACTATGTGATAGTAATTAGCAATTTGACATGGACCGTTGCAGCTTAATTAGCATAGAGTGCAAATTAATGTGCGATTGCGATGTGCAATGTGTGATGTACGATGTACGATGTACGATGTACGATGTGAGCACGGGACTGGCACTGGGTGTTCCTAAATGAATATGTATGCGGGGCTTATAAACAATCCCTTTGTGGTAGTCCACTTACAGTGTGGCTGCAAAAACCAGATTACTCGATTAGTGCAAGCCACGCTGAATATATTTGCAAATACTTACGACTAGTCATGTCATGTCTTACAAATTAATAACTATAGAAATATCAAGAAATAGACGAAAAAAGAAACAAATTGATCTTAAGCTGTTTTGTTGATAGTCAAAGTCTATTAGTATATTTACGACCTCATTTTAAAAACTGTCATAAATATTTTAATATTGTTATGTAAGGTATGAAAAGCAACCTGTAGAACTAACTAGTTGTTGTCGATGCCAATAAAGAGGCTGGGCCCATTGGAACTGTTAGGTGGTCAGTCGTTTGGTTAGTTGAACGACAGCTGCAAAATGCAATTAGCGTTGTTTCCAACGCGCCGTGTGATTGCGCATACGCCACATGTGCCCGCCTGCCGCGAATATGTTGAAGGTAAAATCGTACTAGCGACGACGTAGTTTATAGCATTGAGATTGAGTCTCCGACGCACACACACACACACACTCGCACACACACACAGTCCCACTGGCAACCATCTGCACAGCAGTACCCGACCCATAGACAGGTTGCTGCGTGCGACGACCTTCAGGCAAAGGCTGCCCGTGGGCACTAACTGCGATGTGAACGGGGATGCGATGGCAGCAAACAAACTTTTACTGCAGCCGGTTGTTGTTGCTGCTGCTGCAGCTTCGCCATGCAACTCCACTGAGTGTGTGTTGATGCGTTGATGCCGCGCATATGTGGCAGCTGCAACGCATGGCGTCTATGAAATTGATAATTAATTATTCTGCCACTTTACATTGCGCCACATTTATGCTGGTGCCACCCCCAGTCGCCTGGCAATCCTGGCGCCCCACCAGTCCAACCAGCCCCATCAGCCGCCCCTTGCTTGCGGCTTTTTGCGGATACGCTTCGCTTATTGTGTTTACAAGTGCGTGAAAATTTGCGCTTAACTGCTTATCACGTGCGGCGTGTGGCGTGAATTTTACTGCGGCCCAGCTGCCACTGGCCACTGGCCACTGGCCACATATGGAAAGCACAAAGAGACAGAGACAGAGAGAGTATGCAGTATGCAGAATGCTAATTTAAGCCGAGTTGAATGCAGAAAAAGCAGGAAAAGTAATGTGCATTTTCGCATGAATTATGCCATATTATTTACAAAATCATTGTTTGATGTTCTGTTTTCTGCAACTATTATAATCTAAAGTAGCAGACATGTTACAATATATGTATATGGTATTTGACTATAATTCAGGTGCGATCGATCTTTAAACATCTGTATTATACGCAATGTATCAGCTCTTCAACTACATTCGCAACGAACTTGTTATTGAAAGATAAGGATGAAAGGAAATTGTTAACTGAGAAAGGATGCTGAATACACAAGTAAAGACATCATCACACAGGCAGTCGAGCAGAATAAGCAAACACACATAGAATTTACATACATAATAGATCCTGCTCTAATTGCTTTTATAAACGAATCATTGAGTTTTGTATATGTATGTAGCATAAGAAACACATGCATATGGATTCGTTATTGCTTTATTTACCAACGCCCACATAAATACTTAATGATATTGACTAGATACGAAATTAAGTTCATTTGACGTGCACCAAAGTGTTTAATTATAAGCAGGGCACAAAGAGAAAGTTGCCAAAGGATTAATCGCTTAAGGGAAAGCAGCTCAATGGGAATTAGACCAAATTTTCTTTCTCCCTCCTATCGCGAGGGAAAGGCATTACTACTTGCTGGTATTGATAGTGTTACCTATGGCTTTATGTTGTAAGTATTCAGTCACTGGCTCTGGCTGAGCTGGCAAATCCCGAACAAAGCCAATGCGCTACAAAAGCGCTGCTGACCACCGCATTGAACGCAAGCCAACTTACAAAAATAAAAAGAATCTTGAACTAGCCAACTGAAAAAAGGACACGAACATGCCAGTCAGCCCCCTTTCTCCACCCAACACAATTACATTAAATCTTAGCTATTATTCTTCTTGCTTTACTTTTTATTTGTGTGCTCACACAACTTTTGCTGGTAGCCTCGGATCGGGCATTGGCCAACTGTGGTTAATCGCCCACGATGTGATTGAATTCCATCGAACGCAGGTTGCCAACTCAAAGAGAACGGGGGCCAAAGGAGACCGGGTTCGCGTAATAAATGAAATAGAGTCGCCTTCGCTGGTTGACTTGGCTGCATTTGGCTTTGCCTGTTTCTGAGAGGCTGACTTGGTTTATGGCAACCACTGGGCCACTGGCCACTGGCCACTATCCACTGGGCCACTGGCCACTTAACTAATTGCGTCTTTGTGTGCGCCTGACACGCGCCATAAAATTAATTTCAATGCCTTTTTCTATGGGGTATAATGGCCATTGCATGCAGCTTGACAGGACCTGAAGGTAACAGCAATATTATGAAATGATATAAATGATCTTTGCACAGATTTTGTTTATCCAACAACAAATCCAACAACTAATAGTATTTCAGAATAATTGTTTTGATTTTTAAATAAACTGATTAGATTATATCCATATAGTCAACACCTTCTGACCTTCACCTTTAAAATTGTTTCTATATGTAATATGTTATACATTACATTGCATTTAAGTACATACATTTAAATAGGATAACTAAAATTCCAGAATTTTTAAATTAGTTCCAATTTTGAGCTATTGATTAGCCTCTATCAATCAATTCGACAACTTAAATACAATTTCGAACTAGTTCCCTATAATGAGATACAAATCCTGTTCTGGCTACTACCAAGAATTAAAATATTACTCATACGACACTTGGCTGCGTTGTGTGCTGATTAGGCAAATATAATCATGTGTCATGTGAAATACGACTCATAAAATGTTTTTGTTCGGCTTTTGCCATCTTTGCAGTTCCTTTGTGTGCCATGCACGACACAGCCGGCAAGCCGTCCCCAATAGCCACGCCCACACAGTCACCGATGGCATCGGCGGCAGATCCCGGCGCCGGGCCAGCTGACGATGAGGATGAGACCGATGTGATTGGCGATCTGATGGGCCACTATGGCAAATGGCAGCTGGTGATGACAGTGCTGCTGTCGCTATTCCAGGTGCCCAACACCTTTCACATATCCTCATCCGTCTACCAGGCGGCCAACAAGGAGTACTGGTGTCAGCGGCCGCCGCATCTCCAGCAATTGCCCATCGATGTTTGGCGCAATCTGAGCGGCTCCCACGACAACTGCCATGTGCGGGCGGGCATCGATTGGAGTCAGCTGAGCAACGAAACGTTACCCGCCCAGATGGAGGTAAGCAGCGCTCGCACTCGTCCATGAAATCCCATGCAGCCATGGGTAACTAATGCCCTTATCTCTGCATGCAGCAACAGGCGGCAGCAGCTGCGGCCGCGGCTGGCGAGGATGGCAAGCTGATTGCGTGCAACAGCTGGGAGTACGAGACGAATGACAATGTGGGCAACACTTGGACCTCGCAGTGGGATCTGGTGTGCGACAAGGAGCATTTGAAGAACGTCGCCGAGATGTTCTTTCTGCTGGGTGTCGCAACAGGTGGCATCATATCCGGCTACCTCTCGGACAAGTTTGGCCGCAAAACAATGCTCTTCATATCGGCCGTGCTGCAGACAATATTCGGTAAGTGGGCCACGTTGCTTGCCCGACACCACCCAATCTCCCTCTCTCTCTGTCTTTGTCATCATCATCGTCACCACATAATTATCATGCTGCAGTGACCTTTACTGCCAGCTCACCACACACACACACACACACACACACAGGTACACAGGGAAGTGTCATTGGCAAATGCCGCCTAGTTTCCCCCTTTGACTTTGAACTTGGCATTGGCGACGGGGTCAACGTTGAGTGGGCAATGCATCATTGGATGTTGCAGTTGCTTCTGCTGCCTGCCTGCCTGCCTTGTTGTCCTTGTTGATTAAATCACGTTCAATGTAATTGGAATTTGCATTCAAAAGGACATCGCTAACAAGCGTTTGGTGCTCTGCGCCCTAGAAACGTGCAAATGCGAAACCTCAAAATCGCTTGTGTGCATTTTTGTGGCAGATGTTCGGAATTGAATTGGAATTTGAAATTGTATGCAATTAACTTGTTGCTATAAATAACACTGATCGATTCATATTTCGGTTTAATCGCCTTTTCCGGCCATGTCTACTTTTTATAAAGATGCTTCTAATAACTATACACATAACTTGATACACATCATACTCTGTGACTGTTGTAACTTAAGGTATATAGAGTACAGTATAATCTCGTTAGTCCGGTTAAATGGTTAGTGTTTGGTCAATTTGCTAAATATCAAAATATCCAAGATAAACAACAAATTTTCGAAATGGTATATGACAGAGTTCTCTAAAAAAATTGACTTCTGCTAAATCACAATTATTATAGCTTAAATGTTCTTAATATAACATTATAACTTTTAAATCTGAAACTTTATTGATTTAGTATTTTCTAATAACACTTAAGACATGAAAGGCTTCTTATAAATGCCCCTCAAACATTTTAATCTCTCATAACTTGTCAAAGCTTATTAGATTTTCAAAGCAGTTTTGAAGAAAATATTTTTTCAAAAAATAGAATTGCGAAATTTTGTTTTTTTTGATTGTCATAATTAGTGTAAAAATCCACTTGAAAACCGATTATGGGACGGTTCATTTTTTGGCCTAAAAACAGGCCAAAATAACCAAAAACAGGCCATATATACCAATTTTGGGGCCTCTAGCTATTATAACTTTTAAATTATGTCAAAAACTATCTGAAATCAAAATGTATCCATAACTTTTGAATGGGAGGAGTTATCGATAAACTGAAATAAACTTGATATGTCCCGGAACTACGAGAGCTTATATTCCAAATATGAAGTAGTAGTAGCTCGTTTAGTCTCTGATATCCGCGTGTTCATACAGACAGACGGACAGACAGACGGACAGACGGACGGACAGACAGAAAGACGGACATGGCTAGATCGAATCGGCTGTTGATACTAGTCAAGAATATATACACTTTATATGGTCAGAGATGCTTCCTTATGCCTGTTATCTACTTTTGCACAACATCATTAAACCCTTTTTACTCATATGTAATGGGTTAAGAGTATACAAATAATTCTGATTATTCTAACCATGTTTAGGTTTAGGTAATATAACACTACTTAAAGCATCACAATCTTAATCTAAACTCTCAACTATTTTGTAACATTTTCCAAAGGTCTCTGGCTTTATGTGTGCAGTTCCTTTGAGCTGTATTTAACGCTGCGCGCCCTTTTGGGACTCGTCTCCGTCTCGGTGACCTACTCGGGTCTCATATTGGCCATCGAGTATGTGGATGGCAAGTGGCGCACCATAGCCGGCATGTACAATCTGTTCCCACTGCCAATCTCGTATATGATCATCTCTGGCCTGGCCTATTTGACGCAAGACTACCAACGTCTGCAGCTGTGCATTGGAGTGCCGGGCATTTTCCTCTGTTTTCTCTGGTAAGGTCAATATTGAAAGGTAAACAAAAAGTAAACACTCGTCGTGGCGCGTGAATAGTGTAAATTGCTGGCCAATAAAGATCGTGTGTGTATCTGTACAGCATAGATCATTGAGTCTGAGGCCGAGCAATAAATGGCAAATAAATAAGGGAACGCGCGTGGGTGTCCCAATTCTAAACAGAAGACGTCGACGACCAGACGAGGAGGTGTCTAATTTATGAGACTATGACTGAAACTGTGTCTGGTTCTCTTTGGCAGGTTTGTGGTCCCGGAATCGCCGCGCTGGCTGCTGGTCAAAGGTCGCATTGCGGAAGTGCGAAAAATCATTGAAGCGGCGGCTGTTTTCAATGGACGCCAACTGCCGCCGGATTATCAGCTGACGCCGCCAACGCAGGAGAGCTCCCAGGATCTGACCTATCTGTTTCGGTCCAGTTACTTGAGGCGCATCTCCATCTGTTTTCTGTGCATTTGGTTCACCATGAACCTGGTCTACTATGGCATTATCTTGAATATGAGCTCGTTCGGTGGCAATGTCTACTTGAATTCGGTAAGTTGTCAACTCAAATAAACATTAAGTGCGAACCTTAGAGTGGGGGGCGGCGCCAATTTCACTTGATTCGAGTACATTTAGAAAATACGCTCCATCCCGGAAATTTGCTCGCTATCTTACTTAACTTGTATCCATCGAGCAGCCAGCATCAAGACTCGAGTGACAAGTACGTTGCGTATACGCATTTAACATTTAACAAGTGCTAAGTGCCCGCACGGTCGAGATTCGTCCACTAATTGGATTTGTCATTCTCTTTACTGTTTGTGTATGTAAATGTGTGTCATGTCACTCGCCAAGTCCGAGGGGGACACTCGGTCGAAAGGACGGGCAAATATTTTCACTATCGAATTACGATGTAGCTTACAAGTGCTACTGCTGCTGCTGCTGTTGCTTCTCCTCCTCTTCTTCATTCCTGGCCAGACGCGGTATTCAGAATCATGTGCGAAATTTGGCGAGTGGCCAATTGCAAGAATAAGAATTTTTCGAAAACTGAAAGTACATTTTTTAGCTGTCTGAAAAGTAAATTTTTTTCTTTATTAAATATAAAACTCAACATTATGAGCTGCAAAACAAATTCAAGAATAAAGTAAAAGATTCTGTGTCTAAACTAAATGTGATTTTTAAGATGCCATAACCTTATGATTTACAGTTGCGACTTTTAGAAGGTGTGAAAAATCATAACTTCCAAGAAACCACGAATATTTTATAGCACTAGCATAGTTTCAAGTGTATTTAAAAAAATATATATATAATATTGAAATTCATGCCCATGCTTAGCTACAAAGCAGCTAAATGCTCATCACTGATGTCAAAACAGTGAACAAAGCGTTTTTTTTTTAAAGAAATTTATTGCCTAATTTATTTTGACATGGTATGGCGCACCTTTGATGCCGACTTGATTTAATATGTGTGTGTTTCTCATGTGATGTCTATATTTTCTACGATTTCTTTTCTTTGGATGGATGGATGCCCTGCAGGCGCTAGCTGGCCTAGTCGAAATACCAGCCATTGCGGTGGCCATGTACATTATCACCAAGGTGGGCAAGAAGTGGCTCTTCTGCGCCACTTTGTTCTTGGCCGGCGTCGCCTGCTGCTGTGCTGCGATCACCGAAGGACACGAGGACATGCTCTGGCTGAAGATCACATTCCTGATGATGGGCAAGTTCACGATCAGCGCTGGCAATACCATTATGCCCGTCTATACTGCGGAACTGTATCCCACAGCCATACGCAATGTGGGTGTGGGGGCCTGCAATGTAGCAGCCGGATTGGCGCTAATATTAACGCCCTACTTGTCGCTTTTGGTAAGACTGAATGAAGTGCAGCATTAGCGAGCTTTCGATCTAAATTCGTAATTGCATACATCTCATTTGCGCAGAACAAAATCGAAGGCCACCTGTTGATGACACTGCTGACCGCCACGAGTATCTTTGGCGGATTCGTGGTGCTCTTTTTGCCGGAGACAGCGGTGCGAAAAAACGCAGCCAGTCGCCAGAATGCAGCAAAGCAAGTGTAATAATTTCCAGAGGAGTGAACCCAAAATGCCGCCCCAATGCCCCTTGTCACCTAGGAAATATTTTGGCTGGTCCAAAGTATGTAAATGAGCACACAGGCTACCAGAAAACTACTTACAAACTATACACCAACAACAATACCAACAATAATCGTTGCCCAGCCCCGATTTGACATATCCACCGCCTCAGCCACCGCCACCTTCTTCTAACCAGGAGCTCAAGTAAATAGCGCAATTTATCGAATGTCCATTAAATGCCATAATGCGAAAAGTCAGGCAGGACCTTATTTGCGTAGCAAGTAGCAAGTAGCGAGTATTTAATATACAACAAATAAATAACACTTACTCTTAAAGTAACAATGGCTTATAGCTTATAATAGGATAAGAACAAATCAATGCATATTGTAAACGAAGTCACAATTCGGAGTAGCGAGAATTGCTTCGGTAACTTCGAAGAGAGAATATTGGGCAAATTACTAACAAATTGAGCAATTAAGCAATTAATTAGCTTGATATTATCATCAAATGATTTCAAATCGTTGATAATCATTTGCCCAAAGCAATTTGTATGCGATTTTCTAGGCTAACCGAATAACTACAAATGAATATCTGAAAACAAATATGTATGTAAAAGTATTGCTAAATTATTTACTCTATTAACAACGCAATGAACAGCCAAAAAAAAAACACACACACACAAAAATAAATAAATAATTATAAAATTCTTGTCGATATGTCTTGTCAATGTGTCATAATCTCGTTGTTGTTGCCGTCTTTGTCGTGCTCGTCTATTATTAAATGTTTTATAAAATATTTGAATAAATTTTCAATTGAAGTGAAACACAAATTGTAATCTCTGGTAAATGTAGTCAATTAATCATTAGAATAAAATATACAGAAACTAAATATCGGTCAATTATGCATACATACATACAAACGTACTATATATGTATTTGCATTTGTATTTATATACAAGCACTTACATACATACATGCATACATATTGAGAGCAGCCAATGTTTGTTGTTATTTCGCATCTCACATTGAAAATTGTTTATGTTCATTGGTCGTAATTACGCTTGTTAACGAAATATCCCCGAAATAATTTACAAATTTCCCATAATGCATTTAAATATATGAATGTATGCAACTGAGAAAACTAAGCCATTTTAGTAGCAACAATTTTTGTTAATTTACAAGTAAACAAACAGAAATATGAAAAATGGTTAGGCTTATTTAATTGTTGATTTATTAAATCGTCAAAATGCTTGTTGTACTTACATATACGATATTATTGTTTTACATTGTAAGCTTTTATTTGTTTATGTTTTATTGTTTATTGTACTTACGCGTTAAGTAGAATTTTACGTTATCTAGATTTTATTTTCATTTAATGCGAACACTGCTTGTTTTTATTATTTATATTAAAATTTGTAAATTTAAGAAAATACAAATTAATTCACATGTAAGTAATGAGCAAAAGTTAAGAATGAAATATGTACAAGAATATACAAATAAATATGTATATGTGCGATGCGAAAGATGAATTTTAAAAGTTATATAATAAAATGAAATTCTCTAATTATGTTTACATGTTGATAGAAATACAAGAATGTATGTAAACTCTTAGAAATTCCATTTTTGGTGAAATGCGCCAAATCAAAATCGTGTTTTAAAGCTCATGTTAAATGCTCAATGTACAACTGGAACTTAGGAAAATAATGTTAATAATGGCATGTATATATATATATATATATATATATATATAAAATTGTTGTAAATCAAAATTACCAAAGCAACGTAAATCAATTAGTGTCAAAACAAATATACTTAAAAGTAATAAATAAATATGTGGAAATGAATTGCTCCAGCACTTTTAACTCTAGACTCTAGACTACCTGCAAACTCAAAGCGAAAGCTTCACAACCTACGACAACTTCCAAATCGTTGACTTAGGCGAAGTTTAGCGCTAAGTTTCGTTTCTTACAGCTGGCAATGCCATCGAATAGAGCTTTGAGCTTTTTTTCTCCCCATTTATAATAGCTTCGCCGAACTTTTAACGGACTTAGATCGTCGCCATAAGCGGAGCAAACAATCAACGGCGCGACTCCGAGCAATACAATCGATCAGCAAATACAAAATATTAAAGCGGAATAAGTCTTGAGTGCTACATATCTGATTGTTATTGTTATTCGTATTGTTATTGCAATTGCTATTGGTATTTCCTTGGTATCGATATGAGTGGCGTGCTGCGACGCGGTTCCCTGAATTTCGATTGCGTTGGTAGCTCACGGGGCAGCCTTGATTCGAACCTTTATGGCGGCTACCGCGAGACAAAGCCAGCACCAGGCACACCGGAAATAAGTGTGATTGCAATGGACTTTCGTCGGCACTCGGATGACTTGAAGAAGGTCGGCCTCATGGCTGTGCCCTCAGTGGTGCCGCACTGCGTCAAGGATCTGAGCCAAGATGTCGACAGCGATGTGCTGTCCAATTTTCTGGGCCACTATCGTCGTTGGAGCTTCGTGTGGACATTTCTATTGTGCTTGTTCCAAATACCGACAACATTTCATTTGTTTATGTTTGTGTTTCAGGTGAGTTTCATTTTATGGATTGGCAAATATTTACACAGTTGATTGCGTCGCTATTTCAAAGCCAAATTTTTTTCTGCTGTATTATGTTTTTTGAACTAAAACAAATCGAGGGTAATTTTGCCATGCAACAGTTTAATAATTGATTGATTGGCTGATTGAAGATGAAAAGTGAAAGTTAAGTGGGATTACAAAAAGTCTATGCGCTTTACAGTTTCTTCAGGTATAATGTATAATTAATTTCATTGCGCACACAAATTGTGCAAGATTCCCAAACATATTATTACAATAAAGTTATTGCACAACATACAATTAAATAATAATATGTGTAAAATGCAACAGTGATATAATATCGAACTAACTTTAGTTAATTTTTTGTGTGCATATGCAGACTTAAGGTACAATAGCGACAAATATCCAGTTAAATCAGAAGTTACTGATTTGCATGATAGCACGAAAGAAATATTATCAAAAAAGTCGACGTTTTAATAACACGAAAGCCCTATAAGCTATATAAAGCCACATAAATTTGGTTCCGGCAAATCGGTAATCTTGCCGAAATAAAAATAAATATGTGATAACATTAAAGCTCGATGATTTTGACTGGTTAACCTGCCAGCAATTGACTTTGTTTATTTGTTCAGTCAACAATTCGTCGAAATCAAAGTGTGCGAGTATTAATCAAAAGCCCATTATCTCTCTAATTTGCCAATACTTCAGGCCCTAAAGGCATTTACCAAGTCGCGTGTGTTTCGATAAACTCACTCGTGAGTGACCTTCTCAATTTGCATCGGATACGCATACGCACCTAATGGGCCTCAGAAATTGCGACCTGCCATCATTTGTCACAGAGTGCATCTGTCAGATACTTTGATAGTTTTGCGTGCTAGACAATTGCAAAGTGCTGACTTAACCACTTCGATTGTTCGATTCAGCGTATGATAATCACGATAATCATCTAGCGTGCTAATGTTCAATTGGGAAGCTAACCAAAAAGCCAAAAAAAAAAACAAAACAAGCCGCAAAATACCTTGACACATTGGGTTTATCATATGTGGCTTACTAAATACTACAAAAAAAAATTGCACATCAATAAGTCAAGAACTTAAGAGATACATAAGAACTGCTATTTACCATTTTATAATTGCGTATTTGCCATCCAAAATCAATTGGTCAGCCTTTTATAAGCAGCAATTTTTTTACTAATACTTTTTAGGTCGAACTTAACAAATAATGATTGGTTGAGCATGAAGTAAGAAAATAATAGACACAATTACATAGCTCAAATTGCTTTAGCTTGTATAAAACCTAAAAGCATAACAATTTTAGTTATCTAATGAAAGTTGAAGTCGTCCCAAAAATACTTATGTACATTCTCAATCGCAATCATGCATAACTCTTTAACCGTATTCTTATTTTCTGATAAATATGCTTATGGAATCAAACCTGCAAAATGCTTAAAACTCAATTGACTTTGACTATCCCAAAGTTCTCTTGTGGGTCCTGCAATAAAACAGCTAATATTTAAAATGAATTTACCAACTTTTTTGAAGCCATACTGCAATGCATTTAAAACGATTTTGCATTACCGAAATATCAAAAAATACTACTTTTAAATGAAAACTGAGTGCAAGCTCCCTCTCTTACACTCTGCCTAAGAGAAGCTGGGGTATTCAGATCAATGACTTGTGAACTTAACTAAATTCCGCGCTCAGGTGGGTTAATTTATGCCCAACATCGGCTAATCAGTTAAGCGCAGCTCTTTTGATCGTCATGCCAACGTGTTGAACTTTATCTGAATGCCCCTTTTGGAAATCTTGTGTGTTGGCGCACCTGTGCAACAGTGACTTCCACTGCAGTCAGTCAACACCTGTCTGTCTGTCTGCCTGTCTGTCTGTCTAACGCACTCTCAGTTGTAAGAGCAAAGTGCTCGCTTAAGGTCCGCTTTATGGCCGAAACTCTCAGCAGTTATACATGTAAATCATAAAATACGCACAAAATATTCACACTTTGCATATGATTAAGAATTTGTGTTCGTTCATTAACTGAAATATATATATTTGCAAACATTCTAAATCAGTTGATTTGCGTCGCAAGTCGCAGTCGGTTGACTTTTCTTGTTGTCGTTTTGTCGTTTTGTCTCACTCACTATGCAAATGTTGCAAACAAATGTGGGCGAACTGTCGCCCATGCTCCCAGCCACGCCCCTCAATGACGATCAGTTGGAGCTACTCCAAATGAAGACGCTTCAGAATCTGCTGGGCTGCTTCACCCGCTGGCAGTGCATGTGGTGTGCTCTGCTATCGATCCATCAGGCCATTTGTACGTTCCACATATTCGTCTATGTGTTTCAGGTGAGTGATCGCTACTCGAGACCTTAGACGGGGCATATTAGTTACCAAACAAGTCGGCATCGACATCGGTTGCGCTTCAACGCTTCCAACAACCAACAACTAACAGCTCCAAAACATGACTTGGCTGTGTTTCTGCTCTTCTTGTGTGTATCACTTGCAAGTCGATAAGTGATAGTGATAAGAGAATATTATGTCAGCGAATGTGTTTATGTTTTAAATTTAGCATTTGATTCTTTAGAGTACAAAGTCGTTTCGTTAATGGACACTTTCAGCGCTTCGCTTGTTCAGTGACTTTAAATAGCCCAAAGCGCATTTTTAACTCATTTTGTTATTCATCTCTTAATACCAAACACGTTTGCTGAACCCAAAATCCCCACATTTTCATTCCAGTCTGACCAGCTAGCTACATATGTGCATTTAAATGTGAGAGCTGGCAGGGTTGTCAAATACGATTCCAAATATTTTTACCACTAACCCACTTGAGCGCAGTTGGCTTATTTTTCATGACATCATCAACTAGTCTTGGAGTTTTCAATTAATTTCCACTCCCTCTGATCTATATCAGGTGGCAACTAGAGGCTGAGACAAGCAAGGTTAACTTCGAAAGGTTACTCGGGTGCCTCGGGCCAATACCGACCGCTAAAATGTCTAAATATATTAATTAAGTGCCAATAATAATAAAAAAAAAAAAACAAACAAAACAAAACAAACATTTCTGGGCCAAAGTGTCTGCCATCTGGGCACACTGGTTGCAGTTCACTTGGCAAACTGATACTTTGTACTTATATAACATACCAACTACAACAAATTATTCATTTATAGACATATACATATCATTTGTAGCTAAGTTATCATCACAATAAAGCTAATAATATCAGGCTATCTATTATATTAAAGTAACAGGTTTCGATATTGTATTGATGGTTTTTTTTCATATAATAGTCTAAAATTATATTTTAATTACATTTTTACCACATTATAAAAACACCTTTTTTCATTTATAAATTAAATGATAAACAAAGAATTGTTAAATCAAATAACAAAAATAATTTACCTTTATTGTAGCTTCCCAGAAATATATATTTACATATACTCTCTTAAGTAAACAAGTAAGAGTGCTCTAGTCGGGAGTGCCCGACTACGAGATACCCTGAACCCAGTCCTTACAATCATTCATATTAATCTAAACACACACATGCTGCAGTACAAGCAGTACAAGCAGTGCAAGCGGTCTAAGCAGTTAGCTTGCTTTTCGCTGAGCCCCACATAATGGAAAGTTAAATCTTAAATAACTTCTGTGTTTATCGTCCGATCTTATTGAAATTTTTGGGGCAAACCATTGTCAATAATATGTGTGACCAAACCAAATTGCAAGGTCGTACCTTCAAAAATGCGTTTTTTTAACTTTTGGGGGTTTGGGGGTGGTATCCAAAAAGTGAAAAATTTGTTCATGTGTATGCTATTCGAGATTATACATGTCAAATTAGGGGCCTCTAGCTCTTATAACTTGTAAGTTATATCCAAAAAACGCTGGTCTAAAATCGAAATTTATCGATAACTTTTGAACGGGACGAGCTATCGATAAATTTTAATAAACTTGATCTGTCCCGGGATTAGGAGAACTTATGTTCCAAATATGAAGTCTCTAGCTCTTGTAGTCTCTGATATCTGTGTGTTCATACAGACAGACAGACGGACAGACGGACAGACGGACAGACGGACAGACGGACAGACGGACAGACAGACGGACATGGCCAGATCGACTCGGCTATTGATACTGATCAATAATATATATACTTTATATGGTCGGAGATGCTTCCTTATGCCTGTTACATACATTTGCACAAACCCATAATACCCTTTTTACCCATTTTTAATGGGTTCAGGGTATAAAAATGGCATTGTCAGTTTGGAATTAATTAATGGCAAATGCTAAACAAAAGCCCAAAACAGTTGTTCAAACTTAAATCTATCGTCTTAGAACTGCTGACCAGTGTGCCCATGACGTCATTAGAATAAATTGCAATCAGGTGCAAAAAAAAATGAATATAAGGAAAAATACACATGCAGACAACAATCGATGCAAACTCGTGCAAATGTATCTGCAAACCAATATATCAGAGCTACACAAATAATACCTCGCATGTGGTGAGGGGTGGGGCGTAATGGGGCAGTGGGGCAGGTTGCTGGCTGGCTGTAGATCAAACCACGCTATAGAATTCCATTTTAGGTTCTTTATGCAAATGCCTGAAACGTGACTAACAAGTGCCGCAGCACTCGAAACCACCGGACGGACAACCAGCAAACGGACAGGCACACAGGGTTTTATGGCAACAGAGCACGGCACGGTACGGATAGATAGAAGCAGCAGCCGTGCTATAAGTCCACATGTCGTTAATCAAGGAAATGGCCTGGTCGTCAGTTTTGAAGAACGTTAACTTTTACTTGTTCTCGCAATTTGTTGTTGTTGCTGGTTGCTCGTTGCTTGTTGTGCGAACTTCAACTTGAACTTGAAACCATTTCCTCACACACAACAACAACAACAACAGCACACAGCAACGCTTAATGGAGGCACGTACGAAACGGAGCCGAATCAACCTGTTGAGGCCTAACCGGCCGCATTACGTATACGCCCCGAGTCTGAGCGCTCGAGTCCGGTGAATAACCTCTCACTCTCCGCTCGCATTGATGCCACCATCAATCAGCCAACTGACCAGCTAGCCATGCAGCCAGCTGACAGCATGTTGAGAAAACCGAGAGTTTTGCAATTTCCCGTATGCTGTAATAGTCATTCCCAAGTCGTTGGCCTGCATTTTACCATTTTATATACTATATGTGTAAGTCATAGCCAAAAACCATTAAACATTTGCCATTGACCAAACGCAAAGCACAAATGCATGCAGCGATAATTAATCAGTTTTCAATTGCCATCGTAAACGGCTGTTGCTATTAACTAATTACACACCTTATCATAAATTTACCGACTGGCGAACATAAAAAAGCACACAATAAAAAGCTGTTTGTGTTGAAATTATCGATAAAATGATACAATCCAGAACTGTTTTGAGTTCGACAATTGTTTACCACATATAAAAAAAAAGTATAGGTTGCTTTAAAACCAATTTGTGATGCATGTTTATATTATGTTTTGCATACGAGCTTTGTAATTTAAGTATACCCATTGTACACAGGTGTGAGAAAACAAGTTATAATAACGAATTACAATTATAGGTCATTGGCAGATTCGAAAAGTTCTCGACCCTATAATTCACATATTTTACAAAGCAGCATCAACTGTTGACTCAGCTGAATCAATATAGTCATGGACAGACTTTACTTTCTCAATGTGCACCACAAAAACAGAATTCGTTTTTGTCCTTGATAGTTTTGCGAAATTTTTTAATTGACAACTAGCAGATTACAAAAACATAGTCATCAGTGTAACTGATTGGTTATAGTTTTAAAATTATTGGAGCTTATAGCTTGAGTTTTTGTTCGTTTCTATTTGGTTGACGTATAAGAAGTAAATAAATAAAGATAATTTCAAATTGACTCAGACAAACAATATTTATTCTTAATTCATTTAATTGTACGTATTATAAGTACACCGATTATTAAATATGTATTGGTTTTCATTGGTTATAGACAGGTAAAATTAATGTTTAATTGAAATCAAAACATACGCAATACTTTCAGGTATATACTAGTCAAGCAGCTACTGATTCGAATATAAATGTATTATTTGATTATAATTAAAATTCGATTGAAATTAATGACGCAAAATAAACAAATAAATGTACTCAATTCTTCGAAATGAAACAAGCAATATTCTGTTAAAACCCGTTTATAATTTGGGCAGACTGACTTGTTTTTATAGTCAATTTAATGAAGAATATATTTGAAAGAATTTCGCTGTATTTGCATAAACTGACCTTTCGATTTGTATATTGCAGACCGCTCCAAAGGATTATTGGTGTGCCAGACCCACAAACTTACAGGCGCTTGGCATTGCGGAATGGCGTAATCTCAGCCAGACCGCAAATGGATGCCAGCTGCTCGACATGGACTATAGTCATCTGATCGTGCAGAATGGACAGCTGATCAACTGGCCCAGCAATGCCAGCGATATGAGCTATCGCCAGTGCCAGCAGTTTGAGTTCTCCGACATTGATGGCGATGCCAAGAGCCTGGTGCAGGACTTTGGACTCGTCTGCGGCAACGATATTACCAACTATGTGGAAATGTGCTTTCTGTCGGGGGCCGCTGCTGGTGCCGTGCTCTCCGGCTGGATCTCGGATCGCTTTGGGCGCCGGCACACATTGATGGCCTTTGTGAGCATACAAACCGTTTTCGGTAAGTCCAATAAATAGTTGATGAAGCAATCACGGCGCAAATTGCATGTCCGGGAGCGGCAGTGACAATTTGAGCCACGTTTATTTTCTAATTGTCATTTATATGCAACTTTTGCAACACAAGCGACCTCCGGCATGTGTGTGTGTGTGTGTGTGTGTGTGAGGTAAAAGGGCTTTACACATTTGCATTTGTCAGCTGCAGGGATTTTAATTGACTTTACATTCTTATTTACGTGCCTGGCCTTGCACCTGGCATTCTCGTCTGACCCTCTCGCTCTCTCACGCTCCCTCTCTCTCTCTCTTTCTGTTTGTCGCCCGCTGTGGCACAGGTGGAATTTTGGCCTTCTCAACATCGGTGGCCATGTTCATGTCGCTACGTGTTATAATTGGATTCGCATCAATGACCGTGACTGTTGTTAGCTTCGTGTTGGTCGTCGAGTTGGTGTCCGGCAAATGGCGCACCATAATCGGCATATTAAACATTTTGCCCGTTGCCATCTCCTATGTCCTCTCATCTGGCATTGCCTATCTCATCCGAGACTGGCGCACGCTGCAGCTGGTCATATCCTGGCCCTGGCTGGTCATGTTATCCATCTGGTAAGTCGCAACTGTCGCATTAATCATCATCATAATAAATTAATCACAAATTACGTATACGTTAAAGCATGCATAGAATCTTTGTAAGACATATCAATGATAGCTAATAACAACAAAATATATGCCATAAAAGTTGACAAGTCCCAGAAGTCACAATATCTTTTCAATCAGTATAAATCACACTTAAATTAAATGAGTAATTATTAACTAATTAAGTTAAATTTATACACATGTTAGCTGTGATTAAATCGAATCTGATTACTGCAAAATATTTGATTCAGCTTTTTTTGTATGAATGTTCAATTTACATTCCTTCAAGGTCAAGGAGATGAAACGTTTCTTTTATTTAAATATATTAAACAGTTGAATAGCTTGTCAGCAGCTTCAGTAAGCTTATGGCGTATTTTGATAACAATTCAATAAGTTTGTCATGTTTGCAAGTACATGTGAACTCGTCAGATAATTTACGCTTCGCCTTTTCCAATTATTGCATTTAATTGGGTGATACTGAGCAAATTGAAAATGTAGAAGCAAATGGAAACGATAAGCACAACCATAAAATAACAAAACTAATTACACTGCTCGACTAGAAAATACCATTACCGTTTTATAGATTTAACCTAGTTTGGGAATTACTTAATTTCTGGTAATAATAAAAATGGAGTTGCAGATATTTACTTTATTTTAGCACAACATTATTAGAAGGTATACAAAACAATACTGAGGTATCAAATAAACTTATCTGATTATAGTTGACTTTCAAACTGCATATACAATTACTTATTCTACAAATTAAGTACACGTTTATAATAATATTTAAAATATTTACTTTCAACACATGTTAAGGAATTTTACATTATATCATCTGCTTAACGCAATGTCATAATCGAAAATACTTTAAATATATTAGAGGTAATTTAAAATGAATGCCACTAATTGTTAGCTACACAGTTAAGTGCACGTTGTTTTATTTTGTTGTAATATATATTTTTGTGCCATTATGTCTGCTTAAATTTGAGACTTTTGAATTATTTACGAGTATGTGACTTGAAGCCGCATTTAGTGCGTCAAGCTAAACAAAAACAAAAACAAACAAAAAATAAAATAAAAAGTTTAGGTATTGTTATTATTTTATTGCTATTTTCACGTTCGCATTTGACATCAAAGTCAAAACTGTGTAATACATTCCTGACAGCCACTGACCAGCGATTGACAACGTTTCGTTGCGTGGAATCAATTGGATTCCGAGCGGACAAAGCAACGTTCCGCACATTCCTTCGTGTTTATCCCTTGAGATTAGCCGCATTGTGGCTGCCATCGGAATCGCAGTCGCACTCAAATGAAAACAAGTGGGGAAGGATTATCTTCGGCGTGCCGAAGATTTTATACTCTTTTCGAACCTATTGGCAATTTTCACTCTGCCAACTGCACCACTGAAATTTCATTTGCTATACAAGAATATTTAATTTATTGCCAGTTGTATAGCAGCTATAAGATATAGTGATCCGATCCGGCCGGCTCCAACCAATGTGATGTCTCTTTAAATAATAGGTATCAGTGCAAAGTTTCATTGCGATAGATTCAAAAACATGGGATATACGGCCAAAACCGACTTCGAGTTGTATGGCAGCTATAAGATATAGTGGTCCGATCCGGCCGGCTCCGACCAATGTGCTGTCCCCTGGAAAAATAAGTGTCTGTGCAAAGTTTTAGCGCGATAGCTCAAAAACTGAGGGACTAGTTTGCATACATACAGACAGACAGACAGACAGACGGACATGGCTAGATAAATTTGTATTGTCATTCTAAGCATACTGGCAGTATCATTTGGGGGTCTCCGACGCTTCCTTCTATGCGTTACAAACTTCAGCACAAACTTAATATACTATTTTCTTCGAAAAGAGTATAATGAAAATGAAAATGAAAATTCCAAAGTGGCAGTGGTCAGGAGGCAATAAATACAAAGGCATGACATTGAAACTATTGCTCTTTTTTGCGACGCTCCAACAGGTACTGGTTGCCGGAATCGCCACGCTGGCTGCTGGCCCAGGGTCGCCTCGAGGAGCTGGGTCGACTGATTGAGGGCGCTGCCAAGATGAATGGCACCACGCTGCCCAGCAACTATCAAAAGACACTGGAGGCTGCTGTGCCCCTGGCTGCCCAGCCTAGGGAGCAGTCCCAGCTCGAAGGCGAGGAGACCAAGGCACAAATGGCCACACAGGAGTTGGAGCTGCATGTGAATCCGCTGTACGTTGTCTTTGGCAGCAAATACTGGCGCACCACAGTGCTCACTCTGGTCATTTGGCTGACACTCATCATCATCTATTTCGGCCTGACGCTGCATCTGAGCAATCTGGGTGGCAATATCTATATGAACAGCGCTGTGGCCGGCGGCATTGAGGCAATCTCCATATGTGTCAGCATTTTCATAGTGCTCAAGGCGGGCATAAGACGCAGTCTGCTCGGCTACATGCTGCTGCCGGGTCTCTGCTGTCTGGCCACCAATTTGGTGCCCCAAGGCCCGAACAACCAGACGGGCGTCATTGCTTTGGCCATCATAGGTGAGTGTGTGCATAGATCTGCATAGTTATGTCTGTCTCATGATACGTGTTCACTTTGCAGCGAAATGTCTGATTGGCGCCAACAATGCCATCATACCCACCTACACGGCCATGCAGTATCCAACCATTGTGCGTAACTTTGGAGTCGGCATGGGCAATCTGGCATCGGGAATAGCGCTCATTCTGGTCCCATTCTTGTGGCAGCTGGTACGTTATCACTCAACTCACTTACTCCTATCGATCTTAGAAGTCTTTTGCAACGTTTCTAGGAACACTATGACGCACTGCTGCCTCTTGATATCATGGGAGCTGCTGGCTTGATTGGCGCCGCTGCTATCGCTATGATGAAGGACGTTGAATAGCTTATCTCTTTGTATACATACATTTTCTAACTGTGATATATTGGAAATATTGGTCAATGGGCCTGCACAAAATCATTTTTCTCAACCTCTACTTAGCAGACTATCTGCTATTTACATATATTTATATTTCATGTGAATTAAAAATGCGTTTTTTATAGACTTCAAAAATATAGATCATATTTCTATAAAGTATGAGTTTTATTTTATAGTTTTTTTTATTCTATTGTGTTAGTTTTATACCCAATATCAAAGTCAAAGAAAACACGCTAGATATATACTTTAGACAGTAACTAAATACATTTTCTGTGCAGGGTATCTGCTAGTCAGAAACTCTCGACATAATAGTCTCTGCAATCGTGAAGTGAATGATATCTTATCTCTCTGTCGCCTGTGATTTTCTATTTAGACAAGACAGTACCCGCTAACATAGCGCATACGCCCTGTTAGGCTTTAAAGCACTACTTGTGCTTTTTAAACCATATGTATGCACACCGATTTTTGTACACACCTCTTTAAGCTCGTTCTACAACCTTACTCCTAAAGCTCTACTTACCGCGTTGCCACCTGTTTGTATTTTTGCTGCGACATCGCGGTTGAAAATAGTTTAAAAACTGAAGCACGTTCCCGGAGCTCACACAATTCTCAGCACAGACAATATCCGAAAAGCAACGAAAAATTGGCAAAAATCATGGCGTTCACTTTCATTTCGAGATGCGTTAACGGCGTTAACTGTTTAAGCGTTCACATGGCGGCCACAACACGCCTCACATAAATTTCCAGGTGTGTGCTTTGCCTGAGAGCCGCAAAGCTGCAACTTGGCTATAAAACCGACTGCGAAGCTTGGGCGCCCAGCATTTCAACGTTTAACGGCTGGCCAAAAGTAACAAGCCCACGCAGGTCTCAACAAAATTAAAACACTCTGCAGTACCTGAAGTTTTGGGTGTAGTCATTGGAGTTTTGCGGAAGTCTTACTTACACACACGATTGGAGCAACAAGCCACAGTATGAAACTGCAACTAATTGCGGTAAGTTTTTGAAAGGATCAACCGCATAAGTAAAGTGTAGAGCAGCAGCGTTTATATAAATATTAATACCAATTTGCAATAGTCAGTCTCTCATAAGTGAGCATAATAAATGTAATTGCCCGGCTCATATGCGTATGATATATGAGTTTGCCAAGGTCGTTCGGTTCGAGACTTAAGATCTCGATTTCTCTGTGTGTTGTGTTTTGTATTTGCATTTTATAGAAAGTCTGTGAGTGTACTTGTAGCTCAATGCGATGCAATTAGCAATTAAATATGGCCAATTGACATTTCGTTGCCGATCGTCAAAAGCCAAACAACACAACACAAAATGCCGATATCATAAAAATGCGATTCAATCATTAACAATTGTCTGTATACCAAAGAATTTCAATTGAAAAATTGGTTAACCAAGCCCTCGGGTCACAACAATTTAACAAGCTTTTTTTCGGCTTAGCCTCCGCCCCCTTAAAGCTGGGCAACGTGCCAACAAATTTTTGAGTTAAACCAATATTGTTGAACATAAGCACTTTGGGCTTATCTCTGAAATTTGAGCTACTGAGCTAGCGATTAAGTACATAATTAACAGGATAGAGGAAATCACTTATATATATAGAAATTTGAGTATTTTTACATTTGTTAAAACAGAGAGACAATATTCGATGTAAATATTAATAAATATGTGTTGTAAGAATTTTGATATATAAAATAATATGAAGAAAATATATATTCAAAATTTCCAAATCTTTATATATTTTGTGATGAAATTAAAAAGTCAATGATGAAATTATTAAAGTCCTAATAATATTACAATTTTAAATGCTTGATAATATAAAAAGTGTAAGTCTCTGGATGAAAATATTAAAATGTTAAAATGTACTTAATTTGCATTGCCAAAAAATATATCTTTAAACCGTCATTAATGATGTTAAATACAAAATTCAGCAGCATACAATAGCTCTGCTTCTAAAAATCCAAATCCTAAGAAAACATAAGCTCGAAGAAATCTTAAGAAAAAAACCCATAAATAACCATTTCTAATAGGATTTTAATTGATTGCTTTGTGAATTGTGGGGATTGTCCAAAAAATATGGACATAGCCTTTAGCCTAATGAGTTTCCACATAACAAATTAGTGATAATAATAGCAAAATCAGAGCACTACGTGTCGGCAATTTGTTAAACATTTGAAGCGCAGTTATGTATGAATTAAGTGCAAATTGGTCACGGCAAGTTATTGTGCTTGGCTTATGTGTCTCAAGGTCGTTGCCGCTTTTTGGCCCGGCTTACTTGCACTTACTACTGACCAACTTACTTGCGATTCAGAAAAGCGCACCCAGCTGCACACGCACACACACATACGCACACGTATAATATATGTGTATTAAATGCAAATTCTCGGCACGCACACACACAAAACAGATGCAGATGCAGATGCAGTGGCAGTTACACCAACACAACTGCAAATGCATATACTCCATAACGCAATTGGGCGTAGTATGTTGCAGTGTTACGTAATACACGATACACACACACACACACACACACACACACACACACACACACATGTATGTATATAAGCATAAGTAAAGCGTTACATATTTGAGCTCGGAAAGTGCACTGACAACTATTTCCAGTCGACGAATGCGCTTCGGCAGGGAGCTGCATGTATTTTGCTGTTAAGTGCATTGGAGTTGTCGGATTGCGTTCCCTTTGGGTCAGTAACCAGTCAAGTTTAACTCAAGGTTGGGAGTCCTTACGGCCAAGTTATTGTTGCTAATGAGCAACATGTCAACACATCAACGCAATCATCCTCAATTCAGACGCAGTCATCGCACTTTATTCCGACTGCCGACTACGCCCACATGTAAAAAACAGATATGTGGCTTAGGGCTTGGCCTGGCATAGCTTGAAAATTGGCTGTTTTGTTTTCGGTTTCCTTGAACCATGTCGACGAGGTGCAGTCATAAAAACTAATTAAATCAAATCAAGTTCCCCACAAGCACACCAATGCTCAATGCTCAAGTGTTTGCCAAAGCGTGCAGGCCCGGTTTTCAATCTCTTTTGTTTTCGATCATATTTTAACGGCTAGCCAAAGAGTAGTTCACTTGACCAGGCAGTTGGCAGTTGGGCAGCTAGCCAAGTTGCAGTTAAGTTGCCACCAGTTGGCCACTGGAATGCTTGGCTTGAATGACCACAACACAACACAAAAAGCCAGGAGGAATACCGGCCAAGAAAGCTATGAAAATCATGCTGCAAAAGTATATACACGTTTTCTATATGCGCAGTGAATGCATAATACAGATTTGCATAAGTCTGAGGCAAGGCTTATAGAAATTAATTGATTGTAAATATACACACTGTATATGTGTATTATGGAAGGGAGCAATTCATGTGTACTAATGGCTGAAATGTTTGACTGTCATATAGAAATTTATTTTAAATTAAAACATACTTATCATCAGGCAATCGGTGGACTTTGGTCCGGGCTTAAGTCCCAGATAATTATAAAATATTTCGAATATTGTCACATATTACAAAAATTGTATTGGTAACCATTCTGTTATTGTCCGACCATTCAATAGAAAGCCTCTGACACATAATATAGTTTGGATGACAAGATAATCTCAACCGAACCGGTCTAACAAACCGGTTACAGCTGCAATCAAAGTCAATGCTTTTATAAAAGTACTGTTAAATGACCTATAGGTGCCAAGAATGAAGCGTTTATTGCATTTCATATTTATAAGTTTTCTTGAGCTAAAATCTTACTATTGAAAATGATATATTATTCATATAGTATGCGAGCTTAGCCAACTCTCTGAATACAAATTTCCAATCTCTCAATCTAAGGTATCTTTGTCTTTCGGCGGACCCGCAGCCCAGAAATGTGCCACAAAAAAGTGTTTAAAAATACCTCGATTAAAACACGTCCGAAAACAACAGCAATGCAGCTGTTGCAGTCCACAAACTGGCGGTCGGTCACTGATCTCGATCACAATTAAAGCGGCACCTAATTAAAAACATACATAGTAGCTTAAAATTGAAATTGAAATTGTTTTGGAAAGTACTCGAGATCGTGCTTGTGCCAATGCGGCCAGTTGAGTTGACGGCCACTTGTCCTAGACACTGACTTCTTTTTTGTGAACCGGAAACCCGGCGTGCTTGAGCTGCAAACTCCGTTTCCACATGCCACGGAAAAATTCGCATAACTAACTCAATGGGGTTTTTCTTTTTCGACTGTGCCACTTTAGGCTGCTGCCGCCGCCGCCAACTGCTGAGGCATGCAAATTACGCAATCCGGTCCGAGACGGCGATAATAATAACAACAAGAGCAACAACAACGATTTTGCTGTTGTTGTTGTTGTTGTTGTTGTACTTGTTATGATCGATCGGCAGCGAGGCGGGCGAGCAATTTCTGCGATTTGCTTTATGTTCCACATTTATTGCTATTGCAGTCAGTTACTTTTGTTGCTGTTGCTGTTGCCGCCACAGCGTTACAATTACAAATGGTTGTTGTAATACTTAAGCGGCATATAAATGTAAACCAGTTTGTTTATGGCGACAGCCAGCTTAAGAAGTACGCGAAAAGCACAAAGTCAATTTATTGACTCTATTTACATTTGGTATGGCCACATTTTGTGGAACGCATGTGGAACGAACATGAAAACCAAAACACACACACACACACAAGCTTAGGTGCACACTGGTAATTAGAAGTGTGTCCACGTGCCGTTCAAATGTACACACTTGGCCAGGCATGCGCAAATGTTGCAACATGCCATCAAATTATTTAGTTCATACCTTTTATGGCGCCGGTCTTAATGTCCAATTGCAATTGCAACTCCCTCAACTTGCAGCTGTTGTGCAGCGTCATCGTCCTGGCCCAGGCCCAAAACTATCCGCCCCGGCTGAGCATTCCGGGCGCTTTGGTCGTGCCACAGCGACAGCAGCAGCAGCAGCCCGTTCTGCGAGTGCGTCGTCCTGGCAACCCACTGCGTCAGCAGCACACAGTGCTGCCGGCGGTAACGCAGCGCATTGCGCTGGAGGAGCGACCGGTCACGGAGCCGGCCGAGGATGAGCAGCCGGATGCGTTCCTGCCCAATCTGCTGCGTGAACAGCAGCTGGCGCAGGCGCAGCAATCGCAGTTCCAGCAGGCAGCCAACGCCTTCCTAAATGGCCAGCAGCAAATTGAGCCGGCCACGCCGGTGCAGCAGCTGCTGCAGCACGAAGACAGCCAGCCGACAGCGATATTGCCACCGCCGCCACGTTTCTCCGAGCGTCCCGCCGTTGCCACACCGAACAGTCGGCCGGCCTTCAATGACTTTGGCATCGGACGCTTCGAGAACACGCAGCGCTTCGGTCTGGAACGCCCCGCTCCCACTGTGGCAGCGGCACCACCACAGCCACAACGAACTGCCATCATACGCACGCGTCCCTCAGCCGCAGTACGACCAGAGCCGCCAGCACCACAGCCCGTGGCACGGCCCAGGCCCAAGCCCATCCAGTCGCGTCCCATCATCGATCAGAATCAGCTGCACGACGAGCAGAACTCGCAGCAGCACCAACAACAGCAGCAGCAGCAGCGTCGCCAACGTCCCGTCGCCCAGACGCTGAGGAAGTGGCGCGATGAGAACGAGGATGGCACCATCACCTGGGGCTATGAGAACGATGATGGCTCCTTTAAGGAGGAGGTCATTGGCACCGACTGCGTAACCAAGTAAGTACATACCAGAGTAGATAGGAAGAAGCTCTCCAACCATAAGCCGATCAGCATACATTGTAAGATAATTTGCTAAATGAATCTCTTCCAATTTAGGGGCACCTATGGCTACATTGATCCCGATGGCAACAAACGTGAGTACAACTATGAGACGGGAAACAGGTGCGATCCGAATGCGCGCAACAATGAGGAGGAGCTGCAGGAGAACGGCTTCATTAACTACGAGGAGAATCGCGCTGTGCTGCCCAATGGCCTGGAGATAGACATGACGCAGCTGGGGAAGAAGAAGTCCAAGCGTCCCAATAGCATCTACAGAAATTAAAGCCACACACTCACACACAAACACACACCCACACTCCAGTTAGCTCTTAAGTCGTCGCCTTATTTTGTACTAATCTGTAATTATGTCTGTACTTTATTATTATATCTCGAGTGTAATGTTGAAAGTGAAAAATTATATGAATAGCCTGTAAATTCACTGACTTTGGACCTAGTAGGGCCGCTGGCGTCTTGTGGGCGGCATGCGATTTGGCGGCGTTATGGATATATCCAAAAAGTCACCGATACTGAACTTGGCCTGGGCCAGCGTCTTGTTGTCATCGATGCCCTTCTGGCCAGTGCAGGTAACGCCAATCTCGCGCATCTGAAAGTGATTGTTGCGATAGTTGGGAAACACGATGGCAAAGTCGAAATAGGTGCCCTTCTTGCGCGTATCCGGATTCACATCGCGCACCAGCGAGGTCAGCTCGTGCAGCGTCGCATCCTGCCATGTGTATATCTGCAGCTCGTTGGTCGGCACATTGCCGTACATGTACTCGGACACCGAGTGATGGCGGCCCGTGGAGCAGAACACACGCAGCAATAGCGGACAGGTCTGAATTGAAGAAGAGGAAGCAAATTAGCAAATTGCCGGCAGGCAGCCGTAAGCCGGTCGCAACGAACCTTCTCGCGATCAATTTGCTTGACCTGCGTCTTTTCCTCCACAATCATTGACTCCACATTAGCCATGTCGTTGTCCAGAAATACGACTTTAATTGAACTTTCAGTAAATGCTTCAATTGAAAACAAATATGATATCAACACACCACCAAATAACAACAAATAGAGATGAGCGATTAATGCTGTATCTGCGACTGAGTAACTGTGACAGGCAATGGACGCGAGTCACACAAGCCAGTTTATTTAAGCACTCTGAATGTAAATATAAAGTGGCAGCACAATATTACAATAAAGCTGCCAGATATAATATTATCATTTAACAAATTCATATCATTTTTATATTTCTCTAACTTTTACAGCCACACTTTACTCATCTCTAACATATTCAACGCCTTGAGGTTGGCTGCGCTACATCAGCTGTGCAGAAATTGACTGTTCCAAATTTCAGTATTTCTGTACGCTGAATATACCAGCACAAATGTTGGCGCAGCTTGAACGCTGCAATGCTGGATTTTGTTGAGCAAACCTGGTATATTTTTGCTTTCAAGATACGGTCACACATGGGTCAGTATATTTTTACTACGAACTGTCGGCCACACTTCATTTAACAAAACTAATGTGGAAGCGAAATTTGTGGTGAACGGTTGTGGCGCGTCGCGACTGGCGCTTAATCCGAGAATATTCTACTGCCCACTGCTGCACAAATAAATGCCAAACGAACGAAGGCAACAACATTTACAAATTACACAAAGCATAATAGCGGTCAGCACATTATTCTCTCGCTCTTCGGGCCGTGCTTCAAGTTTTTCGTATTCAAGCGGAAAACCAACAACTTTTTGCCATCATCGGTGTAAATTACCTAAAAATTGTTTGTAAGCGGTAAGTAAATGGCTTTAGGAACGCAAAATGCTGATCAAGATTTCATTGACATTGCAATCAAAAGGTGCTTATGTAAGGCATTAGCTGCAGCCAAAGCACCAGCCGAGTATGCAGGTCTTTTATATACAAATACATATATACATATGTATGTTTGTTGTTTTGTTTCGCTCGCTGCTATTTATTGTTGTTTGCGGCCACTCACTATATACTCAAGTTTTGTTTATAAACACAATCTGCCGCTGCTGCGGAGCTGCAAATTGTATGCTGTAATTGCATATTTCGAATCGTCTACGCATTTTCGTATGTAGATTTACATATTTGCAACAATTTCCCCCAAACACACACACACACAAAACTAACACACTTCGCAGGGCATACACAATTGCTCATGACACTTGTGATAATATGGCTCGTTTTAACAAGAGAGCAACCAACTTCAACTACAACTACAACTACTTTGATATGTCCTTTATTCTTTTGCTTTGATAGCGCATATTTACATACATACATATTGTATACATTTTTGTCTATACATTTTGCCAAGACAAAGCGTGTCAAAGTTTCGGCGCGAGAATTTTCCGACGTTCTTTTGCGTCGCTGCTATGTGCGTGGGTGTGCATGCTCTTTTATACCCTTGAATAAAACGTTGTTTTTATAGAGTATAACATACTGCTATTGTACATGAGCAGTAGCTACTAACAGTTAAATGACAAAGTATAGATATGTTTTGTATTTATTGCATTAAAGTATCTTACATTGAAATTTGTAAATGCTGCATAAGCCCATCACTTTTCTTTCGATTTTCCGATTTCATATAATATGTACACATACTCGTATATGCAAATATTTTCCAAATATTTTTGATATTGTTTTGTTCCAAATTTGATCACTTCTTATATCACATTGTCAACAACTTGTTGCACTCCCAGCGATCTAATTAATAATTTCTAACAAAGACAACGTTTAGTAAAATATTTGAATTTATTGTACATATACTTGTATTGCAGATCAAACTTAGATCTACCATATAAAACGATTTTGAACAAACGATTTATAAAATATATATGCTTACTGTTACAGGGTATTCGAGCAGTCTCAACTGCAAAACTCGCATTTTTGTTTTTGCTCTTGCTTATATCAATGTGTGTATATATGTATTATTAAATTTCCTGCTCCTGTTGTCGTCTTCTGGCCATCAGCTGGCATGTCCATCTGGCAACTGCGGCAAGGAAGGGCTTCCTTCAGCCATGACCGTGACTGGCAGCCAGTAACCCCAACACCTATCACAGTTGTTTCTGCTGCTGCTGCTGCTGCTTGTTTCTTGTTTGCCTTCTTGCTGCCTGAATTTCAAATGTGCGACGTCCTTGTGCACAGATGCGTTGTTGTTGTTGTTGTGGGTTTTGCTGCTGATGTTGCTGTTTGAAAATATTAATTGCTTTGCGCCCTTTGCCGACACAGTTTTCGCAGTAAAACGAATTCCCCTAGAAGCACATGAATTGGGAAAATGGAAAATAGCTGAGACGAAACCGAAAGCATAGAAGCCAATAGCAATAAATTCTCAAATGCAAATAAAATCGGCTCTTGTGTGTGTGTATGTATGTGTTCTGGATAATAGCAGCACATCTTGCCAAGCTAGACTTCGGTTTCCACAGCGACCTTTGTCTGGCCACAGGGCAGTGCCCATTTGGAAGCCTTTGACAGTCGCCAATTTGTCTGCAGACATTGCCCAAACTCCTTCCAGTTATCAATTGCAAATTCCTTACCTTTGTTATATTAAAGTATTTGTGGAACGAGTGTTATATTTTTTTTATTAAAGGTCAGCAGCAACAGTCCTCTGGTCTTTTTTAAAAATAGTCAAAAGAAAATCAAGTAGGAGTGCTCTAGTCGGGAGTGCCCGACTAGGAGATACCCTGAACCCAGTCCTTACAATCATTTATACTAATCTAAACACACACATGCTGATATACAAGCAGTGCAAGTGGTTTAAGCAGTTAGCTTGCTTTTTCACTGAGCCCCACACATTGGAAAGTTAGATCTTAAATAACTTCTCTGTTTATTGTCCGATCTTTCTGAAATTTTTAGGACATAGCACTAACTATAAAGTGTGTGCCCAAACCAAATTGCACGGTCGTACCTTCAAAAATACGGGGGGGATTGGGGGTTGATATCCAAAAAGTGAAATATTTGTTACATGGGTATGCTATTCGAGATTATACATGCCAAATTAAGGGCCTCTAGCTCTTATAACTTTTAAGTTATCGCCCAAAAACGCTAGTCTGATATCAAAATTTATCGATAACTTTTGATCGGGATGAGTTATCGATAAAATTAAATAAACTTGATCTGTCCCGGGATTTCGAGAACTTATATTCCAAATATGAAGTCTCTAGCTCTTGTAGTCTCTGATATCCGCGTGTTCATACAGACAGACAGACGGACATGGCTAAATCGACTCGACTGTTGATACTGATCATGAATATATATACTTTATATGGTCGGAGATGCTTCCTTATACCTGTTACATACTTTGGGTTTAATGGGTTCAGGGTATAAAAACCTATACAAATTGAATTTTCTGATGCAAAACAAATACTATTTCCACATGGCGAAAATGTTAAAATCATTTGTCTCGTATTTATCACTCTGACATTCATATCATTTGCTCCACATTTCTGTACGCAACCTTATTCCCAAAGTCTTTGATTATTAGCTATGCCACAATTCTAATGTTTTTTACCAGGAAACACACACAGATAGCATCTGTCATCAGGCGTCGTTTTTTGTGCTATCATCAACATTTGACTATGTGGGGTAAATCGAATGAGCCATCCAAGAGTTTGGTATTTTGATTGCTCTATATATGTACATATGTGCCTATGTGTATTGTATTGTATATATAAATATGTATGCATATGTAGAATTTGCTCAGTTTGCGTCGTTGCTGACGCAAAAAATATGAAGAGCCTTTAAAATAAAATCAACTCATCGCTTTTATTATTTGAACGCGTCTTAGGCTATTTTTGTTTTAGTAAATACCCTGTAGATACAATATCTAGGTAGTGGGAACGCTAGTAAGAGACATAGCATAAGATTTTCATTTATTATTATATATCTCGAGTAGCAAAAGCAGCTTAAAATTCTTTATTTTTCTAGCGGATGTCGTTAAAAGTTAAAATGTAATCAATATTCTCCATAGTAATAATAAAACTATGTTGTATTTGTATGTGTACATTAGTATTACTGCAAAAGTATAGATAGGGACTACTATCTCAATAGTTTATACTGCGGATAGCTGGAATAAGTGTCATCCAGAGTATTTCTGGTATTAAGAAATTTCTCTAAACTGATTTGGTTGTGCTGGAAAACTATATATATATAATAGTAACCCTCGGCAGTTTCATAGATTTTTAAAACAGTAAATATTTAAATTTTTCTAGCTTGAAATTATAAATTGTTTTTCAATTATAAGTTTAAATTAAAATTTGAGCTTCGAAAAACAACCGGAAAACCAACAGTCAATTTTAATATAGCTGTTATTGCTATTAATTTCCTATATTACTTAGCATTTACAACGAAGTCTTATTCCCGATGGGAATATAAATATTACAACATGAAACTTAAACCTTGCAATTAAATTGTATTTATAACTGAACACTAAACTAGTAGCACTAGTCTAGTTTACGTGGTATCTGCCCGTCGGTCAATGCAACTATCAACTGTGTTCGTAGTTGATTTGGCAGCGCTGGGCAATTGACGATTCGAGTTTGGACTGGCTCTTTCGCTCTTTCGTCAATCGGTTAGTCTTGAGACTAGAACTGGCTGACGACTATTGCAATTGAACAGACGTCATAGCAGAGGGAGCACAATGGAATCAGTGTACTGATTGCCATTGTCGGCGCCTTGACTTAAAACATGCCTAGTCTAGTTCGGGCATAAATACCAACATCAGCAATACAATGGCTAAATGTGTGTGTGTGTGTGTGTGTGTGTGTGTCTCAATTAACGATAATAACAAGCGTTTATTGTTATCAGTGGTGAACTGGGGACAACTTGTCGTCGACCCGGGGCTGCAAGCTGGTTCATTTAATGCGTCAGCGGAGGGCTGTCAATGATAAGTGCTGGACACTGAAGAGCGCCATGGCAATGATTTATGATTTAGCCGAAGAGAATGTATTTGACAAACAACCTTCTGTTAATCCGTTTTTCCTTCTGCTCACACATGTCACATTTTGGTTACACTTTACTTTGCATAAAGTTGATGAAACTATTTTGGATGACATGGCACAGTTGTTACTGACAGCCAGCAACAAAGGGGCCTGTCTGCCGAAAAATGTGTCAAAAGGTTCCAAGGCTGCGCTGATGATAACCATCGAAGCTTATAGCTTCTACTACTGCTTCCCCATTCAGCAGTTCAGAATCGAAAAGCTTGCGTCTGACATTGAGTCAGATAAAAGTGCAATTTGTTAGCGAAATGTTTGATGACAAGACGAACATTGTTGCGTACCCTAAATAATAAGTTCGTGGAAAGTAATTTGTTGTTCATTTGCTATGCTGCACTGTTTAATTGAATAATTAAAACGAAATAATACATTTTAGCGTAGCACTTTCGTGGAACTCATTATTTCAGTTCGCTCATGCGCAATGCTCTTCTTTCCTTGAAATATAAAATTATTCCAATTGAATTTAAAGCCAGGCAAATTGAGTGAATGGCTTGCGATTTAAATACGTCGGTATGAGAATCATTTGCAGCTTATCACATTATCAACCCACATTTTGTGACTTGTCTACGTAAAGACGTCAGAGATTGCAAATTTGAAAGCTAATAATAAATTGTGCTCAGCTGCAAACCCATCTTGGTAGGCAAAAGGATATCACATTGTCTTGAGTCGGATGTGCTTTGCCACCAGCCAGTTGTATAGTATATATAGTATATAGCTATTTCAGTATGCAGTAGTCGCAGTACAAATGCAATCGCTTTAAATCTAATTTCTAAACACTTGAGTTAACTTCCCGCAAATGTTTTGACGATGCTTGTGTGTTATTAAGACACATGTGTATAATAATTAGTTTTGAGATATTTGAATGTTCGGTTGGCTGCTTATCGGCGTGTAAGCGATTTTTATTAACAGCTCATGCCTGAAAGTGTCGGCTAATTACAAAAGCTGCCATTGTCATGACGTACAAAGGCATTGAGCCAGCAGAAATTGACTCGGCGACGATGCTGTGGCTGCCTTCTAGCATCACATCAGCAGCAACAGCAGCAGCAGCAGCCTACAGTCAATGCCAAAGGTCATGCCGCAACAATCGAAGCCAAATGGGATTCTATTACACACACACACACAAACACACTCAGGCGCAGGCTTAGCCACAATTTGCTCACATGCGGGTAGCATAGTATATGTATTATGTATATATGTATTATGTACGACCTCTGCGACTGGTTAATGAGTGGGCAGCGCTGGGCTGATCGACGATAATTGACGATGCGGGAACAAGCTGTCACATGGATTACGGGAGAACGTTTAATGAGCCCACCAAACATGCAAATGGGCGTAAAAAACCAAATATGTATAAATAAAACACCAACAGCCTCAAACTGCATTTGCCATTTGAAGCTGACTTCTCGAATATTGCATACCAATCTGTAATATTCGATTCAGCGGCAAGGTTGTATATAATAAATATTGCGCATACGCCAAGTGTGCACATAAAAACATATAAATACATAATATGTCGTGGATGTTGTGGCTCCCCTTCTGAAACAACAAGCTGATATATAGATATATATGTATATGTATATGTATATATATAGAACGTTATAAAAAGCGTTGCCAACTTTTAGGTGGGTGCTGATAAAACCAGCTATGTAAACAACTCAAGTGGGCGTTACTTCTGTATTGAAAGCTTTGTTTACCCTATGCCAAGCTAACAATAACGTTAAAGCAAGTGCAGCATGCTGAATAAGTATGTGGATAATAGTGTAGGTTTCAGTGAGAGAAAACATTGCTATAATTCTGGGAAATTCGCCAGGACCTACGTTTTAAATAAAGTAATTGTTCTGTAAACCAAGTTAGAGTAGATGTAAACTTTTTCTTTAAGTTAGCTGATTGCTTACGGATGCTTATGCGCAAAAATAAAACCTTTTTAAGCTTTTACTTCGTAGTTGATGCGGTGATTAACTTAAAAAATATTCTAATCATCTTTGCAATAAGTAATTAGTTATGTCAAGTTAACAATTAGCTTATATTTCTTACTACAGCCAAAAAGAAACATTAATTTTGCGTTTTGTCGATTTGCCAGTTTGCCACTCGTACCAAATATTTCATTCTTACAATTAAATTAAACTTTACAAGCCAATGGACTTGATCTTATAAATTTGTGCTGTATTTGTATTAAATCTGTTTTACATGCATTTGTATTTACGTATATGTAAATGTGCCCTGACAAAAACTAAAATACAAGCCATGAGCTTAAAATCCTTCCTTTCTGATTGTCCGTTTGTTATATAATTCTTTGATTGCTAAATGAAACCAAAATGTTTTCAAATTCCAGTGAAAAGGGTATTAATGAACGACAAATTATAAACCTGTGCTGCATCTGATCGACCCAATCTAAGTCTTTAGTTATAATATATACAGCTAGATTGACACAAATATCTAGTATATATGTATGTTTTATGGACTCGGAGAAGTCTGCTCATGTCAGTTAGAGACCAGTTTTCAAAATGCTTATGGTTACCCAGCAGCCAAACCCACTCGGAGGACTGCACTGACTGCACATGGAAGCAGAGTGTGACCTTTGGGCTGTCAGGTAAAGTTGCCAGCAGCTATCTGAGCATGCACAGCTAATGAAATGCATGCGTGTGTGTGTGTAGGTGTGTATGAGTGTGTGTGTACACTGACAACTTTTCATATGCGATGCACGAGCGGGCTATACTTGAAATCTAGAATGGACACTGACAGATGCAACCGCAATAGAGGAGCACACATGTTGTGTAAGCAGTTGACCAGGTTGATGTGATTAACTTTTAATTAAGTTCCCAACTGTGCATGCTACGATTGCATCAAAAAAAGCTCCAGTTTCGTTTTACTTCGAAAATCAAATTCGATTAGCCCACGCATTGGCATTGAAACATGTTCTATATGATTTTTGTCATGAAAATCGGCGATAGCTGAAATTGAAGCTTAAACAAGTAAGAGTGCTCTAGTCGGGATTGCCCGACTAGGAGATACCCTAAACCTGACAGTCCTTACATTCATTCATACTAAGCTATCGGTGTATGATGCAAGCAGTGCAAGCAGTATCAGCAGTTAGCTTGCTTCTTCACTGAGCCCCACACTATGGAAAGTTAAGTCTTAAACAACTTCTTTGTTTATTGTCCGATCTTATTGTAATTTTTTGGGCATAAAATGTGTAACAAAATCAGAAGGTCATACGTTTGTTACATGTGTATGCTATTCGAGATTATACATACCAAATTTGGTGCCTTTAGCTCTTAAAGATCTTAGAAATCGAAATATATCGATAACTTTTTAATGGGACGAGTTGTCGATAAAATTAAATAAACTTCATCTGTCCCGGGACTACAAGAACATATATTCCAAATATGAAGTATCTAGCTCTTATAGGCTCTGATATCCCGTGTTCATACAGACAGACAGACGGACATGGCTAAATCTACTCTATAAATCAAGAACTGCATAACTTTGCACAACTGCATAATACCCTTTTTACCCATTTTTAGTACGTACAGGGTATAGAAAGTGTAGAGTATATTGCACTCTGTGTGATTAACTGTTCCCAGACACGCTTGCCTTTGAAGGCTCGATTGCATTTTAAACTGGAATGCAATTAAATTAGTTCAGAGACTTGTGCGAAGCTTGCAAAGCTTTGTTCTCTTCGATAAAATGGTCATACTTGGAACTCAATGTACAGTAGAGGACAGGACAGTGTGTCCTTTGAAAGCCATTAAGACTCACCTGCAGCTGGAGCATATGATATATTTGTGGACAAAAGACAGGGTTTCAATATCTTTGCGCGGCACACATTTTTCGCATTAAGTTGCTAGATTTTTCAGAACGCCCAGCTGCCGGCATTGAGCTACTTATAATGCGGCCCGGCCCAGGATCCACTTGTTATAATGATGACAGCAATTATGAATGAGTGAAGGTCGCCGGATAACGACCGTCAGGCAATTCATCATCATGTTGAGCCGCACTGGACAGAGCTGCTCTGTCTCCATACATATATACATAGTACATACATACATACATATATTTTAAAGCAGGTTTCCTCCTTCAATTTGCTTTTATATTGCGTCTTTCATAACAGTACATTGCCATTAGTTTAGCATGCAAACAACTGATGACGTCATGCAGGAGCCACACAATTTGCATGCAAGCCGCTCGTTTACCAAAGTCCTCCTGCCATCCTCCATCCTCACCATTGTTGTGTGCTTACTTGCAGTTTTTTGTTCTACTCTTATTACGCTACCTACAACACTATTGTTGGAGCCTCTATTCCTGGAGCAACCCATTCACTGACGAAAGAAAGGCCGCCCAGAAAGAGAGCTCCAAGTAAAATGCATACGTCATGCGGCCATCGAGCTTAACTTTCGCACGAGTAACAACTTGGTGTGTGTGTGTGTGTGTGTGATGTGTGTGTGTGTGTGAGTGTGAGTGTGGTTTGAAGGAAATCAATCATGCAGAAATAGATCAACTCGCCATCGTCGCTGTTGCTGGTGACGTTGTCCTCGTTCTCATTCTCGCTCAGGTCTGCTGCGTAGTTGTCGTCATTTGCGGTCCCATATTTGAATTTGGCCATTGTTTTTTCGTTGTACATGTGTACTTCCTATTTTGCATCAGCTAAGCCAACAGAAAGTGGCAAACAACAACAAAAACCAAACACAAGCTATGAGAACGACACAAGCAAAGCTTTTCACAACGGGCAGTCGCCGTGTCCTGCAAGGGTATTAGTTGTTTGTCCGTGTCTGTTGTCCAAAGTAGACGGCGAGTCCTGCGACGCGCTTTTAAATCTGCTCTTGACAGTTGCCTTCGGCAGTAGTCATTGCAATGTGTCAATTTGGCATAATAGCCCCCACCAGTGCATCGAGTCTCGTAATTGCATTTAAATTTAATGAAAAACAATCCACAATTGTGCTTTGCCTGCGGCGCATTTATCTATCGTTGAATAATTATTGATATTATTGATTATAATCAATCAATGGCATTTCTTTGTATTTGCTAGGGAGTGGATTTAAATTGATTTATATGTTCGTGCTGAAATAATTTTTGAATATTGTGGTTTTTATTAAGTTCAGGCGACATTTGCAAAGGATTCGCAGAATCGTGGCATTTTTTTTTTAATTACATCAAACAATTTATTGACATTTTTCCAATTACATGGAATTGATTGAACGATTTAATGCATTTTTCAATTTATCAACAGCTGTTTAACTTTGCAGCTGTTTTTTTGTGAAAGAATTGACAAAAATACTGCAAATGAGGTTGTAATTCGATGGATTAAACAAACATAATATACAAATGATATAAAATACCTGTAGACCTGACCTGTATATAAAGAATATAATCTATATACATATGCACAAATTATTCCAAATATTATCAACACAACTATTTACGCGGCGCTATAAAAATGGCTAACCTATTTGGGAATGAAGCATTTTTATAGCATACAATTGAGCGCTAATCTAAAACAATGCTTTGCCCAAAATAGTAATCATCATAATAAAAGTGGCTAAAAGTTTTGGCCTCGTGCCTCGCAAATTGAATCCAGTCACAGGTGCTGCCACTAACAACAACAACAACAACTACAACAGCTACAACAACAGCAACAAGGACAAACTCAAAGGCGACGAAGGAAGACGTCATTGTCCTGACGCCAAAAACCTTTGTCGCGACGGCTTTGCTCATTTTCATTCATTCACAAAAATGCTCTAGTGTTATTAATCACCCAGTCCTGCCGCCTTTCCATACTTATATACACACACATAGTACGTAAATATCGTGTATACTTACGGTATATATATATAGCCAAGCATAACAATAAAATCAAGAGCAGTTGTGAATCAACAGTGCGTCACAAAAGCTGAACACCAACCGGTGGCGACCGACTCTATTGATTGCCTTCACGTGCCGATACTTAAGCTTATTTCAGTGCCTACTCTCCGCCCTCTTCCATTCAGGTTATACATCCTCTAAACTTTGCTCGCAACATTCGCAGACACGTCTATAGTTTTGTTTTTTATACTCTTTTCGAAGAAATAGTATATTAAGTTTGTGCTGAAGTTTGAACGCATAGAAGGAATCGTCGGAGACCCCCAAAAGTTACTGCCAGTATGCTTAGAATGACAAAACAAATTGATCTAGCCATGTCCGTCTGTCTGTCTGTCTGTATGTATGCGAACTAGTCCCTCAGTTTTTGAGCTATCGTGAGCAAACTTTGCATACAGACTTATTATTTAAAGGGACAGCACATTGATCGGAGCCGGCCGGATCGGACCACTATATCTTATAGCTGCCATACAACTGGAAGTCGGTTTTGACCATAAATCCCATGTTTTCAATGCTATCGCGATAAAACTTTGCACAGATACTTATTATTCAAACATACATCACATTAATCGGAGCCGGCCGGATCGGACCACTATATCTTATAGCTGGAAAGAAATTTTATATTTCACTAGAAAATTTAAATTGGCAGAGTGAAAATTGTCTAAAGGTTCGAAAAGAGTATAAAATCTTCGGCCCGCCAAAGATAATCCTATCCCACTTGTTTTTTTTTTTGCCTTTGTCGCACTCGTAAATATTTTGGGCGGCATTTTATATTTGAAATTTGTTACTAACGTAAACTTGTTACGTCAATGAAGAGCGTTGGGTCCTGGGCCAATGTAAATTGGTGCTAGACAATTGGGAAAGTGTAGTTGGTAAGGCGATTATTTGAAATATCTCTTGTTTGACTGATGCGTAAAGGTCAAAGCTCTTTACGTTTGATGAAATGTATGCACATTTGTTATCTTGAAGGAACTTTGTCATTTAATGGCTAGTTTTTGGTCGAAATTGCAAATGCCAATGAAAATATGTCTTTGACTTTTGCTTACAGATTCAATTAGGAAGGATTTTATACTCTGAATGGATTTCACTAGCTTATATTTGTTTTTTTTGCATACTAGAGGTAACATTTGAGGATTTTTGACGCTTCTTTCTATGCACTACACAGTTCAGAACAAAATGAATAAATTATTTTCTTCGTCATTAGTATAATAACAATCATTTCGGCTTAAAAAGTGATTTTTGGTAACCTAGAAATGCCCTTTGAAGACTTTAAACTGTCATAACTTTGCGATGACTGAACCGATTTTGAAGCTCCAGACCAATTTGTTCCTCTTCTTTTATTATACATTTAAGTTTTGTTCTATTTTGAAAATTTAAATTTAGCTTGTTAGTTTATTCTGTATACAAATGCTTATTCACAATATTTAATGACGCAAATTCGCTATTAATGACTCGCTATTTATGACTCAATCGTTTTGCAATTTTTATACCCTGAACCCATTAAAAATGGGTAAAAAGGGTATTATGGTTTTGTGCAAATGTATGTAACAGGCATAAGGAAGCATCTCCGACCATATAAAGTATATATATTATTGATCAGTATCAATAGCCGAGTCGATCTGGCCATGTCCGTCTGTCTGTCCGTCTGTCCGTCTGTCCGTCTGTCTGTCTGTATGAACACACAGATATCAGAGACTACAAGAGCTAGAGACTTCATATTTGGAACATAAGTTCTCCTAATCCCGGGACAGATCAAGTTTATTAAAATTTATCGATAGCTCGTCCCGTTCAAAAGTTATCGATAAATTTCGATTTTAGACCAGCGTTTTTTGGATATAACTTACAAGTTATAAGAGCTAGAGGCCCCTAATTTGACATGTATAATCTCGAATAGCATACACATGTAACAAATATTTCACTTTTTGGATACCACCCCCAAACCCCCAAAGTTAAAAAAACCCATTTTTGAAGGTACGACCTTGCAATTTGGTTTGGTAACACATATTATCGACAATTGTTTGCCCCAAAAATTTCAATATGATCGGACAATAAACACAGAAGTTATTTAAGATTTAACTTTCCATTGTGTGGGGCTCAGCGAAAGAGCAAGCTAACTGCTTAAACCGCTGGCACTGCTTGTACTGCTTGTACTGCAGCATGTGTGTGTTTAGAATAGTACGAATGATTGTAAGGACTGGGTTCAGGGTATCTCCTAGTCGGGCACTCCCGACTAGAGCACTCTTACTTGTTAATATTAATTTAATCAATAATTTAATCAATTATGCAATGAAGGCGATTGCTTTAAAAACAAGGAATATATGGCCAAAACCGACTTCCGAGTATAATAAATTTGTTATAATTGAATAATAACAAGTAAGAGTGCTGTAGTCGGGAGTGCCCGACTACGAGATACCCTGAACCCAGTCCTTACAATCATTCATACTAATCTAAGCACACACATGCTGCAGTATAAGCAGTGCAAGCGGTTTAAGCAGTTAGCTTGCTTTTTCGCTGAGCCCCACACAATGGAAAGTTAAATCTTAAATAACTTCTATGTTTATTGTCCGATCTCATTGAAATTTTTGGGGCAAGCAATTGTCGATAATATGTGTCACCAAACCAAATTACAAGGTCGTACCTTCAAAAATGCGTTTTTTGAACTTTTGGGGGTTTGGGGGTGGTATCCAAAAAGTGAAATATTTGTTACATGTGTATGCTATTCGAGATTATACATGCCAAGTTTGGAGCCTCTATCTTTTATAACTTTGAAGTTATGTCCCAAAAACGCAAGTCTGAAATCGAAATTTATCGATAACTTTTAAACGGTATGAGTTATCGATAAAATGAAATAAACTTGATCTGTCCCGGGATTAGGAGAACTTATGTTCCAAATATGAAGTCTCTAGCTCTTGTAGTCTCTGATATCTGTGTGTTCATACAGACAGACAGACGGACAGACGGACAGACGGACAGACGGACAGACGGTCAGACGGACAGACGGACAGACGGACAGACAGACGGACATGGCTAAATCGACTCGGCTGTTGATACTGATCAAGAATATATATACTTTATATGGTCGGAGATGCTTCCTTATGCCTGTTACATACTTTTGCACAAAACCATAATACCCTTTTTACCCATTTTTAATGGGTTCAGGGTATAAAAAGCATATAAGATTTAAATATATGTGCATAAATATGTAAATTGCATTTTTGGTACCCTTTCAATTTATCTTCTTCTGCATAAGCCTTCAATCATGGCCCATTTCAACCGACATTTGCGGCTGCTTTTACCGTAGATCTTTTGTCTGCATTGCTGATCTGATCCTTAATTACTCAGCTTCTATTTTCGCGATTTTTCACCTTTGATTAGTCTATCCTTCACAGTTACTTTCAATATGAAGATAGATATAAATCATATGTCAATGAATATCTAAGAGTTAGAATGCAAGCACACTTTTTAAAATCAACGCTATAAATTATTTTCTGTTTGACAAATCGAACAACTGTTGCTGTATTTTTAGCATTAGTAATCTGCTTTGTATTACGAATTAGGAAATTTGAACTTATAAATATGACTTTCTCTCTGTCTTGCAGCGCAGCCATGTCGGACGCGGACGCCAAGTCAAATAACAATGCCACCAGCTCGGCGAACGTCGATGGAGATGAAGGCGGTGATGTGACACCAACGACAACGACAACGACGATACCGCGCAGCAATCACAACAACAATAACAGCAGCAAGTTGAAATCAACGCAGAACAGCAGCGGCAGCGGCAGTATAGACAAAGTATCGCCGGATCAGGATATTTACATAAATGCCGCCGACGGTCTGCCCAACCAGCATCCGTCGCTGCCGCCGGAGGGCGATGTGGACAACGATACGGAGAAGGAGGTGGATGCCGATTCGTTCGATGATCTACCCACATCGATCATTGTGACCAACATTCACTCGGAGGTGTTTGCCAATCCCGAACTCAAGCACGCCATGGAGGAGCTCTTCCGCACATTCAGCGAGTCCGCGACCTTCCAGTGGCTGCGCAGCTTTCGCCGGCTGCGGGTCAACTATGACAATGCCATTGCGGCGGCCAATGCGCGCATCAAGCTGCACCAATACGAGTTCAACAAGAAGACGGTGATCACTTGCTACTTTGCACAGCCGGTGACACCGGTTAACAACAAGAATCTACAGCCACCGGCGCCGGTCAAACAGTTCCTCATCTCACCGCCCGCTTCGCCACCGGCCGGTTGGGAGCCACGCGAAGAGGCCGAGCCGCTGGTCAATCACGATCTGCTCGCAGCTTTGGCCAGCCTGACGCCCGGCGAATCGCACGAGCTGCATCCGCAGAGCGAGGATCAACCGGCCATCATTGTGCACACGGCTATGGTGCCGGAGGGAGGCGGCCTAGGCGTAGCGCCTGCACTGCAGCCCAAAGCACCCATTGTGCAAACCAAATGTCCGGAGCGCGCATAAGCGCCAAAAGATTAGAGCTTTCAACTGAATGTTAGGCGGCTTATGGCAGAGTTAGCGCCAGCGCCAGCTTCCAGCGCCCAGATCTGAGCAGCCCCGTATGGAGAATCGGAAGCTGGACCAGAGCACTGGGCTGATGTGGCCAGAGTGGATGGGCAGCTGTGGCGCTGGCTATCTTGTGGTGGAGAGTATTTTTTTGTAAATAATTTCTAAACAAAATTCGATTGTGATTAATTTACACGTAGCTATGTTTTGTATTAAGTACTTGTACTCTCTCCTTTGGAGCGATTTAAGATTCGGTTTCTCGTACTCCTGTATCATTTGCCTCGTGTGTAGCGCCGTCGGTCATTTACTATATCGAAGTTTTGCTTATCTTAATGTGCGCCAAGTGGAGCTGCTAATTCGAATTAATTCTAGATGTATTTGTTGTATTTGCATACGGAAGTCGCGTTGTCTCTATATCTCTCTCTCTTGGTGTCTGTTTGTATTTGAATCGATGTCTGCAATGTACTCGTTACTCATGGCCATCCACACAATATCTAAATGTACCTTCATTGCTAAAAACTAACTCTATATATGAATGTAAGTAGCTGCAAAGTAAACGAAGAAATCCCCAAAACCCCCAAAAAGGTCAGATATGAATATATGTACATGTTCATTTATATCTGTGTATATGTAAATGTTGATTTAATTGTAAGCCAGAGTGAACTCAGATAGCTACATCTGATATTGAAATACGTATATAAATATATATACATTTTAGTTATAATTTAAACAAGCAAAAGAAAACGAAGTTATATTCAAATTTGAAATGAATGTTCTTAAATGTACCAAAACCAAAAAAAACCATTTTAAACAAAAGCTCTTATGTCGTCCTTTTCATTTACGAAAATAGCTATTAACTGGAAATTGTTGTTAATATTTAATGCTGATATGCTGCCCTTTCCAGCGAACTATTGCAATTTTGCGTAAGATTGTACCCAGAAGCGAGAAGCATGGGAACTCAGATAAGCAGAAAGTCCAACTTTTACAGTTGACACCGAGTTGAAAACTTGCATAACTACTAAGTCTACGTCACGTGGTCTTATTTTAGTCAGAAGCAGTGGAGGGCGGATCTTTTAGGAAATGGCTTGCATCATTCATGCTTTTCGTTTGTATATTACAAGTTTTTAATTGTGAAAATACTTAAAAAGTTTGATATTATTTAGTGTCCCTGGAACAAAAAACAAATAGTTGCTCAACCCTTTTTGGCCCCCACATTTCACATTTCTTGGACGGTTTTTATACTCTTTTCGAAGAAAATAGTATATAAAGTTTGTGCTGAAGTTTGTAACGCTTAGAAGGAAGCGTCGGAGACTCCCAAAAGTTACTGCCAGTATGCTTAGAATGACAAAACCAATTGATCTAGCCATGTCCGTCTGTCTGTCTTTGCACAGACACCTTTTATTCAAAGACCCAGCACATTGGTCGGAACCGGCCGGATCGGACCACTATATCTTATAGCTGCCATACAACTCGAAGTAATTTTTGGTCATATATCCCATGTTTTCAAGGCTATCGCTATGAAACTTTAAACATATACTTATCATTCAAAGAGACATCACATTGCTCGGGGCCGGCTGGATCAAATCCCTATATCTTATAGCTGCCATACAACTGGCAATAAATTAATTATTTCAAAAGAAAAATTTTAATTCATATGATACCAATTCTTAGAACAAAAAAAATAAATGTTACGCGATACAACGATTTAATACAGCATATGAAATTACCGTGGTGCAATTAGCAGAGTGAAAATTGCCTAAAGGTTCAAAAAGAGTATGAAATCTTCGGCACGCCGAAAATAATCCTCTCCCACTTGTTTTTTTGTGACGTTTATAGTGTTGTAATATTGTCTATCAATTCCTGGAAAACTTGCTTTGTTCCATATTTGAACTATTCAAAAGCTGAAAACAATTTTGTTAGGTCATTTTATCAAGCTTAAGTCTTGTAAGAGAAAAGTTGTTCTACACAAAAGTTTGATGAAAAACTGTGTATCGAATTCAACAATTTTTACAGCATGCTTGTAAACTTTGTTTGCTCTGATTGCAGTTTTGGTTAGAGCATCAGCTAAACAACTGTTTTGCTAGCTTTCCACATTCAAAACTGAATATTGGTTATAAAGGAGCCAAGCTTATAAAATTCATTTGAATAGTAAGCTACATTTGGTTTGTCGGCATTTCTTTAGCTATTAAATCCCATTGAAAACGCAATTTGCATATGAAAGTGAGAGACAGTGCATCAGTGCATCATATAATTGACGAGTTTCTCAATTTATTGAAACGATGATTGAAACTTAACTACAGTCTGCAATAGCAGTTCTTGATCGTACTGTGTGTGTGTGTGTGTGTGTGCTTTTTGATGGGAATGCTTAACAGAAAGAGAAACTTTGGCATTTCTTATTTGCTTGCGATGGTTTTCAGCGGCAACATTTGCTCCGGATCGTCGGGATAAATACTGTCCTGTCGCTTTTGGCGACCAGCACATTGACTGAACCATGTGTCGCCCTTGCCGAAGTTCTCGCCATCCTCAATGGACTCGGGCATGGGTTTGTTCATCGTCTCCGGCAGGAACATCACCCAGAAGCCCGAGAGCAGGGCAATCACCCCGAACAGCACGGCCGGTATCTTGGGATCAAACGAATCGCCGAGCAGCGTTATCAATGGCGTTAAAGCGCCGGACAGACGCGCACACATCGAACCCAATCCCATGGCCGAGTTGCGCACCACGGTGGGAAACAGTTCCGCCGAGTAGTTATAGACGACAGCGAACGATCCGGCAATGAGTAGTTTGCCCAGCATCACAACGCTGGTGGACAATGTGCTGCCCTGCGCTATAAAGGCGGCCACAATGCAGCAGAGTCCGCCAGCCAGCATCAGAGTGGACGTAATGGAGCGACGGCCCAGGCGATCCAGGACGAACACAATCACCAGATAGCTGGGCAGCTCCACCATGCCCATGAGGAACAGTATGAGATAGGGATTGCCGTAGAGCTTGCCCGTGCTCAGTGAGAGTCCGTAGTAGACGATCGAGTTGGCGAACCAGCACAGGCAAACATTGAGTGTTTTCATGCGCAGATTGGGCGTGCGGAAGAGATCGCTCAGCCCGGCACTGGACTTCTCCTCCACAGCCGCCTGCTGCTTGGCCTTCTGCACGTAGTAGTCCTTGTCCACGGACAGGCCAGAGCCATTGATGCGCAGTCCCTTGGCCACAATATCCACAGCCTCCGCAGCGCGTCCCTGCATCCAAAGCCAACGCGGCGACTCGTCCATCAGCCACCAGTGGCCGATGAATAGCAGACCATGCAGCCCATACACCACCTGCAGCAGCTGGCGATCCTTGATGATGGCGCCCCAGCCGGCCACCAGCATAATGCCGCCAGCAAACACCGCCTGCAATGTGGATGAAAATCAATACTAATCCTTTCCAGCCACTTGCCAAGTGTACTCACCTGAAAGGTAATGCCGCAAACTGTGCGCTTGCTGGCGCCCACCAGCTCCATGGTCAGCACAAAGCCACATATATATGCGCCGGCAGAGCCGACAATGCCGAGCACAAAGCGAACGGCCATCACCGAGAAGTATTCCGGTATGAAGGCCACGCCCACACCGACAAACAGCTGCAACAGTGCCGACCAGCAGAAGACGGTCTTGCGGCCCACTTTGTCCGCGAGGCCGCCCAAGGTCACGGCGCCCGTAAAGGTGCCCAGCATGAAGACCGTCTGTATAATGGCGCCCATCCAGCGCCGGTCGCAGACAAAGTCCCAGTCGATGGTGCGCGACGTCTTGTAATAGGTCGTATCGTACACATACTTCTCGCAGGCAATGTGACTGTGATCCCCGGCGCTCGCATTGAACATGTGGCACGAGTCCAGCTCGCCCGTCGGCTTCAATGGTATGGCCTCCAGGATCTCACTCGAGTTCCATGGCAGCTGGGACAGACTGCTGTTGTCCACGCCAGGAATGAAGCAACGATGCTCCGGCACAGCAGCTACAGTCACCAACGAAAGCATGTGCATACCCGCTGTCAAAGCGGAGAGCACTTGCAGAAAGAACTGCACGAATTGATATGTGCCAAATTCACCTAAAAGACGCAAATGAAAAGATCAATAAATAAATTATGCTAATATATTTGAAGTATTATTGAAATACAACCTTTGAAAAGATAGTAAAATATATTCTTTTGAATATTTAATAGTTTATTATTGTATAGTTGATCTAGTTGCAAGAAACATCATCAATTTTAGATGTTAAAATATTTATAACTGCAGCACTTTCATATGCTGTAAAAATTATTTTTATCGCGTGGCATTTATTTTTTTTGTTCTAAGAATATTTAATTTATTTCCAGTTGTATGGCAGCTATAAGATATAGTGGTACGATCCGTCCGGTTCCGACCAATGTGCTGTCCCTTTAAATAATAAGTCTCTATGCAAAGTTTGCTCACGATAGCTCAAAAACTGAGGGACTAGTTTGCATACATACAGACAGACAGACAGACGGACATGGCTGGATCAATTTGTTTTGGCACTCTAAGCATACTTTTGCGGGCCTCCGACGATTCCTTCTATGCGTTACAAACTTCAGCACAAACTTAATATACTATTTTCTTCGAAAAGAGTATAAAAACCTAAAGAACCTGCTTTGTATGTTTTAAAATAAACTATTTAAGACCTACCAGTCAGATCAGTTATTTCTACTTTTTGCATTTACTTCTACTTTCTAACACCCTGACTAATATGTATGCAAAATTTGGTAAACGGTGTTATTAGGAATTCCTAAAGATTTTTTTAAGTGAAGCTAAATTCTATGACTATTTTCACCGTTATTTAAGAGACCGGGAACTATTATGTGTGATTATTTAAGCCATATGCTGGATAAGGTAAGTTGCAATTCAGTTTAGGTAAGTGTTATAATTATTTTCAAGCACCCTGCCGCGATAACCATAAAAACTATTATTATTAAAAGAAATACCAATCTAGAAATATGTATATAACACATTTTGAATTTAATTGAATTACAATTGTTATTCAATCAACATTCGCACACCGGCAGAAGAGACAGTAATCCAAAGCGAGTGAGCGCCCACTTAAGTTGCCAAATTGGGTTATCAGATACTCGCTGATGGGCGTAACTTGGACTGGACATGGACACATTGAATGACGCCGATAGAATTGTCGTCACTGCGTAGACATTGCAATTAAATCAAGTGGAATTTATTCAATTCGATTTCAATTGAAAAGTATACAAATGCGCGGTAAACTATTTGCCAACAGTAGGTTTTTTGTTTTTGTTTTGCTTTTACACTCTTTTACATCTATTTTTATGGGCTAGTTGACGTTGCGTCGGGCTGTTATATTTTTGCATTGACTGTGCAGTGATCTCGCTGCTTGCGAGGGCAGGCACTGTGTAAATTTCCTTTGGACATAGCCTAGATATTTGACACATGGACGGTCCAAGGTTCGGTCGGTCGGCAATTGCAATTGATTCGTAACCACAACAATATTGATTTACACAACTCGCTTAATGGACGAACATCAGCGGCAAGTTAGACAAACGTTCAATAGAACATTACCACACGTGATACCATCGTCTAAGAATTTGAGACATTACTCGACTGATCGCACAATAGGCGCTAAATTATGTCATAGATCGCGCTAAGTAAGCGCTGCTTTTAATTAAACCCATTCGACACTGCGACAACCTTTAATTAAATTCAATTACGCCTCATATACATAATCGGAATGACCGGCGAGCGATCGATAAGTGACGATTGTGAAAATGAAAACAAAAACAAAAACAACTCAGAAACAACTGATGGCCCAATAGCAAATCATAATGGATTATCAGAAAAGCAACCCCTCGCTATATTGCCATAGTCGAATAAACATATGTTTATGGCTTGTTTGTGGCTTTTGCTGTGCGGCTCTAGTATTAGCCCAGTTTGTTACCAAATGGCCCTCGAACGAAATAACGCACATGAATTGTTTGTTTGACTAATCAAACATGACATAAAACGTGTATTTGCGCTACACTGGCAACATACACTGCAGCCTATTGATTATCTGTTACGTTTTATAACTCTGAGTATAGTTGATTAAATAGATAAAAGTAGATTATTGAATAACCCATTGCGACAGCTAATACAGTTTCATTCGAACTGATTTAGCATAGCACAAAGCTCATAAATCATTAATGTTCACAAAATGCGTTTGAATAACCCTTACTTATTTGTGATTTATGGAAAAAACTCATGCCTCACATTTCAAATGAAAGTTCTGCTAATTATAATATTCTAACCAGCTTTTAAGAAGTTGGTTAGGGGGCCGACTAGTTCTCCTATACATTTTTTCAATATTTTAATTATTTATCACGAGACTTTTGTGTTTACATTACGTATACGTAAAATTCCTAAACATATAATTTAGTGCAATTCAACAGGTTTATGTTAGAATAATTGCAAAAACTTTATAACTGTTCTTTCAAAACCCCGTCAGAACTCATTGGATTTGGTTCTCTGTGTGCATTGTGGCTATTTTGGCATTGGATTAGCATTTGTTTTTGCAATCGTTGCGCTTTATAAAGTTTGTAATTACATACACACATGCTTATTAAAACGCTATAAGCCACAAACTCAACAAAGCCAAATGTTGTACCGAAGAATTGTGGGCAGATGAATTGCCTTTGTTCAATGTTGGATTTTTAGTTTTCACATGTTCACAGCTCGTCAATTATTAATGTAATTTTGCAATTATATTGTTAACAGCTCGACAATCGAGCATGGAGCATTAGCATTTTTGTTCTAGGTCAGTACTAATATATTGCGAACGATAAAGCGTTCAGTAGAATATGGAATAATTTTCAGTTGACGTTTTCGACTCAACAATTTATAAATATAATTATTATTACTGTCTTTCAGAAAATCAGACTGATGTATGGCAAAGCTGTGTTAGAAACAATTCCTAAATATATTTTATATAAATTCCATTAAAATTCACACAGATTGCTCGAGTTTTATAATAAACAAAACAAATATGAACCGTTTGAGCAATTATTTGATTATAACAAATGATCATGCTGTGGAAGATTGATATTTCTTTATAAATGCTTAGTTTTACATATTTCATATTTAAAACGCAAAAAAATGTTGGTCTAGGTCTAATCACGTTCTTATCAGCATGCTCTTGATATTTGTACTGTCAGTGGAACTTTAAACCTGAAATTGTTGAAGGTCATCTGTTGTGGCTCAACACAAATTGTGTAATGGTTATAAATTTATTTATTCAGTCTTGAGGCATTGAAAGAAGAACTAGAAAACGAGTACTTGAAGTTGGCGAATAATAATAAGAGAGTACCTTGACTCACTCAAACAGAGTTAAGATATTCATATGAAACTAAGCGCATTTCAGCGAAAAGAAAGAAATGTAAAAATTAGTAATAAAATCGTGGTAAAACCAGTTTTTTGGACTTTCAAATTTCTTGGCGTCATATTCATGAGTGCACAGAGAGTCGGGTTTATTAACATATACTTATAAATGTCGTTACTCTTGTGAACAAGTTGCTAATACGGTCATTAATCTGTCTCTTTCTCTCTCTCTCTCTCTCCGTCTCTCTCTCTCTCTCTCTCTCTACCGGCTGCAGTTCAAACAATTCATGAATAATGAAAACTTGTTTCTTATACATATGTAGGCCGTAACTTTAAAAATTTATGAATTTTGATTTTGCACAAATGCAGTTTTCAAAGTGCTCGCAATCAGCACACACACACCACACATCAGTTTAGTAATAAACAAATAAAAACTGCTTGATGGCAAATACAAAAGTGATATTTATTTAATGTACATAGCGTCTATCTGTTCGTTCGCCCTATTAAATAAAGCGATTATTTGTTATTAGCTGCTGGAGCGTGTGCAAATATCTGCTGTGTATTTGCATTAGTTTAGCATACAAAGAAAATTGGAAAAAACTCTCGAGAGCTAGCATTTAATTACAAACGTGTAAATCAACTGAATACACCGCAGTCCCATCCTATATCTAAAGCCGCATGATAATGCGGTTTATCTTATGTATCTTCTAAAGATACATATAGCCTGTAAATGGGCCGGGAGGTTCAGGCAAATGTCAAGTGATCGACGATTAAAACTGGAGCTGACTATTCGCATTCGCGCTAATTGTGGGGAACCATGTCACTCAGTCCGTCATGCTGTCATATACATGTCTGTCAATTTAGCCAACCTTGGGATTTATTTAATTAGAAAAAAGCCGCAATTAAAATTGTATTAGCACGGCGCTTTTGAGCTATTTGGCGGCAAAACATGACAAGCCGGTAGATTATGTAGCAAAGGGCTTTAGATAATTTCAAACAGATAACGATATTCTACATGTGATTAAAACTGGCAGCCGGATAGCTGAATTAAACATGTACTTTATGCACTAATTGCTTGGATAAACTCCGGCGCCGCCTGATAAGCAGAAGCATCACTGATAAGCGATATTGATAAGAGCTGGCACACTTGGTGACGGCCAGCAAATCTTTGACCTGCTGCACTTCATTCAAATACTTACCCAATTTGCCCATGAGCTCCTCTAAAACATAATCCACAGCCATTTTTGTACAGAAGAATTTCGCTGCACTTACAAAAAACAAAAAAAATTCAAGTCTTCTTCAGGCGTCTGTCTTTATTTTTGCTATAGCTTCAAATGATATCGATTCGCATTGTTCGTTGGTTTGTACTTAGTGGTATACTATATGTATGTAGTTCATAGGAATATAGTGAAAGAAGTGCCTTAGGTTATCAGTGTCACTGGGACAACTGACTTGAGAATCTGATCGATTGCCGCACGAAGCCTGTGAAAACTTGCGCTGGAGATTGGCAAGCGCTGCCGAACTGGCAAAAAGCTGAATGCGAACTGAATGGGCTGTGAGTACGTGAATCGCTTCGAGTCGTGACTGAATAGCATTCACATATATGAAACCAAACATCCACTCACTCAAAACAGCAGCGATAACAAATACAGAAAACAAAACCAACAACGCTGCGCTCCCGCTGACATGTGGGAAGAGAGTGGATCGCGCACTTTTTGAGTATTTGCTGAATTTGTTGTTGTATCTTCTTGTTGGTATTTAGCAATGTGACATAATTCATTGCCGATAAGCCTAGACAGTCGAATCAATAGATAGAGTGAGAGAGAGAGAGAGTATATAAACCAGCATCACATGTGTCTGTGTTTCCATGCGGCCCGTAGATCGTTAGATTAGATTGCGCACATTATGGGGAATGTAATTTAATCCATACTATAATGTAATCGAAAGGAAATGCAGGTAAATTTCATGTGCAAAGTATATGTGACCCTTATAGACATTTTTGTTTACCATACGCTCATGTAATTAACTTTTGTAATGTGCTTACTTCTTACAAGGTTTTTATTTGTTTCGCGCGTGTACCGGATGGAATACATTTTACACTAATGAACCAATCTTTGTTCACCTAGTACTTATTCAAATCTCAATAGCAGTTGAGCCGGCTGCTAATCATTCGAGAATCATACCACGCTTATTCAGATACAAAAAGTTATCTTGTCTTCTGCTACAAACTAGAAAATACTTGAACCATAGAACTTCTATTTCAATCTCAGTAAGCTACATCATTGAGAATATTATTTAGGTCAGCTTCATTTTACATCTTAGCATGCTATTGTACATATGTACATACATATGTATTTATAAAATTTACAAAATTTTAGTCTTTCAACAAGTTATACATTTATAAATTTGTAGTTTATTAAAAATGTTTTCACAATCGATATCGGACCCAATGTCATTTTTATATTTGGACATGCTCTCGAATATTTTAATTGAAGACACCAAAGAATTCGAGCAAGATTTTGATAGGAAAATTAACTTTGTACGCCAGCAGGAGCGACAATGTTTGGAAAATATGAATGAAGTGAGACAACAAACACAATTAAACGATTATACGATATGGTATGATTATACTATAACCTACCTGCAGCTCATAGCCATCGATCAGTTTGTAGACTCGATGAAGGAATGCATCTGTCAAACAGAGCTGGAATTGGCGGAGAATGAAGCCTATTTATTGCAAGCGGAGAAGTCTATATCTCGCATTGAGGCATCTTACAGTCATATTTCGGATGGTCTACAAATGGAGCATATAAAGCCTAGCTCCTATCTGGGACTTTTGAAGCTACTTTTATCAGCAGATCGTTCGGCAACACAGTGCAGCAATCTAAAGGAAGAGATCGAGCAGTATAACACGGAAGCCTCCAAGATATTAGTTCCGCCCAAACTGGTAAGAAATGGCAAAAGGAGCTAGCCAAATAATTGTACACTATATGTATGTTCACAGATCAACAGAATTATGGCCTATCATGTAAAGACTCTCGATTCGCTAGACAAGAAAATCACTAAGCTGCAACTCAAGACCAAAAGAGTAGCCGGCAGCTATGATAAAATAACCAAAAAGCTAAAGATAAGCAGTCTGAGCAAAAAGCTAACTTGCCAAATGGCTAAAATAGTCAATGATATATACAAATGATCACTTGAGAAAATAACTGTGTATGTTTATTCAATATGATACATACATATGTATGTACGTAAATGCAATGCAAGTTCAACTTTGTTCTTAATATTCTAAAGGATGAGGATGGCTGGATATTTGGCTTGTATTGTAAGATAAGCTGTGTTAGTTGTTGGCGTCGCGGAAGAAGAGCACATCATCGGCTATGATGCTGGTGCTGGTCTTCTGATTGCCCTGCTGATCGGTGATCTCGCCATAAGTAATCTTGCCCTGCACCATGGTGCGTTGCCCCTTCTTCAGGTACTCCAGCACAGTGTCACGCAAATTGGGCTTGAACACGACCACACGATGCCAGTCAGTGCGTTGCGACCAATCACCGTTTTCATATCTGTGTGTGTGTGTGTAACAGAACGCTTGTAATCTTTTCCCACTGGCTGCTGTTAGTTTCCTACTCACTTGTAGTTTGTGTGTGTCGCCACGGAGAATGTGACAACCGGATGCTCCTGTGATCCGCGCAGCTGCGGATCGGCACCCACGCGTCCCAATATGGTCACTGTATTGACAGCTAGATTGTAAATCGTATATTAATTTTTGCTATTCTATGTACATATGCATAGCTATTTCACCACGCACTTTTTTCAATTTTGGCGGGCGCCGCAGAAGTCGTATTGGCAGCGCCGCGTGCCGGCAAATTCCGGAGTCCATTTAAAACTGGCGCTAGCTGCAAATGCACAAAATATTGCAATATTATATGTATTTCCCTTTGCGTTCTTATAAGAGCACTGAACTTACAATGCGTTTGCTTTGTTGCATCATTTTCTCGGCGTGTTTTTTGTATAGCGGCAATGCGATTTTATTTTGTGCGAACAGCTGTTTTTGTCTAATGCAGCTAACTTAACTCGTTCTGCGACTGCTTGTGGCGCCCTCTGCTGTAAATATGAAAGGTATGCGACTAATCGATAACTTTGCGCAAGCATAATGATTTTTGCCACTAATAACCGTTTGATACAACTTTTAAATCAGATTAACAAATAACGCAATCAAATTGATAAATTTTAGTTACCTATACACCTGATTTTTCAATGGCACTCCTATTAACTGTACCATAAAAATGAATATACTCTTGTCTAATCAGTAAACATTGTAAGCATTGAGTGTTGTGAGTATATATTACAACTCGTTGAAATTCTTGCTTGCTCTGTGGGCTTTTTATGACAACTATTAATGCTGATCGAACAAAACTAACTGCGTGATACTATTGCGGCGTCAACGTTGAGTACTACATCTAAATTTGTGACTGAAGCGCGCTCTGTTAGTATTTTTCGGAAATACTTTATATTGAGTAAGCAACATTTTGTGTTAGTACAGCTAACATTCGACAGTGGCGCATTAATTTATGTGGTTCTTGAAAAATCCGCTAGGCCTACACTGACATGTTTGATAAGATACTAACGGGTCTTGCAACTATATCACGATAGTGCTTAGTTGAAAAAAGTATCTTAATAATTGGTCACAGATTAAACTGAAGTTCTTTACTTCTTGAGTTTAATCAATTAAAAGTTACATTAAATTAGCCCCAACTTTAACAATATCCTCTTTTCTGAAAAGAGCTTAAGCTTATAGTTGCAAGAAGACATTTGACAGTTCGTTAGCAGAAGGGACAACTGCCTCTAAAAATTGTCTTTTAAGATATCAAACTCGATAACACTCGAATTTTCAATAACATTTTGATCATTACTTTATTAATTCTACATTTTAATTTGACGTATTTATATAGCCCTAAAAATGCCCTTTCATTATTTTTCAAGCGACCAGTGCAGATGCATTCAATAAACATTCAGTTTAAGAACCAAATTCGAAATTAAAATATGCATTGGTTAAGATATTTAATTTTGTTAATCTAGCCAGCTCAAAGTTTCGAAACTAACTTTTAAAAGAAGCAATTACAGCAACTACAATAAAATGCTGCAGCCATTAGTTGTTGTTTGCTTTTATTTTAAAAACAACAGAGCATACATTCAAATAAGCGAACAAAACGGAACAGGATGTACGATCGCCAATTGTCTTCGGTTTTTTGCCGAGCGGCCATTAGGCAGCGCCATTTTGTTTTTCTTGGAACAATTGATAAGCCGTCGAGGCGTCCTTGCACAGATTTCTTACCAAGCAGCACAAAAAGCGAGGCGAGGCGATGCGCGTCCAGCTGCGGTGAACCTGAAACAAAACGGAAGAATAACATCACTAGTTTGTATATATGTACATAGTTTCGTTTCTCTTGTATTACTGCAGCAGCGACAGCAACAGCAACAGCAGCCTGCTATGCGGCCCAAGAACAACAACAATAACAACTACAACTACAGCAAAACAACCTCTCTACAACTCGTCGACTTTGCATTCAAATTCAGGCGATGACGACAGCCAACCGACAACGACGGTCGATGTGGATGTGGATGTCGATGTGGATGTGGATGTGAATATTGCCCCAAGAATATGGCCAGCCCTAGCGCCAAACAGAGTCTCGAAGCTATTTCAATTGTGACGCACACCATCCATTCTGTAGGGCGCTATGGCAGTTGTAGATAGCTTGCAAGGCATGTTAAATATAGATTTTAAAGAACTTACAAAGCTAGTATCTAAATCATATTGTTATTCAATATGGATAATACTCTTTTTTCTAAATATTTACATAACCAAAGTCGGAGACAAAAATATCCAGGAAAAATTAATAATATATACATATGTATAATATAGCTAAATCGTAGTCTTCTTTAGTATACATAGTTGTTTCAAAAATAAACTTCTTTAAAACTGTTGAAAGTAACTTAAATGTGAAGAATTATCATCTGCTAAACAATCCCAACTCAGAATATACAACACAGTCAAAGACTTTTTGCTAAGAAGCAATCTCTAAGATATCGAATCTTTAGTTATGTGTAGTAAAATGATTTGAAGTAGTTTGTATTTTAGATACATTATCCTACGTGGCTATTTTTATTAACTGAATGATCATCACAATCTAAAATGTATTTATTGTCTGGTTTCATAATATAATTCGATTTCCCCCATTTCTTGCTATATATTGTAGCGCATACTTCTCCCCAGTGTAGCCCCAATCTATGGCATTATTCATGCTGTCGTTTTCGAGTGCTGTCGTCGTCGACGTCGTTGTCGTTGTCGGTCGGACGGTCGTTCGGTCGTTCGGTCGCTTTGCCATTGCCGTCGTTGTTTCCAGCGCGCGTGTAGCTGAGCATTTGTGTGTGTGTGTGTGTGTATGTATGTACGTCTATCTGCAGCTATGTGGGTTGCGTATCTGTATCTGCTGTGTATGAGGCTATGGCTATGGCTATGGCTCCGGCTGCTCGCTGTTGCGATACTAACGAACGAACGTCCCAAATGTCGACGTTGTTGTTGCTGCTGCTGCTGCTGCTGCTTTTTGTATATTTTCAGTTTGTATAGAGCGAACGGGGCGATTGAGGAGGGGGGGAGCCGGTTGGTTGCTGCTTGCTGCTGAAGTGGTTGCTGCTGGCTGGGCTGCTCGAGGACGTTCGTTCGTTCGTTCATTCGTTCGTTCGTTCGCTCGTTCGTTCGCTCGTTTCATATTCGCATTCGTATTCGTTTGGTTCGCTTGTTGTTGGTGCGTTGGTGCGTTTGCGTGCGCCAAGCCAACAGCAACAACAACAACAGCAAAGCCAACGAAAACTCATATTCATTTTATAGTGAAACTCAACTCAACTCAACGCAGCTTAAGCTTAATGTACAGCAGCAGCAGCAGCAGCCGCAGCAGCAGCAGCATTCCGCCAACTGGCAACTTGAATGTTGTTGCTGTTGCTGCTTGGTTCGTTGCCTGCTTGCTTGGCTGTTTCGATTGCTTCGATTGCTTCGCCTTCGCCTGCGCGAAGGTTTTTGAAAAACGCGCGCAGCTGTTACAGCGATTGGGTAACAGCGGCCAGCGGTATCCATCCAAACTATAGCTATGCTTCTTATCCTGCCGCGACTGTTCAAATTTAAGAACATTGCAACTCTGACAATATACCAAAAACAAAAAAAAAAAACCCTTCACTGTCAAAGTCGAAAAACCCTTAAATGCCGAATTGAACCCTTAGTTCGAAAACTGTAAATAGCAATTGAACAAAAATCAAAGCGACTTGTGCCTGCTGAATCAATCTGAAGCTGACTGCGCACATTTTTACCGAATTTAACAGAGCAACAGAAACAGAAACTGAAACTCAACCAAACGAATGTTCGCATTAAAGTTTATTTCGAAACCAACTCACTGGCAGCAGCAGCAACAGCAGCAGCAGCAGCAAAAAAAGACCCAACAGCAACGCAAATGAAAAACGCCAACGAACAACGAACGAGCGCACCGAAAGCAGCACACAGCAACAACAACAAAGAAGACAGCAAAAAAAAAATCAAGTAAAATTACGACAAGCAAAGAGGCAGCAGCAGAGGCAGCGGCAGCAGCAACGTTGAAAGAAAACAAGAAACTTCGCCGCAGCAGCGACGAATGTGGGGAGCAGAGTGACAGAATGGCAGAGCCAGCTATAGAGAGAGAGAGAGAGAGAGAGAGTGGAAGGGGAGAGGAGAGGAAAGCAGCCGCACAAAGTGTGTGACTGTTTGAGTATTTGTGTGTGTATGTGTGTGTGTGTGTGTGTGTGCGGTGGGGCGAAGGTGAAGCATGCGATGGCGACGGCGTTGGCTGGCAGTATAACGTCAGGCAAGACGACGACGACGACGGCGACGATGAAAAAACCCCAACAACGAACGAACGAACGAACGAACACCAGCGCCAGCAAAAATTTATAATAAAAGCAGCAGCAGCAACAACAACAAGAACAACAGCAGCAGCAAACGTTGAGGGCAACAACAATGACGATGCTTGCAACTGCGACCGGTGCCGTCTACATGCCAAGCCATGCCAACCAGCCATTCAACTATCCTCCAACAAGCAAGCAGGCAACCAACTGGCCCTAGCTAAGACTCTCGAGCTGAGGCTAAGGCTGCCTGCCACCAAAAAGAGGAGCATCACAGCTTATGTATATACCCTAGCAGAGATTAGGCAATAGCAATTGCCACTACTGGACGAGCGTTGAATGAAAAGGATCTAGAGTGATGATTTCTAGAAATCTAAAGAATCTAGAGTGATGATTTCTAGAAATCAAAAGGATCTAGAGCGATGATTTCTAGAAATCAAAAGGATCTAGAGTGATGATTTCTAGAAATCTAAAGAATCTAGAGTGATGATTTCTAGAAATCAAAAGGATCTAGAGTGATGATTTCTAGACACTTTTTTCATTTATATGTTGATATACTATATATATACTATTGCTATTGATGCTTTATTGTAGCAGTTGACTGAGTTGTAACACGATTTGTACGCAGACTTATTAAGAATACATTGGCTATTCTAGAAGTATACCTAAGGAAATAGTAACTATGAGAAAAATGAAATCTATAAAATGAAAACAATTTGAGTGTTATATACATTGTAGATCCGAAGATATTTAGAGCTATAGTTGAATTTCAGTTTTTTCCTGGCCTGTACGCAGAGTTTTGCGGGCAAGTTTATCAGAGCATTTTCATAGGAGATATGAATACATATTACTTTTATTCTTATGATTATATAGTAGTTATTAACTATCAACCTAACTTGGAAGAGACAATACCATTATTAACTGGCCTAAGACTCGAATTCTAATGCAGACTACAGGTTTATTAAACCTCTCCTAGGATTATATAAATCCTGTTAAATAAAGAAGTTACTATTAAGTTGTCCGCAATAATACAACATATTTCGATAATGTATTATATATACAAGCTATTTAGAAGCCAGAAGAAGCCAACAATATAAACATCTTTTAAGCAACATCTTATCATACTGTAACAGTGTTCAGTCTATCTCAAAAAGAAGTCTAGAATTTGGAGGATCTAAACCACTTAGTTTTTTATCGAGTTCTCATTAGAAATATTCATTATTATATTTGTTATACTTTGAGCATCAACAATATATGCATATAATGTATGTATATCCATCATCTAGTACTTACGTATATATGAAAATGTGAATTCTTTAATTTCTCGTTTATCAGTTAGTACTTAGAATATACTCGCCGCCCAGGGTATACGAAATGGAAGAGCGAACGTCGTCAGAGTCAGAGTCAGAGTAGTCGCATTCGTGTTCAGAGTCGTCGTCGTCGTCGTCGTCGTCAGTGCGAACTCAGAGCACACACAGAGAACGCAGCAGCGACAGTGACCGAACATTAAAGTTGAAGTAAAGTTGGAATTTGTGCCTGGGCCCCCGCTCCGCCTAGCCACCCCCCCCCCCCCCATGCCCGCCTTTTGTAATCAGAATAAACGAATATTCGCTTAAGCGTTGCACAGTGGTTCAAATTGCAATTGCACAGCACTTGGAGATTTACAGACTTTTTGCCTTGACTATTATAGTTATTATATAGATTCTTAGAGGCAATGATGTTTCAAATGAACGGGATTATTTTTGTGTAGCTTCGCTTAAAGAATATACATTTTGTAATTTGATCAGCAGGTGTAAATGGTTACACTCATTTCGAAGAAAATAGTATATTAAGTTTGTGCTCAAGTTTGTAACGCATAGATGGAAGCGTCGGAGACCCCAAAAGTTACTGCCAGTATGCTTAGAATGACAAAACAAATTGATCTAGCCATGTCCGTCTGTCTGTCTGTCTGTATGTATACAAACTAGTCCCTCAGTTGTTGAGCTATCGTTATAAAACTTTGCACAGAGACTTATTATTCAAAGGGACAGCACATTGGTAGGAACCGGCCGGATCGGACCACTATATCTTATAGCTGCCATACAACTCGAAGTCGGCTTTGCCCATAAATCCCATGTTTTCAAAGCTATCGCGATAAAGCTTTGCACAGATACTTATTATTTAAACATACATAACATTGATCGGAGCCGGCCGGATTGGATCACTATATCTTATAGCTGCCATACAACTGGAAATAAATTTAATATTTCAATTCAAATTGATATCAATTTTTACAGATGAAAGTGCTGCAGTTAGCAGAGTAAAAATTGTCTAAAGGTTCGAAAAGAGTATAAAATCTTCGGCACGCCGAATCTGAATTTGAAAATGGCTCATATAAAACATATAAATATATTTAATAAATATGGAAAACAAATTACAAATTGTGTAGATATATGCGCAGTTAGTACCACTGTTCACTCCAATCATTCAACCTTACCAAGCAGCAGGGCAAAACGCAAATGTCAAGACGAACGAGCGAATCCAACGACGACGACGATGAAAACGCCAAAGGAGTGGGCGGGTGGCATCCCAAGTGGTGCTAGTGCTAGTGCCGGTTAGCCGACCAGGAGCAGACCTAAAATATGCCGTGCAGCCCCGCCGCCCTAAGCGCCCCCCACACTCCGAATTCAGTGCGATAAAGGAAATGCCACACCACTGTGACAATACATTTGCTGGAGCTGGCCCCCAAAAAGCCAGAGTCGTCCTCGGTCGTCTTTGCGCTGAGCAGCGCACATGGTCTCACATGCCATAGAACGTGGCGCACTGTGCTGGAGCCCTGCCTGACTCAGAACCTGCAAGTCAACAACGACTAACAACAACAGCAACAACAACAGAAGCAACAACAACGTTGTCGATTGTCGGTCCGCTCTTATTCATTCGATATTGTGCCGCGACGCGGCTGCTTCATGTGCTTTAGTGCCGACCCAACACTCTGGCACCAGCAGCAGCACCAGCACTCTGGGTACTCGGTACTGGGTACTGGGTACTGGCTCCGCTGTTTGCCTTTTTGTTGACGCTGCCATTGCCTTGCTTCGTTCCCATTTACAGCGTCAATTCGAAAAGTCTGGGCTTGGGCTTTTGGCTCCGACACTGGCTCGGGTTCGGTCTCTGTCTCTGTCTCCGTCTCTGTCTCCGTCTCTGTCTCTCAGTCTATGGCTCTGTGGCTGCGGCTAGTGCCGTCTGCTGTTGGCTGGTTTGTTGGTTCTGGTTCTCAAGCGAGCACATGGCTAACGACGTTGACGACAACGACGACCAGTTGCCATTTGCGCAACGCTACCAAGGAGAAAAAAAACAACAAAAACAAAACAACCCATCGATCGATGTGTGTGTACTGAAATAGTAGTAGCATTAGATTTAGTCAGGCACATGCATAAGTACTATGTGGGTGGCATGGGCATGATTAACCATTATTTGGGCTAAAAATATATATCTAGAGCACATAAACTATTACATATATAGTATACATATATGTATCTCAATTGCTCAGATGATAGGGCATAGGTAAAAAGTGATCAGGTCAAATAATGCATATGATAATACGAGTAGAACATAAGTTACTAAACATAATGTTTTTAAACTGCTTAAATGATTTTATAAAAAAAATCATAAAGCATTTCTAATCCGATCGATAGCCTATGTTATTTTCTATCGATCATTAATTTACCTGCAGATTTCGATATTATAGTTTTCATGAACTGTCTAAGTTAAAAGAGAATTCACAAATAGTTTATTTTTGTAGAACATTTTTAGTTTTAGTAATAATGTTAATGAAAAGCTTAAGGCTAAAAGATAAAGCAAACATATTTTTTGCAATGGAATAAGGAACTTTACTGATTGTATGATTAAAATTTTGTAATTTAAATTTGTTGGTTACAAGTTGATCTTAGCTGAAGTCTAATCATGGTTTCAATTGCTATCTATTGTAATCGTTTCTCTTTTATGCTTGTTTTTTAATGTTTATAATATCTGGTTATTTGAGGTTATGTATTGTTTTAAGAATAGATAATATATTATAGAAATAGAACACAATTTGAGTCAGTCATATTCCCACAGTTTTGAATACTCCCCCGGAGTACGTGCGGCCCACTTAAGAGTGCGTTTAAATGGGGCCCCTCGATTTCTGTTGAAACAATGCCCAAGTCAACGGCGCACAACTTTTGGGACCTTCCCAGCGGCTTCGGCTTCGGCATCAGCTTCAGCTTCAGTTGCTGTGTGTGTCATCAAAACAAACAGCAGCGGCGCACAAATGCTTTTTCAAGCAGTGGCGGTGGAGAAACAACTGATAAAACCTGAAAGCTAAATGCGTCATGCGCCCCCAAAAAAACCAAACTCAACTTGTGACGATTGTGCTTTGCATTTTTTGTTGTTTGTTTTGGGTTTTAGCGTGGGCCAAAAAGTTATCGATTGCGCTCAGAGCAACGCTGGCGGCTCAATTTGAAAACATCGATGGCGCTTGGCCACATTTCAAGGATATCGTTAGCCAGACCAGGACCAAATGCGCCGCAGTTGTTGACGCAGTTATCCTTTGGCCAGGGCCAGAGCTAGCAACTGGGAACGATTGCTAGCCATTGGCGCCTGAAGTCACGTTGGCCAATTCGGCGCACTGTGGGGCACAAGGAGATACACTCACATGTGCCCGCACACACATCCACAAGCTAAAACCTCATTCATTTAGTTTTCGCAGAGCGACAGCAACAATAGTTTGTTACAGGGCAGAGGGGGCGGGGCGGGGCGGGGTTGGGGGAAGGCACTTTTGCCGGCTGTCCTGGCTGTTAGGCAGCCTCAACTCACGGCCCAATGCATAAAAATCCAAGGGAAGCGACAGACGCATACAGGGTGCTCCAGCCAGCTGGGGGCCGTTCACTACGTGGCGCCAGCCACTCGAACACCCTGTAAAGCGGCACACATTTCAGGCCGTGCTCGCCTGTCAGTCGGTCGGTCGCTCACTTTGCTATTCAACGAGCCCAACGTGCAGCAGGACGCGAACAAGGACGATTGCCAGCTGGGGGACGTGGCGTGGCGTGCGGGTGGGTTACACATTCGTTCGAGGGTGAATGCCGCACTCTCGCCCCGCACATTCGCCTCGTTTGCCTGTCAGCCAACAACCACCCGAAAGCAGCCAAACACCCACCCAACCACCCACTAGACCGTTCTCGTCCTCGTTCTCCTCCTCGTCCTCGTCCTCGTCGTTGTCGTTTGTTTGTCACAATAGGGCAAAAGTTTCACTGTAACCGTTATGCGACCCACAGACACCACCTCCCCAGCTCAATGTGTAACCCAAATGTCTGCCAGCCAAGTCAGTTGCCACCCAATCACCCAACCACCCAGCCACCCACCACACGATCTGCCAGCCAGCAACGTTGTCGGCATCGGCATAACGAACACTAGCACAGCAACAAACAAACTAAACTGAGTCCCAAATAGCAGACTGCGAGATACCCTTACAACTTTAGCTAAAAGATAAACTTAAGTTAGCTAAAATGAGCTTTGAGAGTTAGTCACAAACTGGATAGAACTCTGGATTCATGATTTAGTTTATCACTCATTCTAAACTACATATCACACATATCAATCTTACAAAAGGACTTCTTTTGGTTCTGCTTGCCTCGTTGTTTAGCTGCAAGGATGTCATAAAATAAATATATTGAATTATAGTTATTGTATTAATGAACTTTAAACCAAAAGATTCTTATAAATTAGGAAAATTCTAAATCAAGTCAATTCATCAGATAAGAAAATATCAATGTGAGAAATCTGAAATCATCTTGAAATATCAACTGATTAGGAAAACAAGTAAGAGTGCTCTAGTCGGGAGTGCCCAACTAGGAGATACCCTGAAGCCAGTCCTTCCATTCATTCATACTAATCTATCAGTGTATATACATACAAACATACACATGCTGTAGTGCAAGCAGTGCAAGCTGTTTGAGTAATTAGCAAGCTTTTTCACTGAGCCCCACACAATGGAAAGTAAAATCTTAAATAACTTCTGTGCTTATTGTCCGATCTTTCTGAAATTTTTATGACATAACATATGCTATAAAATGTGTGACCAACACAAATTGCAAGGTCATACCTTCAAAAATGGGGGATTGGGGGGTATCCAAAAAGTGAAATATATGTTACATGTGTATGATATTGGAGATTATACATGCCAAATTTGAGACCTCTAGCTATTATAACTTTTAAGCTATGGCCCAAAAACGCTAGTCTGAAAACGAAATTTATCGATAACTTTTGAACGGGTCGAGCTATCGATAAAATAAAATAAACTTGATCTGTCCCTGGATTACGAGAACTTATATTCCAAATAAATTCTTGTAGTTCCTGATATCCGCGTGTTCACACAGACGGACGGACAGACAGACAGACGGACGGACATGGCTAGATCGACTCGGCTGTTGATACTGATCAATAATACATATACTTTATATGGTCGGAGATGCTTCCTTATGCCTGTTACATACTTTTGCACAACTTGATTATACAATTTTTACCCATTTTTAATGGGTTTAGGGTATAAAAAGTATAAAATATATATTATTTAGCAGAACAAGCGTGACGACAATTCGTCTATGGCTGTTTTACTCATTTCATGGCTGTAGGGTATAAAAACTTGCTCTGAAATACGATGGACTATACATACAGCTATAGTAAGCACACACACACACATATATACATACTTATGCACTGAAAGCATTAAGCTTTCATGCGTGTGTGTGTGTGTGTGTGTGTGTATGTACGAAACTTTTATTGTCAGCACAAACAGACAAACGTACAAACACACAGAAACACACACGCACACATAGATATACATGCTGTATGTTGCCTCCCTGCTCGAGCGAAGGATAAAATGCTGCAAATTCACGGCAACAACAACAATAACAACAACAGCAGCAGCAGCAGCAACAACAACGTGCGGCAACATCGGCCAACGGGGCGCACGGTACGTATACGTATCCATCAGATAGAAAAGGCATCGAGCAGCATGCTGAAATAATGAAGCAGCAAGGACTCGACTCGACGCGACGCGACTCGAGTCGAATGGAATCGAGTCGAACAAGGCAAGCCTTGGCTTTGGCTTGGCTTGGCTTGGCCTGGCCTGGCCTGTCCTGGTCTCTGGGCCAGAATGAAAACGAAAATGGAAAATGTGTTTGGCTGGCTGATGGGAGAGACGGCAGTTGGGGGGCAGCAAAGCTGTTTGGGGCTGGAAGGACCGTCTCCGACAAGGATATTGCGCACGAGGATAGGATGGGCTGCCTGGCTGCCTGGCTGACTCGTGGTGTTGATGATGATTACAGAGATGCGCAGATAGAAGCTGAAGTCAGGCAACTAGAGCTTCTATCCAAACAGGCGAATGCGAGCAAAAAGCGTTTGCCAGCTTCGTTCCGTTCGTTGTGGAAATGCCATGCTGTTGTTGTTGTTGTTGTTGTTGTTGCGAAAAGTCTAACACGCCAAGAATGTACAACGTTGTTCTTGTTGCTGTTGCTGTTGTAATGTGCTTCTCCTACCAGGCGCCGCCTGCTTGTTTTTCTACAAACAGCAGCAGAAGCAGCTCCTAGTCGAGTCTCAGTCTCTGTCTCTGTGATGGGTCTGCTTGAGCCTTGGTCGGCTGGCTGTTGGATATGGGTTGGGATTTGGTGCGTTGTGGGGCTGGGTGCTCTTTGCGGGCTAAGACAGGGCCAAAGAAGCCCAAAATATATATGTACATATATTCCACTACGAAATGTTTATTAAATTTCTTGCATTTAAGCCTTGAAGTTGTGTGTTGGAAATTAGAAACCGACTGGCGCTGCCAACGACAAAGGATTCGTGTTAGCTCAGTGTGCCATTCGCAATTAAAGATGTTTCGCCATTTATGATTGAATGCATTCCAATTACTATTTGCGCTTTTGCTTGAGACAAGTCTTCAAGCGTGTTTTGTAATCTTTGCTGTGCAACGTGAAGCCATACCAAATCCTTTGTATTTTGAACTATTGGTACTATTGTTGCTTAGCATTGTTAAATATATCTATGTATGCGAATTATAATTATTAAGATTTAAGTAGTAAAGCAACGTATTTGTTTGCATTTGCACTGTTTATGGCCGACTAGTTTTGTTAAATGCATTAAATTGAGTGTGCATATTCTTAAATATACTTAATTTAAATCATTTTGTATTCAACATGCTATTGCTGATATTGCAAGATTGGTTCAATTTTAAAGGGTTACGAATAAATGATTGCAAAGCTTCAATTCAAAAACAATTGCTACAGTTACACGTTTCTTTTTAGTATTCTAACAGGTGTGATTAACTTGACGTAGTTGCTATTATTAGCATAACAAAACTATAAATAGCACTAGAAAAAACTATCAAAGCACACATCTCGATTGTTTTGTTATACTCTTTTCGAAGAAAATAGTATATTAAGTTTGTGCTGAAGTTTGTAACGCATAGAAGGAAGCGTCGGAGACCCCCAAAAGATACTGCCAGTATGCTTAGAATGACAAAACAAATGGATCTAGCCATGTCCGTCTGTCTGCCTGTCTGTATGTATGCAAACTAGTCCCTCAGTTTTTGAGCTATCGTTATAAAACTTTGCACAGAGACTTATTTTTTAAAGGGACAGCACATTGGTCGGAATCGACCGGATCGGACCACTATATCTTAAAGCTGCCATACAACTGGAAATAAATGTAATATTTCAATTCAAATTGATATCATATGATATAAATTTTTACAGATGAAAGTGCTGCAGTTAGCAGAGTGAAAATTGTCTAAAGGTTCGAAAAGAGTATAAAATCTTCAGCACGCCGAAGATAATCCTTTCCCACTTTTTTTTTTTCTTAATCACTTTGCCATAAAGACAACTCATATTTCGATGTAAATGAATTGCAAAAGAAATAAATGTTATTTTAAACCACAAAATTCGGCTTTCTAGCACATTAGCAGTCTGCCAGCGAAATATAAAACATATTAACGCCGATATACCGCTACAACAGAGTTACAAGAATTTCTCTGAGTGCTTGCTATAAGTCGTTCACTCACTTTCACTTGCCCATTTTGTTCACTTACAAAACATGTAATCGAGCAACTTTTAAGATAGCTGCCTCCCCCCTTCGTCCATGTCCACTGTACATGTCCTGTTTGGCCTACCCATTCACAATATCCACTGTACTTGTTACGCTATCAGTGCTCGCTGTTCCATTGTTGTTGCCGCCAAAGCGTAACATGACCCACTAATTGGTTTTGCATTGCCCACAAAACGGCGACTTGACCTGCTGAAAGTTTGCAGGCGCAAGCAGGTGATGGGTTGACACCTCATAAGGCGAGCGAGCGAGCCACGCCCCCCCATCCCTTATCACGCAACGCTGCCCATGTGACTGCCCCCCGCCCACCGCCCATGGCCATTTACCGCTGTATAAGGTCAGCTCGGTAAGCCGCAGGCAGTGTGTGCAATTTTGGTGTGTGAGCCTCAGTGCCCGCTTTGAGGATGTGGACATGGACATGGAGATGGAGATGGAGTTGGAGTTGCAGATGGCGATGTGTGCAGCATGTTGGCGTCTGGCGCAATAAGTGCGTACATGTGTGTGTGTGACCCAAATACACACACACACACAGATATGTATGTATGTACATGCAATGGGTCTGTTCATTCAGACAAACCAAAACACTTGGCTGCAAAATTGCGCCAGCCACATGTCAAAGTGCGTGTAGGAGTTATGCAAATGTGTGAAGTGCAGCGCAGGATAGGTGTTGTTGTTGCTGCTGCTGCTGCTGCTGCTGCTGCTGCTATTGTTGTCTGAAGTGTCGCGTCTGCCAGCGGCAACAATGCAACACAGACTGTGTGGATGCCAACTGCTGTGGGGGGCTTAATCATAGTCTGGGCAACTGGGCAGCAAGGCGTGAATCCTTCAGGACGTCAGGGCGTCGTTGCCGCGAAGCGAAAGTTTTTCTTTTCGAGCAATTTTGAGTTGTATGTGTGTGTGTGCTTTGCACGCCGTGAAAAGTGAAAAACTTTGCAAGCCCTTCTACGACTGCGACGCGTACAGCATAGATGGCTGCACAGCCAGCGTCGGCAGTGACGCAGCGTCGACGTCGACGTCAGCGTCGATGTTGTCGTTGGCAGCGACAGCGACAGCGGCAGCGGCATCGTATTTTCAATTTATGGCTTTGCATGCACAGAGACCCAGGAGACGTGGCACACACATGAAGCCGCAGCCGTAGACAGAGCCCAATGCCAATGCACCCCGTGCTGTGGATTGTGTTTAGGGATGCCTGGGATGCCGTGGAGCATCCAGCTGCGCCGACGGCGCTGTTCTTGGCCTGCTGTGGCAGGGTTGAAAGCCTGAGCTGACTGAGTGACTGCCTGGCAGTCTGCCTGTCTGCCCGGCTGCTGCTGCTGCTGCTGCTGCTGCCCCGTGCGTTTGCTTTTAATACATTTTTACCAGCTGCTAAACTGAAATATCCATGCATATAACTGGGCATCGCTAGACGCCCACATCCACCAGCCACCCACCAGCCACCCCAAACAGTGTTGCTGTGTATTCGCAGCGCATGTGAATTATGACAGACTTTGTTGGTGGCGCAGCAACCGCGAAATGCTGACGTCGACGTCGACGGCGCTGTCAGCGTCGCTGTCAGCGTCGCGTCAGCGTCGACTTGTTTTGCATTTTTCATGCTGCCTGCGAAGGCAGCAGACAAGCGGCGACCTTGAACAATTTATCGTTGTTGTTGTTGCTGTTGTTGCCTGGTTTTTATTTATTTATGGTATTTTGTTGCTGCTGCTGCTGCTGCTTGTGGACCCTTGTAATGTATGCATGGCAGGCAAACGGGAACGGGAACGGCAGCGGGAGCCGGCAACCTGCCATTCAAAGTCATCAGCAAACGTGAAGCATGCCCCGTCCCCCCCCCGCCACCACCACCCGGCCTAAGAGTAAAGCAGTCAGTCAAGCAACCAACCAATACAGCAATCCATCTATCATTAGTCAATGCTGCTGCCGTCGTTGTCGACGTTGTCATCGTCATCGTCATCGTCATCGTCATCCGCAGTCGCCAGCGAAAGTGTTACGTTCAATGCTCCCGTCGCTTGGCGCTTTCCCAAAACAGTCGCCGCGTGGTAACAAGTGGTTCCCCTAAACCAACCTGCCCGCCTGCCCCATAACCCAAACCCAACCCTATAACCATTGGCTTGCGGTTAATCTGTTTATACACTACAACAACAACAACGACAACAAAAAGGAGGCAGGCAAAACAAAAAAAAAAAGGCAAATCAACTCACAGCTGTTTTGGGGCAACTCTCGTTTTTATTGCTGCTTGGGCTGTTCTTTTAATTAGGCGTGAAAAACTCTCAATGAATATTGCCAACGCCGCCTCAAGTGAATGTTGTGCGTGTGTGTGTGTGTGTGTTTATGAATGGGTATGAATGAAGTTATGAGTGGACACGCTAATGAGTGCAAGAGCGAGCGAGACGAAGGTCAGTTTTATTATGAGCGTAAGATAACAATTTCGCAGGAGCATCGCCTGACAACTTCGCAACTCGCTAACTTGTTGGTTGAAACGATTGTTGTTTCGAGAGCTAGTCTTAAATCGGCCATTGGACTGTCAAGAGTTATGAACGACTGTGTCCTTCATTGGATTCGCAGCTCTGATATTGTACAGACATTTTAAACTTTAGCAAAATTGATAGTTACTATTATATATGAAAACTTTCGTTTCTTTTCAACCACAAATTAATTACATTTAGTTGTTCTAAAGTTTATTAAGAGATGAAGTCCATTGCTGGCATATTTCAACTCTTGGCAATTTTATAAAACTTATGCGACACAACTTTCGAATCTATTTGATTTTATTTGAATTAGAAATGGTATACAACTTGAACTGAATGCTTTTGGCTGTGCCATAGAATTGAATAGTTATTAATTTGGCCAATATGAACAATATATTAAAGAATGGACATTACCTAGACCATTTGTTGTAACAGATTTTAAGATTGGACACGCAATTATTGATTATTTAAATTCCATTATTTGTAGTATGGGTAAAAAATTTCAACAAAATTCACTTACTTAAATTAGAATAATAGATTTCTGCATTATATGTTGTACAAGTAGCTATTGCAAATAAAGATAAGCAGCTATTATTTATAATAGTTTGTAATATAAACACTTAAAAAACAATAATAGTTTTTGACAACTAAAATGCTTTCGTTGCCGCATCAAAATGCAAAAGAACTCCAACATAAATCCAAGCGCAATTAAAGTGAATTTCGTTCAAAGTTATTTAATAAGCATGGGTTTTTGTAATACCCATTCTCTGAGAGAGTGTTACAAGCATATCAAATGAAATGCGTACATCCCCCAGACGCTGCTCAGTTGGGACAGAGACCACAAACTGGCGCCCGAATTCTCCTATGTAGCGGTCAATATTTCATATGCACGTGTACATGTGCATGTTTATAACTGTAGTGTAGTGTAGTGTAGTGTAGAGTGTAGTTGTGACTGTAGGTATAGCTATGGCAATATCTGTATCGGTATTCGCATTTACGTCAACACACTACGTCGTACTACGCTACGTATACGTAACATGCAACTATTTAGTTTCGACGAGAGTCGCCATAACGACTGCTGTCCCCCATGACTTACCTTCCTCAATGCTGCCGCTCCCCCCTGCTACTAGAAGTAGCCATAACTGGCAACACCATCCTGCCACACTGGCCCCTTCCCACTGCTGACCACTGGGTAAACTACACAACACATGGCATTCTACTTAGTTGGCGCCGAGCTGAGTTCAAAGCACAGACGACGCTGCTGATGGAGTGCCCCCCTTCCCCCATTTCCAGCTCGATGCTCCAACAATCAGTGCTGGCCAGAGCTTTGACACTGGCCGCAGCTATGAGTGCGCCGCCAGCTGAATCTGAATCCGAATCTGTTTGCAGCATCTGGAGTCGAGACATCAGACTTTTCGCTTGATTCTAAAACATGGTCGCCGCTAGGGCTAGCGCATTCGTAATGCAATATTATTGGAGTGCTTTGTTGCGTACTCGTTGTTATGGCAATATGCGTGCAACACTGCACTGGCGCAAAAAACGTTGTGCACAATTTCGATTTCGACAACCCATGTTGAACAGTATTCAACATATTCTTTACTCTAGTATTTGAAATTTCTGTCTATAACACTCAATATTTCGAAAATGATCTTTAAATGTGCAAAAGTATTATATGTTATAGTTAAGGATATTATCTAATTACGTTTTCTCACAGCAATCATCGTAGAATATCGAAAAATCTTATATCTCCCGAAACTAAATAGCTCAATTCCACAGTGCTTCAAAAAATTGTATTTTTTAATTAACAATACAAATAGTTATGTAACTTAAATGGTTGAGAAAGTGTAAAGCAAGCTTTATTTATTTCTTTTTATTTCATTCATTTTAGTACAATTAATTCTATTGCAATCTTATTTGCTAATGAAAAAATTAGTATATTTGACAATATTTACAATCTAACAACAGTAAGATATCGAGATATTCAAATCTCTGAAATCTCCGAATATCATAATCCAATGTATAAGCTCAGCGTACAAATACTTAGAATGGGATTTTTTGATCCCAGTGTTGTAAAGTGCACCGAAATGTAAGTTCGCAAACAAAAGTATGACACTGTGTTTGGAGCCCAACTCTAAGCTCTTTATGCTACACATATTCCCTGTCATTTTCCAACACTATTCGAATACTTATTATGTAGCATGGGTTACAATGGCTGTACCTCTAGCCCAGTCGCAGTGCCATTGCCTGTCCCTATACCTATCCCGTTCCCGGCCCCGGTCCCGGTCCCGGTCCCCCGGCACCCAGCTTACTGACAGTTCAATTGTGGCGCCGTTGACGTCGCCGGGCGCACACACAGCACAACAAGGCGCACACACAATGGCACACACACACACACACAGGCATTTAAACTAGACGAACGAGACGAGACGAGAAATTTATGCGGCTCCAACTCAACCCAAAAACGCCCGTCCGCACGGCACTAACTGAAGCTAACCCAACCCAACCCAACCCAAGCCCAAACTCAGACCCAAACCGAGACCCAGACCCAAACCCAAACCCAAACCCGAACCCAAACCAAGCCAAGCGCCAAAAGCAATGTGAACTAAAACCGTCCAGCCCCAGAGCCAGGGCCACTGCTATAGAGCATCTATGCTGCCTGCCATCAGCCGAGCCGAGCCGAGCCGAGTCGAGTCGAGTCGAGCAGCAACCCACCCAAAACACACACACAACACCCAGTCGCACTGGCAGGGCACAGGCCCATCGTACACCCCATTGCCATTTTGTTATTTGTGTGGACCGATGTTGCCGAACCGTCGAAACAGCAAACGAAGCGTCGCAGCGACAAGCCGACCAAGTGCCGAACCGACTGTCGGATAGTCGGACTGCCAGAGTGTCGGACCGACAGAGTGTCAGACAGTTGCCTCCGCTCAACGTACTTTGGATGGGTTTTTGTGTGCTGTGTATGGGGTGTGTATGTGTATGAGTATACATATATATGTATGTGCTTGTGTGTGTGTGTGTGTGTGTGTTTGGCTGATGTCGTAGTCAGATAGATTAAATCGATGGAAATGTAGGACTGTATACACATACACACATACACAAGATACACACAGCCAGTCATCTAACGAATGAATGCGCCTTGCTGTTGTTGCTGTTGTTGTTGTTGTTGCTGTTGCTGTTGTTGCTGCGGCAAAATACAACAACAGCCAGCCAACGCATCACAGCAGCAGCAGCAACAGCAGCAGCAGCAGCAGAGGCTTCACAATCAAGAGGGTAACTAAGTATAATTACTATTTAAATGTACAATCATCTATATATATATTTTTAGATGGATACTATAACCAATTTAATTTTCGAGATAATTACATCTATATACAAAATTAATATCCAGGTATTTTGTGATTAGATCTTTAATATGATAACAACTTTTATTTTTCACATAATTACATCAATATAAAAAAATAAAGCTAAATAATATAATATTTAGGTATTTTTTAATTTTAACTTATTCATAATAGTCTTTAAATATTTATAAAATTAAAATATAAAATAATAAATATTAAATAACGATAGCTTCGCTTAAGAACCTTAAAGTCTACATTATTTAAATATGCATAAATAAATAATATATATTTCTAAAAGTTTCACTTGTAGCTAAATTCTCAAAAAATTCTCAGTTTAAATTTTTAAAAATTTATGTGTCTATTTAACTGAACTAAACATAAGTTAATTCCAACTTATTTCTACATATGTTTTCGTGTTTGAAACACTTTTCCCATTTTATAGCAAGCCCTTTCATTTATTACTACGCCTCTGTCTTACCGCATTTTCAGCTTTGTTTGCTTTCATATGCTTACTTATAGATGTTTGTATGTGTTTGTATGTGGTAAGTAGGTATATGTGTGTCTGTGTGTGTGTGTGTGTGTGTCCATATAAATGCGCATGTACTTGAGTATATCATATAGTGTACATACAGTGAAAGCTCTCACTAATGACATGTCGAATATTTAAAAAAAAAAATCCTTAATACGGATAATGGATCATCTGAACCTGATTACGCCCAACTGTTTGCAAACAGGGAATATTGGGAGGATTAATACTATACGGAGCTCTATATTGGGGTGTTCACTGTGTGTGTGTGTGTGGGGGTTGATAAGCCTTAAAATCGAAATTATCAAAGCGAATACCCAAACCGGGCAAGTGCCGAACTGATTGGGAACTATGGGGTATGAGAAGCGCATAGAAGGCCTGCGGCAGAGTAAAATATCAATAACTGGTAACTGGTAAACATTTCGGCCTACTGGAAGGAGTTGGCCCAGAAATAACATACACGAATAATAAGAGCAAAAATAACAATACAAGTGTGCAGTATTACATTAATTATTTCTAAAAGTTTGAATCATTGATATGCGCATAAGATAGGCAAAAATCATGTTGATCTCTTCTGATTTTGAGAAGCCTAAAAGATCAGCTTATCGTGTACCATACTAAATAAATTTATATACTATATCATATATATGCTTTATAAAGCTAAAAGTGCATCAGCGTTTTTTGAGGACTTGTCCTTGATTCTAGGGACTGTCTTAGTCCTAATGTTTCAAGAATTCATTATAAAATCTCTAAGCCCCTCTATGATAAGCTAAAGATATATATATGCTTAAAATACCCTATGTTTATTCTACCAACTATATATTGTACGTGATCCTACAGCTCTAAGTTCTAGTCATTAATTCTGGGGCCAGACAACAACAGCAGGTGTCATTCTCAACAATGAGAATCCCCATGAGCAGCCAGCGACGGACAATTCCCCACTTGAAACCAGTTCAAAGTTCCCGCCCAAAACAGTCGAAATATTGTGCATTTGAACTATTTGCGAAACGGCGGCTTAGCCCCTCTTAGAGCATATGAACAGAGACTGAAATAGACACAGAGAGCAGACCACAGACTCCGGCTTCGACCTTTCGTAGACAAAGCAGAGTCCAAACTGGCAAAAACAACTCGATGCTGCTGTTTCTCGTTAATGTTGCTGATACCGTTGTTGCTGTTGCTGCTGGTGATGCTGATGCTGCTACTCTCGCTTCACTGCGGCGATGTTGTAAAAGTTTTGCGCACAAATCAGCACACGAACACACACACACACACACAGACACATATGTGAAAGGATACGCAAAGTGTATGAAATAAAAATACGACAGCAGCATCAGCATCAGCAACAACGCAACAACAACAACAGCAGCAGCAGCAAATGGCATTTTCAGTGCTCGAAGGCGAGCATTGAATGCCACAGCAGCAGCAACGCCAGAGAGCCAACATCGTTAGGGCTTAAACCAGCAGCTACCCTCATGCCCCCAGCCAGCCACAGTCGCGTCACATGCCCCCAGCCCCCAGGCCCCAGCCCCCCCTGTCTCTCTCTAGCCAGCGCATTGGGGGTACCAAACATTGACGCTGCGCTGCGTCGCACATTTTCAATGCGCTCGCCTCGAAACGGTGGAAAATGCGCGTCCGTTGTTAGTCGGAAAACGTCGTCATCCGTCGACGGTTGTTTGGCTGGCTTGGACCAGGTCTGGCCCCGGCCTGCTAGCTACAACTCTGGATTGGCTTGGCGTTCGTTATGCGCTAACTGCAAATAACACAGCAGCGGCAGCGGCAGCGGCAGCTACAGCAGTAGCAACAACAACATCAGCAGCAGCAGCGGCAGCAGCAACAACAACACCAACAACAGCAATTCTCAATTTATATTAAAGCGAACAAGGCGAATTGCACGAATGCTCGATTGCTACTCGGCTGCTACTTCGGCTAAAGCACGAGCTCCATTTGTGGGGTACGCGGAGCGTGTGCAAAACAAAGAGCCACCCAGTTACCAGCAACAGCAATAGCAACAACGACAGCGACAACAACAACAACAGCAGCAGCAACAGCAGCAACAGCTATCTGCCTCTCTGTCTATGCATAAGGCAGCTAGCACACAGAAGCACACACACACACACTAGTTTATGTGTACATATATAAATATATATGTATATATGTGTGTATGTGTGTGTCTCTGTACAATGCCATCACGTCAGCCAAGCAACCAAGCAAGCAAAGCAATCAGCAGTCAGTCGGGTCAGGGAATGGGGAATTTCGGTTGTTGTGCATGAGTTTATATATATATATATATATATGTATATATATGTATGCGTGTGTGTGTTTATGTGTGTGTGTGTGTGTGTGCTGCTAAGCCGCTGCCAGCCAGCAGCCGCAGGGGCCCCAATCTACCAGCCAGCAGCCACCCACTTTTATCAGTCAGCAAAAGGTCGTTCGGCTATGTGGTTGACTCTGCGCTGCGCTGCTCTGCGCTGCCTGAATGATGATTTCAATGCTGATAATCATAGTAGAGGATTGCGAATGATGATGATAATGATGATGATGATGGTGCGACTGCAACACCTGACTAACAATTGTTGTTTGTCAAGATCAGTTGGCACAGCGTTGCGCATGTGAAATGATAACTTTTCAGATTATACTATTTTTCTGTAAATATACAAACACACACAATATATGAACATCTATCATTATATATTTTTCAAGAAACTATCAATCTAACTATCTTATACTAACTTAAGAGCCACAAGGATTAACAAGGTACTATGATATTTAAACTCTTTTCGAAGAAAATAGTATATTCAGTTTGTGCTGAAGTTTGTAACACATAAAAGTAAGCGTCGGAGACCCCCAAAAGTTACTGCCAGTATGTTTAGAATGACAATACAAATTGATCTAGCCATGTCCGTCTGTCTGTCTGTCTGTATGTATGCAAACTAGTCCCTCAGTTTTTAAGCTATCGCGTTGCAACTTTGCACAGACACCTATTATTCAACGGAACAGCACATTGATCGGAGCCGGCCGGATCGGACCACTATATCTTATAGCTGCCATACAACTCGAAGTCAGTTTTGGCCATATATCCCATGTTATTAAAGCTATCGCGATGCAACTTTGCACAGATACTTATTATTCAAAAAGACATCACATTGGTCGGAGCCGGATCGGATCACTATATCTTATAGCTGCCATACAACTGGCAATAAATTAAATATTCTTAGAACAAAAAAAAATGTTTCGCGACAAAACGATTTTGTACAGCATATGAAATTTCAGTGGTGCAGTTGGAATTGTGAGAGTGAAAATTGCCTAAAAGTTCCACTTGTTTTAAATTATTCTATTATGATAGAGAAACTCAAATGCATTCATTATCGATAAATAAAATGTTTACATCAAATCATTAGGACAATTAAGCTACTTTTTTTTAGCTGATTCGTTGAGTAATAAATACTTTAGAAATACTCAAACACTATATATTTTATATAAATATAGGAAAATATCGACCGCTTATGCTTTCGATCAAAACCCATTACCATCCTTTGTCTCTATCTAGCAGTACCTAATCTAACGTAATCTAAACTTACGAACCGTTTTCATTATAATATATATATTTCAGCTATAGTTTGCTTATTAAAGCAATGCTCAATAAGTAAAACTTATTACTAAAATTTAGTTATAAGCTATTAAGATTCTTGAAATCTAAGTACAAGCAATCGATCATCATTTCGATAAGCATATTATCGATAGCAAGCGTTATGCAGCAATTACAATTATCGAGTACATGAAACGACCGCCTTTGTTTGTCCTGCACTAAAATATCTAAGCTGATGTGAATGGGTGGGCAGCAAATAGGTTGAGGGTCCTATCGGCTCAGCGCCTCTCCTCCCCCTCCCCCTCCCACACCCCAAATATATTGTATGAGCCATAGCCGTAGTTACAGTTTGGTTTTGGGTTAACTAGTGCCAGGCTTTCAGGCTGTCAGGCTGCTGCTGCTGCTGCTGGTGTGGCCCGCCTGGCAGCTTTCCACGGCGCAACTGAAAATGCGAATCGGAAAACTCACTAACTGCAGCAGCAGCAGCAGCAGCAGCAGTGGCGGCAACAACACAAACTATGCGACAGGGTTGCCGACGAGTTTGAGGCTCGTCGCTCGCTGCTTTGCTGTTCGGCTCGGCACGAGGGCAACACTGGTCGACTGGCTGGTTGACTGGTTGGTTGGTTTGCTGGCTGGCTGGCTGGCTGACTGCTTGCTGTGTGTTGGCCTGGTCCAAAGCAATTCAGTACGAACTCTGCACTTCGCACAACAAGACAACACACAGCGACAGCGACAACGCCAAAAGGCGCGCGGCCAAACAGACAAAAACTACGTAAATTTGTGATAAAGCGCCAAAGCGCCAAAGCGCTAAGCAAACCGTATTACAACTAAGCGCAAAATAACAGTGCTGCGGTAGTTGCCAGTTAGTTAGTGCATCCAACATGTGGCGCTGTTCCAGCCTCCAATTACAGCAGCAGCAGAGGCCGCACTGAAACGTCTGCTGCACCTGCTCCTACTACTACTACTACTACTACTGCTACCACTACTACTACTATATGACAGCCAAAGCAGCAACACAAAAAAGGCGCCAAAAATCCAAATAAATATTTATACCCCCGGATAATTCAGCAATGAAAACAATGAAAATGTGGACCGAAGCGAACAACGTGAGTAGCCCGATCCTTAGTCCGATGATCAGCATCAGCATCATCATCATCATATACATACATACATACATATGTCATACTTAACTTTAGCTGCTTCGTTTCGTTTCGTTAGCTGTCGATGATAATGAAGCGATAGTTTAGTGCTTTTGTTTTGATTACTGAGCTTCAGCAGCGTTTATGCTTTGTCTGCGCTTCTTCTACTTCTACTTCTTCTTCTTCTTCTTTGGCGTGTTTTCACCGGTCGACGCAATTGAAAAGCCATTTGGGGAATGGCTAATGGAAGGGGGCACGCTTCAATGGTGGGGGGCTGGAAAGTGGGGTTGGGTGGTGGGAGGTGGGGGTCTGGGAGGCACGCATCACGTAGCCACAGCAGGCAGGCACGCATACCACATCCGTCGCAGTCGACACTATCAGTTGGCTTGCCGCTCATTCCACCATTCGCCATTCCCCATTCCCCATTCATCCATTCTTCATTTGCCATGTCGAGAGGCACAATCGAAGCAAATGTAAACAAAAGACAACGGGCCAATATATGTATAAGTTTTTTCTATACTCTTTTCGAAGAAAATAGCATATTCAGTTTGTGCTAAAGTTTGTAACGCATAAAAGGAAGCGTCGTAGACCCCAAAAGCTGCTGCCAGTATGCTTAGAAAGACAAATCAAATTGATCTAGCCATGTCCGTCTGTCTGTCTGTCTGTATGTATGCAAACTAGTCCCTCAGTTTTTGAGCTATCGCGATAAAACTTTGCACAGGCACTTATTTTTTAAAGGGACAGCACATTGGTCGGAACCGGCCAGATCAGACCACTTTATCTTATAGCTGCCATACAACTGGAAGTCGGTTTTGGCCATAAATCCCATGTTTTCAAAGCTAACGCAATGAAACTTTGCACAGGTACTTATTATTCAAACATACATAACATTGATTGGAACCGGCCGGATCGGATGACTATATCTTATAGCTACCATATAACTCGAAGTCAGTTTTGGCCAAATATCCCATGTTTTTAAAGCTATCGCGATGAAACTTTGCACATATACTTATTATTTAAAATGTCAGCACATTGATCAGAGCCAGCCGGATCGGACCACTATATCTTGTAGCTGCCATACAACTGGAAAAAAAATTTATTATTCTTAGAACAAAATCAGTGTATAAAAATAAATGCCACGCGATAAAATGAATTATTACAGCATAGTAAAGTGCTGCAGTTGACAGAGTGAACATTGTCAAAAAGGTTCGAAAAGAGTATAAAATCTTCGGCACGCCGAAGATAATCCTGTCCCACTTGTTTTTTCTTCCTCTTCTTCTATCAACTTGTTTTTGTGCTGCCCGTTCTTCTCAGCAATTAAATGAAAGTTTTTCGATGAGGTGCGACCGTGGAATGCACGAAGGGGTTGTGCGGGCTGCGGGTAGCGGGCGCCTCTGCTGGGGGTGGCACCACATTGCCGAAGCCGGCGAGCAAAACAAAAACTGCAAAAATGTCATACGTCGTGCATTGTATGCGTGCAGTGCAGTATAGTATGTGTGTGTGTGTGTGTGTGTGTGTGTTGTGTGTGTGTGTGTTGTGGGGGGCACGTCATGTAGGTAGATGTTGGGCTTGTGATTCGGGTCGGGGTCAGGGGGTGTAGGCTCTGCCTGCAGCACATACATACATACATCCATATGTTTGTATCATTATGTATACACGAGTAGGCATTCAAATGCCGTCGCTCTTTTATTGCAACAAATAATATTGAATTGCAGATGGGCGCTGTTCACATGTACACACACATGCACACATACATATGTATGTATATATGTAGTATAACTAAGATATTTACGATTTGATATGTAGTACACAGTTCAGCTGATATTTTCATTTAGTAGAGCAACCAATGTCTGTTACTATTTGTATACCAAGACTCTTTAACTAGCTATTTTCATATGTGGTTCACTTTCTATATGGCGTTCGCTCTATAAGCCATACATATATCCTTATATCCATTGCAAATATTTGCAGTCACAATAGATTAAAGCAAAGCTCAAGTATCCAACCAAGAAACCAACATTTGAATATTACCTTATTCCATTGCGCACCAAAACTCTCTTCTATCTCATCATCAGAAAATTTCTACATATCTTTCATATTCTATATGTAAATATACATATATTCTATAGTGGCTCACGCTTATTTCGTCAACATATATAAAAATACAAAAATTTAAAAGCTCACTGCATACAAACTATTCAAGTTATTGAAAATGGTCTTTTATTCAAAGACTGATATTTACTTTTTATATTACAACTGCACGAAATAAGCTGTGAGCCACTGTAATTGTATTGAATATATAATATACACAAGTATTTTAATTAATAAAACTAAGATATAACGATCATAACAATTTGTTTCTTATGAGTATGATTTGTTCGCAGAAATAAGAGATATGTTGAAATGGCTACATATAAGTACGTTTAGTAGTCGAGACTATTTGATCTTAAGTCTAGAGTCTGTAGTATAGATTGTCACATGTTGAAAACAAATTAACACTTACACATGTCAAATTAAAATGCGAAAAAAATACTCAATTAGTTAGAAAATCGATGTACATATGTATTATAAGCAAAAGCACCTTTGATATCTTAAAACTTTTCCAAGTTTGTACAATAATAATATTTGTATGACCTTAGCAAATGTAATTTTGACGAACTTTTATCTAATCTATATATATTTCGATGGTGAAACGTATCGATAACAATGCTGACGCTTATGATAATTCGTTTAATAGGTCTGTTGCTTAGATATATGTATGTATGTACATATGTAGTCTGCTCTTATCTGGTTCGGTTGAAAAGCAAAATGAATTTACAATATGGTATGGGTGTATAAACATATGCGAAAAGTTGAATGAACTTTCAGCATGAACAGAGCGTACAAAGTTGATTAGGAAGTTGACTTGGCTGATTTCTAAAGTGGTGGTCATAAACAAAGATGCCACTTGTCCTTGACACAGTGACAGGCAGCCACAACAAAAGTGCATACACACACATAAACATTTGTATTGTACCAACCATGACTTGCGCTTGGGCTATTGAACAGCGACGGCGACAGCGACTGCGACTGCGACCGCGACTGCGACTGCGACCGCGACTGAGGGAGACGACGCGTCGTCAGTTCTCACACCCCAATGGAGATGGAGCACATTTTCATTATCGTTGCCTCGCTCAGGCAAATGTCTCTCGATTTTGCATAGCTTAGGTCAGTTTCCGTGCCATAAAAAAAGCCAAACAGCTGCAAAAGAACCCTTTTTTTTCAGTTAGTCGGGCGCACATAAAAATATATATGCTCATATACATATATGTATGTATATATAAACTCATTTAACGGTTTTATGTGTATTTACCATTAGGCTTTCAATGGGCAATAATAATGGTGGGGCAGCGCTTTGCGGCTGGCCATAATTTATTGGCCACTTGTTTCTAAGCAGCAGCAGCAGCAGCAGCAGCAACCTGCCGCAACAGCAACAAAACACACACACGTACGCATATACATACATATACATATGGGTGTAAACAGTAGTACAATGAATGAGCGAGTGAGCAAGCGGCGAGTGCGGTGTGAATGATGTGTAGAGTGAGTGAGGACTGAATGGCACTCGCTAATAAGCATCAAGAGTAGACACAAAAGGGCAAAAGCAACAGCAAAGGCAAAGGCAACAGCGACAGCGACAGCAACAACAACAATCAACCATCAGCCAGCGACAGCGGCAACAGCTGAGAGACTAGAGAGGCCGGTCAGGCAGCACGTGCTAAGCACATTTAACGACAACTACAACAACAGCAACAAGAGCAATAACGGTGCAGGCGGCGCGGGGGGCACAAAAACGATTAAATTAAAAACCAAAACAAACTAAAGAAACGAGCAGCGACGTCGCCGTCGGCAGCGACGCGGGCAGCGCCACGCGAGACGATGACAACAACAAGGAGAGATACTCGCACAACATGCTGAGTACACCGAAAAAGAAAAATAAATAACAGCAGCAGCAGCAACAACAACGACAACAATAAATGCGCATAATAAACGTCAATTTAAAATGCTAAAAGCTCAACAGCGACGTCAACGGCGACGCAAGCAGCGACAGCGACGCGAGCAGCGCAGCTGGCGTCAGCACAGCCGGCGACAATAATAAAAAAAAGGCGAATCGCCAAAAGTTAAGAAGAAAATACAGCTCACATACAGACAGACACACACACACACACACACACAGTGGGAGACATAGCGACGGCAGCGGCCAAAGTGAGCAATAAAAAAAAAATAACCCTTTTTCCGGTTTTTTGTTTTGCTTTGCAGTTTCTAATCAAGAGAAAATACATAAAAAGCAAAAATGCCGTTGCGGCGGCGGTTGACTGAATGACGCTGACTGACTTTTGTTGTTGTCAGGCCGCTGCGACGCTGGCACATATGTACATACATACTTACAGTTGTATGTATGTATGTAAAGTACATCATTCATGCTGAGTGCATGCTCTTCTTTGTTTTTGTTACGCCCCTAATCCTGTCTCTTTTGTGACGCGTTGCGAAAAGGAAGACAGAACACGATACACAGTGAAAATACTTTTGAGCGAGATGTCGATGGGACAGCGAATAAGCAAATAGATGCGGCTAATTAGCCGATTGGGAAGGCGACTTGTCAGAGACACTGTTAAAATGCCAATTTCCTTTGATGCTGTTAATAGAATACGTATGTACATATGTATGTCTGTATGTATGTTTGTTTTTGAATTTAACTTCAGACTTGTATATTGTTTGCAGTCTGTTTTATGCTTTTATTCAAACTGAAAAGTTTCTAGTGCGCTGATAAGGGCTTATTAGATCTTGGGCAGATTTTTGTAATTCCTTATTTTTACCGTTGTTTTACCTTTTATTTAAGTCATATATGCTTCAAAAATGTATAATTTATAAAAAAACACAATGTTTCCACCTTTAAAGCATTGTTAACCCATTATTAAAGCCATTCTCAAAGCTATTTTTGCCAATGTTTGTGCTTTAACAATATGTTAAAGCCTTTATAACCAAAAGTATCAAAAAGAATACAGCTATAAAACATTCCAATAGCAAGTTTCGCTGTCAAAATTTGCACCAACACAAACATTAAATAACATTTAAAGCCGGAAAATAATCTTTTCTAAATTTGTATTTACTCTTACTTCTAATTATAAGAGTGGGAAACTATAAGCCAAAAATAGATCAATGACTCTAGGCGCTCATTGATTGGGTATTCCCCATCGACTTTACTGACTCCAATTTCACAGTCAATGTCAATAAAATGCGCTGACTAATGCGAATACTACAAAATACTAAATACCAAATACCAAAGAGCAATAAAAACAATAGAAATCATCTCACAGCCATTTAAATAGCGATCGAAACCACAACAACAACAACAAAATAATAATAATAATAATAACAATAATAATAAAAACAACAAACACACACAGCTGGGGCGCCGTTTCGTGACCGGGTCGCCAAGAGCCGATACCGATGCCGATGCCGGTATCATAAATAATTTCGATTTGACTTAAATTATTAGCTAAATAAATAAGTATGAATGAAAAAAGGAAAACAACAAAAACAAAAACAAGCAAACAAACAACGAGCGGCCGAGGCATGAATGAATAAAAGACAAGCCGGCGCCAAAGACGCCGACGCCGACGTCGACGCCGACGGCGACGCCAGCTGCGCTGCTTAGCGTGAGAAAAACCATTCAAATTGTCAAACAAGACAGAACCGGCGGCACATACGTAATTTGGTTTCTCTATTAAGTGACAATCAAACGCGCCCAAGCAGCCGACTGTGAATACAGACAGACATGTGCATACATATGTATGTACATATGTATGTATGTATGTACATATGTAGATAGGAAGTGATTGAGTTGAGTTCTGGAAAAAAGCGATCTAAAAGAATCATTCATACACTTGTCAGTTGCTGTGTGTGTGCGTGTGTGTGTGTGTGTGTGTGTGTGCGTGTTTGTATGTATGTAGACCACTTAACAGCTAAAGGTCACATGAGTAAAAGATGTTCTATAAATTTCTTTTTTAATAAACTTTGAACATGGATGGAATAATATGTATGTATAGTATATAGCGTGATAGAGTTTACTATAAAATGTAAACCAACTTGTCTAATAATATAAGAAAATTATGTTTATACTCTTTTCGAAGAAAATACTATATTTAGTTTGTGCTGAAGTTTGTAACGCATAGAAGTAAGCGTCGGAGACCCCCAAAAGTTACTGCCAGTATGCTTAGAATGACAATACAAATGGATCTAGCCCTGTCCGTCTGTCTGTCTGTATGTATGCAAACTAGTCCCTCAGTTGTTGAGCTATCGCGATGCAACTTTGCACAGGCACTTATAATTCAACGGTACATCACATTGGTCGGAACCGGCCGGATCGGATCACTATATCTTATAGCTGCCATACAACTCAAAGTCGGGCTTGGCCATATATCCCATGTTTTTAAATCTATCGCGATGAAACTTTGCACTGATACTTATTATTCAAAGAGACATCCCATTGGTCGAATCCTGCCGGATCGGATCACTATATCTTATAACTGGCATACAATTGGCAATGAATTAAATATTCTTGGAACAAACAAAAGAAAATGTTACGCGACAAAACGATTTTGTACAGCATATGAAATTTCAGTGGTGCAGTTGGCAGAGTGAAAATTGCCTAAAGGTTCGAAAAGAGTATAAAATATTCGGCACGCCGAAGATAATCCTTCCCCACTTGTTTCTATTACATTTTTAAAGAATAAATTTTATCAAGAAACTTATTAAGAAGCTTGAAACGAAAGTTTCTTGCTATGTTTTAGGATGTGATTTAAATTCAGGCTTATATATATATAGTCGCAACGATGATCGACATACATATGTACATACATGAAGTTCATAAGCCTATGCTTACAAATACATATTACTCTGGTCAAAATGCGTGTTCCCATAATTGTATGTTTTATTTATTGCTAAGTGCAAGTACAAGAAAACTTTCCACATTCAAGAAATTCAAGGCTATACGATTCTTTACACTTGTATATATTTCTGATAACGTTTAACACTTTTTATTTAAAACTCATAGTTTTTACGTTCATCATAACAAAAGGTGTAAGAAATCTTACAAATTCATTCACCTTATAAGCTAGCAAAGGTAAATGATCCATTAAAATGGTAGACCTTCACAGTATTTTGCTGGTATTTGTGTTTGCTTTCAATCTGATGCTGCTGATTTTTGGCAAATTTAAAGTCTATTTCTTAAAAGAAATTAAAATTGTTAAAATGTTCGACTGATTTGTAATCCTTGGGTACATAGTCTGCAAACTCGAACATAACCTCATTTGTCAACCTTCCGCGACGCTTAACAGCTGTTGCATTGTTTTGCTGTTGCTGTTGTTGTTGTTGTTGTGCTCGTGCCTGATGCCCCAGCAAGGAGCTAACTGTTGTTAACAGAGGCGGCAGCGCAACTGCAACTCGTTTTCAGACCCACGCCCCCTTCTTTAGCCACTTACCATTCATACACTTTGGCGCACGAACTCGCGTATCAAAACAAAAAGGCAACGACAGCGACGCTGGCGTCGACGTCAACGTCAGCGTCAGCGTTCGCCGCGACGTCGACGTCGACGTTCTGAGCACAATTAATAAATTATAGACGGCGTTGGCAGACATTGTCCAAAAGGCAAAGCAAAGCACAAGCAGCCACCCAACATGGCGTCACGTGTATTGAGAGGCACAGAGTGTGAGTGAGCCAGAGACAGAGGGTGAGGCAGAGCGAGAGGGACGGTGTGGTGTAGTGGCGGCACGCGAAACCAGCGATCAAAACAAAAACCGAAAAAACGAATTTATCATTACAATTACAACAAGGCAAAGGCAATAAAATTAATCAGCAATTCAAAAACTGCAAGTGGCTGTCGGGCCGCTGTTGTTGTTGCTGTGGTTGGTTTAATAACCCGAAATAATCGCTGCCAGTGTTCGTTCAGAGGAGCAACGCGTGTGCGTTAGACAGAGATGCACATACGCGTAGAGCAGACGAGAAGTAGAGCAGAGACAGACGTCGTTGTTGATGTCGCCGTCGTCATCATTAAAACAACATAAAAAGTAATAAATAAATATGAGTGCGAGCATGTTGTGTGTGTGTGTGTGTGTGTGTGAGAACGAACGACCTTCAACTTCCTACCCCTGCTGAGCTATGACGATGACGGTGGCTACCTGTCTGTCAGCGTCAATGCTGGCATCGCAGTCGCAGTCGCTGTCAGCGTCGCCGTCAGCGTCAGCGTCGCTGCCTGTTGACATTGATAGCTTCAACTGTAAACTTATACAAAAGCTATAAAGAGGTCTAGCAGAAGTGCGAATGCGAGTGCGAGTGCGAGTGCGAGAGGGACAGCCAGCTGGAGAGCGCCATGTGCAAGTGCAAGAGCAATCAGCATAAATTTAACTCGAATGCAACATGTGACTCTGCGTCTGAGATTTTTCGGCTGATGCTGCGAAGTCGAAGTCGCCGTCTGCCGTCTGCGTTGCTGCCCAGCTAAATATTTTGCATATGCAAATGCGCTCACACACAGGCACACACACACACACACACACATAATCGGATTGGGAATGCACCTTGCGCGACGGCGGCGACGACGACAACGTCGCGAATTCGAACTTGTTTGAAGTGCCAAAGAGAGAGGGAGAGAGAGAGGCAAGGCGAGCGACAAGAGCGCGCACTCGTGAGTTCGCCGCAACAACAGCAACAGCAACAAAAGTCGGCAGCATGTTGCATGTGCAAGAAGGAGAGCCAGAAAAAACCGCATCAGCAAAACAAACAACAACGAAAAACAGCAGGAGCCTGCCACAGCGCCGTAAACAAATTAAACTAATAAGCGCAAAAGGAACAACGAACGTAATCATAAAGTAAACTGCAAGAAACAGCAGCAGCAGCAGCAGAGGCAGCGAAGTTGTCGTTGTTGGCACAGCTTGGACTGTCGAAATCCATTATAACCTCAATCGGCAATCGCATTTCTTCCTTCGAGTGGAGCGCAACATAATACGCTGCACACGGACATAAACCACCAGAGAGAGAGAGAGAGAGAGAGAGAGCGGCTAGAGTGGGTGGACATGTGCATGTGCATGTGTGCATGTGTGTGTGTGTGTGTGTGTTTGTACTTGTGCTTGTGTAAGTGCAACAAAGGAACGGAATTGGGAGCTGGAACTGCAACTGTAAAACCATCAAGACTACTCACAACAACGCCAGCAATAGCACCGTAAAGTTGTTGCCAGCTTTTGCTATTGGCCAACTCTAATCCGACTGGTATATGCAATGAGAATGGGATTGGAATTGGGATTGGGGGAATAGAATGGTACGAATGTACGTAGAATATAGGCTCAATAGTAGAGCTGCACTATGGCGGATCATGATGCTGAGAGAGCTGAGCTTTAAGTTTACAATAAGTCTTTTGTATACTAGAGAGACCCACACGAATCAGAGCTATACGTATTGGCAGAAAGTGGTAATGAATCATATATTTCAAGATATTGATATCAGTCTATCTATCAGCTCTATATATTAGAAGACCGCCAAACATATATAGAATCACTACAATTTGACAATCTTTAACAGGAAAGACTTATCCAAACTCATTTGTTAGTAGTACATGAAGATCTGAAAGCTTAAAGAAAACTAACGCCATGTTAATATTTCAACTGTTTGAAAAATATTAGAATATCTGAATATCATAAAATTATATCAAATGTTATTCAGCATGTGTTAAGCCTTAAAAGGTTTTTACAACAGCAAACACTTTTATTAGGTCTTATATAGTACTTATAGCCGATATCATCCCTCAATCAAGTGAATTACAACATCTTGGAACTCAAGCATTTGAGATGCTATTATGTTTTTATACCCTAAACCCATTAAAAATGGGTAAAAAGGGTATTATGGTTTTGTGCAAAAGTATGTAACAGTCATAAGGAAGCATCTCCCACCATTTAAAGTATATATATTCTTGATCAGTATCAATAGCCGAGTCGATTTAGCCATGTTCGTCTGTCTGTCTGTCTGTCCGTCTGTCTGTATGAACTATAAGAGCTAGAGACTTCATATTTGGAATATAAGTTCTCGTAGTGCCGGGACAGATCAAGTTTATTTCATTTGATCGATAGCTCGACCCATTCAAAAGTTATCGATAAATTTCGATTTCAGACCAGCGTTTTTGGGCTATTACTTACAAGTTATTAGAGCTAGAGGCCCCGAATTCGGCATGTATAATTTCGAATAGCATACACAAATTTACATACATAAGACATTTTTCACTTTTTGGATACCACCCCCCAATTTCCCCCAAATTTGAAAAAACGCATTTTAGAAGGTACAACCTTGCAATTTGGTTTGGACACACATTTTATAGTCAATGTTATGTCCTAAAAATTTCAGAAAGATCGGACAATAAACACAGAAGTTATTTAAGATTTAACTTTCCGTTGTGTGGGGCACGGTGAAAAGCAAGCTAACTGCTAAAACCGCTTGCACTGCTTGTACTGCTTGAACGGCAGCATGCGTGTGCTTAGATTAGTATGAATGATTCTAAGCACTTGGTAGGGTATCTCCTAGCCGGGCACTCCCGACTAGAGCGCTCTTACTTGTTTTTTTTTTTCAAAATTATAAAAGCAGCTTAATAAAGTAAATAAGAACTTTCAAAATTTTTTTAGATTTTGATAAGCATATAGACACACAAACGTAAAATGTTCGATATAAGGTGTTTGAAAGCTATGTATATTCAAAATATAAAATACAATCAAATTTTAGGATTTAGGACACGACCTCTCAAAAGCATTGCTAACCCGCTTTGTGATATTCCAAATTGTATAGCCGTACAAACAGACCAATAAGAGCACTATAATTCAGCGCCTTATTGAGATATGATTATTTATCAATGATCTGCAATGCGTGCAACTAGAAAATGCGATGGGTCTTGGCTATGGGCGAACAAACAGGGCGCGATCATTTCAACAGAGTCGCACAGTACCCAAAAGCAGCCAAGCAAAAATAGCCAGCCGCATATAGATTTTGTTGTTGTTGTTGTTGTTGTTTTGATGATTTTTACTCAATAGCGTCGAGAGTCGAGCGTCGAGAGTCGAGAGTCGAGAGTCAGGCGGTTGTGTCGAGTCATCCATCAGAGGGGCTGAGACGACAACAACAGACACCGCCGACGCCGAACCGATGGCGTCGCCGACATCTCCAAAAATAATGCCAGCTACAAAGACGGCAACGGCAAAAGGCTAGAGCAACTGCAAGGCATATTAACAGCACAAGGCCAACAGCTGGTCGGTCGTCTCTGGTTAAATTTGTTGTTGGTTGGCTCTCGGGTCGTCCGCGTCTGTTCGCTGGCGTTCCACATTCATTTGCGCCGAACCTGCAGCGTTTTTAGTGATATTTTCGAGTAACTAGCACAGCAACCAGCAGCCGAACATGTTCAAAGTTTCTCGGCTGCGACGGCGAGCAACAACATCTACAGCAAGCACACACACAAACACACACACACACACGCTAGCAAAATGTAATACCGAAATGCTGCCAAATATTTGGCAGCCACCCCCGCGGCAGCGACCCATTACCCGAACTCAACCGGCACTCGGCAGCAGCAGCAGCAACGTCGACGTCGCTGCCGACGTCGTTTAGCAATTTCATTTCAACATGTTTCCAACAGCCTGAGCCTGAGAGCTAGCAGATCTCGCATCCAGAGCTGCTGCTGCTGCTGCTGCTGCTGAACATCCATTCAAACGAAAAAGTATCTTAAATTTTTGTTTGCCCTCTCGCACCACCCCGTTGCAAGACCGCCCGCCCGCCCTCGTTGTGCGCTCGGCACCGTACTTTATAGTCTTACTTTGTTGGTTTTCTACCCACAAGTCTTTCTCTTTTTCGTTGTCGTAGCAGCAGCAGCAGCAGCAGCAGCAAAAAAACCGAGGGAAAAAACAGAATTTTTTTTATAGGTATTATTTTGTTCCCACATACGCGCAGAGGCAAGCGTCAGTCAGTCAGGCAAAAGCAAGGCATAAGGCATGAGGCGGAGGTGAAGTAGAAGCAGAAGCACAAGCAGAGGCCGTGACAGCGTCAGCGCATGTACAGACATACATACATACATACATGTACAAAACTCGATAGTACGCCAGCGACAGGGTTGTCAGGTGCTCACAAAAGATACATTCATTTTGCGTATTAGTTAGAATTAACTATGCATGTCATTTCATACACATTTTGTAGCTAGCTCACAGATATGTATCAATATATATATATATATATATGTATGCATATAAAAGTGAAGTTAAATTGTATTTTGCTAGTTAGCTTAGGTGTAAAAGTTGCTCAAATTGATACATTTATGTATTTGTGCACACAGCTTTCTTTTCTTCAATATTTAAATGGCTTTAAAACCATTGCAATTATGCCTTTAGGTATAACGCACATGTTAATCAATTATAAAATATTGTTACAATAATATGTAACATCTTTCCTAACTGTTAACCGTTACTGCTGATATACAGTTTATGTGTAAAAGTGAAAAACAAAACTACACCCACAATGCGAGTTCAATGCCGACGGCATTTTGGTTATTTGACAACCCTGTGCACTTGTATTGATATTGTTGTTGCTGGCGCTGCTGATGTTATGCCGCCTGTCTGCCAGCCAGCCTGCCTGCCTGCCTGTCCCCTGCCCCCGGCCCCTGCACCGAATCTTCCCTAACCATGGCAAACCGCCTGACAGCGCACACGATGCGCCGCACAAATATCGTATCGCATTTACTCGGCAACTCGTACCACAGCCAGAGCCAGCACCAGCACCAGCGTCGTAGCTACATACATACATACATACATATATATTTTTGTAGGTTATGTGTTTATAACAGCGGCAGCAGTGTGAGTCAAAAGCGTTGCGATTGTGGGAGACGCAGCCGAGCGAACGAACGAACGAACAAAACGAACGAGCGTCGGTCCAACAAAACGAGCTCCGGCTCTCTGTATATGTACGTGCGTGCATGTAATTGTGTGTGTGTGTGCGAGGGTATGAAGTTTGTGTACATACAGTGGAAACTATGTGGCAGCACAGCTGCATGTTATATCAGCAGTTCGTACACACTGTGGTGGCTATGGGCGAGTGCTCACTGTGCCTTACTGTACATAAAATGTTAAAACTCTGATTATGACGATGACGTTGAGCAAGAGACGAGGCAGAGGGCACAGAGCAGCGGCATTGGCAGCAACGACTGCGGCCGAGCGGAGCCGGAGCGGAGCACACACACACACACACACGCACAAAAAGTTGCAAATGGAAATTTTGAATTAATGAACGAAACGAAACGAAATGAACTAAACTGGTTTCATTTGTGCGCTGCTGCGCTGAGCCGCGCTGAGCTCAGCTCAGAGTTGTTTTTTCTTTCTCTTCCTTTCCCTTCCCTGCCCACTTTCGGTTGCTGTTGCTGTTGTTGTTGCTGTTGCTGCTTTGCTGTCGCTGCTGCTTTGCTGTTGTGCCGCTTTCTTGCGTTGCTCAGTTACAAATATTTTCGCCCCGAACGAAAGAGGCTAATTAAGCCAAAGGAATTTCTCTGTAATTTTGTGCCGCCACACACAACAGCAATTGTGGAGCTTTGAAAACTTGCTGTCGTGTGTGTGTGTGTGTGTGTGTGGCACAGCTGAGCGCAGCTTTTGCTAGTCGAAGTAGGAAGTGGATGCTGCCGCCACAGAGGCAGAGAGCGAGTGGCATTTATTTAGCAGCGACGTTCGCGACGCAGTTAGAACATGTTCGCTGATCGCTTTGCTGTTTGATTGCCTCGCCGTCGCCGTCGCCGCAAATACAAGCACACACACATACATACGTATGTCGTATGTACGTTTTTCGCCGTACATTTGATTTTGCTTTGTTTTGATTTCGGTTTTTCAAGGCAATCAGGTGTAATATTTGTTCACTTTTGCGCCGATGATGATCGGCTGTGCGCTCGCCGCTCCGTTCCGATTGGGCGCCTTTTATCTTTCTGTTTAAATGGCGATGCCTGCGAGTATCGCTGTTATTGTTGACTTGCGCGAAACAATCTAGCAAAGCGGAAATGAACGGGATGGGATGGCGTCTGCGGCGATCGATCGAGATCGAGATTGAGATTGAGATCGAGTGGTTCGCTCTCGAACAAGTGCAGAAGCGCTTGGAACTTGTTCTCCATGGGTTCGATTGCCGCTCAAGCCGATGGCAATGTTTGTTTCTTTCACTTGCTGATTGCTCCTGGCTACCGCAACTGCTTCCTGTCCGAATGAATGCTCGCTCCTCTTATCAGTTTGTTGTGCTTTGTACAGCCAGTCGGTCTTGTCAGTGCTGCCACGGCAGGTTGATGCGATTGTTCTGGGTCTTATATTTGAGAACAGCGTGAAGGACACTTCTTATCCTAGTTGTAGAACTCAGTCGAATGTAGAGCACGTATTTATCATATTTCAAAGCGTAATCAAATTATAAAAATCACGTTTTTACTTGTTAAACATGCAAGCATTATTCATATAACACTAAACATCTAATTAAGATTAGCTAATTTTTGGCAGTATTTAAGATAGTGGGACCTACTTTGCTAATCTGAAGAAACTATACTATATAATTTTAAGAAATTAAACTTATTTTTGTGTCTGTGCGTTTTAGATAGAAGTAGTTTGTCACCTTGTAGCAGACTGAAAGAAATGATAGGAAATAAATGTTGAAAATTGAAGGTTTGGAAAACCTTTGAACACATTTAAAACTGTTTTAAGTCGTGCAGGACATGGTCAACTGTAGAATATGAATATTATTATTTGCTTTAAAAACCTAAACTGTGCCATAGACCGAAAGATATGTATACTGAAGTAAAGATGGATGGAGTCATAACTGTAATAAGTAATTGTGAAATTTCGCTCATGATAATAACAATAATTTGACTTTATAATATATCCTTGACAGTAATAGTGTGTAAAAAGACAAAAAAAACCTTATCAAGAAGGTTTCATTTTAAGACATATGTAAATGACCGCTAAAAATTGATAATAGACAATTCAATCCTCAAGTTATCGAATATTGTGACAATGTGCAGTACAAAATTCAAACTATTGAGTATTTATATACAAATTGCCAGAATTAATTGGTGGCATATATGTAAGTTGTGTGTTTTGAGCAAAATACACTCCATTCCGTTAAGGCTATTTTCTAATCTCTATAAGCAAATGTTTACAAATTAATCGATATGCCAACTGAACGAAAAAGGGATGCTACTGATAAACTAATGAGAGCAAGGACATGTATGTAGTTCCTGTTCCTGTTCCTACGCCACTCTATTCCACTAACATTTGATAGATAGAAGTAAATTTCTATTATGTACAAACATAGTTCTGCAATTTTCTTAATTTGCATCTTATTGTTGCAATGGTAGTCAAAAGTTGTTGTTGTTGTTTCTAGTCTTTCACTAGTTGGCTGTTAGAAGCGTAAGAAAACAACAGGCCAACATTTGCAATAGGTCTTCAGTCGCAACAAGTCCAAGTCGTGATGTGAACGAACAAAATAATATACAAGGATGGTTCCTGGTTGGGACGCTGCTGCTGTTGCTGCCACCTGTTTTGCAACACGATCGCGCTTTTTATGCCCAACTTTTATTGTTTGTGGGGTAGCTGTTGTTGTTGTTGTTATTGTTGTTGTTGTTGTCGTTGAAAACCCGTCTAAATCGAAAAAGCGAAGCAACATGTGTGCGTTTGAGAGCGCCGGCAAAGTGGCCAGCACTCAATGAGGACAGATGTGGGCAAAATCGCAATAGGCGTTTGGGGTGCCGAGGTGGCGGAACGTGCGACTATTGGGCTGCGTTGTGGGGTTGCCATTGCCTCCAAGTGGGTGCACACACACACACACACACACACACACACGCACACACACACAGATACAGAGGCAGTCGCGAGTGTGGGCGGTTGCGCAACAGCCGCTTGCATTGAACTCGGAAGTAGACGCAGTTGAGAATAATATGCGAGCCATAAAGCAAACCAGTTAGCAACATGCAACATCATAACATATTCAAATCGCCAGCGTCGACGCCAGCAGCGACGCCGACAGCGGCAGCGACGTTGGCAGCGGCAGCGGCAGCGGCAGAGCGCAGCATCTAACGACAGTGTTTTGGAGCGCCGCTTTTACTCTCACGTGAAAAGTTTGCTGCTCAACGACGCCGTCACGAATTAAACTAAACAACAACCACCCGACATGGCAAACACACACAACAACAACAACAACAACTAACAAATGGACGAAGAAATGGCAAGGAGTAGGGCTCAATGCCCGACTAGCAGATACCTTAGAACACATGCTCTCTCACATTGCATCAAATGGCTTAAGTTATTGAGTAGCTATAATATGAGAAAACAAATGCGCTTTGCCTTAGTATATTGCTTGGGTCTTCTAAGGGACTAGAACATAAGCTCTTCAGATATTTACATGCATATATATATATATACGTAAACTTAACTATATCTAGATAGATTGAAATAAGCAACAGCATATGTAATCTTACTCATGAATTTCCAAGGACATTTCTAAAGTTTTAATGTTTCGTACACTAAAATGTACTAAGTTTGACAAATTTGAATAAATCTATGCAAATATACATAAACTTGGATAAAAAAAACATCATGTATTCTGTACTCAAACCAAGTCCGATCTGTGCTAGAATACCGTCTGTACCAATAATATTTGATTCAAGTGCGAAATACTAACGTGAAGTAATTTTTTGTCTCCTAAAATACTTAATTTTCGATCGTTTTACAATGGATTTGTGAGTCCATTGTAGATTTCGTTAAAAAACATCTTTAGCTTATTTTTGCAATAAATAAAACTATTATTTTAATTTTTATTTAAGTACACAATTACTTACAATTACTTATGATAGGCAGATATATTCATACATATATTCATAAGTAGGTTTCTGACTTTTTTCCACACACAGGAAACCGTAAAACCTTTTTCCAATAACAAGATCTTCAACAATTCTATACATGAATTTTTGAATCTTTGGCATAAATACAGTATGTGAAGAAAGTGTTTTGACACGGAAAAAAATAATCACATTTTTCTATTTATATTATATTTATGTATATATATTTATATTTAGGCTTACCAAAGTCATAAACGAGGGTCATAAAACGCAAATTCTAACGGGATCATGTCAAAAGCGAACTGCAACATCATTTACATTGGTTGCCAAAACACTTTCTTGACACCAAAATAAAGGGATGAATTTGGTTTTATATTTTTTCAATCGTTTAAGTCAAACGGATCTTGATATTTTTTTTGTGAGTAACTCTAAAAACGCTAGGGCATCATTAGCAATTTTTTGGAAAATTTGAAATATTTATAGTAAGTACTTTATTTTTGCAAAATAAATAGAAAAAATGTAATTTTTGTTCCTTGTCCAAACACTTTCTTGACATACTGTATGTACATATGTTTATATGCATCTAACGAAAACGGCTGACTTGTGAGTATTAAGGGGCAAGTTGAATATGCACTTGCCGCCGCTTTTCTGTGTGGCACACACACAGGGTACTTGAGCAGCGAAACTGCAAAAACCCCGTTCGCTATTGGCTTGCCAAAAGTAGTGACATCATGTGAGCCAACAACGGTCGACAAACGGCGCACGCATCGATGCCGCAGATACAACAGCAACAACAAGAGCGATAACAAGAGCGATAAAATACAAATGCCGAGAAATTGGTTCAGGTTCAGGCGGCACCGCGTTTAGAGTCCGCCAGTCGCCAGTTGCCAGTTGCCAGTCGCCAGTCGTCGTTTGTCCACAGCCTGCAGAAGAAGTCCACGGCGATGACGATAACGATAACGATGGCTATGTGAGGCTGGCAGTCAGAGTCGCTGCTAGCGCCAAGCGCTGACCTTCAATCAAAATTCGGCAGGCGAATTAGAATTGGCGCGCGATTTGCTTTCCGATTGGGCAAATGCAGTTGGTTTTTTTTGTTTTTTTGTAAGATAAACTGGCCAAACAAACAGAAATATATTTAACAGCTCAGCGAGCTCATGCAGCACAGCGGCAAAGCGAACGGCAAAAATGTTTCAAGGCGAAATTCGCACAGCGACAGCGTCGCTGCTGCTGCTGCTGCTGCTGCGTCATGGTAGCAACAACAATAACAACAGCAACAAGATTCGCCTGCCAGCCAGCCAGTCAGTCAGTTCGACGCATAAAATAGCACAGAGCGCACACGAAGCGGGCGACGAGCTAAAAACAACAACCAAAAAGTACCTGGCACGGCTTCAACAACAACGACAGCCAACCGGTACAGTGGTAACAGTTCGCTGAATTTACATTCAACAATATAAGTCACGTTTTGAATAGTTATTGCAAAATGTCTTAGGCAAATGACAAACAAGCACAAAGTGAGATCGATCGATCTTCAGCTTGTACTCTAAACTACTGGCAAATTATTCTCAATCTATTATCAAATTAAAGCAAAATGGCAGATAGTACAGCATTTGCAAATATATTGTTTGGTTAGAGAAACTAACTGATCTGTGGGTGGAAGGCAAGCCCACACCTCATAATATGGATCTCAATAAGTCTATTGCCGAAGAGGATTTGGGACTATCGAAGATAAGAATACGAAATACTTTAGTTCGGCATAATGCCAAGAATCTTCCTAGATACTACATATGAGAAAAACATCGAATCATGTTTCATCATACATATGGAAATAAATTGAAACTTCTATACAGCGCATACATGAACAAAATATTTATATGTATAGTATTTTATAAAGAAAATACTTCTGACAGCCATAAGCTGGATAAGTTGCCAATAGAAAGTATTTATTCAATACGATATTTGTATTTGATTTGGCAACTAACATGTAGCACCACTGTGCGACGTTGACGACGACGACGTGCTCAAATGCCCAAGCAGATACAAATGCAGCGAAACAGAGATACAGCTACAACGCTGAAATAAACAAAAATGTTGAACAAAGCAGCGACGGCAACAGCAACAGCAACGGCAACAGCAACATCAGCCGCCCAACAGCCACAGTTCGAGTTCAGTTTTAGTTTTCGCAGCGACGGCAACGGCAACAGCGGCGGCAGTTTTCAGTTTTGCTTCTGCCTTCCACTTTGCGTTGCCTTCGCACATACCACAGCGAAACTCACACAAATCCAACAGCAACAACAACACACACACACACGCTCACACTCATGCATGCGTCAGTCTCTCTTCTGTGTGCATGTGTGTGCGCTGTGGAAATGTACCTTTATATAAACGACGACCCAGCACAACACTACACGAAATCCCAACTGACAAGACTGCCAACACACAAACACAATATACATGCTTATATATATACACACATACACACACACACACACGCACACACACACGCACATGCACACACATAAATAAATATATATGTATATATAAAAATATATTTTGTTTGTGTGTGTAGACAGTTACTCAGCGCTGCGTCAGAGTTGCCATACTGTTGTGAATTGTCATGGCATGGGAATCGAAAAAGCATAGACAATAGGACCTGATTATAACCGAGATATTTGTGTAGATAAAATACCTAATTGGCAAATATATCTATAGAAACTATTTACAATTGAAATAAAACTGTTTTCTTTTAATATCTCACAGAAATACTATAGTATATAGAATAGTATCATAGAGAAATTTATAAAATATAAAACTCCTTGTCTTGAATTCTAATTATATTTATTTGAAGCGATCTTCGAGCATTAGTCTTTATATAATATATTTTTACTCTGCTTACAATATATGTACGAATATGAATATTGAATACTTTTGAAAGTGCGAAATTTATCAATTTAAAGCTGGTAAAATATATGTTTATGTATGCATACGCTTATGTTTAACATAAGTATCTTAAATTCAAACATATGTATTACCAATTCAATACGTTACGGTAAACATATGTTATTTTTTGAGAGGCAATGTCAGCGAAAATCTGAGACGACGTATCGAATGCATTTCAGTTTGTCTTGTCTTGCACGCTAGTTATACAATCGAATCGAAAGACTTTCAAATCTTGCCACTCAAACGGCGCACCGGATCTGGCAACGCTGGCTCCATTTAAATAACAGCCGCTGCTTATGCCACTGCCACTGCCACTCCTACGACCGGTAGGCAGCAGGGGCCGCTTGCGTTTGCACAACGTTCGCAGCGATATTGGGTTTACTGCTGCTGCTCGTCGCTGCTCTTTATTTCGTTGAAATTTTGATGCTGGCAACGCTGTCGCTTTTGCGTACAGCTGGCAGTGCCGGCAGCTAAAGTGCTGTCGCCGTTACCCGCCCCGTTCGACCGACCGACAAACTCGTTCAATTTCAATGCTTTTTACATAAGTGCGCGTCGTTCGCTTGCCTTGGTGCGAGCAGAGCGACCGTTGTGCTCGCTCTCCGTCGTGCGCGCACTGCGAGTGTGTGAGTGTACGAACACTGTACAGGGGTGCATTTACTATGAGCGCGCGCGTGTGTGTGTGTGTGTGTGCGTTTGTGTGTATGCGAGTTTCGTTTGCTGGCTTTGCCTGCGTTCGCTGCCTGCTGCCTGCTTCTTGAGCGCTGGCCAGTTTATTTGTGATTTTAGCATGGCTGACTGAGGTACACGTCGCTCTCGCAATTCGTGTCGAACGCAAACCGATACGAAAAAAGACTTCGACGTAAATATCTGGCCCCGTACTTGCAGCAGCGCGCGTAATTCAAAGTTATCACAAAACAACCTAAACAACAACAACCTAATTCAACTCAACTCCAATAACATTTTAAACTAAAGTGTGTGCTTCAAAATTCAATTCAATTAGTACAAAATTGGCAAGCAAAAAGTTATTGAAATATATTTGCAAGTGTATCGCCAGAGAACATAACACCGTTTTTCCAACCAAGTAGTGCCCGAAAATGTCATCTGTTCATTGTGATGTGCTGGGCCAGTCGGCTGGCTCCAGGCAACTCCTGCTGGCTGCACTGTGAGAGGACATTATCAAGTCACTGAGAATTCCAACCAAAACTAAACTGGCAATAGTTAGTTAGCTGCAATAAACGCCATTTTTTGATTCTTTTCCTACGTCGGCCATTTGGCAATTTTGGTAAATTGGATAAACGCAGTGAACGCGCATCTCTCGAAACGGCCCAGCCGAAAATGTGCACAGAGGTGAGTGTCCATCGATCTTAGATAAATGTGCATATGTAAATAGTTGTTAAAATAAGCCAAAACATGTAATTTGGATTGCCAATTGGATCAGCCAAATTGGCGGGCTTCATTCATCTTAAAACTACCTGCAACGAAATGTTCTTTTGACTACGTTACTATTTATATACATACATATATAGAACATCTCATAGATAGATGGATAGATAGAGTTCGATTTAAGAGATTTACATATAATATTGTGAAAAGTCTTGTATATTATAACATCAGTTTGCTGTTAAAGAGTATGTGTTAGAAGGCTTATGCTGCAGGCTAATATATTTATGATAATCTTTATAAAAAACACATTCAAATTTACTTTCAAACACAGCCAGTTTAGGCTACAGATCGTTATATCTTCATACAAATATTACCACGAAATACAGTAACAGCTTGTAACAAAGAATCCCTTAACTTATATATGTATATAGTATATAAATATTACGTAGTCAATCAAGTTTTTAGGATCTAGCATATAGCATATATAGCATGTATATAGTCAGTCAAATTTGTAGGATCTAGCGCGACTCTAGAATCAAACCTCAAATAGCTTAAGCAACTAATCACAAAGCTAGGACTAACTGTTCCACTTTATAGCTTTCAAGCTGCCAATTATATTGAGAGCTTTTAAGCCAAGCTAGATAAGTTTGCAATTAGCTTTTGAATCTAGCCCAGAACTGCAGCGTCGCTTATCTGCTTAGCGTGAACTTGTCTCAAGTTCAGTCTGTGCATAGTTGTGACTGATAACAGCTTGCGTACCCAGTTTGGCCCAACTAAACTAAACTAAACTAAACAAACCGCAGCTTCCATTCATAAGCATCGCTTTTGGTGAATCATTCCCCCTCCACCTTTGGGTAGCTTTCATATTTGGTATTTGTGTCTGTGTGTTGTTGCACCTTTTACTTAGAAATGCGCGTAAAGCTGACTGGGAAAGCTTCAACATGTGGTTTCAATGCGGAATTCGCTGTGCCGCCTACACTTATTGGCATTGCTCTGTGCCTGTGCGTGTGTGTGTGTGCGTGTGTGTGTGTGTGTGGGTGGGTGGTTTGGTTGTTTAGTTGCTTAACTTTGGTATCTGTGTGTATGTCTATGCATATATGCATACAGATGCGCCTGTGTGTTGCATGCAGGATAATAACAGGCAGAGGCACAGGCACTGCTGCTTATCACAACAGCAACAGCAGCAACTAGAACAACAACAACAACGCTTGCGCCTTCGTCATGTAAACAATGCAAAAGTTGCACGTGCCATCATGCAGCGCCATCTATTGGCACACATTTGCTTTAGCGCAATATGCTAAATAGCTGCTGCTGCTGCTGCTGCCTCTGCTGCCGGCTAAGCTCGAGTCGCTGTCGCAGTCGCAGTCACAGTTGGCGTCAACGTCGACGTCTCCATTGTCTAATGCAACAATTGTTTGGACGCTGACGTCGCAGACAGCTGACTTTGGGGCCGTTTAATTAATTACATACATACATACATACATACATACGTACACTCGAAAGAAGCAGAAAGCAAAAACAAAACACATTTGCGCCCGCCCAACTGCGAAACAAAAAAATGAAATAAAAAGTAAATAAATAAATAAAGAAGAATAATACGAAGAAGAAGAAGAAGAAGAAGAAAAAAAGCAGCAGCAAACTTTTTGGTGGTCGTCGCAACGTCGCTCAGTCGACGCCGACGTCGACGTCGCTGCCCTGCCCGCTACGTTTTCTCTTTCGTTAGCGGCCAAAGTCTCGTGTTGTAAAACGCCAGCGCCGCAGTCGCAGTCGACGTCGACGTCAAAGTCAGATTTGTATTAATTTCTTAGTTCTTATGCGCCGACAGCAGCAGCAGCAGCAGCAAAACGTTTAACGGCACTTGAGCACTTGCCATAAAAAAGAAGAAGGTATAATGTGCCTGTCAAGTTGCTTGCAATGCATAACATTAGAACTAAACATTAGTGAATTTTGATGTTGAATAAATACTATACATTTATGTACAACTTATATGCCTCTCTTTAGTAGCTCATCATTTAGACACATTTAGAATGTACCTTAGTTTGTATTGTAAGTGTAGACAAATTTTTAATTTTATGTTCAGTATAGAAGTCGATGTAACTAGTTCTATGTAGTGCAATATATGATATTGAAGTTTATGCACTTGATTGTTATAGTTTATGGAAAGCAGGAAAATGTGTATAGATTGAGTGACAGTTAAACAGTATACAGAAATGTAGTATAGTTAATATTCAAAATATGTATTTATGGCAATAGTTTAGTTAGTTGATTAAAGGGCATTTCCGAATCGGCTTGTTTAGCAAAAATGTGTTATCACTATTTAGCTTGTTCTTCCACTTTTTAATTGTTCTTTATAGCTGTGTCGTGTGTGTGTGTGTCTGTAGTTGTTGTTATTGTTTTTTTAGGGTGTTGCAAATTCCGGCACGAGACCTAATTCACTTAATTGAGCGAGCAGCGAGCAGCGACAGAGACAGCGACGTCGACTGTGGCAGCGACGCTGACTGCGCGCTGACTGCGTGCTGAGAGCAGCGACGTCGCAGTTGCAAATAGTTCGAAATTGGCGCCGGTGCTGTCCTGTCCGGCACGACCCCAGACCCGTACCCGGCTATGGCTACGGCATTTGGCCTCGGCTTCTGCTTGGTCGGGCCTCTTGTCGTTGTTGTTGTTATTGGGCATTTGATTTCACTTTCAGATACATTAACACAAGTGCGCTGCATGCGCACGCCTTTTGAGTTATTGGTAGCAGAGGCACAGCCCAGAGTCCGCAGCAAGAGCCGAGAACGTGACAGGGGCACGGAGCAGGGGCAGGGGCAGGGGCAGTGGCAGTGGCAGACATTCAGTGGCAGCCTCCTGTGCCATTTTATTTGCTCTTCGATTTTATGAATGAAATCGCGAAGACGAAACGCGACTTGGTCGCTCGCTCGCTCGCTCGGTTTGCTGTGGCTTACTTGCTGTGCTTGCATTGCTTTATTTGCATGCATGTGGCAGGCAGGCAGGACACACACACACACACACACAGTGGCACACACACGTACACATACACGTACACGTATGCCTGCTGCCATAAAAATGCCTTTGGGGGCCCGACTTGCGACGCGGCATCGTCGTCATTGTCCTCTCTTTACATGTGTGCTTTCTACACACACACATACACATACATATACATATATGCGTGTGTGTGTGCGCGCGTATTCCATTAATGGCATTATTATCCTTTGCGCTGGCTGCTGGCTTTTTAATTCGGCCCGCTTCTTAAACTTGTTGCTTGGCGGTCAAGTGCACCACTGAAAGCGAAAACCACTCAATGATAAAGTTGAAATAATGATAAAGCCCAGCACGGGCATTTAAGGGTTGCTCCCCATACACAGTTCGCGTTTTGGCTCACTGCCTGCCTGCCTGCCTGTCCGCCTGCTCCTTTGTGTCCTTCATTGGCGCGCGCCAAACGTAAAAGTCTTCCTGCCTGCAAAAATGTAAACAACATCAAACTGACACTGACAAACACACACAACATGCACAGGTAGCCTTCCGCAGGTGAGTAACAAGTCGACTTAACTGAGAGGCGTTCGAAGGGCGCGCATGAGTAAGCGACTAGAGTTTACACTTAGAGCAGTTAGTGGACAAATTCCTAGTTCTTAACTGGAGATCGATAAGCTGAACAACAATTGGACTAACAGCCTTCAAGCTGAATCCAAAACAAGTGAGCAAGGATTAGCTTTTTATACTCTTAGGCAATTTTCACTCTGCCAACTGCACCATCGAAATATTTAATGACGCATATCTTTGCTAATTATAACTCAATCGATTTGAAATTTTAAACATTGATGTGTCATAAGGATGTTCAAGTGTACAAGAAAATTTAAAGCGATAGCTTAGAGAACATGGGATTTATGGCCAAAACCGACTTCCAGCTGTATGGCAGCTATAAGATATAGTGGTCCGATTCAGCCGGTTCCAAACAATGTTCAGCCTTCTTCAATAAAATGTCTCTGTGCAAAGTTTTAATACGATAGCTCTAAAACTAAGGGATTGGTTTGCATACATACAGGCAGACAGACAGACGGACATGGCTGTATCAATTTGTTTTGTCATTCTAAGCATACTTTTGGAGTCTCCGACGCATCCTTCTATGCGTTACAAACTTCAGCAGAAACTAAATATACTATTTTCTTCGAAAAGAGTATAAACATCCTATCTCATAACTAAATTGTTAGCGCTGGATATACTTAGTTGTTTGTATTCTCCTAAAGGTTAAGCTTCAAGTAGTTCAAGTCCTTAACTATCAAATTATATAACAACACATTTCTAAGCATGCTCAAAACGACTGAAAGATAGTACTATTGCCCCATTTGGGTTCAGAAACCTTTTGCATTTTATTCTATTACAATTACTATAGACAAATCATATTTGCCAACTCATTCATTCTTAAGGGCTAATAAGTAATACTAATAATAATAAATATTGCCGAGTCATGCCCCAATGCTAATTTGGACTATGACAACCGATTAAATGTTTGATATGCTAGTGATGAGCTGACGAAGGGGTTTTAATATAATAATATTATAAGAGCTGCTATTGATCTTTATATTATTAAGTGTGTAAATTTATTCAGCTAAGAAAAGGATTTTTCAACTTTTGAACTTATGGTAATTGTTAGATAGGCTTTAAGTTGCCATTATATTATAACAGTAATGCTAACAAAAACCGCTTTTGGTTTAATTCGCTTCTGTGCTAGTTTATTATCGCATCTGTTTACGTCCTTGCTTATTGTGCCACTCCCGACTTGAGCATTTGAGCATGCCATTCAAAACCAGCTGACAAATTGACAATCGCAAGACATTGACCATCGTTGTTCGACCGATTGACTGCTGCTGCTGCTGCCGCTTAACAGATTCACAAACTCGAAACGTGCCACAGGCTTATATGGGGGATTTACTACGCGATGCGTCGTCCGACTGTCGACTGTCGAGAGTCGAGTGCTGAGAGTCGAGAGTCGAGTGCCGAGAGCCGTCACATAGCTCAGGCCACGTTGCATGTTTGTATGCGACTAATGTGTGCCCAAAGCGCGCTGCAGCAACAACAGCAACAGTAGTCCGTGGGCTGCACAAAATCTTATCAATGAATGCGCATCACTTGCACTTGTTTGCACAAGCCAACTAACGTGTCGGCTGGGAGACGGGTTGCATGCTGCGGGAGGGGGCAGCGCGGAGGTTTCTCCGGCAGGGATTCACCGGCGACGTAAATGGTGCGGCACTGCTGCTGATGACGGCAACGATGACGTGACGCGTAATGCACTCACAGATATAGGCAGCAGTGCAAGCAGTGCAAGCAAACCCAGCTACAGATACAAATACAGATACAGATACATTTATGGCACTGGCTGCCGAGATGCACGCACACAATTAACATTATTAAATAGCTTGCCGCAAATTTGCGGTTGCGTCACCTACTTAACGCGCTGCCACTCTCTGGACGCTGTGTGTGTGTGTGTGTGTGTGTGTGTGCACTGCGCCAAAGGCTAACCCAGCGAAAGGACACACACTCACAAACTGCAACTCAACAACAACAGCCACAACAATAAAGTGAACGCAAATTTCCATTAAGCTAAATTAAAGCTATCGTACGGCGGCAGCGCAGTAAGGCCAACACTAAACCGTCTCCACCCGTCTACACCCGTCTTCAACCGTCTCCACCCGTCTACACCCGTCTCCACCCTACTCCATTTGAAGCTGTCCAAGCTCTTCCATTTTAATTTCTCATGCGTTGTGCCACCCGCCGCCTGCCTGCGCTACGCTTGACAATCACGAGGACGTCTCTCGCTCTGCCCACGTACAACGTGCAATTCGAAAAGTGGTTTTCATGGCATCATGGCCCAAAACCACCACCACCACCACCCAAAAGCAAACCGAACCAAGCCAACAGCCCAATCACCCCACAGCCGTAGCCGGAGCCGGAGCCGTCGACCATACCAGACCGTACCGTACCATCCACATCCACATCCTGACTGCCTGCCTGCCTGCCTGCCTGGCCGGCTAGGGCTGCTGGTAGGCTTTATTATGTCAGCCCAACGAGAGGGCGAGCGAGCGCATTTCACCCAATTTCATTATATTTGCCAACGTTTTTAGCTTTTATACGTCATGGCATATTTCACCACACACACACAGAGACACTCTCGCATAGAATCCACCACCGCAGCAAGCCAACCCCTCAGCGCAGGGCGATTGTGCTGGGTTCGAGTCTGAGTCGGAGTTCGGGTTTGGGTTCGGGCGTAAAAGCCGGTTCGACTTGCTCGCACGATGCCAGTGCGCAGGTTCGAGTCGTGCATGTGGCTGACTTTTGGGTGGTAATAGGTGGTTTTTGGCTGCCAGTGCTGCCAACCCATTATATTATAAGGAATATAATATTATAATAATGTCAGGCATAAAGTACGAGAGCGAGAGATGCAGAGAGAGAGAGAGAGAGACAGAGAGCAAAGGCAGGATACTGGCAGGAGTCGTGGCAAGCCCGTGGGCGTCGGAGCTCTAGCGGCTAACACACACACACACACACTGTGTATATATCTATGTATGTATGTATATATATGTATGTACGTGTTGTATGTGCGAAATAAGGTTATTTTATAAACAGTTTGGAGTGTTGGGGATTGTCTATCTCTGTCGCTCGCTCGCCCCTTTGCATTCGCACTTGCTGTTTGTGTGTGGTGGATGGGATGGGATGCTTTTGGTGTAGTGGGAGTCAACGGCGTCATAGTCATGGCTGGGCGCGCTCCTGTTGGGTGGTTATGGTTAAAGCGACAGCAACGGATACGTTCGGCATTGTTATTGCTGCTGTTGTTGTTGTTGCTGCTGTGCTTTAGTTTATTGAATGTGGACTCGAAACGGACAAGGGGAAAACTCTGCTCTCGGTCTGTGCTGTCGCACAGTACCGTTAAAGCGATAGGCAGCGTCATGTTGACGATGACACGGCACTGAAAGGGTGAGCAGGACTGAAAGTGTTATGTCAAAGTTTTGAACCTTGGCGCGGAGGATCGATGTGAAATTAAATGGGAGAGAGAGAGCTGTGACAAACCAGGAGCTTCCAAATGGGGTCAATTCATATTAAAGACTAAACGTGCTCTATAGAGTCAAGATCTGTAAATATGATCAAACAAGCTTTGCATTTTGACCATGATTGTGTAGAAAGATCGTTACACACTATACAATGGTATTTCCCAAAATCATAGATTTTATAATATAATATATGTATGTATACCAAGATAGTAATATCGTTTTAACTCGAGCACAATCGAATAGATCTAACGGAATACATATTGTCCATATCACATTTAGTTAGATTCGCTCATTCAAAAAGACGTCAATTTACGCGCGCTACTTCTCAATAATAATCCACCACAAGAGGTAACCTTTGATATATCAGCGAGCATGCGAGGCCAGCACTGGTACGTACACATACACACCTACATACATGCATACATATGTATGTATGTATGCATGTACGTGATTACGAATGCCAATGCGAATACTCGAGCTCACCACGATGCGAGGAGGATAACATTCACAGCACAACAGCCGAGCACCCTCCAATAAAAGTCTGACCAACCGTTTTTGCCATTCTAAGCGAAATGCACTAGAAAACGTCGTTTTGCTGCTGCTGCTTCTTCTGCTTCTTCGTTTTGCGCTTTAAAGTGTTTTTGAAACCCAAAAGCAGCAGCAGCAGCAACAACAACAACAATTTGAAACAAAAATCGGAACGCAACACTGCCAAGTCAGTCGCCGTTGCTGTTGCTGTTGTCGTTGTCGTTGTCGTTGCCGCCATCATTTATTTTTCGTCGTCGTCGTTGTTGTTGCCGCTTTTTCTGCTACGTACTACAAAATTAAACTCGAGTCTCGGAACGAACGTTCGTTCGCTCGTTTGAACGGGCAACGTTGCGATATTACGTCCCTCGCTATCAACAGCAGCAGCGCCAGCATTATATACACACACACACACAAATACATACAGAGACAGCAACGTTGTGTTGTTGTTCCATCATCATTATTTACCAGCAGCAGCGTTGCTGTCGCTGTCGCTGCTTTGTTGTTTTTACCCTCACTCACTCACACACACACACACACACTCACATCCATGCACACGCTCACTCTTCTTCTTGCTCTGCCACTCAGCAGTTCGCCCCTCTCTCTCTCCGCTACGACCCACACTTTATTTTTAACTGTGCGACTGTACTCGCTCGTTCGCTCTCGCTATATAGCTGCGCGTGTATATGTGCATGTGCGTGTGTGTGTATTTTTATATGGCATTCTCTCATTCCACACTGACGCCGAGTCAGCAGCACTGCGCGGCCCGGCTGCGATGTGGAAATTGTGTGTAGAGCAGCGTCAACGTTGTTGTTGTTGCTGGCTGGCTGGCTGGCTGGCCGGGCCTGGCTGTATATTTCAGTGTGTGTACCATATATACATATATATATACACATACATACATATATACAGACATTTTTTCCATAGTATTTTGTTGTTGTAATTTTGTGTTTACCAAGCGGGCCGCTGTGCGGAGCGGCGCGGCGCGGCGCGGCTTGGTGAACGTACGCCTTGATAGCTTTAGCTGTTGATGTTGTTGTTTGTGGCACTGGCACGGCCGCGTTTCATAGCCGCTGTGCAATTTGCGCAGTGTACGAAAATGACGATGACGATTGTTAACGGCAATTGTCGTTTTTTTTTCTCTCATTCTTTCTTTCTTTCGCTCTGCTGTGCTGTGTTGTTGGTTATTTCGGCCAGCCCTGGTTCGCAAACGATTAGCGCACTTGCCGCTACCCGATGTTGATTCGCCTTTGTCTTATCAGTTGCTCGTGATAAGCGACAGCAACAGCAAGAGCAACAACAACAGCCGTTACCTTTTCACGCTCACAGAAATTTGCATGCTGATGTATTGATATGGTGATCATTGCGCTCAGCTGCTCAGCCATCAGTCAGTCAGTTTGCAAAACTTGGCGGCGAGTCCTCAAGGCTCAGGGCACAGTTAGTTTCAACGAAAGAGCAGAGAAGTGACGTAATGTTGTTGTTGCTCTTGACAATTGGGGGCTGTCAGATAAGAAGTTGTCGATGGGGCAGGATAGAACTTGAAGGTTACCGCTTGAAGCTTTCCAATGGTGAACTACAAATGTATGATTATAATGTGCGATGAAGATCACGAAGAGCACAACACAGAGTAAATGGGTTACAACTTGGATGATTTCGTATCATATGAAGTATGAAACGGGAATATAATAAGTTTTAGGTTTTCTTATTCTTGTATTCTAAATTAGAAACCTATACCATAACAATACCTACATCTTTCAAATAGACACATCATTCACAAAAAATTGTTAATCAATTTCTTATTAGTGCCTTCTTGGCTGCTACAGGTTGATCTCGAATAGTTCGTTCCCCTTCCTCCAGCAACAACCGATCATCGATCGTTATTTCTAACTCTCAGAAAAACGGTCAGTTGCAGTTTTGATCGATCGCTCGCTCGCTCGTACAGGTAGAAACCGATTGGAAACGAACATTTCGAAATCTCGGTTCCCGTACCCTCAAACCGTAGCGTGCCTAATGCGCTGCATCCTTTGTGAGGATTAGTGCGCTCGTCCTCAGGTAGATGCTGCAGACGTTGCAGGTCTAAGCCCTTTGGGTTGCCGGATTTTCGAGTGCTGAGCTCAATTTTCAAGAAATGCTCGCATGTCCTTGCTCGGCAGTCGGTCAAACAGCTGATTCCGATTTACATATCCGGCGCTCGTTCTATTGTTTATTGCATATACTATACAAGAAGAAGAAGAACACGAGAGGAAAGTAAAGGAGCAACGCTGTCGGTTCATTGACCAAAAGTCATGACTGGGGCGCCAACGCATGTGTGTGTGAGTGTGTGTGTGTGGGCCACAGCTGATTGTCAAACATATACATATGTATGTATGGGTGTACGGACAGACAGACAGACAGGGTAACCCGTGCCGCCGCCGCCACTCGTAACCCATAATACTCCCCGTCCATCAGCTGAGCCTTGCAAATTTTCAATGTCACCAATTGCGCGACGCCAACTTCGCTGCCGTTGTCGCTGCTTATAAATCTTCGACACGGCACAGCATACAAAAACAAAAAAAACAAACACACACACACACATACCAAAAAAAAAGCACAACCAGCAAAGCGGCCGCATTGAAAATTGCTCTAAATTCGCAAAAAACAGCTGATTTCGCTTTTGTGCGACGCTTCCTGCAGCGCCCCAATCGACAGCGACAACGACAACGATGGCGACAGCGACGGCGACAGCGACAGCGACTCCGGCATCGAGCATCCACATCGGACTCTCTCAGTCGTGTGGCGCACTTCGTGCGGCAACATGAAATGGCCGACGCAAAATATGCGCATATAACAAACTACCCAACCCGCATCCCCATCCCCATCCGCATCCAACCCTCGCGCCACAAACGTATTAACCTTGCAACAGCGCCTCATCATCGTCATGCTCTGGCATCATCATCATCATGACTTTCGGCGACTGTTTTCGTATTTAGGCTAGTTTCATATGGAAAACTACAAACAAGAAAACACAAGCAGAAAAAAGACAAAACCCTTTGCTTTCCCACAACGTCATGTGCCGCTATAAGCAAATAACTGCGTACACAATCCCACTCTCTCTCTCTCTCTCTCTGTCTCTCTCCCCCACTTATTGTTTGTTGTGGGTGTACAGCCAAGTTTTCAACCAGAGCCGCTGCCAACAACCAGCATGGGAAACAACAACAACAGCAGCAGCAGTAACAAGAAGAAGCAGCAGCAGCAGAAGCAGCAATCGTCGCCCATATCAGCGTCGTCATCTTGAGACTAACGCGACGCCCTCGCCCAAAAGAGACGGAGGCGCATGGAGCAGCTTGGAGCGGAGACCGAAGACCGGAGACGAGCATTCGCTGGGACGCGGCGTCTACAGTAAACCCAACCGTCTTCAATTCAATTCATTTTTATTATGATGAGCAGCCGCTATTCGCCATCGCCAGTTCCAAGCTTGAACTCCGGTCTCGGTCTCGAAAGCGCGGAGCTGGTTTTTATGATTATGTTGCTGTTGCCGTTGCCGTTGCTGTTGTTGCTGCTGCTTCTTCTTCATCAACATCTTGCAGAGCGCTCGTTTTTTGTGTGCTTATAAAGTTTCTTCTTCCTCTTTGTGCTTTGTATATTTAAATTGCTTGTGAGATCGGCGGCGGCGGCGGCTTAAAGCCAGACTCAGACTCGAGACTCAAAACTCAACGACCGAGCCGAAGTCGCTTTGGAGCTGGCTTTTGTTGAAAGCTAAAACCTGGGTTTTTTTCTTCTGTTTTCTGCTGTTACGTTTCGTTTTCGTATTCGTATTCGTATTCGCTGCTATCGCACGTTGTTTCAACTGAAGAATTCAAAGTGGCCACAAAAAAAGCAACGGGCCAGCGCCAGAGACAGAGTTTGAGTTTGAGTTTGAGCCAGGCCCAGACCCCTGAACAGGCAGGCAGTCGAGTCAGCCAGCCAGCCAGCGACCGACTTTAATGCTCAAGCGAGGCCTGCACAGTGGAGCCAAACCTAATACTAGTTGCCAGTTGCTAAAATGTATATACAATGTAGTTCCAATTTGCTGGCATCTAGCTGATGGAAAATATTTGAAAATGATTTTCTTGCATTTCAATAGTTAAGCATACATATATTTCAGATTGTTCAACGATTTTGGGCCATTGCAAATAGAAATGTCAGTTTCAAGTTACTAAACGGTAACATAATGAAATATTATGTATGCGAAAGTTGGAAATTCTAGTTATAGTTAATATTTGTGATCATATAAGAATATAGAAAATCTGTTGTTAATCATTGTTGACTTAAGTATGTATCCATTATACTTGTAGATGCAATAGAAACAAAAGTTAATCATTGTTGACTTAAGTAGTACTTGTAGATCCAATAGAAAAAAAGTCCATGATTTCTTAGTTATACTTATGCACGAAAGATATAGATCGTAGTAGATGCAATAGAAACAAAAGTCCATGATTTCTTAGTTATACCTATGCACGAAAGATATAGATTTGAGCTTAACATATGTATTCATGTGTGCAAACATTGCGTTCGCACCACTGTGCAGCAAAGCGGACGTCGCGACGTTTCAACTGTGTTGGCCTGGCTCTGAGACTCAGGGGCTCTCGGCCTGGCTTGGCTTGGCTTGCCTTTGGCTTTCGGGCAAACATTTCGAGTTGTTGTTGTTGTTGTTGTTGACGATGACTGGCTGTTGGTTGTACGGTCGTTCGTTCGGTCGGTTGGTCGTTCAGTTCGTTCGTTCGTTTGCAGTACGGTCGCTTGGTTGGCTCATAACCTGAAACTTGAATATTGTGGAATTTGAAGGTAGCGACGGACAACGACAACGACAACGACGTTGTTGCTGTTGTTGTCGTTGCTGTTGTTGTTGTCGTTGCTGCAGCAGTAACAACTGCAGCAGCGCTGCGTGCGAGCTTTCGAGTCAGCCTCAGCCGTCAATTTGGAGCCAGTTGGCGTCGCCAACGTCGCCACAGTCGCCATAGCCAGCTGAAACGAGTTGCTGGCGAAGCGTAAAGTAAAAAAACAAGCAACGAACGCTTGATGGCGGAGCTGCCTCACAGCCGGACTGGACTGGCTTGGCTTTTGTGAGTGCTCCATTGCTGTTGTTGTTGCTCTGACTTGGAACTGGCTGACGGGCTGACTGACTAACTAACTGGCTGACTGACTGGCTGACTGATGCTGGTGTGGCAATAAAACTCAACTGCCAACAGTCGCAGTTGCAATCTCAGTGAGCGCAGCTCAAATCATGTTGCTGCTCTCCTAGTCGCTTTGAAGATGTCTTTCGGCCGTGTAGATTGTTTGGCCTGCTGTTTTATACGCTGAGCCCAATAAAAACGGCTAAAAGGGGTAGAATGATGTGCAGCGAAAGTATGTAACAGGCATAAGGAAGCAGCTCCAATCCCACAATCGATATAGCCCTCTGTTTTCATTAACAATGAAATAAGCAGCATATTTTTGTTTAGTAGCTCAACAGAAAGCTGTATATCAGTTAGTTTTCAAATTGTATTTTTAGGCTTCAAATCTTCCAACGAAATTTCAGGTATACTCTTTCAGTATGCTCATCGGCTTACTAGACTCGCTTGTGGCATGCACCACAAAATCATCTGCCTTTGTGCTCAACGCTGTAAGGACTTTCAAGCGCAGCAAGTCCACAGCAAGCTGTGTGAACGAAGAGCTCTGGGAATCGTTTCGCTCTTGTCTGTACAATCGGCTGAAGAAGCAGGAAATTCAAGCGGGCAACAAGGTGTCCATTATTGGTGCCGGCAGCGTTGGCATGGGCTGTGCCATAAACTTGCTGGCGCAGGGAGTCACGAATAATTTAGCCTTATATGATATCAATAAGGAGCTGTGTGGTTCCGAGTGCCTGGATCTGTTGCATGGCTCCTTGTTCCTCAACAACTGTAACATCGAGCAGAGCTGCGACTTTGAGGCCACCAGGGACTCGCGCATAGTGATCGTCACTTGTGGGGCGAGAGTCAAGACGGGCGAGACCCGCCTGAATGTGGCCCAAAAGACGGCAGATATCATCAAGGATGTTATGCCCAATCTGGTGAAGCACAGCCCCAAGGCAGTCTACATCATTGTCTCGAATCCGGCCGATGTAATGACCTGGGTGGCCCGCAAGGTGACAGATCTGCCCTACGAGCGGTGCCTGAGCACCGGCTGTCATCTGGATACCGCCCGCTTTCGCATGTTTATCGCACAGCTGCTGGGCGTGTCGACGGGTTCGGTGCACGGCTACGTGTTGGGTGAGCATGGGAATAGCGCAGTGCCAATATGGTCGTCGGTGACGGTGGGCGGAGTACGACTCCAGCAACTGCTACCCACCATTGGCACTGACCAGGATCCGATGCAGTGGTCCCGGACGCACAAGCAAGTACTAGACGCAGCTACCAATGTTAAGAAGGGTAAGGGTTATACGAATTGGGCTATTAGCCTCACCGCCACGGACGTTGTGGCCGCCATATTTGAGAATAGCAATCGCATCCTAACGGTCTCCACTAATGCTGAAAACATATGCGGCATCAAGGAGGAGGTGGTCCTTTCGCTGCCGTGTGTTTTGAATCAGTGTGGTATCCATAGCGTCATACGTCCACAGCTGTCAGATTGGGAACAGAATATGCTCACGAAGTCCGCTAATATATTAATCGATGCACAGAAACATATTAAATTATAGCAGAAATGCAACAATCTAAACTAAACAGATATAAGAAATTTTCAAATAATTGTCATATTAGGTAGACTTATTCTTATCAAAACCTCGTTTCGTCTAAAAGTGATCGATAATTGCCAAAATAATTTCACAACGATCGTATAATAAACACAATAGAGTGCCAGTCGGGTACTCCCGACTAAAGTACTTATACCTCTTGTTGCTGTGGCTTATAATGATAGCAACACCATTTTCAACTCACACCAGAGCAAAGCACAATAACAACAATAATTTCTCCGCACGCTGTTGTAACAACTTTGTTTTCTTGCACGCAAATTAGCGTAGAAAGTTATTTTGTGTGTGTGTGTTGGTTTTCTGGGTTTTTGATTTCCGTTTGCAAGCTTTGCAGCTGGAGCTTTTAATGTGAGCACAGCGAGCAGCTTTTGAAAATACCCAGAGCAGAGCAGCTAAAAAACATCACACGGCGTATGCGCAATGCGCTTTTTAAAAGCATTCCACATACGCCATGTGCGCCAGCGCCAGCGCCAGCCCCAGTCGCAAACAATGAGCAATGAGCGATGAATTCGAACGATGAAGATAAGCACAGCAATGTGACTCACACACACACACACACACACTGAACAGCTCATAAAGAACGAACAGCGAACAACGTACGATGACAAAGATTATGAGGAACTGCGATCAGTTGGGAACTTTTGGGTTCGCCTCAAGATGCGCCACACAGTTGACGCAAGATGTTCGACGTCAGTTAGTCATGAGCGCCGAGTCTAGAGTCTAGAGTCTAGACTGCCAGCCCCTATGCCATAAAGTGCCCAAAGTACAGCTGCAGACAACGGGGGATGAAATTCGACGATGCGATGCGATGACGCTGACGCTGAGAACCAGCCAAACAACCAAACAGCCAGCAAATGCAAAGACTGAACGAAACGGACGGACGGACGGATGGACGGACGGATGGCAAACACAAGCAGGGGCTGGAAAAAGGGCAAGGAAAATGTGAAACACATGCGACGACGTCGACCTCGATGACGATAACAAATAACAAGCAACAAAAAAAGCAACTGCAAACGAAAACGAAACGAAACGAAAAATCACCCCGATGCGTTTCGCTGCTGCTGCTGCTGCTGCTGATGTTGCCGGCTTAGGCTCGTATTCCCCCTCTGAATGCAGAAATATGCTAGCATATGGCAACCCTTATAAGAATGACAAAGGCCTGTTTCGCAGCACACACATCTGTGATGTTCATAGACTTCATGTTTAGCGGTGCTCAGACAGAGCTGTTGAGTTTCGTGCTCATAAAGAGGGTGGCAACTCTGTTCGGCAGTTGCTAAAAGGTATTATTTGAAATGGTAGACTTTCAAGCATTGATCAGTATTGAAATGTGGTAGCTCTAAAATTTTGGAATCTGTTGGGATATTGAAGAAATACTAATTTATCAATCAATTGCCAGAAATTGTATTTCTATTTATTAATATTAATTGTCTTTGTTTAAAGAAATATTAGTTTGGTTATCATTGAGATAACTGATATTTTATTAATACTTATATTCTCAAAATTATTGCAAATTTACAAATTTGGAAGTATTATTTGTAAGGTTATCAACTATAAAGAGGATATCAAGAATATGATGCCTATTATGTCTAGAATCTTAAATTTCAAATACATTTTTTGAGTTTTTACATATTCCAATGAGTATTCTTTCCATTGAAGTATGCCCATGCTCATTGATCTAATAAACTCTGATTTGAAATTCTAGTCAATTTGAAATGAAACGAAATGGAACGCTTCGGCAGTCGTTGCGGCATTGTTCAATGTTTTTTCCATGCCATATATTCCAAAATCATGAAAACGCGGCCCCCAAAAATAGTTTCGAGAAACTCACACAAATGGCGGAAGTGATGAACGCAATGTGAAGACAACAACGACGACGACGACGACGATGGCCGCCCCAATGTGGCAGTGGCTGCGAGAGTCCCACGCTCATGCCGCTGTCTCTGACCCTGCCGCACCGCTGTGCCCCTGCTGCCTGCTGTCGCTGTTGCGGCTGCTTCTTGGCTCTGCCAGTGTTTTATTTTAAGAAGATTTCGAGCGAGCGACGCTGATGAGCAATGCCAGCCAGTTGGTGGCGAGGGTGGCTGCCTCCATGCCTGCCTGGCTAACTGACTGGCTGACTGACTGACTGGCTGACTGTCTGTCCGTCTGACTGTGCTGCTCTTCGTCGTTGTGTGTCTCTCCATTTTCATTATGGTGCAACGATGGTGGTGGTGGTGGTGGTGCTGCTGCTGGGTGTGGGCTGTTCTTGTTGTTGTCGTTCGGCTGCCGCCTGACTTCCATTTTCTTGATAAGTTTTTTTGTGCCCTTTGTCGTTGTCCTGGCCCCGGCACGTAGACAGGCGCCTGCCTGACATTGGCTGGATCTGGCAATGGGTGGTTTACTCACTGGCTGCTGCTGCTGCTGCTGCTCCTTTGTGCAGTGCTTTCACAATTTATGAAACGACATTCAAATGCTTGATCAAAAAGTGTACGGGGTATATTGAACTGCCAGTAAGGCAATATTTTATAATATAGTAAAACATGAGATAGAAGAAGACTTAATTATCAGTTGCTTATAAGTATATCAACTTTTCGTTGTCAGTTTCGCAAATAATGCTAATAACTGATAAAAAAAAGGTAGGATTTGTATGGAAATTTACGAGCAACTTTTAATAACAAACACAAGGATAATAAGTGTGACAGTTTTTGTTCCAGCAATATACATTCTATACATCTAGTACACTATTTCACATAAATGATATACGATTGTCTGCATGGCACTCGAATTGATTATTAAAGATCTAACAGGGTATTACTTAGCTGTTTTTAAGAATATTGATATTGTCTTTTGGCGCCAAGTACTAATCTGAAAATGTTCACTTTTTGTTGTCTGTGCTTTGCAGGTTAATTCAGCAATGGGTCTTCAAGCAACAGCCGCTACGAAGCGGAAGCATGAGCTGACCTTTGACAGCAAGGATGCGAACACCACCTACACGGGCAACTGTGCGCCGCCACCGGTGAAGGCCAACAAATGGGCCGTCAACAACAACAACTACCTGGAATCGCTCGAGGAGCAGCAGAAGACAACAACAGCAGCAGCAGCAGCAACAGCAACAGCAACAGCAACAACCGAACACCAAACCGAATCCAACAACAACAATGTGGAGATTGTGAAACCAGCGCATAGTATTATTAGCAACGGTGATAAAGTTACTAACGGCAACACTACGAGCAACATCAGCAACAGCAGCAACAAGAGCGCCGCCGAGGTGCCACTGCCGCCAACAGCGAGCGCTGCGATACCCGAGGACAGCATTGCCAAGTTGGAGGTGGTTGCGGCGGTGCCATGCGAGCCCTGGTCAACGGCTGCATCGCCAGTGGTGGCGGCCAGCAGTGAGCCCATCGATTGCATCTCCAAGCTGCAGGCGGTCGCTGTGCCCAGCGATCCCTGGGGCAGCATTGCGACGCGCTCGACGCTGGCAACGACGCTGCTCAGCGCGGACGAGCTGGACGACGATGACGATGACTTCGAGGATGACTATGAGGAGGAGGAGAGCATCATACCCACCTACTGTCCCATGCGATATCATCCCTTTGCCCAGCAGCAGCAGCAGCAGCAACAGCAGCAGCAACAACAGCAGCAGCAGCAGCAGCAACAGCAGCAACAACAGCAGCAGCAGCAACAGCAGCAGCAACATCAGCAACAGGCAGCAGCAGCAGCAGCTGCCGCCGCCGCAGCGCAGCAACAGCGCAGCTATGCGCCCGGCTATGGCAGCCGACCCGCCTACTACTCGGAACCCTTTCCGCAGCAGAATTGCTCGCGCACCGGCGGCCCACAGCACATGACGCCGCCGCGCGGCTTTGCACCGCCGCAGTGGACGACGAGTGCGGGCCCTGCGGCAGTCGCTGGTGCCGCAGGAGCGGCAGCTGGCGGTGCAGCTGCCACGCCCACGCAGTTCTATGAGAATGGTGCAGGCAGTGGCGTTGGCGTTGGCGGCGTTGTCTACGCTCAGCCAGCGCCGCAGCAGACCATACGCTGTGCGGAGAATGGCAAGTCGTATCTGGATCTGGGCTGCAGCAGTGCAGCAGCCGCGAGCAATACAACGCCGGCGAGTCCGCTGCCCGTGGGCAGTGCGGCGCCGGTGGCGCCGCCACCGTTTGTGGCACTGCCACTGCACGGCCTGCCGCTGAAGCGCTGCTGCGACGGACGCGGCGGCTGGTGCAGTGCCAATCGTAGCTGCTACAAGGACACGCGTCTGAAGATACGCAACCTGAGCATGTTCAAGCTGTCGCGCTTTCGGCAGGTGTCGGAGCAGTCGCTGTACCGCTCGGTGCTCATCTGCAACACGCTGAAGCGCATCGATCGCGAGATCGAAACGGAGGCCAAGGAGCTGCATCAGGCGGCGCAGCAGCATCATCAGCAGGCAGCCGCAGCAGCAGCCGCTGCCGCCGCCCAGGCAGCGCAGTACCATCCAGCCTATCAGCAGCAGCAGCAGCAGCAACAGCAGCAACAGCAGCAGCAATCTCCTGCAGCACCGCTGCATCATCAACAGCAGCAGCAGCAGCAGCAGGATTATGCGCCTGTGCTGAACTGCGCACGTTTGGCCAACATGGAGCACTATCAGCAGCTGGCGCAGACGCCCAACTTTCAGCCCCAGGCGCCACTGGGCTATCACGAGCGTCTGGAGGCGCCGCCGCCGCCGTATCGAACGGCAGCTGGTCAAGCTTCAAGCGGCGGCTTTCAGGCGACGGCCGGCAGCAATTGTGATACGTCTTCTGGCGGCACCACGCTGCATCCGTACGATCACTATCCCTTCCGGGAGTCGCAGTCTGGCCGTGCCACGCCGTTTCCCACAACCACCACCTGCCAGACGACAACAGCAACAGCAGCAGCAGCTTCCGCAGCAGCAGCAGCAGCAGCAGCGGCAACAACGCCGCCAGCAACAGCAGCAGTTGCAGCAACAGCAACACCCGCCAGCAACAACAGTTCGAGCAGTGCGGCAGCTGTGCCCCCAGCAACAGTTGCTCAGGCAATCAGCAATGGCAGCAGCAGTTCCAGTTCCGGTTGCAGCACCAGCGCCAGTTCCAGTTCCAGCTCCGCGTCGAGCGTTGTCAGCGCCTGTGATTCGAGCGATTCTGGCTATGCGGACGATGATTCCACGCGCTCCATCAACTGGAGCTCGGTGCTCAGCCTCAGCTCGCAGTCGGCCTTGGATCCGCTAAACAACAACGATCTGTTCAATATACTGCCAGCAGCTGCCACGCCCACAGCGGTGCCCGTGTGCATAGCAAGCAGCAGTTCTGGCTCCGGCTCCGGCTCCGGTTCCACGTTGGCCTTCAGCGGCAGCTTTACCACAGTGCAGGCCAGCGCCAGTCAGAGCAGCAGTAACAGCAGCAGCTCCTCCACCACCGCCGCCACCTTCACCACTCTGTCCACAATCTCATCGGCGACGCATTCGCTGACCTCATCCTATGTGAGCAGCATCAGTTCGAATGTGTCGGCGGGCGCGAATACGTGGGAGTATGGTTTCCTGGACATGGAGTTCGGACTGGGCTCCGAGTTCACCGAACTGGTGCCCAGCTGCAAGCTCAGCTCCGATGAGCTGTTCAAGAGCGGCCTCAGCGGCCCAGTGGTCAGCAGCAATGAGCTGGAACAGCCGGCCCACATCATGGTCGGCAGTTAGTATCAGTTGTAAGCGTTCGTTGGCTGCCGTCGGGACTAGGCGTGCGGGTCACGCTCTCGTCCTGGTGGCGCCACAACCGGACTCCCAAGCAGTATTCAATGTATAAAGAGAATTATGAGAATGTCAAATGAAACAAGGAAACAAAAACATAATTTCGAATTATGCTCAGGTTGTGAACGTGCATGTTGCCCCCCATCCCCCCAACAACCATAACAACAACACCAACGCCCCCAACCCACCCCCACATCCTGCAAAAAAGAAAACCCCTTCCTTAAAACCCTACCACAAGCAATCGCCGCCAGGGGCCGCCACACATTAATTGCAATTGTATTGAAAAATATTGAAAAACAAAAGAAAACAAAAGAAAAGAAATGAAAAAACACTATGGTATGACAAATTGACAAAAAGAAAACTACTAGCAAATTTTTTAAGTGTAAATATTGTAAAATGTAAAACCTTAAATCTAATGCAGAAAAACTTCTAGCACCTAAGTTTGAAAGCAAAAAACAAAATATAAATATATATGTAAATATATTTGTATACATATATGATAAATGTATCTAAATTAGCTGATACGCGCATGTAACTTTAGCTTTGTTAGTTGCAATTGTTGCAGTTTTTCGATTACACACCAATAATACAAAAACACAACAAGATCAATTATTGCAGAAAGAATCCTTAACAGAAATTTTATTTGGCTAACAACAAGAACAACAACAACAACAACATAAACAAAAACACAAGCAAAAGCAAAATCGAAAAACGTTTACTATATTGTAGCCATAAGTATTATTATTTATATACAACAAAAGAAACGGATAAATGAGAGAACAACTTAAAACAAAGTTTTACAAAAGAAAAAAAAATTTAAAAATTACAAAAAAAAAATATTTGAAAAAAAACACAAAAAATTCAAGCAAATATAAAGAATTTCTTTAAAAAAATTACAAAATGTATATTTTTTGGGTGGTTTTTCGGGCTCTTTGCGGATTTATTAGATAACAATATATAACCTTACAGTTTTCATTTACAGAGCTTGTACTATGGTTGCTGATAAAATAAATAAGTTGGTTGGAGTCTCTGCTAACGGGTAGTTAGTCTCTGATATTTGAGTATCACACTTGCGCCATCTATTGTAGAAGTAATCATGCACGATATTGCTTCAAAGCGCCATCAGAAGTACCCATAATAAAATGCCAAGTTTTATTGTGACTTGACTACGGCAAGGTTGAAAACTTAGCTGAACGAAATCTTTTACTATTTGGTTTCAAGCCTTTAGACACATAATTATAGCTTAAAATGTTAATGTTAACTGGCTGTTATCTTGCTGGGCACAAATCAACAGGTGAAGTATGTTAAGCACATATTGCTGCTGTTCATTGTAGAAGAATTTAAATGTTTTTTGCATAAGCTGTAAGCAAGCTGGTAAAATATGGAATGACTAGCATTATAGCTATGACTATAACAGTGCAGCTGCAAGCTTGATTTGGAAGTAAATCTCGTTACAGTCCATTTAAAGTTCAACAAGATTAACAGAATCAGCTGTTATGCATTCTGCTAAACTCAAAATGCACTGTTCAGAAAAAGAGTTGGCATCCCCGAAATGCATTTGCGCTCGATTGGCAGGCTGGTCACCTGTTGAACACCTGTTATTAGTTTGTCTTCTTCTTTGGTCGCATGCGGGTGTGTCGCGGCCGTCGGTTTAAATTGCGTCGGCGGCATTGTTTATAAAATCAGTTCATCAAGCACCGTTCGCGTGTACTTGTGTTGAAGTTCTTCCGCGGGCAATTGTTTCTGTGCGTGTTTCGAAATGCCGCCAAGTACAAATTACAGCTAATGAATATTGAGAACACAACAATGCTAAAATCGTGCAAGAGCAAAGGTAAAAGGCAACAGAAAAAAAGCTAGACAAGTGGAAGTTCTGCAGTGGTAGAAGCAGCAGCAGCAGCAGCAGCAGCAGCGCAGCAGGCGGCGGCGTAGGCTGTAAAAATAGTTGTCTGTCTGGTTTTTGGTGTTTTGTGTTTGTGTTTGTGTTTGCATGGGAGGCTGCGAATCCGTTTGCACTCGTGTGTGTGTGTGTGTGTGTGAGTGTGTGAAGCAACAATTAAATTGCGAACTAAAACAGTTCAATTACACGCAATTACAAATATGTTATTTGCTTTGAATTGCATTTGCTATTGGAACCGTAATTAAATATTTCAGTTGCCAATGTAATTGAACTCAAACAAACACATGTAAAAACGCAAACACACAAAAGCGATCGCAAGCAACAATTACAACAAGCGCGCCGCAATAGGTGGAGAGCAGAAGAAGCATAAATGGCGTAATCGTAATCTTGTTGCCCTCTTTCTGATGATTTAATTAAAAGCACAAATTGCAACCCAGAAATTCAATTTAGCTTCAACATGCTGATGTGCGGCTGCCGACGGCAACGCCAACGTCAGCAGCGACGTTGACATTGAGGTAGCAGAGGCCAACGCGTCGCTGTCCGCTGTCCGCCATCCGCTGCCGCTGCCGCTGCTGCATACGTGGGTCGCGTGCCTATTTGTTGTTGCGTCTGCTCTTTGGCGACACATGAATATGTTTTTATATATATGAATTTTTAAAAAGCGTCATTAATTCAACAAAGAAAATAAAGAAAAATACAATTCTTATACGTGCATAAGTGCAAAATATGGAATATAAATGAATTAATTGTTGAAATTTTCTGGTGACTCTGTGTGTGTGTGTGTGTGTGCGTGTGCGTGTTTGCCCTTCAGTCAAAGTAACGGCAGTTTATTGCAGCAGAAGAAACAACAGCAACACGAATATAGGGAGAGAGACGCAGAGACAGCAAACCGAGTGCCGTCACCTTTTTCGCAGCGAAAACAAAAACAACAATAAGCGACGCCGGCATTGGCAAAGCAGCGAAAAACAGCAACAACCAACAACAACCAACAACAAGCAGCCGCAGCAGGAACAACAACAAACTACAACAACACGGCGGCCACATTCCAAGCGACAGCGGCCCCCAAAGCTCAGGTCAGCCGCCAAGTCGTGCTCTCTCGCTCGCACAGCTGCAGCATCAGTGGGTAAGTCAACTACATCAACGTCAATTTTCTGCCACGTCTTCCTCTTTTGAGTTATTTGTTGTCCCCCTTCCCCTCCGCCTCCGTCTCCGTCTCCCTCCCTGTTCGCCACCTTTGCCTCTTACATGTAAAGAGATTTTTGCGTAGAAATTGCATATTGTTTCATTTTCACATCTTTTTCATGTACTTCGTATGGTGTCTTTTCTCTCGTGTTTTTGTTGTTTATGGGTCTTCTCCTACTTCCTTCGCGCTTTTGCCTTTTTAATCATCAAAGTGAAAAGTACATACATATCTACATATGTATGTATGTACATTTATGCCAGCCAAACGCCTTAATTATGTTAATTATAATTCGATATTGCCGCCTAATGTAAGGTACACAGAGAGTAATTGGCTGACTAGATTGATTTGCGGGTTCTCAGAGTCGGGAGTAGGAAGTTGCTGGTTGCTGGTTGCTGGTTGCCAAAGCAATTGGTGGCACACATGAGGAGTGCTGCACACATACTTCAAACTTCAATTTAATTGAGGTAAAGCTTTCAAACCGAAGCTGATACCCAAATTTAGCCCACTTCAATTTGTTGAAAATTTGCCAGTTTTCTCCATTTTTTTTTAGCATTTAAACTTAGATGTTGGTATCCATAATATATATATATATATCTTGAAAACTGAAAATGCCCCAAAATCAAGCTTTGCACATATTATAGGACTACTGAAGAGCTATAAGTTAAGCCAGTTGTCTGAATAAAATCCGTTTTATTTTGCCTGTTTTTACTTCAAGTTCGTACGATTGCAAAAATCCGACACCATGGAAACGCCCATATACATATTAATCCTGATCGAAATCAAGTATTGCATAGTTTCGAGTTTGATATTGATTAAAATCTCTAAAGTCAATAAAAAAGAGCTAACGATTTAAATAGTCCAGAATTCCTAAAATTAGTACCCGAAATTAATCTAAAAATATTTATTATTTTTTGAATTCTTATATGTATCTCTAAATACAAATTGATGATGGTTTGAACATATCATATATTTCATACGGTCTATTTCTAAAGCTTATATATTGTTTTTAAAAACATATACAAGTTAGTTAAGAAGACAGATACTCTACATAAAAAGTACTTGGCTTAAAGATAACCATTTAATCGAATATTAGACAGATTTAAATATGTATAGCAAAGCTTACATAAACCCTGAACCACTGGATCTTGATTAAAAAACGCTTTCAGCTGAAGAAACATTTTTAAAATAAATATACAAACTCCTGATACGTATGCAAACACATTTAACATTTCTCATGCTATGCTCGTTTTGAATTGCTAATCCTATCGACTTTCAGAATGCGTTGATATTTTAGCATTCATAAAAGGAATTGTGCCCATTGTCATTATGTTATTTAACACAGCATTGAACTTCGATAAATTGAATCATTTCTATGAGTGTCTATACAATCGGAAAAGACTTTCAGATTTTGTTTTCTTATGTTTGTGATTGTGTGAAGTGTGAAATCACTTAAATTTTAATTGGCCAAGGCCTTCATATTTTCATTTTCATTTCATACGCGCAGTTAATTATTTTTTTCTTCTGATGATCGTTTAATGGCCAATAAACACAAATAAAATGGAATGAGAGAGAGAGCGAGAGGGGGAGAGACACTGATCTATGGCATTGAACTTCGTCACTTTGTTAACCTTTCAATAATTTCGTAAGTTTATTATTGACATAATGATGGGTAGAAAACATAATTACAACATTGCTTTGAAATTGAATGGAAGCCAATAATGTTGTATGAATTGAATGTTAGTTAAGGTTTAATTAGATTACTGTTTTACAATGACATACAAATCAAATATTTCCATCCATACAAAATCATATTTAGTACACTATTAAATGCTGCATCAGACATTCAACATTCCATGCCTTTCGTCCATATAATTATGTTAATTAATTATGAAAAGCAGCGTTATATAAAATAAATATATATATATATATATATAAAGCTTTGCCTTTGCCGTCAAAGATACGTATTATGCATTTCTACAACTATTCAAAGACAAAATCACTATTCAATTCAGGCAGTTAGCCTCGCTCCAAATCTGTTTTTCTTTTGTTGTTGTTGTTGTTGTTGTCTGTGAACCCGTTTGCCCGCTCATTTTCATTTGGGGTATGGGGCCAGACACACGCCTGGCGTAAAGAAAAGCGTTAAGTTGCACACAATCAACTTCCTTCCTGTCTCGGCTGAATGGTCGGAGGAGGATTGGCCGAGCGGCTTCTGGTGGCCAAACGTAATCCAGCGGAGCCGCCCCAACAACTTTGAGGCAATCCCAGACGGGCCAGCCGAAAACTTTGAGTGTATTTCGGCCTTAAACATAAAGTTGTCTGCGTAACGCCATCGAACAAGGACCGAATAAAGTAGGAGGGGTGCGATTCGGAGCTGTTGAGTAGGTGAAACGAACAGAGGAGGTGCGGCACCAAAAAAGACTCCACATGCTGCAGCAGCAGCAGCTGACAAGCACAACAACCAGTTAATTTCCAAACTGTGCACAAGTAGCCACAAAAAGTGCGACAAGCGGCGCGGAAGGAGCTATTGGGACGGCGGAGGGGGACGAAGATTGGGGAAGCGTCTGCGAGGGTCGTTTCGTGGTCAGACTTGATTTGATACACCGCAACTAGTTCAAAACTAGAGGCGGCGGCCCAGCACACAAAATGCACTGGGAGTGGGACTTGACTGGACTGGACTGGACTGGACTGGTTTTTGGCTGGGCGCTGTTTAGGCCCGTCCAGCAAAAGAACTGCAACAACAATAGCAGCTGTGCCCGTGCAAGAGCCCCAATGGACTGGCCAGCGTAAAAACTATAAAACTCGTTTCTGTTTCTGTCTAAACATGGAGGCACATTCGGAACCACTGTTCGACCCCACCCAATCCCTGCCCTCCACCTCATCCTCCTCCTCCTCCTCCTTCTCTCTTTCGCTGTGCTTATGGAAACCCGCCTTGTTGCAAGCTGCTATGAAATATCTTCCGGCTCGCAGCAGCAGCAGCAGCGGCAGCAACAACAAAAACAACAATGCAAACAACATAGACAACAACAACAAGAAGAAGAACCACTGTGCAACAACCACGCCAGTCGGACGCAGTTCCGTCGACGGCTTTTCGAGATTTTCTATTGTTAAGAAGGCGGTTCCCAAAAAGCCGCCGCGTCGTTTGTTGTTTGTTGTTTTTTGGCTTTTGCTTTCTGCTATTTTCTTTTTTTGCTTTTAGTTTCTCGTCGCTCGCATTTTTCCCATTGTTTGTTGTGATTTTGAAAATTACGAAATTCTCCAGCGAAGGAAATAGAGCTGGGCCGCCAAATGGTGTTAGTGTTAGTTAGGTGGCGCGCATAGATATAGATCTATTGTAGTTTTGCAATAAATTATATAAAAAAAAAATATATAGAGGTTTTTGGGAACTTTAGCAACTGGCTTTTTCGATTATGCGGCCGCCAAAGGTGGGCGAAGAACACACAAACACTAACAATGGAAATATGAACATTGTTCGAGATGAAAATTGCTAGAAATACTAGTGAACAAAAGTGTGCAAAATTCGAAATTTAATTTATAACCTATTCGGAAAATCGTTTGAATTGTTTCCACAAGGAATACCTGTAAACTGGCTGCTTTCTCGCATTTTAAGCTGGTAGTATAATTTTGTAAAACAATCTAGTAGCGTAATTAGAAATTGTTTTTGCAAAAACGGTGTGCATTTAAAAACATTTGTAAATTTAAATCTCAAGGTAAAAATTGTTTTTAAAAAAACGATTCATTATTCTTTAGCATAAATACCAAACAATGAAAGAAATAATGCATATCCCTGGATTTAAGTATTTAAAGTTGCTGCACTTTCTTTGATATATATCTATAGAATTTTCACAGCTCATTACACACGCATTCGCATTTTGGTGAACATCTTTTTGTTAGTTTCCCTTATCAATGATATCAATTAGAAGCTGCTGCTCATGGCACACAAATCAACAAACCGCAAACTACAAACTACAGACATAGATATCCACTCTTTGAATGTTTTTTGTTCGGTCTGTCCACCATTTTGGCAATTGTTTTGCAAGACATTCGCTTTGCACAGCATCAACAGCATAATGGCCAAAAACTGGCAGTGGGTGTGGGTGTGGGTTTGGGAATGGGTTTGGGAATGGGTTTGGTGGCACAAATGGCCGGCAGCGCATCAGCTGCACACACTAAATTTTTAATCAAGCATCTAGCAGCCCGTATCTGTATCCGTATCCAGCAACTAGCTTCCAGCAGCTGTGATTCCGCTGCGGGAGCTTTTGTAGCTACTGCTGCTCCTACTGCTGCTGCTGCTGCTGCAAGCGCAAAAAATGCAATCAACGTCAAATGCGCTTCGAAACTTTGCGCAAAATAATAGAAAAGCCATTAATTTCACTTCTCGTCGAAGCAGATGCGAAGAAGCAGAAGCAGAAGATGCAGAAGATGATGAAGCGCGCCAAGGCATGGCATGGCAAAAGGATCTTTTAAGGACACGGGCCGGGCATTGCATTTGGTCAGCGAAATGAGGAGAGTGTGCTGAAGTAATTTTTAATTATGCGCATAACGTGCAGAGAGAGCTTGATGCGAACTGCACTAATGCGCTTATTGGCTGCTGCTGCACTAAATGCGCCATATCGTTGCCAAAAAGCCAATTCCAATTTACCATTATTGGCGACGCTCAAAGGACGTATTTGTGCAGCTTTGAGTAAGAGCATTTAAACTAGAAAAAAAAACGAATAACAACAAAACCACTTTCATAGTAAAGTTTCAGCACGATGGTAAATAAGCGCATTACTTACAGCATGCTCGACTTTGTGTTACCCTGTACTCAATTGTTATCTGTTGGCAGTAAGTTCTCTCCTAGCAGCTAACGCTAGATAAAATACACTGTCAACTAGTGTTGCGAAACCATCTGAAACACACTATATTCGTATTTTAATTTAGCATCTTTAGATTGCTAAAAGAAATTTATTATAATTTACAAAGTATTCTACTCACAGTCCAATCTTAAAACTTTGGCTTCTTAAAACATTTACTACTATTGTTGCTATTTGCTACATTTGTGTTCTCAGTTTTACTCACTCTTCTTATTACTGTCAATTGTCCCATAGTTATATTAACCAGTGTTGTAAAACCATCTGAAACACGATATTATAATGCGTTTAGCATCTTTGGATTCCTATTTAAAGTTTTCTATTTTCTACTTAAAGTATTTTCCACTCACTATCAAAGCTCATGTTAAAGCATTTACTACTATTTTTACAATTCGTTACATTTTTCTCTCTGCGGTTTTACTCACTCTTCTTATCACTGTCAATTCGAGTATACCTTTTATGCTCCATGCATTAGTAAGTATTTACAATGAAGTTTGTCGCTGGGACGCAGGGTAAAGCGTTTCCATTATCGTCGTGCTTATGCGATGCCCGAAAATTGCAAAAGTTCTGTGTCGTTCTGAAACCACTTTTCATTAGTAAGGACCGCTAATTTCACTTAGTGGTATGCCAACATGTCGCATCAGCTGGGAGTCTCATATCCACACGGTAACAACAAGTTTTTAACTTAATTTCTAGTTGACAAATTAAAAATCTACTAAAATTCAAGCACACTGTAGTTGGGGTATGCCCTTACAATATTAAACTCATTAAGCTGTTGCTACTTTTACCAGTTTTTTTTATACCCTGAACCCATTAAAAATGGGTAAAAAAGGTTTAATGGTTTTGTGCAAAAGTATGTAACAGGCAGAAGGAAGCATGTAAAGTATATATATTCTTAATCAGTATCAACAGCCGAGCCGATCTAGCCATGTCCGTCCGTCCATATGAACATGCAGATATCAGAGACTATAAGAGCTAGAGACTTCATATTATATAATACTTCAAAAGAATATAAGTTCTCGTAGTCCCAAGACAGTACAAGTTTATTTCATTTTATCGAAACCCCGTCCCGTTCAAAAGTTATCGATAAATTTTGATTTCAGACCAGTGTTTTTTGGATGTCATTTGAAAGTTATAAGAATAGCTTACACATCTAACTAATATTCCACTAATTTTTCCACCCAAAAGTGAAAAACACTAATTTTTCAAGGTATGACCTCGCAATTTGGTTTGATGACCCCTTTAATATTCAATGTTATGTCCTGAAAATTTCATAAAGATCGGGCACTAAATACAGAAGTTATTTAAGATTTACCTTTGCATAGTGTGGGGCTGTGCGAAGAAGTTAGCCTGCTTGCACTGCTTGCAGTATGTGTGTGTTTGTGTGGATGTACATTGATTGGTAAGTATGAATGGAAGTAAGGGCTGGGTTCAGGGTATCACCTAGTCGGACACTCCCGACTAGAGCACTCTTACTTGTTTAAAGCTATGCTCTAATAATGATCTCTAGTTTGTGAAACTTCATTTAAATGTCAAGATTTTACTATGAGAAAAGATATCAGAGTCAATTAGTAGGTATATTAAGTACAAATTTAGATGTAATATGTTTTTTAATTGACAGCAGCAATATAAATTAGCATTCAATTATATTTATTATATTAAAACAATGCTTCTAAATACTTAACTGGGTCAACATCAGAATTTGTTTATATTGTTTGTCATTCCAGTCCAACTGTTTCTTGCACTGAAAATAGCACCAAAATTAGGTTTTTTTATATGTTTGCACATTTATCTAAAAAGTTGATAAAATACATCCGTAAGTATATATGAATGTACACTCCTCACATACTTCCAGAAATCATATGGATATCGCATTTAGTTTAAATATGACGTTATTTTATTCCCTAGAAATGCGCTTTGCAGATTTAAAACTTAAAACTGCATCAAATATCAAGCTGAAGGTCAATTTGTAAATGTTTTTTCCTCCAAATGTAATCTACATTTAAATTCTATACACTTTTGAAAATGTTATTTTTCTGCGAGTGGTTCTATATTTTTATTAACAACGGATACGAAACTGAGTTGTTTACTGAGTTTGATTTGGCTTTAACTGACCGCTGGCAACTGGCAACTGTCAACTGGAAACTGGCAACTGACCGCTGGCCTCTGTTGCAAAGTTGCAAAGTTTAGCTAGCTAGCAATAATGCAATAAACAACTTTTTTTTTTGTAAATTGTTGTTTAACTGCATTAAAGTTGTCAAATGAAGTCGCTTTTGAAGTTAGATTGTTGCGATAAGGGCGTGACATGGCCAGAGCTGGTAGCAAATTGCTTTGGGCCACTATTTCAACTGTCCCCCGCCCACTTTCCCTATCTCCATCTATTATCTGTGGCCCTTTGCTATTTCCCTTGTAAACACTGTTTGAAAAGTATTTATAATTTGCATCAAATCCCGTCCGTCATCGGGGACTAGATAACAGCTCTGAAAAGTTACCGGAAATTGAGAGCCAAAAAAAGGTTGGCAGAATAGTGAATGCTAATGTAAATTGATGTATTTCCATTATTAATTAACTAAATACTCCATCAGTGAAACTTTAAGCTTAGGTGGAAGAACTTTTTTTTTTATTACATTTACTATGTAGATTTCATAAAAAGTTTTTGCAGGTAACAAAATGAGTCGATTAGGTTTATAAAAAAAAATTAAGACCCCGTTTTATTATTCAAAGCAAAACAACTACATGGCTTTAATTATTTGTTGTTGCAAACTAAAAAGTTTAAAATTAACAAAAAGTATGTTGTATTAAAAATGCGTAATGTTATTTTGTTTTAATATTATACTAAAGTTGTTCAGGATATTGCAAACGTTTCAAACTCTTTCCGTCCATTCATGTTCTACTCAACAATGATGGGCAAATTCAATAGTCATGCATATAGCAAACTTGTTAACACTGAGTTAAATACATAGTAGATATTTAAATGTATTTCAAGTATGCTTCAATTGTAACTCTTAAAGTTGACTAGAAATGCTTCAGCAGTCCACTGGAAGTAATATGTTCGTACTTCCATGCTGGTGGTGTCAATTACTAAACGCCATCATATTTTAGCCCCTCGCGACGGTGTCTAACAAAGCAATTAGATTTATGGAGGCAGCCCCAACAGCAACAACAACAACAACAATAATAATAACAACAACAACAACAACAACAACACCAACACCGTTAAGTTGAGTTTGTTAAGTAAACGGCGCTGAGCCCGAAACGCTCTCGGGGGCAGCATATTCATTAGGCAAGCGTCACACACACACACCCACACCCACACACACACACACACACACATATACAAACATAAACAAGGAGCACATCCTGCGTGGGCATTCCTTAACTTATTGTTGTTGTTGCTCCTATGCTGGTAAGCAACTTATGGGTCACTTGCTCAAGAAATGTACCAAGTTTGCGCCACAGACATCAACTTGGTCTTGTTGTAGTTGAAGTTTCCTGTCTAGCTGCAGGCGCTGAGTCCGCTTGAGATTTGAGTGGATGCCACTAATGAGCACGGCGCTGAGTCCCTCCGCCTGGAACAATGCGTATAATTAAAAGCGTCCAAGGTGTAAACTAGCAAATTGTTTGATCCCATTCACTCAGCTAACCATTCGCTCAAACTTCAATGCAGGCTAACAGCCAGCAGCTTCCCCTTTGGACATTCCTATCACTATTGCGCTTCTCCAAATATACCGTGTCCTTTTTTTCACGCTTTCTCGCTGCTTGCTCAGCATAATGTTGTTAAACTTTTCTTGTGCTCAGCACTTTTGCACTTTTTATTTTCCGTTTGTTGCCATGTTTTGCCTTGCCTGGCGGGCATTTTCTTTATATTTTTATTTTTTGTCGCCCAGTTGCTCTAGTTACTAGTAACAGTAACCTGATAACAGAAACTCTGAGATCCGAACATTCTTATTATGTCGTATTTGACATGCACTTGAGAAAAGAACTTTGGAGTTTGCTTACAATGAAAATCCTATTATTAGAAAATCAAAAAGCAGACAGAAGGCTTGAGTAGGTTCTGCCTGCTACTTACAGAGAAAATAAATTGGGATAACTAACCATTAGAGTAACTAACACTTTTCATATTTATTCTACCGAAGGTATTGAGTTTGTGCAATGTTCGTCAGGCTGTCTGTCTGTATGAACGCAATTTTTGTCGGCGCTATTAAAGATAGAGATCTGAAACTTGTACTATTATATTTGTTGTTATCTGCTTTAGATAACGTGTTAAGACTTTTGTGCCACGTCCACTGGTAGGCTGACAAATCGATAACATGTCTATACACCATAAATCTAAAATCGATAAAACAATTTAAAAGCTAGAGTCACTAAACTAACGCCCCCACCTGTACACCAACAAAATAGTTATGTTTCACCTGTTTTAGGCTGTTCTTACAATGGTATCAGAGTATTAAGCAGTCGGTTACGTCCTGTGACTGCAACGTTCTTACTTGTTTTATAGTTGCTTAAGCAATATTACTTTGGATGATTATAATGTTAAATGCTCATCTCTACTTTGCGCCGTTAATCAGCATGATAATATTTGCATGTCAAGCTCAGATGTACGTCGACTGTTGCAGTTTGGTGCCTAATTAAAAGTTGTGCCAAAGTAATTCAGGTGGATATGACAGCAGCCCCATTCGCATCAACTTTCTATAGCACCACTTTCGCTGCATGTCCCCATGCGTACAGCTTACTTAGTGGTTCTTGTTCTGCATTAGCATTGCTTGAGAAACCAGTTTGTGGCTTTGCTTTGCCTTTGCTTTGCTTTGGTGACCAGTCACCAGTCACCATCATCACAGTCTTTCAATCGCAATCTCTGTTTCGGTTTTATTCGATGATCTTTCTCTTTCGCACACCCTGACGCTTTGTATGATAATGAGTTGGAACGAAGAAGAGGAAGAGGCATTTGATTATTGCCACTGCTGCTGTTAACCACAAAAGCAAATAATACAGTTGACTGACATTGGGCCATCAGCGTTTTATCTCTCCGTTTTGATGTTTCTTTCGTTTCAATTGACCTTATTTGCAGGTGTCTACAAATTCTTCAACATTTCATGTTAAGGTTGGTCCAATGAACCTATACCATCTATACAGCATACATATGAAAATGCCCCCTTCACACACTCATCGCTTTTACTTCAGTTGCAGTTTTTCAAGTGCGTTTTTTATTTTCCTATCCACTTTGCTATGGCTCAGTGCATCGAAAATATTTGGATCCATTTGTATGACAGCGAAGTTGGTTGCTTTACATTCCATATCAGAAGTATATTGCAGAATATACTTCATATATGCATGAGTAGGCAAATAGGAGATGCAGAAGCAGATAGAGAGCGATCCAACCTGACATATGCTCTAACACCCTGTTCATAATGACCGTCCAGTGTTGCATAATTTGAGAAACTTACATACAACTGTTTGTCAAAGTTATAATTGAAAGTATGAAAGTAATCTATAGCTTCGAAATATTGTTTTACTTCTTCATTAGCTTTTAAATTCTTACATTTCTCATACTTTAATGTAGTTTAATGTTGAAAATAAAAGCATTTAATTGTATTTGTATACGCCTCACTCACTGTTCTATTATCATTTGATTTACATTTGCTGGCAGTTTTTTTTTTTAAATGTAATTAATGTTTTCTATACAGCACTCAATGAATAGTTAATGCTATGCAAATGCACTTATGTGAAGCTTTATACTCCATTAAAACCCGAGTTAATTAAGTCACGGGCAAATTATTTAATTCCAATTGCATTTGTATGTAGTAACCGAATACAGGGTAACTCTTCGCTTAGCACACTCAATCTTAACGTTTTTTTTTGTGAGTAGCGTTAACTTTTGCACGCATTGATGACGAATGGCCACGGAATATGATGAATGTTTAATGGGTCAATGGGGACATGGGGTACATGGCATACATGGGATACATGGGGTACATGGGGTACATGTTGCGGGATAAATGCTTCCGGGTAGTGCAACAGAAGAGCGATTGCTGTAAATAATAAGGCAACATGGAATACTGACATAGTTTTCAGTCAACACAAATGCGGGCTGTAAAACATTTATTATACTTTTAAAGTTAAATCGTTGAAATGCCTTGATTTCCTTAAATCATTGATCATACTTCCCAATGAATAGTGTATCTATATACATATATCCATTCAGTTCATTTTCAATTGCCTGTTAAGTTTCAAGTGCTGCTTGAGAGAATCTCACACTATAATTTACATTACAATAAAAACTGCGCATTGCTTTAAAGAACCCAATTGAGTGCACTTGTGATCATTTTTCAAGTACTTAAGTTTGTATTTATAAGAAAGAATAAGAAATTTTCAAGTGCTTAAACTCGTAAGTTGACATTCCAAAAAGTTAATTAATTGTAAAGAAACATTGCGGTAAGCCACCTTGTGTATGATGATTATTGGTCTTACATACCTATTAAACCACATCCTTCATTTACCCATACTCGCATACATATGTACATATATGAGGTCCATGGCAAATATGTGCTCATAATTGAGGTACAGACACACACACACACACACACAGAAGCACTATGCGAATGCGAACTTCATTGAGAGCTGGTTAATAGTGTTGGCCTGTCTCTGGGGTGAATAAAAAAGGGGGGCGACGCAGTAATGTTGTTTTTTTCTGCCCATTGCCAAACGCAATCTGAGGAAAAGCGACAACGTTGTCGTAGCTGTCGAATGATGTCATGTTTGCTCAGTGCCTTTTTACTTGCCCTGCTTGCTATGTTTTTTGTTTATTTCTTCAACCCTACTGACTCTTGGGTGGCGCTTATAAATCAGTTAGCAAGGCGCTGATGCTGCAATAAAAGGTACGATTTATCATAATGGCAGACAGTGGAGGCAACAAAAAAAATATAAAAAAAAAAACAGGGCCCGCAGCTTTGAAGCTCTGCAGCTACAATAATCATTCGATTTGCAGCAATTCCCAGCATTCCAATGTCTATTTACAATATATATGTATGTATTTCGCAATACACTAGCGTAGCGTATACGCAATGGGTGCCGTGAATTCATCGAATTCATTTTTGCCATTTTCCGCATTTTTCACAAATCTGTTTTACACACACACACACACATTCACACACTGCAGATATATCACATGTATGTGAAGTTATCTGCGGCAGCCGCCAGTCGCCAGTTCATATTGATTACAACAAATTTTCCGTCGCCGTTTTGTCGTTGAAGTCGTCGTCGTCATTGGAGGAGCTAGAGATGTAGCTGAAGTAGGAAAAATCATGCAACACGTAACCGATATTTTTACCATTTTTTGGGGGCGGGAGGGGGCGTGGCCCCAAATTTTTTCCGATCTTTAGAGGGGTGACAAGAAGTCTATCTTCCAATTTTGGTGACTCTAGCTCTAAAACTGTGGAAGATATAAACTTTCGCGATTTTTGGGGGCGGGAGGAGGCGTGGCCCCAAAAAATTTTTCCGATCTTTAGAGGGCGTGACAAGAAATCTATCTTCCAATTTTGGTGACTCTAGCTCTAAAACTGTGGATGATATACATTTTCGCGATTTTTGGGGGCGGGAGGGGGCGTGGCCCCAAATTTTTTTGACGATCTTTGGGGGGGCTGACAATAAGTCTATCCTCCAATTTTGGTGACTCTAGCTCTAAAACCGTGGAAGATATACATTTTCGCGATTTTTGGGGGCGGGCGGGGGCGTGGCCCCAAAATTTGTCCGATCTTTAGAGGACTTGGCCAGAAGTCTACCCTCAAAGTTTGGTGGCCCTAGCTCTTAAAATGTGCGAGATATAGGCTTCCGTGTTTCGTGGGGGCGGGGTGGCTGGGGGGCGTTCTAGTGGGCGTGGCCGGAAAATCCAGGACGCAATCTTTTGGGCTGGTCAGCCCTAGTCTAAATTCCAAATTTTGGGACTCTAGCTTCAAAATTGCGGGAAATATACACGTGTTATCGAATTGTGCATTCATGTATATCGATTTTCGCGATTACGGGGGCGGGAGTGGGCGTGGTCGAAATTTTGTTTCTGTAATCTGTAGAGGACGTCACCAGTAATATATATTCCAAATATGGTGACTTTAGCTCTAAAACTTCGGGAGATATAAGCATTTCAAATTAATTTTGGAGGGGGGCTGGTGGGCGTAATAATGGGCGTGGCCGATTAACCTAGGATCCACCAGCAATATACCTACCAAATTTGATTACTCTAGCTTCAAAATTGTGGGAGTTATTCACGTTTAATCGATTTGTGATTTGAGGTGTATCGACATGTTATCGATTTGCCAGCCCCCAGTGGGCGTGGCATAAATTTGGAATAAACTTGATCTGAAGCAGATAGCTATAATCATAACGCAAAAGATTTCAAGAGTCTATCTAATATCGTTTCGGAAATACGTGCGTTCATCCAGACAGACAGACGGACAGACGGAAGGCCCGACGGACATTCGACAAAACCAATATACTATGAGTACCTTCGGTATCAGAGTATAAAAAAATGTTACGCGACAAAACGATTTTGTACAGCTTATGAAATTTCAGTGGTGCAGTTGGCAGAGTGAAAATTGCCTATAGGTTCGAAAAGAGTATAAAATCTTCGGCACGCCGAAGATAATCCTTCCCCACTTGTTTGTATAAAGTTTTTTCTTTGAGTGATTATGTCATGGCTGATGGGAAACTGACAGACATTTTTAAAATGCATTTAAACATGTTTTAGACAATGTTCAATGAAAAAACTGCTTGAATTATACTTATTGATGTCCTTATATGTTGTTCACATGCCCAATAGTTAGCAATCATAGGTTTAACATTAACTTATACAAGCTTGGACCTTACTTTTCAATATTTGTATGAACCGGATGAATAGTGGCAAACAAAAGTTGTCTCACCAACCTGTCTTCAATCCAAAAATCAAATTGATTTAGTTACCCACTGTTGACAATAATATTTGTTGCAATCCTAACTCTATTGAACTGCACCAGAATTGAACTAACTTTTTTATTAAAAGTCGTTCAACAGTATTGTTTCTTTTTTTTCTTTAATCCAACCGAAACGTGCCTAAGTTCTAATCAACTCACTCTTCACACCTTTATTTTCTTACCTTACCTTACCTTAACTTTGTTTTTGTTTTTTTTTGCTTGCCATCACGCTGCCATCTCCAATCAGAGTCCGAGGAGTCTAGTTTTAGTTTTTTTATTGCTTCTAGTTTCAAAGTGTGCTGATTTCTTTACTTTTTTTTGCACCGTTGTACTATACTTGGTGTGTGGCACCACCAGCAGCAGCACCACCACCACCACCACCACTGCTACCAACAACCATCTCCCTCGCCAGAAACCGTTCGCTCGCATGACATTTAGTGCCGGCTGCTGCTGTTGCTGCTGTTGCTGCTTTAGGCCAAATCTTCGACATAGACGGCGCTGGCTCTGACTCTGACTCTGACTTGGCTCGGCTGTTGGCTGTTGGCTGTTGGAATTTAGTTGAACCGGTTTATGTTTGTGGTTTTGCAGTTGTTGTTGCTATTGCTATTGCTATTGTTGCTGCTGACTGGCGTCTGGTAACTGGCTCCACCAAAATATTCGTACACCGAAACGTGTCAGTGTGTGTATGTGTGCAAAAGTGTTTTGTGCCGGGGCTTGGCTAACCAACTGGCCAAGCCACACAAATGAACATGGACACATCGAGAGCGAGAGAGAGAGAGAGAGAGACAGAGAGAATGAGAGAGAGAGAGAGAGGGAAGTAAAAATCGCGCATATTTGTCGTTGCGGATTATTTCATAGCAGAATTCTACGCTCTGACGCTAGAAATATTGACTCTGGCTATATATGCATGTGTGTGTGTTGTGTGTGTGTGTGTTGGTTGTTGTTGTTTGTGGCATGTTTTGTGCTATAGTTGTTTGTTATTGTTGCTGTTGCGGCTGTTGTTATTGTTACTGGCTGTTGCATCGCTTAGCATCTTTGGCTTTTTCGCTGTTAATTTACATTGCTAAAAATTCCTTTTGTCTTTTTGCGCATTTCCAATTCTAATAGATTATGGATTAATCCGAATAGTGAATTGAAACTAGCGAAATTTAAAGAAAAAGCCAGTCGGGAAGGATTATCTTTGTCGTGCCGACGATTTTTTACTCTTTTCAAAGCTTTGTACACATTTCACTAGCTAATATTAAACGCTTATGCGTTTGCTTTAAAATACTTCGCGACTAATTCGCAGCTATCAGTGCACACCTGTTTCTTTCTCAATATCATTGAGCTTTGATCATGGTTTGGTATCTATAATAATGGGAAATGTGGCTGAAATCAACTTCGAATTGTATGGCAGCTATATATATAGTGGCCCGATCCGGCCGTTTCCGACCAATGTTCTGTCCCTTTGAATTATAAGTCTTTGTGCAAAGGTTCATTGCGATCGCTCAAAAAGTGAGGGACTAGTTTGCATACATACAGACAGACAGACGAACATGGCTAGAACAATTTCTTTTGTCAACCTAGCATATTAGATGTATCCGATTAGGAGTATCCGATGCTTACTTCTATGCATAACAAACTTCACAATAAAATAAATATACTATTTTTCTCGAAGAGTATAGATCAAAATAAATATAATATATATATGTGTAAATAAAAAGCTGTTTCAATATAAACTAAATATGTACATAATATGAATAGAATATGTAAGCAAAGCCTTTTATGTCCGATTGAAAGAATCCGTATTATAAATTCAAAATGATATTTATAAAAATACAAATCAATTGTCAAATAATTGATTGGCCTTAATGCAAATTGTTCAAGATAGACAGCATATGTAATTCCATTCATAATTGCTTATCAATGCTGTTCGCAGTGTCAAACAAAACCCCGCCATGAGGTATTTCAACTGTCACCACCCGAAAATTACCCACACTTCGCATATTTGCCTTATTGCATTAAAAGGACAATGGCTAATAATGCCGAATGTACAATGTGAGAGTGGGAGCTAATGATAACACGCGATAACACGCTGTGCGACCATATGAGCTGATAGCTGAGCTGAGCTGAGAAATTTGCCAGCGATTGAATTCATTATTCATTCACTGTTATACCCTACAAACAATCAAATCGGTTATAGCGTTCTGTAACTGTTGGACATTTCGAGTATAATGACATTAAAAGTATATAAATACTAGAGCTAGTTATGCATTGAACGATGCATACGAACTATTGTGAAATTTTAAAAAAAATGGTCTTTAAGTATTTAATTTTAAGAAACTTCTGATAAGAAAGTAATAAAATATATATCTCCTGGCATATTCTACAAAGGAAGAACACTGTATCCGATTTTTCTATTCGAAAGATTATATTAATTTTTAACTATTGTATTTACATACATTCTTCTTTGTATTACTATAGAGTTCTGGGCTTTCTGCACATCGAAATGAAATAGTTTTGGAACTTACTCTGTGACGCCTGTTTCGCTTCAACTGTTCCATATTCAATTTGAATAGGGATAAATTTGCAAAATATGTGCGAATGGGGATTTGTGGGTCTGTGTGTGCACCCATGTTGGCAGCTATAAGTTGGACAAAACTGAAAAAGCCAATTACATTTAGCTATTTGGCTGGTGGCATGCAACGTTCGATTTCGCATGGCATTCTTGTTGCAACCAGCGGGAAAGAAGCTCTTTGCTGATTTTAATCGAAAACTCATATTCGGTGATTCGGTGTGATGCATTTTGCACTCTGTGTAAACCCAATTTGATCGGCTTAAATATTTACAGCCGTGGAAACAAAAATTGTAAATGAAATGCAGTTGAAGTCATTGAATGAAATTGTTTTGCATCAATTATTATTTTGCCTCTGTTTCTGTTTTGCTAATATTTCTAAGAATGTTTTACAATTTGTAAAAAAAAATCTTTAAATTTACTATACGAATTTGAACGTTATTTCACTCGAATAAACATAAACATACAGTTGATTATGCCATTCAGCCAGCAGAATTGATTCAATTAATTGACATAAATTGGGCAAGTGACCTGAATAAATACTTTCCTTTCAACAATTACTGGTCTTGTTTATATCAAATCGCATTTGAGTAATTATGAATAATTGTTTGGGGCATGTCAGTTAACTTATGCAGTAACTTTTCATCGTCCGTTTGCTGCTCACTCACATAATTTATGCATTTGTTAACTTTTGATTTATGAAATTTGTGCACCTTTAGACCTGTCATATGGCACGAATAATAACTTCCTGCATAAATTTAAATGAGTAATAAACCAAGTGCTGCTGCATAATAAACAAAAACCGAATTCTTCGATTTGTAAAAGCAAATGTCAAATGACAATTTTCTACATCAGCAACGAAGCGTAATTGTCATTAATTGTATTTGCCGATTTATCGTAACAAAAGAGAATGCAGAAGAAAGAAAAGAAGTACAATTTCAACATAAATTTGGCAATTGCTTTGACATTTGCCAGACTCCAAAAGTTTGCCAGCAACTTTTTGGCATAATATATATGGATATATATATATATATTTGTATTGTGTTCAATGTTCAAGGTTGAATAAGTTTCGTATTTCTAGTGTTTGTGTGTGTACTTTAAATGGAAATTAAACAGCAAACGGCAAACAGCTAAAAGCAGTAGCAGCAGCCGCAGTGAATGGCACAAATGAACATTTCAACGACATTGGTGCCACAGCTATACGGCCTCAAAAGCTCAAATCAAGTCCGTCCTAGACATAGACAGTGGTGCTGTGTGGACCGATGCGATGTAGCGTCCTCTTGGCCAAAATTAAATTGGCAAATTACTGGCGCTACGAAGTGCGGCCGGCCTGTAAAGTTTGTTTTTGTTTGTGCTGCGTCCTGGCAAATGAATAATTTGCCATCATAGATAAACGAAATCGATGCCCACCAGCCAGAGAGCCACCGCAGATCCCAAACTGATGGTCGCCGAACTCAACTTGACCAAAATGGCAACATCTGCACATTGCTGGACTCATTTGTGGGCCCAACTCTGTGCTGTGGGGCGAGCTGTGTGCCAACTTGTTATTGAATTAAAGTGACTTGATTTACGGCGAGTTTCGGTCAGAAGCTCTTAATAGCATTTTGTGGACGGTGCTCTCTGCTCCTCCTAGCTTGTTTAGCCAGCTGAAATGGGTTTGATTATGGCCAACGTCTCGTATACGTAATGTGGCGCATTCAATGTTCTTCAGTGGCAGAGGTCGTTGCAGTCAGTTTAACGAGCACCGTTTGCTAAGCTACTTGCCATGTGATTGTGTGTGCGTCGATCATTGTCATTGATTTGTGAATCTTCAAATTATACAAATGTGTTTAATAACATCGAATTTATGAAGGTAACTATACAAAATACAACATGTGAAGAATCCTTTAAGGCATGGATTCCATTTTTGTTGTACAATAATGCTTTTGCAACTTGCAAGTCTTTATTCTTTGCAGTATTAACTATATCTACTGACAAAAGCTTAAACTGTTTAAAAGTATTTATACTAAATGGAATATGGAAAAGTAGTTTTATTATTTAAAAACTAGCTTTTACTTGATCTTAAATTTTGTGACTTGGTTGTCATAGATTAAATATTACATATTGAAAGGCTTATAGATTACAGTTTCGGCTAATTCATTTATTTCATGTAGCATATAATGTTTACAATTACTCAATTGAATTTAGGCTAGTTAAAACACGACAGCGAACTAACTAGCATTTAATTGATTGAATGATGATTGTAAGCAAGCTAATTGATTAATAAGTTTTGGTTTTAGTTTTGGCCTTTGTTTAAGTTGCAGAGAGAGAGAGCTGATAGCTTATCTCTATAGCACTGCAAATAGACAAACAACTAGTAGACAACAAAGCAAAAGTGTTAATTATTTCATTCAGCAACAAGTACTGGGATATATAAACTTTGGTCCTATCACCTACAGCTGCTTTGTTGTAATGAGCTGGCTGCAGTTGTCGCTGCGCTATTATGGCTCCAGGCTAGCGCAGACAATACGCCCAAACACAAACATATAAGCAGACATATACACATATATGTGTGCATATGTCTCGTATAAACATTTGTCGTCGTTTGTTGCTCCGCTGTCGTCGCTCTGCTGTAATTAATAATAATTTGCATTCGCAGTTTACAGTTCAGCGCCCGTGCGAGATTTCAATTTAATTAAATTATATGCGTCCATGTTGAGCTTTGGGGCGTGCTATCTGCATGTATGTGTGCATGTGTGTGTGTGTGTATGTGTGTGTGTGGGGGGGCGTGGCTAATCAAGGCAACAATCTATGCAGTGTTGTGTGCGTGTGTGTTTGTGTGTGTGGACTACTTAGTTGCTTGCAACACAACGTGCATAAATTATATGCGTTATCTGTCGTCGATTTGGGTTTAGCTAATGGCCAACCAGAACAACTAGGAACAAGGACAACAATGAGGATAATCGAAACAGCGCCGAGTTTTGCATGCGACCAAATTTTATTTTGACGCGTGACGCGTAAAATTTCACGTGATTTGAATTTTGTTTGTTTTGCAATGATTTGTAGCGCAAATTAAAATGTTGTTCATATTTCTCTACTCTTTCTCTGACTCTTTAGTTTTCTTATTTATTTATTTATTTATTTATTTATTTATTTATTTATTTATTGTCGACTATTGACAGTCGACACAAAAGAATTTATATAAAATTATAAAACATTTATATGTTTATACAAAATTTACATAAAATTTAAAATATTAAATATATTAAAATAAAGATATAAAGTTAAAATTACGTTAAGTTCTGGGGATATCAATAGCAAAATTAAATCATTGGTCAAACATTTGTTGCAAGGATTGGGAAAAAACCCAGAAAAACCCAATCAAACCAAATATCAACGAAGCACCAACGAAGATCTCTTATAATATCGCCTAATCAAGTTAAATCGAATCTAATTACACATATATCCTAAGATAAGCAATGAATATTTTGAAAAACCTGCACTCGAGCAACTTGCAACTTCTTCATAGTTTATTACAGGGTATTGATTGAATAAAAGTGAACTTTTTATGGTTTTGTTCTTACATTACGATCAAAACATCAACTGCCTGCTCTCCAAACTTTGAGAGACTTAGATCTAGAGCTGGGCCAGATAATTGCTTACGAATCTGGACGATTTTGGGTTTGCCCTTACCATACTATTACTTTCAGCTAACTACTTACAATGGTTTCGTTTATTGTTTTTGCAAGAGAATAAATACTGCAAACCCACTGAAAGTTGTATCTGTGAGGGTGTATGAGGTGTGATGGCTGGAGGTGCGAAGTATTTTCATGGGTAAAATGTCAACGCTACGAAATGCAAAACACATCGAAATATTTGCGCAAATGAAATCTGCAAGGACTGTGACGCATTTAGCTGTCAGTTTGTCTTAGCAAAGGCAGCAAAGGATGTGCGAGAGCATCCCTTTTTTGCTCTGCCTCTTCTGCTTTTTAGCCTCGTTGGCACTGCTCTGTTGCCAATAAAAAAGGCAACGAGCCAACCAGCCAGTAAGACAAAACGCAACGCGCGTAAAATAAACAAATTTCCGCAGACGACACTCAACTATGCAAACAGTAATTGGAGCAGCTTTTATGCGCGAGTCAGGTTGGGGGCGGTGAGGAGCGGGGAGTTGATTGGAGGCCGGAGCACAAGAAGCAGCTGTCAGGTGTGGCTGGGGGCGGGGCGGGGGGGCATGCCACACAGGTAGACAGACAGCAGTGTAAACGATAGCAAACCGTAGCCAAAAACCAAACTGACGTTCAAATTCGCCAAAAGCGAAACCCGCAGCTCTCAAAGCTAACGAAGGTGTGCTGCACAAGACTCGCAGGATTCGTATAACGGAAGAAAAAATCCAGAACAGGACAAGCACACACACACAGAGAGAGAGAGAGAGATACAGAGAGAGAGAGAGAGAGAGATATAGAAATAATAGTTTCTGCAAATGCAATACTGTAATGTTTGTAATGGTCGGAATGATATTAATGTATGCATATGTTTCACACAGGATGCAGTACAGTGGGTGGCTATTGCAACGGGAAGATACCTATTTGTATGCGGAAAATTAAAGAAAACTACAGAGCAAAAATCGCTCGAAGACAAGCAAAATACTCAGAGTTTCGGGTACTCTGACATCAATTCTGATATGTGAGATGCCAGATCAAATATAACGAAGCTGAAGGCGAAAATATGCAGGCAACACATTGTTCTTGACATGAACTCAAGACGATGTTGTAAAGGAAGGCTGAGCAGGTTCATTCCTGTGGAAGGTGTAAATATTAAATATTTATGCAATGTCTAACTTGAATAATATATTAAAATTGATTGAAGGAGGTCGAAATAGGGAAATTAATACTAAGAAATAATGTCTTATTTAAAACTGCAAGCTTCTTAAAGTTAAATATAGTATTCGGCTGCATTTGAATTTTTACTTTTTACGGCATAAGAAATTGTGCTTGAAGGAGATCAAAAGTATATTAATATTGAGTGATTTGTAAAGATATGAAAAAAAATGGGGAAGTATTATCTTTCGAGTGCCGGCGTATGTATAAGGCATAAGAAAGCTTCTCAGACCAATTTTCGATTCCGAAGCAGTTTTGATCATTGTTTGTTTATCTTATTGAATCTGAATTAAATTTCAAGCAATTTAGAATTTTCGAATTTTCGGAAATGTCTTGAAAAACACCTAAAACTCCCATAACTTGGTCAAAACTAATCCGATTGTCGATGCCGAGGCAGTTTTTAGCATGGGCTGTGCTCCTTTAGAATCATGCATTTAAATTTCAAGCAGCTTTCGAATATACGATTTTGCACGAAAGACAAGCCCAAAACCACACAACTGGAGGGAAATGAATGTAAGGACTGGGCTTAGGGTATCTCTTAGTGGGGCACTCTCTAGATTCTAGAGCACTCTTACTTGTTTTAACAAGTTTTGTTGCCGAAAGAAATGAATGTACCCGCTTACAAGTAGCACTAATATCTATTCTCTGAGCTTTAGGACTTAACAAACATTCTGGTAATCATTTGGGATTAACAAACTGGACAAACAGCTGAAGGGATCAATTAGGGGAGTACTATTTGAAAAATATTGAAGCACCCAGCATTGCATCAAGTAAATTAAAACATGACAAGCACTGCGATTGAGAGAAGAGGAGGGTCGAGAGAGAACATGAAGCCTTCAATCACTTAGAGGCGAGGAGTGCATGTTTAGCTCTTAATTTAAGTCCTGACTGCGAGCTGGCTGCAGCCGCAGGGATGCCTGAGATGCCGAGTGCTTGAAATGCAACTGGAACATGTGCATGCAATGTTAGCAAGCTCTTATCTAAGCAATATCCTGTGTCCAGTGGTGCTACGGGCAAGTGGATGCCGGACCGGTGGTCGGTGGTGCTCGGTCGGTCGGTGGTCGGCTGGGCGAAAGTGATGTGGATTTAGTTGTACTGTTGCTGTTGCTGTTGCTGTTGCGCTCACTTGCTACTAGGTTGCCTTGTCTATTGTTGGCAACGCCGTTAACGGCTGCTGCCTTGAATCCTTGACAACGAGCAGCTAACAAGCTCCTGATGAGCAGCCCATGTATGGCAGGTAGGTTTGTGTGTGTATTTGTTGCACGTCAATGAAATTGCTTATAGGGGAGAGGTCAGAGATGTTTGCCAGCACACAACATTGGATGGACTGGCAGGTGTTTGAGCAACTGGGCGCATTTGCAACTCAACTTCTACTGCCAATAACTCAGCTCAATTTGGCCAAAAATTGAGTTGCGAGCCTGCCAAAATTGTGCCTAGATTTTGTTAATTTCCAGCTGCAGCTGCTAAAATCTCTGCCAACGATTATGGCCACATTATTAAAGCCCTGTCAGCTACAGCAGCAGTAGCAGCAGCAGCAGCAGCAGTAGCGACACGTGGCTCAAATTGTGGCATAAAACGGCAGCAAAGACACCTGCCTGCCTGCTCTGCATATTAATAAGTGGGCTGGCTGGCTGGCCGACGCGGCTGCCATAATAAATATTACCCAGTGCTGGCACCTGGCCACCGCGCAGGGCCCACAGCGGACGGATCAAACCAGAGCGGGTTAGTTTGCTGGCCCGCAGCTGCTTGCAAATTGCGTTTAGATGCATGCCCACGTTGCGTATACGTCACGTTCTCGCGAATGCAGCTATGCGAAATACCCTCAATTTTAGCACAATACTAAAGTGATAAGCTTTAGGGACTAGCAAATTTAACTTGAGTGAACTTTATTATAGCCCTATTTATATGGATGCTGGAAAGTATATACAATTAAAGCTAAACAAATTTGTACAAAACCAAAAAATTAATAATTCTTTTTGTACATTTACTAATATTATTTTTGTTAAATTGATTAATATCTAAAAACAAATTTATCGATGGCAATATTCCTCTAAATTTCCCTTCATTTAAAACACCTCTGATATACAATTGCATACCCTTTATTTTGTCGCTGTCGGCTATGATTTGATTCGACACAATCACATTTTGGCAAATTTCGTATATCCTAAATGGAACACATTGCATTAAAAAAAAACGATCAAGAACGGGCTTAACAGCTTAACACCTTTTTCATGGCAATGTCTATTGTCTGGCGACTGCTCGTCTGGCTGTCAATCTGTTTGTCTCTTTCTATCTATCGCTCTTTCTCCCTCTGGCTGACTGGTATATGTCTGTCTGTTTAACTGCATTGTCGCAATGCTGCAGTTGGATTCTTGTTCCCTTTTTCTCTCATTTTTAATTTTATTTGGAAACCTTGACGACACCAAATGCTGACGCCACGGATCCGGTATCCTAACGACTGCAGCCAGGCAGTTGCCAAATTTACTTCAATTTTTTATTTGCCGCCATGGCACGTAGAGCGTGCTAAATTTTCCACACGCATTCCTTGATGGCTAGGGAGAGGAGGGGAGTAGTCTGCACTCCATTCGTAGTGGTAGTGGCAATGGCAGTGGCGCTACTGCCCATGGCCGTCTGGCATTTTGCCAAAAAACTGTCAAAGCAACACGAGACGTGCACCCAAGCCCTATTGGGAAGTCAGCCTGGCGGCGGGACATGTGTGGATGCCAGTAGCGAAGAGTAACACTCGAACTGGCAATGAAAATGCCATACAAACGAAAATGCAATTCACACGAGTCGACTTTTTGTTTAGGCCTTTCGAAAGTCGAGGGAACTGGTTGACCGTAGAGTGATAAACGTGTACAAACGCCAGAGATTGAATTGGTTTGTCGTTTTCTGTTCGGCATGTGAAATGAAGTGCTGCGATTTTTATATATATGTATGTCTATATGTATTGGCGCTTTGGGCCACACAAAAGTGTCATACTTCAGTTGGTTCAGTTGATTCAGCTGGACGCTGTCAAATGCATATTGGTTCTGCACATAAATCTTTTGTTCAATAATAAAAATGGGCGTCCATTTCATATGGATTTTTATTGACATAATACTTGCTTTTGTCAAGACAATACCGCTCAACGGAACCCATAAAAAAAACCACTTGGCTCATATATAAATTGAATTTTGCAGCGCTATACATTTGATCCTTTTAAATTGTACACATGGTAAAAGTAAATAAAATAGGTTTAAAAAGCATTCAATATATAAACGCGCTGTAAGATAAGAACAAATATTTCCGAGATTCGTTAGTTAATGAACTAGGAAAATCAGTTTAAAACAAAACCCAAATTAATTAATAAACAATCGGCTGAAAAGATAAATATACTTTGAATACTCTCTGATTTAATTCGCGTTTATTCTATTCAAAAGAATATGCTATACTAAATATTTACATACCTAGTTATAACACAATATAATTAGTACTTGTATTAGATTAAAGGCAGTTGATAAATATTTTTTACAAGTTGTAAACTAATACAATTGCATTTAGTATTTGACATCGACCTATTGTTCACGCTGTGAAAAAGCACATAATTTAATTATCATTGTTTGTGCCCAATCACGAAGCACTAATCTCCTCTGTCCAGTACACACTCTACAAACAATTTTCTAATAAATTGAACAGACCAAAAACTAATTTCAACAGTATAGTTGACTACAAAGACCACGCTAAACCATTCAATATCAATGCAACCAGTCGGAAACCAGCCCGTAATTATTCGAACATCTCTACTTCGGCACAAAGAACAACTGACAGTTTGTTTATTTGTTGAAACCGGCTGCCTCTGTACAGCCAGAGGGGCAGACCGAATTACATGTACAGGGCGTATGCGTAATATGATAATTTTCATACTCATGCAATTGGAATCATGCTGAATAATTATTTGCATTCGATTTAGCAGCAACTAGAGAGGGCACAATTGTTGCAATTAGCAGTGCAGGATCATATGACAAGCTATCAAAGGGCTAGATAGTATTTGTATATCTCAATTGCGTGTTGGTGGAGCGCGTCAGAGAGGAGCTAAGAGCTTCCATAAATATTCAAAATGTATATCAACTCTGCAGCACACTCTCTGTCTGTGCCAGTTATGTGGACGGACATGAAAAAGTGAATGACGTTGACATTGATGCTGATGCTGATGTCTTGCCTCTGTGCTCTGTGCACCACAAAAAGCCTGATAATGCATGAGTATGTTATATAAATTCATTGTGTTGCAAAAAGGCCAGCTACGATTTTTCACAGTGCCAACAGCAACTGATGTCCATCTGGTGCTGGTGCTGGAGCTGGAGCTGGAGCTGCTGTTTCACCCTTTGCTGCTGCTACAGTCAAAATAGTATTTATGAAATTTATGTGTTACACTACACACACGGACGAGATTTGAGTGCTGAGCTGGGAAATGCAATATACACTTTGATAGCTTAATGGACAGCACGAGAAAATAGACTAAAAATAACAGAAACTGTTTTGCCTACAGAACTGCAGTGAAATTTCCATTTTATAAACTCTGTTAGCTAACCAAGAGTCTCGTAGAATTTCAATATTTGGCAATGTTTGTTTTCATTAATTGTTCGTTTCCAATTGGCAACGTTTGATACCTTTTTTAAATATACTGGGCATATGCAACACTTTTGATTACGGTATGTGCATTGACTTGGTTTGTTTGTTTAATGTAGTTCGAATAGATTGCTTCTTTTATGCGTGTAGCTGGAGACGCAGCGGAAACCAAAGTATCCACTTAAGCAGCCTTATTCCATCAATTAGAGTAGGTAGCTTAAAATTGCCAATTAAATTCGAATTTACATTACAGCAGTGGGCCACAAAACTGGGTCTGGAAAACTAGCGTTAGGACTAATTGGGGACTTATGTACAGTAAATGTAAAGGTGGCCGAGTGAATGAACTGGCTTCAGGCAACGGGCGACACTCATTAATTTGCAGCTAACAGGCCAACAAGAGTTAGGCACAGACAGGTAGATATAGACATTGCCATTGCCATAGCCATATACATAGAGACAGAGACCCCGGCACACAGATACAAATCTTCGCCTTCACCTTTGCCAAGCACACAGATTCCAGAAAAAAAAAATGTTTAATTACAGACTAAAGCGCCGGCAACAACTCGCATATTGACCCGGCCAAGCGGAACGTGACGTGTACGGTTAACTAACCGAAAAAGCAATGAACCTACCAAACAGCCGTGCTGCGAACCCTTTGCCTTTGACGTATTCAAAAGACACAACGGATGACGGATGGGATGATAGCAAATGTCATTAGCATTCCGTTCTACATGGTCTGAATGTGCATGGCTTTAGTGCTAAGCACCCCCTGGGTCATTCCCGTGGCTCGATCTCGATGTTAGCCATACTCATACGGACACATGTATATGTCTAGGTACGTTGTCGTCTGTCGACCTTTTCAGCTCTTGACTTCTCCACTTTGACGAAATTAAATCTGAAATGCTAATATGTTCAGCACGGCTTGTGCTCTATGCTTGAATAGTCCAATTGAATTTGGCGCATGGTGTGCCTGGTCTTTAGATACCCTATATACTGTTGCACAACTTCGGCGATATTCGATAGTTCTCAATCATAATCAACAAGCAATACGAGCTAATAAAGTTTGCTTTCATCTGTATACCCTATATACTGTTGCACACCTTAGGCGATATCGCCAGCTATATTATATTTACTTAGTTAGGCGATATTCGATCACAAGTACATTAAATAAATAAAGTTAGCTTACATTTGTTATACTCTTTGCGAAGAAAATAGTATATTAAGTTTGTGCTGAAGTTTGTAACGCATAGAAGGAAGCGTCGGAGACCCCCAAAAGTTATTGCCAGTATGCTTAGAATGACAATACAAATTGATCTAGCCATGTCCGTCTGTCTGTCTGTCTGTATGTATGCAAACTAGTCCCTCAGTTTTTGAGCTATCGCGATGAGACTTTGCACAGATACTTATTACTCAAATATACATCCCATTGATTGGAGCCGGCTGGATCGGACCACTATATCTTATAGCTGCCATACAACTGGAAATATATCTAATATTTCAATAGAAAATTTAAATTCATATGATATAAATTTTTACAGCTAATGAAAGTGCTGCAGTTGGCAGAGTGAAAATTGTCTAAAGCTTCGAAAAGATTATAAAATCTTCGGCACGCCAAAGATAATCCTTTCCCACTTGTTTTTATTTCAAATGACTTACGAATTTCTTTAGAATTGAAACCGACTTCGCCAAACTAATGTACAAATATATGGTATCAGCTTACAGCAGACATGGATACTGAGTATTTTTCAGTGCAGCACTCTCGATTATAGCAAATTTGCTTTTTTCTATATTTGAGAGACAGTGCCAAGCAGTCAGTAATTACAGTTTTTGGGTTATTTGTATTTTGACGAATAAATAAATTGCGATGTAAATGTACTGTGTATGTAATGACGGAAATAGTTTCTCTTTTTTTGCTTGCTCGATTAAAGTAGGGCACAAGAAGATCACAATGATAATACGATGTGGATTTCTCCCCCATTTAGTTAACTCGAGCAAATCTCAACTGCGTTTTAACCTTAAGTTGTCAGCAGTCATTAAGGTTGCTTTTCTCAAATCACCAATCACCACTATTAGCACTTTTAATTTATAAAATTGTAATTGCTTAGCATTCTATCTTTTCATTTATAGCACATAGGGTATGTATATATCAGCCTATATTAGCGCTTGTTCTAGTTCTGTCCAATACCGCTTTCCAACTGCAGCTTTAGAGTAAAACAGTTTAGTAATTGGCAGCTTAAGTCAGTCGGTGGAGTTCTTTTGCAAACATCGTAGTCAAAGACGAGCTCGCAATGCCATTAGATAGGATGAATGGATGGATGGGAGTTTGGAGACGTTGTAAGCTAAATCCCAGCTAACAGTATCACGATTATGCATAAACGTTGCTCTGTCAAGCTAAATGTGAAACATGGCACAAGTTATACTTTAAGCTCCATAAGCACGCAGGTGGTAACGTATTTTCCTCCCATTTCTATCGCTGCGAGATGTCAGATGTCTGTGTGCCGTTGTCCTGGGGCCAGAGAAGGGACTGCGCACAAAAGGTTCCACTATGCAGCTTTAACATAATTAAACGCATTTCAAAGATGAAGATGTCCCCTTGCTGCTTCCTGCTGTGTCATGGCTCTCTATAGAAACATACATATGTACATATATACACATATATATATATATATATATATATAGGCCTTAAGCCAAGGTGTGGTAATGATGGCTATGTTAAGATTCATCCGCCTTCACCCCACTCATTGATAATGAAGGTGATTTGGTTTGTCCGATTAGGAAGATAAAGTGCGGCTGGTTTATCAATATTAAGTATACGTAGGGACAGCACTTTACAAAGATTTGTGCCGTATTTCCGGAATTTCAAGCATTTCATTCAAGCTATTTGGTTGGCTTTAAGTGTTGAAGCTGTCGTTGTTGTTGTTGTTGTTGAGGGCTTATGATGGCATTTGTTTTTTTCTTGTTTGCGGTAGGTGCAAACATTTTTGTTTGTCTTACCGTTCGCATGTTCCGTCAGCACTATCGTAATAAATTATGCAGACATTTAGCTGGCACTGAGCGGCTCGGAAGTTGATTATGTGTCGCCTGATGCTGGACAACGGCAAATTATGTATACGAGGCGTGTACACGCCTTGCGGCATATATGATTTTTCTGCTACAGCTGCTGGGTTGTTCTGGTCATTGTTGTTGTTGTTGTTGATGTTGTTGTTTATCAACATGACCAGAATGTGTATGTAACTAGTGGCGAAAACGAGGCGTTGATATATTCCTAGTTGTGGCTGTTGTTGTAGTTTTGCCGCCTGCGGGCAATGTTGATAACTCTGATGACGTTGATGAAAAACTTTTGATTGATGTGGTGGCAAAAACTTTATGCTGTCATTAGGCACAAGCAAATCAGAGTGCAAAACAGAGACAGCGAGAACTAGTTTGGCGGAGAAAGGGCGTCAAGGAAAGGGTTTCTTTGGCCCATATATGTAGTTATACATACACAAAAGTACTTGGCGAAAAAGGTCTCAAGTTGCATAACAAATGACAGTCGGCAAAGTTATTTTCGCTACTTGGAGCAACGAAAAGTTTTGTTTATTAGTTAATTGAAGGCGAGTGTGTGTGTTAAAAGTGTTTAGCATGCGTTTGTTTTCTTCCATACACTATATATTGTAGGGTTGTCAATAATCGTCAACGCAAGTTTCAAGTCTTACGGTCACAATGTCAAAGAGATCAAATCTAAATATGGGTACAACTTTGAAAATATTTGAATAAACATGAATAAAAAGCAGTTCACAATTCATTATCCTTGAATAAAACGGAACTTGCAATAGAATATTTTAATTACTATTGTATTTACACTTACGTGCATTACTTATTTTAAGCGAAATCATTCAGAGTTTCATTAAAACTCTGAAAGTCGTGATTTAAAGAGCTCGCTTATACCAATTAATGTTTTAACTAAATGTTATGCATATTTAACAAGAACAGTTACAAATATCCAACAAATCCAGCCACCTGGTAACCCTGCATTCAGCACCTCGTTTAGTTTAGAGTACTTGTGTTTTCGACTTTTTTTTTTTTTTTGGCTGTTTCTGTTGCCGTCGAGAGCACTTTTCTACCTGTGGCATTGTCGCTCTGCCATTGTTGTTGTAGTTACTGTTGTTGTTACAGTTGCTGTTGTTGTTGTTGCTATTGTTGTTTTGCTGCAAAGTTTTCTCGGCATGGCCATTTATTACAACGTGCTTGCTTCTAGCTGCAACAACAATGCCACACAGTTTTCTTGTTGCTCTTTGCCGGCGCTTTTCAAACTTTTCTCGTTATTTTTGCACATTCGTTTGCTTTTTATGGGCACTGCTACACTAATTACCTTGTTTTTCGGAGAATTAACTTTTCGATTACTGTTGCAGCACTCTGCAATAAGCAATAACAACTACAACAACCAACTACAACGAAATTCGAAGGCAGAACTCACAAGTGCAGTTTCAACAAACTTCTGAGCTATCGATGTGAAATGGCTTACAAAATACAAATCAGAATCTAATTGCTGTGTGGCTGAGCTTAAATGAACTTCAGACTGGCTTTTGAAAAATTATGAAAATATGCCATAAGCAACATATTTGCCACGTCAGTGCAAAAGGCAGTTTGTGTCCAGGCTCAGACAAGTGAAATGCAGAAAATTGTAAAAAGGTGGCCTGGTTTGGCTTAGGCAGACATGCCGACTGACTGAAGGTGCTGTAATTCGGTCTCGAGTAGACTTTTGATACTCTGATGCTAAAGGTATATTGATAGCATATTGAGTTTCTGCAATGTTCAACAAAAGATTCTGTTTCAGCAATTTTGTAGCTGATTATACTCTTTTCGAAGAAAATAATTAAGTTTGTGCTGAAGTTTGTAACGCATAGAAGGAAACGTCGGAGACCCCCAAAAGTTACTGCCAGTATGCATAGAATGACAATACAAATTGATCTAGCCATGTCCGTCTGTCTGTCTGTCTGTATGTATGCAAACTAGTCCCTCAGTTTTTGAGCTATCGCGATAAAACTTTGCACAGACACTTATTATTCCAGGGGACAGCACATTGGTCGGAGCCGGCCGGATCGGACCACTATATCTTATAGCTGCCATACAACTCGAAGTCGGTTTTGGCCATATATCCCATGTTTTTTAATCTATCGCGATGAAAGTTTGCACTGATACTTATTATTCAAAGAGACATCACATTGGTTGGAGCCGGCCGGATCGGATCACTATATCTTATAGCTGCTATACAACTGGCAATAAACTTATGAAATTTCAGTGGTGCAGTTGGCAGAGTGAAAATTGCCTATAGGTTCGAAAAGAGTATAAAATCTTCGGCACGCCGAAGATAATCCTTCCCCACTTGTTATACAATGATATCAGTGTATAAAGGAGTCGGTTACGTCCGACTACATTGTTCTTACTTGCTTTTGTTGCTGTGCCTGCTTTTGCAATCCTGGTGTTTTACTCCAATTTTGGCAAACTTGTATTGTCAGTTATTCATTTAGTCGTTTCATTTCCTAAATGCCTTTTTTTGCAAAGAAAAATCATTAAAAATTGGTAAAAAGTGTAAAACAAAATGAAATGGGCGGCAATGGGGATTGATCAATAACATTTGTAACGAATGAATTGATGTCCATTTAATGAAAATTAAATTCTTATTTGGTAAGCAACCCGATTTTATTATTATCGATTACTGTTTTCAGACATTCTGTTTGCTGTAGATCAATAAAACTCAATATAAAATCCTATGTCGAGGCATTTATGTCAGTTCTTAAATATTAATTCTTTAATTGTAGAAATGAAATATGTCAAATATTCTAATCGTAACATAAAACTAACCAAATTGTTTCTCTCTACTTTCAGAAACTGTACTTAATTGTAATCATGCTGCGCTTAAGAGGTATGTTATCTTCTATTATTTATAAGCTCTATTTGCTTTATTTGCTGGTATAAGTTTAAATTAAGATCTTATCGCTAAGACTATTTCACTGCATTCAGTCAAGTACACAGCAGCTTAACATTGACTTTTTGCAAGTATTTAGCTAAATTGGTCATTAACTCAACTGTTAGTGCAAACATTTCTGCATTTCGCAAAATGTAATTACAATTCATTTTTCTTCAATGCAGCAGCATCCATTATCCTTGGCTGTCCATAACATTTTGTTGCACAGTCCTTGCTAATCTTGGCCGACAAGTTGGCCTTCTTTGCCCCCCTTTTTGGCGTCCTCAGCTGTGCTTTTTTTTGTTTTTTGTGTTTTGTTTTTGCTACTGTTTAAATGTCAGTTAAAATCCCATAAATTCTCCTTAAATGACTTCTGTCTGCCGCAATTTTGTAGCCATGCCCTGGCACCAGTGTTGACCCGAAGAAAACGGCTAAGACAGTCTAAGGCAAGCAAAGAATTACAGTCGCTGACTCTGCATCTGAAACTGGAACTGGAACTGAAGTTGAAGCTGAAGCTGAAGAAGCAAGGGCTGAATTAACTATTAAAGGAAATCACAAAATCCTTTGTCGTAAATAAAATTTCATTTTTATACTCTTTTCGAAGAAAATAGTATATTAAGTTTGTCCTGAAGTTTGTAACGCATAGAAGGAAGCGTCGGAGACCCCCAAAAGTTACTGCCAGTATGCTTAGAATGACAATACAAATTGATCTAGCCATGTCCGTCTGTCTGTCTGTCTGTCTGTCTGTCTGTCTGTCTGTCTGTCTGTCTGTCTGTATGTATGCAAACTAGTCCCTCAGTTTTTGAGCTATCGCGATTAAACTTTGCATAGACACTTATTATTCCAGGGGACAGCACATTGGTCGGAGCTGGCCGGATCGGAATACTATATCTTATAGCTGCCATACAACTCGAAGTCGGTTTTGGCCATATATCCCATGTTTTTGAATCTATCGCGATGAAACTTTGCACCGATACTTATTATTCAAAGAGACATCACATTGGTTGGAGCCGGCTGGATCGGATCACTATATCTTATAGCTGCCATACAACTCGAAGTCGGTTTTGGCCATATATCCCATGTTTTTTAATCTATCGCGATGAAACTTTGCACCGATACTTATTATTCAAAGAGACATCACATTGGTTGGAGCCGGCCGGATCGGATCACTATATCTTATAGCTGCTATACAACTGGCAATGAATTAAATATACTTAGAACAAAAAAAAAAATGTTACGCGACAAAACGATTTTGTACAGCTTATGAAATTTCAGTGGTGCAGTTGGCAGAGTGAAAATTGCCTATAGGTTCGAAAAGAGTATAAAATCTTCGGCACTCCGAAGATAATCCTTCCCCACTTGTTTTTTCGTTTTCTTTTGCCGGAAGATAAGAATATTTCCTGTTGTCCCGTTGCCAAGAGTCGCAGTCACTTGCCACTGGCGGCGAGTGCAGCAACGGTAGCCGTTGCAAGATGTGCATGCAACATATAAACAGGACATGCCAGTGCCCAGGACAATGCATGGACAATGCCAGAAAACGGTTGCCAACTGCACTGATAGCTGCCAAATGACTCAAGTTCGCAACTTGTGCAATTGGTTCAATAAACTCATTAAATGCGCCAAAACTTTTTGCTTTTTATACCCTGAACCCATTAAAAATGGGTAAAAAGGGTATTATGGTTTTGTGCAAAAGTATGTAACAGGCATAAGGAAGCATCTCCGACCATGTAAAGTATATATATTCTTGATCAGTATCAACAGTCGAGTCGATTTAGCCATGTCCGTCTGTCTGTCTGTCCGTCCGTCCGTCCGTCCGTCCGTCCGTCTGTCTGTATGAACACGCGGATATCAGAGACTACAAGAGCTAGAGACTTCATATTTGGAATATAAGTTCTCGTAATGCCGGGACAGATCAAGTTTATTAAAATTTATCGATAACTCGTCCCGTTCAAAAGTTATCGATACATTTCGATTTCAGACCAGCGTTTTTGGGCTATAACTTACAAGTTATAAGAGCTAGAGGCCCCTAATTTGGCATGTATAATCTCGAATAGCATACACATGTAACAAATTTTTCACTTTTTGGATACCACCCCCAATTCCCCCAAAAATTCAAAAAACTCATTTTTGAAGGTATGACCTTGCAATTTGGTTTGGTCACACATTTTATAGCCAATGTTATGTCTTACAAATTTCAAAAAGATCGGACAATAAACACAGAAGTTATTTAAGATTTAACTTTCCATTGTGTGGGGCTCAGTGAAAAAGCAAGATAGCTGCTTAAACCGTTTTCACAGCTTGCAGTAATGTGTGGTGTGTTTGTTTTTATACACACTATTAGGCAAGTATGAATGGATGTCAGAACTGGGTTCAGGGTATCTCCTAGTCGGGCAGTCCCGACTAGAGCACTCTTACTTGTTTTGTTTTTGTCCGGCTCAAACTTTTTGCGGGTCTGCACGAAAATGGCGGTCATTCGGTCGCCTTCACTAGTTCTCAACTTGTCGCATTATCCCCTTTATTGTTGTCGACTTTGCTGCGCATTATCCTTGGATATTTCTCTTCTTTCAATTCGTTTCTTAGAAAGTTTGCACTGTTTAAGCAGGAAACAAGGCTTCATTAACAAGCTACTTTCTAAAACTAATTCAACAAGCTATGCTAAATAGTGAATAAAGTTTGTTTTGTTAGTCAACCAAATCGAAAGTGTGATAACATTTTATTTCAAATTTGCTACTTTTAATAGTTTCGTTCGCTTATAATCAAAAATATTCAATGTTCACCTGGAAAAGATTGTTATTTGTACTGAAATTACGTTAACTAGGTTATACGCTGCCTTATAACTTTAGAAACGATTATACCGAGTCTTTTATTACGTCGTATTCATAAATATTTTACAACCAACGCTGGATTGAAATTCATATCAATTTCTCAGCACATTTTTATGTGCTTAGATTTTTATGAGTATGTACACAATATTTCTGAAAATATCCCCAAACTACGCTGAAGAGCACTCAAGGACAAAAAAGACTAGAATATTGAGATTTCGCCTAAATAAACATAAATATTAATAATATTTTTATGACTCGAAATCGTTTTTTTTTTATACATTTTGGGATGCTTTAGTTATGAGTTGTCTAAACTGTTCAAATACTATTTCATTTATTACAGTATTTGTGTATTTAATGGCTATCTATTTAACGGGATTATAGTAAAATTTAAATGGTAAATTACATTGTTCTTCAGTGAACGTAAACTAATTCATGAATTGCTTGAAACACAAAGCACAAACTCTTACAGACGAACTAATTCAACTATTTTCGATATCATGCGATCTTCGAGTATCGATATCCTTGTTGATCAGTGTGACCAACTCTCGCCTTTTATTATTTAAGCTCGTACAAAAGCGTGTGCAGAATTCGGCAATCTCAGAGAGCCACATCTGTGTTTGGCTTGTTTTTATTTTGTTTTACCGTTTAAATATTTGGCCAGAAAAGCCATTTAACTTATTTGCCGCTGCTGAGCTCCTGTGCTATCCTTTTTGCCAAGCCGCGACTAACAATAAATTTGGTGAAAATTTGGCCACATTTTAATTTGTGGCAAAGCCCCAAGCCAGAACGAGATCGAGAAGGAGAAGGAGCAGAAGAACCCGACAGCCTAACACCTTGGTCATGGGCATGGTATGAGGTTAACCGCAGAATTCATCGTTGCTGGTTAGCCAGAAGGCAAACCGAGTCAAAACCGCCGCGTTGCATTCCTCAAATTGCAGAAGTCAAACTCAGAGTAAGAGGTTTGCAGGAGTTTGAATAGACAGTGTGAGTACCGCTAGTTGTGGTTTTAACTATAAGTTTGTGTGTGTGTGTGTGTGTTTGTGTTTGTAGACTGGCAAAATTGTCAATTTATATTTTATGTCTTCTTGAAATTGACTGCGATTTTCGTTTTGCAGCAATAACAGCAACTACAACGACTACATACAAAAGCAGGCAGGCAGACCGCAGTAGCATCAACAGCAGCAGCAGCAGCAGCAGCAGCAGCAGCTTGTGCTTCTTTTGAGCATGCCAATTTGTCAGCTGGCAGTTTTTTTGGTGGCATTTCAAAAATTCTTTATAAAAACTTTGTTTACGACAACAGCAACTCATGCCAAAGCCTGCCTCAAGCCAACCTGCACTCCTCTGAGTGTATTGAGTTGACAATATTTTTAATAGAAACTCTCGACGCCCGAAAAACTTTTCTTTTCGCAAATTTGCAACCACTACTGCATTGTGTTCCACTCGGAGCCCTATCACAGAAGGATAGAGGGTACAGGGTACAGGGTATAGGGATCTGGCTGCTGCTGCTGCTGCTGGGGCTGTTCTGTTTGTGTTTCAATTTGTGTGCCTTTTATGGAATTATGCACTTTTGTCAGCTTGCTTCAGTCTTCGCACAATTCGCTGGGCAACTTCAACAAAAAATTTGCAATTGCGTTTAACTTAAGGGAAAGTTGAGAAAAAAAGAAAAAAAAGCAGAAATAAGGTTGCCAACAATTTGCTAGATTCCCTTATCAGTTTATTCGTTACAGAAAGTGTGGCTTTTAGAACTGTTTTGTTTTCGAACACAACAGTATTGTAATCTACATAAACAGATCGGAAAAGTTAATGAAAAGTCAAAACACTTAAATATTTATTTGTTTATAACGATAGATATAATAAAACATGATCAAAACTGCCTTGGGACCGAAAATCGGATCAGTTTTACCAAGTTATGGGAGTTTAAGGTGTTTGAAAATCATATCTATGGAGTAGGCCTTATCTGGGCTTGTGTTTAGTATAAAATCAAAAATGTCCGTCTGTCTGTCTGTGTGATCGCGCGGATATCAGAGACTATAAGAGCTGGAGAGAGTTGAAGATTTTAATTATATGAGTTCTCGTAGTCCTCGGTCAGATCAAGTTTGTTTCATTTTATCGATAGCTCGTTCCGTTCAAAAATTATCGATAAATAAAGATTTAGACCAAGGTTTTTGGGCCAGAACTTATAGTTATAAGAGAATAAGTTCTTAAGATTTAGCTTTCCATAAGATAACTGCTTTAGCTGCTTGCACTGCTTGCATGAACTGTAAGGAGTGGGTTTAGGGTAACTTCAAGTCGGGCCCAACCGACTAGAGCGCTCTAACTGGCTTTAGTACAAAATCGGAATAAAAACACAATATTATTGAAATGGCTGCTTTAAACGTGCTTAGTCTCAACACTCAAACATTTAAGAAGTAATTTGTATGAAATGCCCATTAATTAAATTAAGTTGTATTTATTTTACGAATGAACTGACTCGAACAAAGTTTAGCTACACTCTACAAAGTACTATTGCTTTCAATTAGAAATTCTAGTAGCAACTGCAGAGTTCCCCGAGTCGGACTTACAAATGCCATTAAAAGTGTTAGCTGCGATATTTCGCATTCGCTTACATTTTGCCATTAAGCAGGCAAGACTGTAGCCCATCAATTTCGGTGAGTAAGCTAGCAGCTTATGCCTGGCATTATCCTTGCTGTCCTGTACAGTGCAATAAAAGTCGAATACGCGAACTTTGCAATTTCAATTTGCTTCCTGCTGCTGTGCTCGTTATTTTGTGTTTGCCGCTCATTAAAAGCTGTCAATTGTTTCTCTTTGGCATTTACAACCTGCTTAACTACATTAAGAACGTATATTCATATGCTATATACCCAGTGGAAATCCTTTAAGTGCACTGTGCCGCATAAAAGAAAATTCCCATCTTAGTGGTTTCAAATTAAAGTCCTCTCGCTGCTGCTGCACTTGTGCGACAATAAAACGTATACAGTTTTTTCTTCTTCCTTTTCCCGGCGCTTCTCTCGCTCCATTTTACAATTTGTAGTCACACTCCTTGCGCCAATTTTATGGCACGCCCCCACAGGCGACTACGGCCAGCACCTATTGTGTGAAAAACCAGGCGACCAAGGAGTGTGTAATAAAGCACAGATGATGTATGCTCCAAGGGGTGATCAGTACTCGGCGTTGTTTGGAAATCTGGTTGGTCGTTTTGTGTGCCCCCTTTATTTGCTCCAAAAATGCCCCGCGGATGCTCTAAATTGCATTATGCGAAGTGCTTCACTTATCGTTTATCTGGGTATGAGACTTAATGATTCAGAGCTAGAGGTGTCGATGCAAATGCATTTTAGTTAATATCACATACAGTTTGTTTAACTAAACTGCAAAGGGGCAAATCTAAAAGATAGCTCAACAATGTTTCATCTAGAAGTCTAAAGATTTATCTCTTCGTTTCTAAGGACAATTCTATTATGCAAAACATTCAAGTTATGGTAACAAAGATACTAAACAACATTTTATATAATTATATAATATTATATATAATTATATAATATTATATATAATTATATAATATTATATATAATTATAATATATTAATATAATATTATTGAAAAGTTCAATTCAAATTATATCGATATCAAAGATATATCGATAATTACCAAACTAACTTGTCTGCTGCTTCATTCATTGTGGCTTATATGTATATACCAATAATATTAAGTAGTATCTAGAAAAGTAGCTAACAGAATGTACTGAACTATGAAGCATTTATATGTATATTATCTCATACTCATAAGTTCAATTCAAATTCTTAACAAATTCGATTTTCTAGATATATTGACAATTACCAAACTAACTCGTCTGCTGCTTCATTCATTGTGGCTTATTTGTATATACCAATAATATTAAGTTGTATCTAGAAAAGTATCTAACAGAATGTACTGAACTATGAAGCATTTATATGTATGTATATTATCTCATACTGAATTGTCCTATACGCTTATACGTTATAAGCTTTTGGCTTTTGTGTTCCCATTGGCTCTGACTCTATTGTGGCAGACTCGCAGCTTGCTTTTCTGCTTCAGTAGTAGCAGTAGCCACTGTCAAGTTCAACGCACTAAGCTTATTAATAGCTCCTGCAGCTTTCACATGTTCAAGTGTCCATAAAAGACATTAAACCTTAAGTTTATTATGTAAGAGTGGCAGAGAAGTTGAGGTTAACCCAATGTAATTTAAAACATGCAATTGCATTCGGCACTGTTTGCTCCTTTGAAACAGGAGCAGCTCTCAGTGCACTATTTGCCCTGCACTCTGTGGCAGAAAGGACACGGGGACACACATGAGCAGCTCAATAAATCAATATTTGAGTGCCGGACGGGTTAAGGCCCCCTCCCAGCGCAATTGTCTATCAAATACGGAGCTCTGGCAGTCAAGCTGGCAACGTTTAAGAAAATGACAGTCAAGTGATTGCAATATGGGCTATTCAACTTATAACATATGAAATACAGTATTGATGTATATAACAAGTAAGAGTGCTCTAGTCGGGAGTGCCCGACTAGGAGATACCCTGAACCAAGTCCTTATAATCATGCATACTAATCTAAACACACACATGCTGCAGTTCAAGCAGTACAATCAGTGCAAGCGGTTTAAGCAGTTAGTTTGCTTTTCACCGAGCCCCACACAATGGAAAGTTAAATCTTCAATAACTTCTGTGTTTATTGTCCGATATTATTGAAATTTTTGGTGCAAACAATTGTCAATTAATTAATTAATAATTAATTAATAATAATAATTTGTGTGACCAAACCAAATTGCAAGGTCGTACCTTCAAAACTGCGTTATTTGAACTTTTGGGGGATTTGGGGGGTGGTATCCAAAAAGTTAAATATTTGTTACATGTGTATGTTACATTACATGACAAATATACTAGCTCTTATAACTTTGAAGTTATGTCCCAAAAACGCTAGTCTGAAATCGAAATTTATCGATAACTTTTGAATGCGACAAGCTATCGATAAAATGAAATAAACTTGATCTGTCCCGGGATTAGGAAAACTTATATTCCAAATATGAAGTCAGACGGACAGACAGACAGACGGACATGGCTAAATCGACTCGGCTGTTGATACTGATCAAGAATATATATACTTCATATGGTCGGAGATGCTTCCTTATGCCTGTTACATACTTTTGCACAAAACCATAATACCCTTTTTACCCATTTTTAATGGTTTCAGGGTATAATAAGTTAATTTGGATAACACAAGTATAAGCTATATGTAATAATTATGTTTATTATTACTATATTAGCACAAATGTTGCAGCAGCCAATATTAATATATATGATGAATTAAATGCTAGCTTTGCAACAAACTAGGATAGAACGATTATAAGAGAGCTAACTATAATACCAGTATTAAGGGTCATCGACAAACATAAAATTATTCCGAGTTTATTGGGGTGTTTTTTTTTGGAATTTTTACAGAGTGAAGAGAAATTTAAAATAAAGCTGTTTATAATTTATAATCGTTTAGGATTTGCTTTAAATCATTGTGGTTGTATGTATAATCTATAACTCAAACTTAATGCTTTTATAATGACTTATAGCATAGCAATTGTGTCTACCAATACACATGCGTTTGACTTGTGCTTAAGTCAACACACAGACACATTGTGCTATGTTTGTGGTGCAATCGACAACAGCAACAATAAGAACAACGACGACAACGACAACGATGGGAAAAGCGGATGTCGACGCCCCCTTGGAAAAAAAAAATAACGAAGAAGAAAAAACAATCACTCGGTTCGCAAAAAATCAGGAAAAGGACGTTACTCACGCATCAGTCGACAGCCCCCAATTTGTAGTGTGTGTGTGTGTGTGTGTGTGTGTGTGTGTGTGTGTGTGTGTGTGTGTGTGTGTGTGTGTGTGTGTGTGTGTGTGTGTGTGTGTGTGTGTGTGTGTGTGTGTGTGAGTGGTCGGGAGCTCGTGGGATTTTAGTGCAGATATTTCAATGGCTGTGCGCCCTTCATAAAATATTTCAATATTGTAACAGATTTTTCGCTGGCAACGCTGCGGCATGTGTCATTATTTGCGTATTTGTTTTTTGTGTCAACTGCCAACAAGGCAGAGCAAAAATGTTTACAGCCTTACCAGGAGCAATCGACACCCCAATAGTTGAACCCTCTATAGGGATAGGATTGCCGCCTACTCTTTTTTTTTGTATGTGTAAATTAAATTGAAATCAAAAACAAAAAACCAAAAACAGCTGCCAACAAATTTGATATTTAATGTTAATGCCACGCCTACGCGCAACATGCCAGTTTGTGTGGCGTCCCCCAAGTATGCTACACATTTTTTCTACAGCCACAAACACACTAACACACACACACACACACCCCTTATATTTGCATTAAATTTCAATTCAAATATGTATTTATACTCTTTTCGAAGAAAATAGTATATTAAGTTTATGCTGAAGTTTGTAACGCAGTATGCTTAGAATGACAAAAGAAATTGATCTAGCCATGTCTGTCTGTCTATATGTATGGGATCTAGTCCCTCAGTTTTTGAGCTATCGCGATGTAACTTTGCACAGAGACTTAATATTCAAATGTACAGCACATTAGTTGGAGCCAGCATGATCGGACCACTATATCTTATAGCTGCCATAAAACTCGAAGTCGGTTTTGGCCATATATCCCATGTCTTCAAAGCTATCGCCTTAAATTTGTATCTTGTACACTTGAACATCTTTATAACTCATCAATGTTTAAAATTTCAAATCGATTGATTTATAATTAGCAAAGATATGCGTCATTAAATATTTCGGTGGTGCAGTTGGCAGAGTGAAAATTACCTAAAGGTTTCGAAAAGAGTATAAGATCTTCGGCACGCCGAAGCTAATCCTTCCCCACTTGTTTTTTTTTACATTACATTACTTTTGTTGGGCCTGGTTTGAATGGCCTGTGCCATCCGTGCATTTATAACTAAATCCCAGAGTAAGCAGTTTAAAACCGTTGGCAGTGGCCATGCCCCTCCCATCACTGCAAACTCCAATCCCATACGACCATATGTTGAATGCCACCAAATCCGTCGTAATTTGAATAGAATTTGCACATCAAATAAAATTTAGGCGCGATTCGCATGTGAAATCCCCTTAATGGCATCATTTTATGCCCTCTAAAATAGGGGAACGTTCATATTCCTGTCAAGTGCGTAGCGTACTGAAAACAAGTGTTATCTTCGCCGTGCCGAAAATGTTATACTCTTTTCGAGTCTATGAATAGATTTCACTAGCTTATATTTGTTTTGCATTACTGGAGGTAACTTTTGGGCATTTCAGCGCAAAATGATTAAATTATTTTCTTCGTCATCAGTTTAATAACAGCAATTTTGGCTTTAAACGTGATTTTTGATACCCTAGACTTTAAACTGTCATAACTTTGCCGATTTTGAAACTCCAGGCCAATTTTCCCATGGTTTTTTCTTAACTTGTAATCTACATTTAAGTTGTATCGCTTTTTGAAATTTTCATATTTTTTACTTTTTTCCATTACTGTTTTTGGGAAAATTAAAAAAAAAAAGAAAAATAGAATCGCGAAATTGTTTTCGGTCAGTGTGACCAACTCGCACAAAGTCTAGAGCACCATTTCAGCATATTACATTACATATTTACATATGTCTGAATTGGCTTATATCAAAAAGTTACACTTTAATCTGAAATATAGAACCATATAGTCTGTTTAGCTCTGTCCTTTGACTTTATAAAATAATATATTTCATTAAGATAAGTGCTCCTGCTGGTTTCACAAGTGTATTTTAGTTGCGACTAAACTAAACGAGAGCCTCAATTAGTTTTGTTGCGATGTAATTGTTAAAACATTTCCTATTCGACATATTTTTGCAGCAAAAATAATTAAGCTGTTTCTGTTGTTCAACATTAGCATTGTATCGCACTGTATGTATATTTTCGATAATGCTTAATATTATAGAACATTCAACATATGTAGCCTGTACAATTTCATTTGGCTATGCCATAAGTGAAACAATGTACATCCTGTCCGGTTGCAAGTACGTGAACACATTTCCGCTATATATGTATAGCTATCTATCTATCTATATGTATGTATGTGTGTGTATGTGTGTGTATCTGTGTGTATGTATGTATATAGCAATAAGCAGTAAAATACTTGTGCCATAAGTGCTTAGTGAAATCACTTGCAGACTGCTACTCCTGCTGCCAGCCACATCCTTTCGCTTCCTGCATCATTCACCCTGCACTTTGGTGACTATGTCGTTCTCGTCATCGTCTTTTCACAGCGTACTTGTTGTTCTTGCTGTTGCTGTTGTTATTGTTTGTTAATATGTGCTATAGTTCTACTTGATGTTGTTGTTGCCGCTGCTGCTGCTGCTGCTGCTGCTTTTGTTGGCTATTTCGCTCACGTAATAACGATAATAGCCCTTATTTCTTTCATTTCTTTATATTTTGTGAACCACTTGCGTGCTCTGGCCTTGCAGCTCTTCCCAAACTCTCAGATACAAGCAACTAAGTACTTAGTTCCTACACAAGTCGTCAGTTAGTTGTCTTGTCGACTTGTTTTTTGTGTGCGGCTTTCATGATATAATTCTCTTACTGTCATAATATTGTTGTTATTTTCTATTTTCTATTCTATTTTTATTATGCTTTTCGGTTTCCTTTCTTGTGTCATCAAATGCGCTTAACTGATTCTCTCTGATAAGCTAAAGAAATTGTTGGCAGACAAATCACAAGTCATGAATTTCGACAAAATGGACTAGAATTAATGTTGGCTATTTACAATAATTATCATGACTTATCTGTCTCTAGCTCAGCAATAGTTGTGAGTGGTGTGGCTTGTTGGATATATATTATTTAATCATGGTCATCTTTCTTTGTTTGATGCTCAGCAGATTGTTCTTATTAAAGATAGCACAAACATGTACGTGTTACTTTCACTTTAACAAAGACAACACGAGCTTTCAAAAAAATTGCTTATGACCTGACTCAATCGTATAAGTTATTCGTAGGTGACCCAGAAATTTGTATAATCAAGAGCAGACCTCGACTTTGTCTTTCTCTTTCTTCAAAACATTCACAATGTTTGTCATATGTTGTGATATCACTTCTGGGTATATTAAATTTATATAACTAAATTATATTTTATTATAATTACCTTATTAGTTGTGCTTATCACTCACAAATTAGTTTCACGCCTTTTACGAAACTTTGTATAAATGAAAGCTAATGCTTTTAGTGTTTCGTTGCATTTAAATATTTTCACTTACTCCAATCTGCATATTTGTTTATCATTGTGATTTCCTGAATTTCTTCTTGAAATACTGTAAGTAGTTGCGATTGTTGCATTGTTGTATTGTTGCACTCATCTCATTTCCGTTTCCTGCTGTTTTGCAATAGTAATGTGACTTATTGAAGAGTCTCTTCGTCTTCGCTGCATGCTTTGACTTCTTGTGTTCTTTTGCATTTGAAAAAAAAGACGTTTATCAGCAAATACAAACAAGGCAGCTGTTGTTTAATAAATATAAATTATCGTATAATGATTGGCTTTCTTCTGTTATATTAAAGACTTAGCCGTCCGTTAGAGACAAGTTAAACTGTATCTAATGCGGACACGTTTGCTAAGCTGTTTGCACTGTCATTTAAGTCGCATTATAGACCCATTTAGTGTTAAGCTTTTTGCAATGTTGTTCTTGGCATTTGTGTAATGATCTTTGGCACTCGATGCTCAATAAATCTACATCTGCCCAGGTGCAAAATGGCAGACAAACATTCTGTTGGCATCTTAGGCGCAATAATTATGTGGGTGGCACGAACCCAGCAAACAAGTGCATAAAATATTGTTGTATCAAGGCTATATAATACTCGTGCAACTGGAGCTCGCTGCCACTGCCGTTGCCATTTCTATGTGGCAGTGTGGCAGACGGGGCAGAGTGGCAGAGTGGGCAGAGTGGGCGCAGCCATCATCAGTCATGCGTGCGCAAATATTTTAAGTGCTTCCTGAAACGTGCCTCACCGACTGCCTGCCTGCCTGCCTGCCTGCCAGCCTGCCAGCCAGCCTGAAACGCCTGATAGCAACAGAGCGATACACATCGAACATGGCTTGAAAGGATATCGCAGCGCAATTCGATTTTCGACATCAGGTGCGTGCCTTAGGGCCGGGGCCCAAATGATTGCATAGATACTTGAGTACCAGATACAGATACTGACTCTCGTGCAGCTGTCAAGAGTTGCTACATTATATTATCAATATTATTGCAAAGCATCTGCAACGTCAGTGGAGTGCGCCCAAGGACTCGATTATATATTTGCTCTATTGCAAATAATTCAGTGCTTTGGCAATTTAAAGAGATCGAGTTGAGTTCGACAAAACGACAAACGGGGCGATGTTTAGATTTATTCGACAGCATCTTTCTTTAAAAGTTAATGCATATAAGAAACTATGCGAAATATATAAACAACTTTCATATATCATATCTTTTAAGAACCAATTTAATAGATATGTTCAAAAAAGATAAGATAGCCAATTTAATTCGAGTGTAATTTAAAAATCATGAGCATGAGTAATGTAAACGGCATTAGTTTTCAATTTTATACCCTGAGCCCATTAAAATTGGGTAAAAAGGGTATTATGCTTTTGTGAAAAGTGGGTAACAAGCTTAAGGAAGCATATCCGACCATATAAAGTGTATGATCAGTATCAACAGCCGAGTCGATCTAGCCATGTCCGTCTGTCTGTCTGTCCGTTTGTCTGTCTGTCTGTCCGTCTGTATGAACACGCAGATATCAGAGACTACACAAGCCTGAGACTTCATATTTGGAATATAAGTTCTCGTAGTCCCGCGACAGTACAAGTTTGTTTCATTTAATCGATAACTCGTCGCGTTCATAAGTTATCGATAAATTTCGTTTTCAGACCTGTGTTTTGGCCATAACTTGAAAGTTATAAGAGCTAGATTCACCAAATTCGGTATGTATAGTCTCGAATAGCATACACATCTAACAAATATTTCACTTTTTGATACCCTATCTCCCCAAAAGTGAAAACACTCATTTTTCAATGTATGAACTCGCAATTTCGCCAATGTTATGTCCTTCACAAAGATCGGGCACCTAAACACAGAAGTTATTTAAGATTTACCTTTGCATAGTGTGGGGTCTTGCGAATAAGTTAGCCTGCTTGCACTGCTTGCATTGCTTGAAAAATTTGTGTGTTTGTATGAATGTGCATTGATTTGTAAGTATGAATGGATGTAAGGGCTGGGTTCAGGGTATCACCTAGTCGGGCACTCCCGATTTTTTAATACCTGCAATAAAATTAGTTCAATTTGAACCGTTCATTTGATTTATCCAAATAATTGCGAATATTCAATTGCCAACTAATTGAATAATATGAATCTATAAATAGTGCTAATATATATACATTTCAATTAAACATCATAAATGCATAAGCCTTGTTAAAGTTTTTTTGTTTTGTTTTTGTTTGGCTTATGTTATTTGAAGGCTCTTCAATTGGGTGAATTTAAATATGTTCTGTGAATGAATTCAATAGTTTCAAGCATATTGGGCATGCCAAAATGTATTTGACTGCAAATCATGTTGTTGTTTCTACAACTGCCTGCTAACTATTGATAGCGGCCTTGGCAACCACATGGCCTAAGCCCACACAAATTGATAATGCAACCACACACACACACACAGTTACACTCTCACCCATACATTGAAGCAAATGCATTACCCTGTCCCAGTGCATTAGGCCTAGCCACGAGTCCACAGCTCCCAGCTCCCAGCTCCCAAAGAGGAGGCAAACGAAAGTGTTGAGGCGACGAGAGTTAAGCTGTTGATTATTGTTATTGCTGGCACTGTGTGGAGCTCAGTTGTTGTCTGATAAGGGCAGCGGGAGTGCGATTTAAGCTGACTGATAAGTGCAGTAGGTAGTTGTGTCTGTGTCTCCGCTGTGCTGCGCTCAAAAGTTGCGCAAAGCTGCGAAAATCTTTGCAGCAGCTGAAAGGAAAAGTTTTCGCAATGCTGGAACAATAAGCGCATAAAAACTTTTGTAGGCGTTGCTCAAGAGCAAAAAAAAGAGAAGGAAAACGCTTAACTTTATATATTACGCGGGGGCATAAACAAACATTTAACACCACTGTGGTGCACTGAGCGACATAAGACTGAACTATTAAAGGTTAAAATAGTATTGACTTCGTAATTTGTTGTACATGTCTTCAAGCTGTGAAGTTTTATCATATCTGTTTCTTATTGTAATTGCTTCATTTGTGAATTAATATTTATATTCAAAAGAAAATGCTTTTCTTTTTGGAGTTGGCTGGGTCCTTCAACGCAGATATTCCCAGTCCAGTTACAATCAACTGAGTCGTTGACTTCTGCAAATCATCTGCCAATGACAGCCACCTAAAGGTTAAGGCCTTGAAATGCTTTTTTGTCAACGTAAATCCATCCAAATACATTACTGTGATTTATTTTGAACGCTTTAGACGGTTGTGTTGTGTGGTGGTGGTGGTGGTGCGAGTAAAGCGGCAGCACAGCGGGTCAGTAACCGAGGGGGGTGGGGGTAAGGCTCGCATATTGTCTAGCACATGAAATATTTCAGAACATTTACTGTATTTGACAAGCAGTCAAACTTAAACGGCCACTCGTCAAGTGACAGGGGCCGCAGGAGCAAACAGTGCCCCTGAGGCGGCTACCCGCTCTCGGAACCCCGATCCCCCAATGGCAGTTACCATTCCATTAAGCTTTGCAATGCGCAGCAAAGCAACATGAAATAAGATGGAAAAAAAAAGGAATTCGCAAGAAATTTCATTTCCTGGCACTCAACTGGCAGCAGGACACCCCAACGCCAACTCACCTCATCCTACCCGGTCCCCACCGACCAAGCGTCAGTAAAACTCAAACCGGGACACTTCAGGCCCGAGCAACTCGAGTCACTCATTTGGCTTTAACATAAAACCAATTTAAACTTCTGCTGCTCGGGGTAGATGCTTCAGCTGAACAATCGGCACATGGTCCCCACTGTTTAACGTTTTTCAATATGCAGACACACACACGCACACACACACCAACACACGCACAACAAAACTACCCTCGGAAAAGTTAAGAAAAACACAGCAAGAATTTTAATTTCATTTTTGTGCAGTATTTTAAAGTTGACTTTCGACTTACCTGAGTGCTGCTCTCGTCTTTTTTTTGGGGCAGAATTTGACTCCGACTTAATACGCGTGGGAAAAACAACAATGGTGGCGCGCGAGAAAAATGGAAAACTTGATATTACTTAGCTGGCGCTGCTTTTTGGCTATTCTTAAGCCGCGGGAAAGCAACTTTTCCGCTGCGGCACGTAGCGCTCATAATTATGTGGATTTTGGAAATTAAGTAAGCGACTGCTTGACAACTTTTGGGTATGAAGACACTGTGATAACGATTAACGCTGCCTCCCCCCCCCACTCTTGATGCTGTTGATGCTCTTCGGCACTGATTTATGCACAGCTTGAGTAACAACAGGTGCGGCAAATTCGGGTGCTTAAGTCCCGGCTCCCACCCAATATGCCAGCGGCGCGGCTCAGCTCGGCTCGGCTCAGTGCAATGCAACTTGCAATTTAAATTCCGAATTTGTTAAACTGTCACAAACGCTCTGAATGCGAAATGAGCACAAGGCTCAAAACATGCGAAGCATAATTATATGAGCACGCCTAAAGTGGATGAAGAGTGGGTGGCAGGATAACATGCTGGTGGCCTGGCTGACTGGCTGGCTGGCTGGCTGGCTGGCGGAGTTGCCTGCAGGTGGCGCAGGCCAAGGAAATTGCTTCAAACTGGCTTGCCGGTGCTAAACAAACAAGCGGCGTTGAATTACGATGCCGCACGCACGTGGTTGCCACAGTCTGCTGCCGCTGCTGCTGATGTTGCAGGTGTGGGTATCCAGAGGTGTGTATGCGAATGTGTGTGTATGAGTATGCTGGCTGCTTGGCAGCCCCAAACCCCCACATGAGTAATAGTAATGATGTTGCCTCCACTCAAGATGTGTGACGCTGCCACCAGGCTTATGAATAAATTAAGAAAAGGCCGTCCCGGAAAACGGGGCCACTGGGAGGCGACGGAGGCTTGGCAATCGGGTGGTTGAACGTTGGAGGCTCTCGAGGTAGGCAAAGCAAAAGCGTCGCGAAAATAAAACAGACAACGCATATAATAAAAGTAGGCAATTTGAATGCGATTCATGAGCGAAGTGCGAATGAGCAGCAGCAAACATATCCTGTACAGCATCCTTGCTAAGGTTTAGCATTGCTTTAAGGGAATGTTGACTTTTTTCAATATTATATACATTTAAGACATTAAATAGTCGAATTTGGTTGTGTAACCAACATTTTATATCATATACTACATACAACTTTTATGTGCTTTTCTATTGTAAATATTCACAAGATTCACAAGCAAAAAAAACATAAATGTTTTAGCTTTATTAGTGGTGTAACTAATTACTTAAATAGACCCATCATTAATAATGTAGCTAATATAATAAATTGTATGTACATGTACATGTACATGTACATGTTTATCTGCTAGTCGAAACGCCCTTGAGTAAGTCTCGATTACAGGTCTTAGACATAGCCATAGGGTGTGGCAAGAGGGCAGGACTGGAGATAAGATAAGACGGCAACTGAAGATAATGCCATTTAAATAGAATCTGGCGACTGTTGGAAGGAGCCTCGGGATACTCCAAACTGCAGGACATAAAGAAAATGTCAGCACTGACACGCAGCACACAGCTATGTGAATGATGATGAAGTGAGAGGCCAACATGGAGTGGGATGGCATGGGTGCTACGATGAGCAATTGGTGTAGAGCTGTAGCTCGCACAGGTGATTTACATAGCATATTTAAATGGAGCACTTTGTGAACTCGCACACGACACGACACGACACGATATCATCATCATCGTCGTCATCGTCATCTTCATCCTCATGGCCCATAACAAATGTTGCACAAAATAAAGAAAGAGCGAGAAAGAGAGAGAGAGAGAGAGAGAGAGAGAGTAGAAGAAAACAAGTGCTAGACATCGTTCACTTCAAAAGCAGGATAAGGAATTGCGCTTGGCAAGGACGCTGCAAGCATAAAGAACATATTTTGACTAAGATGTATTACAAGCGACAGCATAAGGAGTTTGACATTTTTATTATGTTGCCGCCAGCGTTGAGGAGCCAGAGAAAGAGAGGCAGTCAGATGGAGAGAGAGAGAGAGAGAGGGGCTAAAAAATATTATTAGTGCATCAGCATTTAGCTTGCAACTTGCTAGTTTCATTAGGTTCGGCTTACCCCCCAAAAATGTGCACCAAATGGCTTTGCAACTGAGGCCGAAAGAAGCTTGCGATGCGCACATAATTCAATTATTCTTACACGCAGAGCCAAGAAAGTGATTTGGCCGCGCGACAGAACAAAAGAAATACAATTTATTTTAAATAAATATGATTTATTATGTTTGGCATGCCTCCAATCCCAAACCCAGCCAGCCACTGGCCCCATTCTTCGCTCCCCGGCCACCACACGAAGGGCAATCTACATGAAGGATTACGGAACATGAACGCCAAGTTTGCACAGCACTCAACGGCTGCGATGCGCAATGGAAACATGAGACTCCCCCTCTACCAGCTCCACACACCCCACAACCCAATCCCCCCTACCATTGCATAAGGCAAATTTGACTTAAGGTACACTTTGCGTTTTATGATGATGACTTAGGGAGCAGTAAGGAAAAAATAAAATAAAATGAAATAAAAAGACCTGCTAGGAAAAAGCTGCCATCGAAGGGCTTAAATCTCAGGCAAAGGCAAATATCCATCAACAGGTTTTGAGTATTGACAAACATGAAAAGGAAAATACACACACACACACACACACACACATACTATGTGATTGAAATTTGATGATTTTGATGGATGGGCTCGACGAGTATTTATATTGAACACATGAATTGTAAGTGCTTAAGGTCGATAATAAAGAATGAATTGAATTGTAGGGTTTGGGCATGAAATAAGTGTATGTACATACATACATAAAGTAAGCTCATTTTACAAAATATCATATATCCGTTGAGTACTTTATCTAATTGATATTCCATTAAGCATCCGGATGTTAGGTGTGCTGGTGTTGGATAAAGGCACAATATGTCGGCAGGTATCTCAATTTCATTCCTTGAAGTTGGCTCCAGTGATGATGTTACATCCTTTTAGACATTTGGAAATTCAGCAATATTTGTTATTGAAAGAGCCGTCGTAGAAGGAACTCAATGGAATTCGTTCATGCAAGCAGTGGCTGACTAACTCAACTTATAACTATAAGGCAATCATGTGTTAAAGTCCAAAGAAATCTGCATAGATAATCTAAACCGGACACGTGTCATTTGGGGCACATTATTCAAATAACACTAAATTACATTGCACAGTTGTAATCAACTGTGCTGCCTATTATCCTACAACATGAATTTATTCATGTCAGCACAAAATACCATTTAGCAGGACATAAACGTGAAGTCAGCACAACAAGAACAATAGCAATAGCAAATGTAACAGTCACAGCAGCAACCAGTTGAATATGAATATGAATTTAATTTCACCACTACAGTGCACATAAATACAAGAGATCATCTTAGTTTAGCATTTAAGCTAGCAGCCGTGTGAAAGTCATTTCGAATAGTACTCGGAATGTCATACAAAGCTAGCTAGCATTCAAACATATGAATAACACACAAGAAGGATTTTTTGCTTACACAATGTAGGATATTTGTATTCTCAGTAAATGTGTAGATATAATAATGCAGACTACAATCCGAATATATAGATCATACGCTGCTTTAAAGTAGCCACAATTCAAGCTTTTCAAAGAGCATCGATTTATTTAAAATCTAAACACTAAACGCTGGCCATTTAACTCGGCGGAATACCATAGTCGGGAGTGCGCGACTACGAGATACCCTGAACCCAGTCCTTACAATCATTCGTACTAATCTCAACACACACATGCTGCAGTACAAGCAGTACAAGCAGTGCAAGCGGCTTAAGCAGTTAGCTTGCTTTTTCGCTGAGCCCCACACAATGGATTTGGGGCAAGCAATTGTCGATAGTATGTGTGACCAAACCAAATTGCAAGGTCGTACCTTCAAAAATGGGTTTTTTGAACTTTTGGGGGGTTTGGGGGGTGGTATCCAAAAAGTGAAATATTTGTTACATGTGTATGCTATTCGAGATTGTACTTGCCAAATTTGGGGCCTCTAGCTCTTATAACTTTGAAGTTATGTCCCAAAAACGCTAGTGTGAAATCTAAATTTATCGATAACTTTTAAACGGTACGAGCTATCGATAAAATGAAATTAATTTGATCTGCCCCGGGATTAGGAGAACTTATATTCCAAATATGAAGTCTCTAACTCTTGTAGTCTCTGATATTCGCGTATTCATACAGACAGACGGACAGACAGACAGACAGACGGACATGGCTAAATCGACTCGACTGTTGATGCTGATCAAGAATATATGTACTTTATATGGTCGGAGATGCTTCCTTATGCGTGTTACATACTTTTGCACAAAACCATAATACCCTTTTTACCCATTTTTAATGGGTTCCCTAAAACCTTTGGCAGCGGGCAGGCAAATAGGATATTTATGGACCACAGCAGCCTGTGGACAGTGGGCAGTGGGCAGTGGGCAGTTGGGTTGTAGCCGGACCTGGTCAGCGTGGTCTGTGCAAATAAACACACAAAATGCGGGCTGTACTGTAGCATTTTGAGTCAAGCTTTTATGCATAACTAATTGGCTCGGGCCAGAACCAGGTCCGGCAGTGTGCTCCCTGTGGGTCATTTTTGTGCCTGCGCCTGCCTGTGAGATTATAAACAACAGCGGCGTAGAGTCATGCCGGCTCCTGCTGCTGCTGCTGCTGTTGCTGGCAAATACGGCAGGTCCTTTAAAGGACTCCTCGCACCTCGCACCCCGCATGCCCGAAGCAGCAGTCGTGCGTGCCGGACGCATTAAAAGCGTTGGCGCCTTTAAGCGGACGACCAACAACGGCAGCTGCCTGGCTCCAGGACTTCGGCTCCAGTTAAAGTGCACATTTGGAACAATGTTGCTGTTGCTGTTGTTGTTGTTGTTGTTGTTTTGTTGCTTGTCATCAGCATCGTTATATTGTTATGGCCATTGTTGTCGACGTCGTTTGCCGCTCGCTTATCCCCTTCGTTCCCAGCCTGCCAGCCTGCCAGCCTGCCTGGCTTCCTCGGCACCCGTTCCAGTCGCGCCTTCCTGTTGTTTCTGTGTTGTCAGCTAATTGAATTTTCAGCATGAAATTTAATTTATCTTTGTTGTTTGTTTGCGCAACAAATGGTCGACAAAAACAAAAAAATGCAAATCCAAAAGTGAAAACAAGTTAACAGTATTCCGTTTTTTTTTTGGTTTTTTTTTTTTTTACTTATTTTGTAATTTGGCGCACTGGCAAATCGGTTTGGCTTAGTTTGTTTATTTGTTTTATCACGCAACATAAATAAACGAAACATTGTCATTTGCTCTCTTTCACAGCTAACGAAATGAAGTGGATGCAAACGCTGTTCATAATCTGCATTGCATTGCAGCTAGTTAACTGTAAGCATTATCTAATATACCCATTAAAGCCACTAAACATTAACAAAACGCCCACAAATTACAGCAGCTGAAACGAATTTGCCGCCAGTGTTTACACAGACTCTCAACAATATTGTGCTCTATGAGAATGTGCCACTGGGCACCGTGGTCTTTCGGCTGGAGGGCTACGATCCGGAGATGAGCAATGTTACATTTGGCTCCATTGGATCGGATCACTTTAGTGTGGATCCAGTTTCTGGCAATATAACACTGGTGAAGCCATTGGATCGCGAGGAAACGGACAGTTTGACATTTTTGGTATCGATCAGAGATCGCGTCGATCCAAACGGTGAATCCGAGCGGGACAATGTTGTGGAACAGCCCATTACATTTATCATACTCGATGAGAATGATAATCCGCCAGAATTCCAAGATGTAAGTTGAAAGTGCTTCAGAAAATGCTTCAAATTATTTATTTCGATTGGCTTTCTCTTAGACCCCTTATGAAGCGGACGTCAACGAAGATGCAGCTGTGGGCACCACAATATTCGATAAGATTTTGGTCAAGGACCGCGATACCATTGGTGACAGCTTGGATCTCAAGTGTCTATCACAGCAGCAGAGTCCTGAAGCGTGCAGCAAGTAAGACCATAACAAGGAATAATAACACCTTGCATTTATAACCCGGACAACCTTTTTACAGATTCCGCTTGCAGCTGCTGACCCGAGAGGCGACCGTCCTTACAGCTGCCGTGGTGCTAAACGGCAGCCTCAACTACAACCAGCGTATGATCTATCACTTCCTGATCGAGGCCAGCGATGGAGTGCACAAGACACAGACAACATTTGAGGCGCGCGTCAAGGATGTGCAGGACAAGCCACCAGTTTTCCAGGGTTCACTCTCGACAGTCATCGATGAGGACAGTCCCATTAATACACTAGTGCTCACCGTTCATGCACGTGATGGCGACACGGGCGAACCTCGGAAAATAGTCTACGATCTGCTGAGCAGTAAGTAAATCAATGGGATGGTAGTTGACCTTAACTGGAGTTGAATTGCATTCTGCTTAGTTCCCATACCCAAATAAATCGATCGATCGGACATACTTTTTACATTTGGCCAAGTGCAAATCACCTTACTTAAACCATATACTTCTCCCTTCTACACAATCTCCATTTAGATCCCAATGACTACTTTCTTCTGGACTCGCACAGCGGCGAACTGCGCACGGCGAAGCCCTTGGACCGGGAGGCACTGACTGATTCGACAGGTCTAATTACACTGTTGATACGCGCCCGTGAGCTGGTTAACGGTGTGCCAAGTGATGATCCGCTTACCAGTGCGACGGCCCGGGCAACAGTGACAATTCGCGATGTGAACGACTCGCCACCCACGTTCAATAAGAAGGAGTATGAGGTGTCGCTGCTGGAGAACACCCCAGAGGGCACACCACTGGCCCTGGACATGAGCGTGAGCGACGCTGATGTAGGCATTAACTCGAAGTTTGCGCTGCGCTTGGAGGATGTGTCGGGTGTGTTTGACGTGGAGCCCAAGCTGGTCAGCGGCTACTCGCAGGTCAACATACGTGTTGCCAACGGCACTTTGGACTATGAGAATCCGAATCAGCGCAAGTTCATTGTCCTGGTGATTGCCGAGGAGACGGACACGAATCCCAAGCTCTCCTCAACGGCAACCATCACGGTTAGCGTTCTAGATGCCAATGACAACAAACCGAACTTCGAGCAGGAGAGCTACTCGGCCACCGTCTCGGAGGCAGCCTTGCCCGGCCAGTATATCACAACGATAACCGCCAAGGATGTGGACTCGGGCAGTTTTGGGGACGCAGGCATACGCTACAGCCTCTCCGGCACCGGCGCCGACCTTTTTCATGTCAACGGGCAAACCGGCGTCATTACCCTCGGCGATTGTCAGCAGCCAAGCAGTAGCAGCAGCAGCAGCAGCAGCAGCAGCAACAGGCGCCAGCGACGTGACCTCCATGAGAATGACAGCGATGGTCATGCACTCGAAATGCTCTCCATGGAGGCGGACCACAGCGTCGACCAGCGACAGATTAACACAGAGCCCACCGTGCACTACACGTTAATCACGCAGGCGCCGCTGCAATCCCAGACAGCACCAGCACCAGCAACAACAACAACATCAGCGGCAGAAGCGGCAGCGACTGCTAATGACGACAAAGCTGCCAGCAGCAAGGCAACACCGACGTGTCTGGACTATGAAACGGAGACCACGTACTTCTTGTCATACAAGGTGAGTGCGAGTGTGGGGAGCCAGGTTGACAAACAATGATTTGTATTAGCTTGTGGCAGAGCCCGTTCGCTAAGCTACGCAATTGGTGATAAGATCAGGTGTAGTTTTGGTCGGCATCCAACAACCTGGATAATTTGTTGTCTATATGTTAAGAGAGATGTTATTTGGTATGTATAGTGCTAAATATATATTAAGTCAATGCTCACTTTTAGTTTTAGTAAACTGAAATTCCCAAGTATGGCAGTTTCAATGTTTTCCTACAGTCAAAAATACCAAAATAATCGATTAAAAAAAACAAAAAATTGTTAGATCATGACAAAATAAAGAAGATAATCTCTACAGCACAGATAGTAGACAAATTTGAGTAACAATAATAAAAGCTTTACTTAATTCAAGAAACAAATTTGAATTGAAATTGATGTTTCTTATAGTATATCAATATTTGTCTCGAAAATCAAAGATAGCAACAGCCCAGTGTTAATTAAACAAATGAAATTATTATGAAAGTTGCGCTCTACTTTAACAGTAGCTTTAGTATATTATTAATTTATCTATCTAATCTATCTATAAGCTTAAATTAGGGTATTTACACGCCGACATAAAACTTAGATAACTCATCAATATATTCAATGCAATATGTTATTTTCTGTGATTACTATGCAGGCCACCGATGACAATGGACAAGGTCAGACCTCAGTGGTCTCGCTCCGCATCTCTGTGAGCGATGCGAACGATTCGCCACCCGTATGTGAGAGTCCACTGTATCGGGCCAGTGTGGATGAGGGCGCATTGGTATTTGATTCGCCGCTGGTGGTGAAGGCACGCGATGCGGACACAATGTCCACGATTAGCTATCGGATTATTGGCTCGCCACAGATTGAGAGCATCTTCGACATAGACAAGCAGAGCGGCCAGATCAGCATACGACCCAACGCCAGCCTGGATGTGACGAATCTGAAGAGCGAGCAGCTCATCTTTGTGGTGGAGGCGAATGATGGACTCTTTACGGCCAACTGTGGCGTCAACATAACAGTGCGAGATGTCAACAATCATGTGCCCAATTTCGTACAGCTGACCTACAGTGCTGTCGTCGAGGAGAACTCGGAGATCGGCACCAGCGTGGAGAAGCTGCAGGCCACCGATTTGGATACGGGCAAAAATGCCGAGCTGCGCTATCGCATACAGCAGGGCAGCTTCGATGACTTTGGCATCGATGAGCGCACTGGCGAGGTGTTCGTCTCCCGCAAGCTCGACTACGACAGACGCAACACATACCATCTGCAGGTGCAGGCCGCCGATCAGGGCACGCCCAGCTTAACGGGCACCGCCACGCTGACCATCAATGTGCAGAACAGCAACGATAAGGATCCCTACTTTGTGCCGGCCACACAGCATGCGGAAGTGCGTGCGGATGCGGTGACTGGTCACCTGGTCTACACACTGATTGCCCTCGATCCCGATGTGGCGACGCATAATGCGCTCGAGTTTGCCGCCACCGATGACATTACGGCCATTGACAAGGAGGGCAAGGAGCTGCCGCACAGCGAACAGTTCAAGGAGTACTTTGCCATCACTCGCGATGGCAAAGTCCTGGTGAATCGGCAGCTGGATCGCAATCTGTTTGCCGTGATGCGCATCAATGTGCTCGTGACGGACAGCACAGCGCCAAATGTGCAGCAAGGACGCGGCCTGCTCATCATCCAGATCATCGATGTCAATAAAATACCACCGGTAAGTGCCATTACACTATATACACTATACAATTTACACCAATTGCTTTATGACTACTACTATTATTACTACGAGATGGACCGAAACCGTTGATTGGCTATTTCGAATTCATCGGTGCTTTCGCGCTCAAGATGCGCTCTGTTCTCCCTGTAGGCCATATGCGGTGCAACCTGATGATGCTTATCCGAGTAGATATTGCTGTAAATAGAGAGAGAGAGAGAGAGTGAGAGAGAGAGAGATACTGATTAGCACAGTATCATAGCCGAATGCACGTTTGATCCTTACAGCACTAACAAACAGCAGATGGTCTTGCCAATCATCTTGGCCATAAATATCACAAACACAGAAAAGGATTGCGAATATAGATACTTAAGGCAGCCATATCCCAAGGCCATCTCGTACATGTTCAAGCCCACACTATCAAAGATCTGCACAATTATGGTTGGCATCAGCAGCTCCGCTTGTGAGTTGGTCAGAATGGGATAGCTGCGTTCAGGATTGGTGGGGAATCATCAATTAGAGTGATCCGATTGAAAATGAGAGACAAATGCAGGTGGGGATAGATAGAGATTTCACTTACATTGCAACAATATGAGCGGCAAGACCAACAAAACAGAATATAAAACGCATTAGGATCAAACCAGATATGAGGAATATGAACAGTTCGTGTATCCAAAGCTCCTGCTTGGCCGCATTGACCACCAGTTTAACCTCACGCAAATCCGAGTGCAATCGATAGACATTCAACGCCGTGGCCTTGTACAATATGCCGATAATGTTTATAAAGATTAGTTTCAGCTTCCCGTCGAACATGCCATGAGTCATTTTGAGCGTGTGAGAGCAACCGAATTTCGAAATAGTCTCTGATTCAATTCTCATGAGTACCACGATTACTTCTACACACAGAGATTCAATGCACCCTGGAGCCCGGCACAGCCGCTGATCAAACTGCAAATGGTCGAGGAGCAGCCAGTTGGCACTGTACTGACCACTCTGCAGGCCAGCGATGAGGACTCCAGCATTGGCGAATTCAACATAACGGCCAATGATTACTTTGCCATCAATCACACCACCGGCGCCATCTACGCGACGGCTCGCCTCGACTACGAGTCCGTGAAGGAGGTGAAGTTCATGGCCACGGTCAGCGATACGGGTGTGCCAGCGTTGACAGCCACCGCGGACATTGTCGTGGACATCATCAACCTGAATGACAACGAGCCGCACTTCACCCAGTCCGAGTACTACTTCAACATTACGGAGAACTCACCACGTGGCACCGTCGCCGGCAAGGTGGAGGCCCATGATGGCGATGTGGGCGCCTTTGGTGAGCTGACCTATACGCTAATCGGCGAGAACAACAAGTACTTCAGCATCGATGCCTACACGGGCAACGTTATGGTTGCGAATGCATCCATATTGGATCGGGAGCAGCTCAAGGAGCTTACGCTGTCCGTTGTGGCCCAGGATAAGGCACCTGCGACGGTTCAAAAGTCAGCGACGGCAACGGTGAGTGATGAAAATGGATTAATACAGATGCAGTCAATCAATCGGAGATTACAAATGCTTAGCAACTCAATCGTAAAATTCGCATTTCCGGCTTTAATCAAATTGAAAAGAAATGGGCTTCTACATTTTAGCAAACACTGAAATACAGACTGGACAAAAACCACTCTTATTTCTGTGTTATTTTTTTTCTTCTTATAAATTCTAAATAATGGGACTAATGAAATGCCAAAGATTTGGCTATTAGATATTATGTGTAAAATATGAACTTTTCTTACAAAAGACTTTATCTTTATTATACATATCTCAATTTTAAGTTAATGTGTACGGAAAACAGTCCGACACAGAAAATAAACATTAGAGATCATGAGTTAATATAGATGAAGAAAAAAATAAACATATATTGATTTAATGTGTGGTTCTCCCTACTCCAGATACATATTAACATTCTGGACGTAAACGATAATGCGCCCGTGTTTACGCGCCCCGTCTATAACTCGACGGTGTCGGAGAATGCAGCATATCAGCCTCCAGCCGCCTTACTGCAGGTGCAGGCCATTGACCTGGACGAGGGACTATTCGGAGATGTGCGCTACATTATAACGGCGGGCAATGAGCTGGGCCTGTTCAAGCTGGATGCACAGTCGGGCATCATCTATCCGGCACAGAGTCTGACGGGCAAGCACGGTGTCTATGAGCTGCTGATCTCGGCACGTGACACTCAGGGATCGGGCACCATGGAGAGCACTGCGAAGGCAGTCATAAATGTGTTGAGCGTGAATCGTCATCGACCCGAGTTTGTGATTCCTGCGCTGTCGAATGCCACCATTGAAATACCTGGCGATATTGTGCAATCGGACTATTTGCTACTGACCGTCAAGGCGCTGGACAATGACACCGATGGCACTGGCAAGCTCACCTATCACCTCCAGGTCAACAATCAAAACATGCAGCAGACGACAGAGTTCAAGATCGATGAGAACACAGGCGAGCTGCGCTCCAGGCAGCAGCTCAATCGCAAGAATCGCGCAAAGTAAGTACAAATCCAGTTCAAGTATTGAAAGTAAAGACTTTGAGATGCTCTTTATCCAGCTCCGAATTGCCATAACTTACATTATTCTCCTTTACTTATTCTTCCGTCTGCTTCACTCCTTTCACAACATTTTAATCTCTGATCATTATGAAATTGTTAGCGCTGAAATTAGGTATGGTAAATTTGGTAAAAACTAAAAATAAAAGGCTATACAACTTTTCGATTTGGAAACTGAAATAAATATATACCAAAACTGGTGTTAATAGTTTTAATAATGTCCGAGATTTTGTTGTTTATGGTGGAAGGAAATATGTAAAAATTAAAATGGAAATCATCCACTTTATTTGGTCGGAGATGTTTCTTTCTACCATACTATTCTACTTTACTAAACGCTTTTTATTATTTTATATCTCAAGCTATAATATTTGATGTGTGTTAATCACTTTCTAGCTATGATATCATATTGGTGGCACGTGATGCTGGCAATCCGCCATTTGAGTCGCTGCGTCTGCTGACTGTCAGCATTGTGGACGCGAATGAGAATCGTCCCGAGTTCCCGGACGCCTCCAATCCGTACAAGGTGTCGATCAATGAGAACAGCGGACGTGATGTCAAAATTGGACACATTCAGGCAGCGTCGCGTAGCAAACACAATCGCGACATATTTTACTATATGCTGCTGGGCAACGAGGATGGCGCCTTCTATGTGGACAAGCTGACGGGGGATATATACACGAACAAGAGTCTGGATCGGGAAGAGACCGACGCATATACCCTGTACATATTGGCCAGCATTAAGGCGGACTTGCACATATCCGAAGAGGAGCGTGCCTCGTTCTCGATTAAGACACTCAATCGCGATAATACGGTGGCCAAAGTGGCCATCACCGTGTTGGATGTGAATGATAATGCGCCCGTTTTCGAGAAATCCATCTACTATGCGGGCGTCAATGCCAATGCCAAGATGAATGCGGCCATAACGCTGGTCAATGCGAGCGATGCGGATCAGGGCAAAAATGCCAAGATCGAGTACATGATAGTTGCCTCCAATCTGTACAAGTTCGGTGCCAGCAAATCAACGGGCTCCATTGTGCCCAGTCCGTTTGCCATTTCGCAAGACGGTCGCATCACTGCCAATACCATAATGGCGGAGTACAATCAGGATCGCTTCGAGCTGGATATTGTGGCACGTGAACTGGAAGAGCCTCAGCGATCGGCCAACACCAAAGTGAATGTAAGTTAATGATGGCGGTGGTAGAATAATCAATATATTATGTACATATGCATGTGTATAATGAAAACTTTTGCCCTTTCAGATTTGGGTCTTTGATGGCACACAACTGGTCAGGGTGATACTCTCACGACCGCCCGAGGAGGTCTATCAGGAGCAGGAGGAGATTATAGCCGAGCTGCGTAACGCCACACAGCATCGCATCATTGTGGACGAGATACGCTTCCATTTGGATTCGATTGGACGCATCCGCATGGATTGGTGCGATTTGTACTTCCATGCTGTGGATCCGCAGACGCAACAAATTGCGCCCGTCGATGAAATACTCAAGGACATTGACAGGAACTATGATTATCTCAAGGTAGCTCTAACTGAATTGTCTAAGGTCGTAACAATGCCAACTCACATCTCGCTCTTCACAGGATTACTATGCTGGCTTTGCCATTGAGAACGTTGTGCCCGCCTATATAGCCATTGTGCAGGATGAGTTTGATCTGGCCGTTGCTGGTTTGGTTGCCCTGGTCATAGTTCTGTTTGTTGGCGTCATTAGCTTCATTGTGCTGTGCTGCTGTCTGAAGCATTGGAATCTATCCGTGCCCGTTGAGACGCGTCGCAAGGAGGCGCTGATTAAAAAACAAATCATTGAGGATTTGAATACGACCGAAAATCCTCTTTGGATAGAACAGTGCGTTTGCTTTATATCTCTCCGAATTGGTCAGTTGTTAATGTTATTGTTATTGTTTGCAGAAAACTCAAGCTATATGAGGAGCAGGAGCTAACCATGCAGGTCTTCTCGGAACCCGATCACATATCCAACTCGGATGCACCGGGCCATTTGGATCACCGCAGCTCACTGGAGCAGGTGCATCATGGCCAGACGGTAGATAACACATATGCCACCATACAGCCGCGCAACAATCAGAATCGCCTGACCGCCGGCTCGGGCAGCAATGGCGGCGTTGGCTCCCTCTCCATGCGCAGTGGTGGGGCGGTCAGCGCCGGCGCTGGGCTGCTGCTAGCCCGCGTCGATCCACATGTCAATGATTTTGCGGACTATGCAACGCTGCGCAACAATCGAGCACCCTCTGTAAGTAGAAAGTCGCATTTTCCATGGATGGATGGATTAAGAATTTTCCATTATTGCAGATGTACGAGTTTACGGGATCCACATTCCAGGCACCCATACGGGATGGCGATGACGCCGTGGCCGAGCTTATTTAAGCAGTCAGTCAACTGCAGCTAAACAGCTAAATTGTAAATTATGTAGTAGCTAACTATATTGAGAGAACCCTTAGTTCATCTGATCTGATCTTTTGCATTTCCTGAGTTTGCCGTTGCGTTTATACAACAAATATTTATACAAGTGCATATACAGACACAAGCATATATATATATATACATATATACATAGCGTAGTAGTATGCCAACGATTATATAAACTCAACTAATCACAAGAAAACAAAAACAAAATACTTGCAATAACAACATATTATATTGTGCAAACAGCTACAAAAATCCCCATAGTGGAATTTCTCCCGCATAAATTATGACAATAATATATATGAAAAAAAAACATATATATATATACATATATATAAATAAATAAATATATAAAAGAATATATTGACGATGTCTAGCGTTAAATGTAAGCGTTACTCATATACAACTAGTTATGGTTGCAATTATTAGTTGTCTTTACTCGAATAACGCCGCGATATTAGTTTAAATGCCCACTCATTTTGTATTACTAAGTTATACTACTTAGAAAAAGACTAAATTATTTGCTCTTCCAATTCGTATTACGTTAGTTCTTGGTCTTTAATTGTTAGTCCTAAGTTTATAGTTTAATTAGCCACGCTTGCTCATACACATACCTTTGTAAGTTTAGTTTAATATACTCTATATGTAACATGTACAAGAAACCAATGTGCAGTCATCCCAACTGCTCTATTGCATTCATTAGAACAGAGTCATAACTCATTTGTTTGCATTTACAGTATACATACTATATAATAAATATAAAAATAAATAATATATATATTAATGGTAAAAGGGATGATTTTTGCTTCTGAAAAAGGTGTCCTTGCTCTGTTTACTGCTACCTGTTGATATTTGTTTGTCCGGTAAACAACAGTTTTCCCCGTTGCTGAGAGGCAATAGAGGCATTTCGGTTTTTTTAAATCAACAAAAATTGCTGAACACTCAACCGACTACACACAGAAATAGTTTCGATACATAGGAATAATTTTTTTAGTTCAACATAAAGGAAAAGCGCAAAAATCAACAAGATGGATGAAATGGAGGTATCGAGCGTGGGCCACTTTCAGACCCTGGTCCGCTACAACAATCCGGTGCTCGTTGTCAAGCATCCGGACAAGAAAGGCGCTCCGCTGACGGAGCTGGAAATGAAGCGTCCCCAAACGGCCGGTGCCCTATTAGATACCAAGAAAGAAACTGAGGAGATATTGAACTCGATACTTCCACCACGTTGCTGGGAGGAAGATGGTCAACTGTGGCAGCAATCTGTGTCCAGTACCCCGGCCACACGTCAAGATGTTATCAATTTGCAGGAGATGCTGGACACACGCCTGCAGCAGACCCAGGCCCGCGAAACGGGCATCTGTCCAGTGCGTCGCGAGCTCTACTCTCAGTGCTTCGGTAAGTGTGCGCAACATTTACTCATCTAACTATTTCAACGGGCGTGTTCCTGCAGATGAGATAATCCGTCAGGTGACCATTAATTGCTCGGAGCGCGGTTTGCTGTTGTTGCGCATTCGCGATGAGATCGCCATGTCGATGGAGGCCTATGAGACGCTGTACTGTAGCTCGGTGGCATTTGGTATGCGTAAGGCTCTGCAGGCACATGAGGAGAAGGAAATGCTGCGCGACCGTGTCAAGACTTTGGAGTCGGATAAGGAGGCACTCGAGGAGATTATTGCCGATATGAAAATGAAGCAGGAGCAGGACGAACGTCGCAATGCCGAACTCCGTGCCTCCGAGGAGAAGAAGTTCACCGAAGAGATAACATTCCTGAAGAAAACCAATGCTCAGCTCAAGGCACAGCTCGAGGGCATCACGGCACCAAAGAAGTAGATGCTCCACATTAACAGTGTCATTGTTTGTATTTTATTGGTTTTAATGAATTGTTAAAAATGATTGGAATTAAATGGACCGAGCAACAGCTAAGATTCATCAGCAGCCTTGCTACTTTCATTAGCTGCCTGCTGAGTCGGGTTCTCGGCATCTGTTTTATCTTCAGCTTCAGCTTCAGCTACAGCTACAGCTTCTGCTGCTGCTGCCTGCTCCTGTGGCTGTTGCTGCTGCTGCTGCTGCGGCTCCACTTCAGGCTCATCCACATTAATCTCGTTAAGTATGAGTGTGGGCTTAAAGGCTTCCGGCGTCTTTTTGTTCGTAGTTTGCTTTGCTGCTCGCTTCTGCGGCGGCTCATCGTTGGGTTCCGCTGTGTCTGCAGTTGCACTCTCATCATCGCCATCTTCATTAGGCAATTGACTGCGCATAGCGCGCAGCTCTTCCTCAGTTGGCAGTGTGTCCTTTAGCTCTTCCATTTTCTTCATGTACAGCTCGTAAACAAACTGTGTCATCTCAGTCATGTTTTCAACGTTTTTGCTTATGTCATCAGAGGCTAACTGGCTGGTCAGCCGCTGGCTTGGATATGCATCTGCTGGCACCAGGCGTAGCTTCAGCGGCCGTTGCATTAGCTGTAGTAAATAGCGAGTTTAGTCTGGAATACAATGCTTATACTATGATATGAGTTTACTTACCAGCTTGAATGTCTGCTGCAATTCCAAGCAGTTCTTGAACAACGAGACGCGTCCAAAGATGTACAACCCGAGACGTGCTCGACTCATGGCCACAACCAATCGACGAACATCGCGCAAATGTCCCACCGCTTTGGTGCGTACCAGTGAGAGGAGTATGTAGTCATTCTGCTGGCCCTGGTACTTGTCCACGGTGGTGATCTTATGCGGCCAGCCGATGAGCGGATTGTTGCCGCAGCGTGCATTGATGACGTCGCGTATGAGATGCTTCTGTCCGTTGTAGGTGGTCAGTATTGATATCTTGGGACCAGGATAGCCCTGCAGCCGCATGTACATGTACAGAGCAACCACATACTCTGCTTCGGCGAGGTTCTGTTTCAACAGACAGGTGTGTGAGCAAATAATTATAAATGAAATACACATTGCTTACCTGATAGAAGTACGGATTGGGCTCGCTTTCGCCCACGCCTTTAAAGTCTTCGACATTGATCAGCTGATAGTCGTAGGCCAAGCCGGCATTTGCCCTTTTATACTCGTCATACTCAAAGATGTGCTGCAGATCGGCCAGTTTCTTGTAGCGCCACTTGTACAGAGAGCAGATGCTGGAACGCGCACGTCCCTGACCATCCAAATCAACGGTGGGCACGCCCAGACGCACCAGACGCGTAAACAGACTCTGCTCCATGTTCGAGTACTTTTGGAAAGCCATGTTTTTGATGACAGGCGGCAGCTGATGATGGTCGCCAATCATGATCCAGCGTTTCAATCGATTCAGACCGTCCAGCGGATTCTGCAGCAGCAGCGGTATAAATGTCTCGATCTCCAGAATTTGGGCCGACTCCTCCATCAGTATGTTGTCATAGCGAAAGCCCAGATTCACCAGCTCCTTTCGTTTGAGCGCAGCGTGTGTGCAAGTCATGGCAATGATTTTCGCCTCTTTGACCAGCAGATATTTAGAGCGATCTAGGCCGGTGCGGAGCAGCTCAAAGGCGCGGAATTCCTCCAGCTCCGTGAAAATGTCGGAAATATAACGAAAGCTGGACTGAGCTATATCCATGAGTTTCTCAAAGCTATCGGCCTTGAAAAGTGGCTGTGGTGCGTCGGCAAAGAATTTGCCAAAGGGAAACTCCGCCTCGAATAACGCAGACAGCTTGGCCAAGTCCGTTTCAGCACTATGTGCGTCCATCTGGCTTTCGAACTTCTCCCAGCGCGCCATCACATTGTATAGGTAGAAATAGCCGGCTGTCTCGCAGGTGTACGCATTGTCACCGCTCACACCGACCGCCTCCTGCAGCCGCTGCACTTGATTGAGCAGATCCATGCGCTTGGCCAGCACATAGTTGACGCGCCCATAGCGACTGTAGTCCTTTTCCGTTTCCAGCGCCTCCTCCCCGTGACCCAGACGCAACAGATGGCGCTCATCAATGTCCAGCGCCATAATCTTCTCGAACAGCTGATTCAGAGCCTGATTGGAGTGCGTCACAATCAGCGTGCGCTGATTGGGCTGATTGTGATAGATATTCGAGATGATCTGCACGGCGACATCAGTTTTGCCCGTGCCGGGCGGACCCACCACCAGAGTAAGTCCCGGCTGCATGCCAGCGCGTATTGCCTCGATCTGTGTGGGCGTGAAGCGTATGCAGTTCCTAAGCGAAGCAAATGTGATGAGAAACTTCCAATTGCATTGTATTTGTTTCCAGTACTTACTGCTTGGGCTTGTCGCTGGGATAGGGACCTCTCGCCTCGTATTGGTAAGGCTGAACACAAATGGATTTGGAGGTAGCTGGCTGTTCCGTCTGCATTTCCTCCGTGTCGCTGTCCCGCTGCTCGGCCACGTCCTCGAAGGTGAGACGATAGGGCGGCGCCCTTTTGTCCACAGCAGCCTCACATTTCAGCTCATAGTTGGGAAAACTGGCTTCTAAGTGCGCGAAGTCCAGAAAAGTGTCATTGAACTCCAGGCTGCGCTCCTGATTAGACATGTTGCTGTAGTGCGCTGCCGCAGGATCGCCATAGCCAAGGAGTATATCATGCAGCCAAGGTGGCACCACACATTCAGTGTTCATCAGATGACGAATGGTTTCCAGCACGGCCTTAAAATTGTTCTCCTTTGGTTTGCGGCGCATCAGAATGTTGAAGCTTTCGTAGACATCGTCAGCGCCCTGCAATGGTTAAGATAATCACATTGATATGTAAGCCACCTGTACTTTCTGACATCGAACAGCGAAATACTCCAACACTCACCTCCTGCAAATCGTCCATGTCCATGCGATACTGATTCGAGTCCAGCCACACGCGATAGCTGCGCTGTTCGCCAGGCAGCATTGGTCGCGGCTCTGGGCCGTCCTCAATGACACGCCCATTGGGGTCCAGCATGCCCTCCACCTCACAGCCGCGCACGGACACCAAACCCACCTGGGGCATGAAGGGCTCTCTAGGATTGTACTTGGTGCCGTACGGCTGTGTGGGCTTGACTGTGATCAGGAAGCAGACATCGTGCTTGCGCAGATTCTCCCACTCATCCTTGATCTCGCGACGCACTGAGAGCGTTACGCCCACATCGGCACGCACGCGTGAAGGCTTCTTCTCGCCCAGATGCGGTTTGGCCACCTCGACAACGGCGAAGCTGGCAATGGGCAGCGCCATGCGGGCCCAGCCGCCAAAGACGACGTCGCCGTCCTCCGACTGCCACGGCAGCATGCGACTAACCGCATCCTCGATGTCCTGCCGTATCTCGTATGTGGACTCCAGCCGGAACAGATTAAAGTTGCGCAGCAGATAGTCGTGCAGCGTCAGGAACTGCAGATTGAGCTTGGGCAGAGCCAGGCAGGTGTCGCCCGTGTAGTACTCGGATGGCACCACGTTCTCATCCCAAATGATCTGCTCCGTGGGGTACAGCGGCATTTCGTTGAGTGCCTCCAGCTGCGAGCAGCGCTTCTCATGTCGCGTGATGAGCAGTTCGCGCAGAAACGGCTCATCCAAGCGATGCCATTGGAATGGCTCGACCGCCTCGTCGGGCACCAGATTGAGAAATGAGGCGATCTGTTTGAGTCCGTCCGCATCCAGAGCACCGAAATGCTTCTCCAGCGAATCGCGATTGTCCACAGTGGCCACGTTGGACAATGCAAAGACACGCAGAGTAGAAAACTTGGCGAAAACCGCCCGTTGCAGCGAGGTGATCTTCTTGTAGTGGAGCTGGGTCATGTCATGATCGGTCAGCGAGTTGCCCGTCACATCGTTGATCTCGAATCGGGTGTAGAATTTCAGCATATCCAGCAGCTACAAGAGAAGACAGCAAACCGTATATCAGTCACTTTCAAAACTTCAGATTTTATAGCTCAACTGGTATTAGAAAGCTATATCTCTGTGTGCAAACTGTTTTGTATATACAAGATAAATATATATGAATAAATATACAAAAAAAAAACAAGTGGGAAAGGATTATCTTCGGCGTGCCGAAGATTTTATACTCTTTTCGAACCGCTAGATAATTTTCACTCTGCCAACTGCAGCTCTTTCATTAGCTGTAAAAACTGATAGCATATCAATTTAAATTTTCTATTGAAATATCAAATTTATTTCCAGTTGTATGGCAGGTATAAGATATAGTGGTCCGATCCGGCCGGCTCCGATTAATCTGATGTATGTTTGAATAATAGGTATCTGTGCAAAGTTTCATCGCGATAGCTTTGAAAACATGGGCTCTATGGCCAAAACCAACTTCGAGTTGTATGACAGCTATAAGATATAGTGGTCCGATCTGGCCGGCTCCGACCAATGTGCTGTCCATTTGAATAATAAGTGTCTGTGCAAAGTTGCATGGCGATAGCGCAAAATTTGACGGAATAGTTTGCAAACATACAGACAGACAGCCAGACGGACATGGCTAGATCAATTTGTTTTGTCATTCTAAGCATACTGGCAGTAACTTTTGGGGGTCACCTACGCTTCGCTTCCTTCTATGCGTTACAAACTTCAGCACAAACTTAATATACTATTTTTTTCGAAACAAGCTACTTGTTGCGCCCTAAAGTTAAGCAGACAGAACCGCTCCTGTACTCCAACTCACACGCGTGCATTGAATGGAACGTATTTCATACCACCTCTACCTGCGTTCACAATTCTACAAACTCACACACACACACACACGCACACGCACGCACACTCACGCATACACAGAAATGCTCTCTTTGGGCCAGCAGTCCAGGTAGCAAGAGGCTAGCGAGAACCGGCTACGCTGCGAGCCGGTCTGTGATGGCCGCTTAAGGTCGATACGTCATCGTTTTGGGCACCGGGCCTGCAGTCGAAAAGTCTACAACCTGTCAACCTTAACTTGGCATTGGGAGAGTGCGAGCTTTGCGAGAGCGCTAATTAAATGAGCAGCATGAAGCAAAAAGCGGTTTAACCATAGTTGACGGAAGTCCTTATTGGGCTCTTTGATGGACAAGCAGTCAGTGTAGCGGAACTATGAAACTCTTTTGCAGCAAAAACATGCTGTCTTTTCTTTGTATACTAAGGAAGGCATCGAATGAAGCTATTATTGTTTGTATTTCTTAAATAATGTACAACGTTTCTTTGCTTTCGTGAGAGATTTGTATGTGTATTTGTGTGTAGGTGTGATTTGACAAGGGCTTCTCTTAGCTGGATGTACAAAAACATATTGTGGCTCCGCTGGCCCGGCCTGGCTCCTACTCCTACTCCCAAGTGCTACTGACAAGTGGGGCGTAATGAAAGACAAGGCACGCGTTTTCAATTGCTGCGAGGGGTTGTTCCAGCTGCAGTTTGCTGGGCTGCACATACGAGTGGGCTACTAGATGAAGAGGCTCTGGAGTCTTATCACATCATCATGCGGCCAGACAAATAACAAACAACGAACCTCACACTCACACACACACACGCACACAAACACACATACAGGCACACTTGGGTTTGCCGGTTCTTTGAATCGCCTGTTTTTACTCCAATTGATAATTTCCGTCGTTCAATTTACAAAATATAAAACGCATGTGTGTGTGTGTATCTGAGTGAGAGAGAGAGAGAGAGAGCGCGAGCGATTTTGCTTCAAAGCCCTGCTTTGTGCTTGGTGGTTGCTGCAACCAGCAAAGGGAAGAGAGCAGGCAGGGGAACGAAACTCTACACTCAACTGCTGCTGCTGCTGCTGCTGCTGCTCTATGTTTCTGTTTCGCTAGTCACTAGAAGTTAAGAGCGCGAGCCGACACGTTCCTCCTTCAGTTCGAGTCAGCGTCGGCAAGAGAGCGAGAGAGAAATATACCGCAACTCATTCGCAATCGCATTCTCAGTCTGAGTCTCATTCTCTGTCGAGTCGGTTCATTGTCTTTTGGAATTTGTGCGCTGCCTGCATAAAAATGCAAACAAAATTTGTTTAGCAAATAAGAAAATGTATATCGTATATATACGGTGGACTATGTGAAACGATCTAGCTTTCGTTTGTATTTCAATATTCAAGCTATAACCTTGTGCTTGTACCTGCCACTGCGTACAACTCTACAAACAATAAAAACTGTCGCGCTTGTCTGGCTGCTGTAGTTTTGGGCATTCAAGTCATGATCTTGGCTCGAAACCGGCATCAGGCACTGCTTTGATGACGCATTCGATTACGATTACGATTACGAGCGCCACTACGTGTATCTGTAGCTGTAGCTGTAGCTGTATCTGTAGGTGTATCTGTAGCTGTAGTCGTCACTGACGCTATTGTCGTGCGAGATGCTCGCAAAAACGCTTGGCGCGCAAATTTCGGCAAACCTGGCCAAAGGCAGCTGCTGTCTTCTGGTCGCGCTGCTGGCCACACTGCAAGCTGTTGCTGTCGCCGCTCGTGTGGCCAACGACAACAGCTCAATGCAGTCGGCTGTGCCGGCAGCGAGCGATCCCAATCTGGTGCTGGTGAACAAATGCTGTGAGAAGTTCGAGATACACGTAAACAATACGTGTCAGCAGGTCAACCAAACTGGTAAGTTGTCAGCCATTGAATTGACCAGATCTACTGCGACTGGTTGTACTATTGCACCAAAACAAAACAAGGCCGTTGGCATGGGCAACGACACGCGTACAATCAGCTGCTGAGCCATTTGGCCATTCAACTTTGGATTGGATTTAAGGCTCTTGGCATGCAACATATGCCCGACATTTAATGGCCCATTTGCTGGCAATCAATGGGGCAGTGAAACGGGCCCCCATACCAAAAAGTCCCCTTCATTGTTTCAACACAAACAGAGTCGTCATGATTTATGCTTTATGTGGGGCGAAGTGGGCGGCGATTCATTTACCAACAGCCACTATTGGCATCCAGTAGCTAGGGGTGAATGCCATATGCTTGTCGTCCAAATTCTAGCACTTCCATATGGCAAGAGGCTTACAATAAATTGGTTAAACATTTATAATATTGGTGGCACAGTTTGCTTCGAGTTCGATTATAGCAATACGACAGCGACATATTTGTAATAGTTGCTTTAAGCTTAAAGAATTTTTGAACTCAATATATACAAATATGAAAATAGTTCCTTAAAACTGTTATCTACACTTATCTAAGCATATTTACAAATTAATAAACACCTACTATGATTTGTTAATCACTAAAATCTAATTTCATCAAGTTAGCTGGCAAAAGGCACACCTTCTCAATAAAATATTTATTTATTTATTAGTGTTAATTATGTCAACTATACAAAAGCAGCAACGATTTAGAATTTGATTGATAAAAAACAGATTATCAGATTAAAGGCGACATAATTTCCATGTAAATGATATCTATATATATTTGAATCGCGATTGTGATATGAATGCCACTGATTCAGCATTAAATAATCATATTAACAGCTTTAGCAGCAAACATAATGACCACAATGGAAGTTCAAGAAATTAACACAATTCTGTCTGTCTGAGAGTCAATTGCTGACGAGATTGGTATGTGGTGAATCTGTATGTGTATCTTCATCTGGATCTGGATACGATTCGCGTGGCTTCAGAAAGTTGCGCACGTTCTGTTCGTGCATTGTAAATATTTATAGACTTGAAGTGTTATTTTATGATTGGCTTTTGTTAGCTGTTGCTGCGCATTGCTCGATTTTCTTCCCCAATTGAAGTGATGCTAATGCAATCATCTTTTTATATACATATGTTCTTTATAGACTATTTCCAGCCCATGTTCACCAGCTACAGCGGCGATCAGAACAGACCAGTAGCGCATTTCAAGTTCGTCATAGGTGTGCCCAACTGTGGCATCAAACAGATGTGGCCTGTCTTGGACTATGCGGGAGTAAGTACCTCAAAATGCCATAACAAATCGAACTGTGCCTAACAAGGCCTTTCTCTTGCAGAGCTATGACAAACTGGTGCTGCTGGACGATGGCAAACTGCGGCACTACACCAATGCCGAGGACGAGGCTGACGAGCAGCGCGGCGTATTGACGGATTACGACGAGGATTTGGCGGAGGCGAACAAGCCACGCTATTATGACTACGAGCAGGGACAGTACTGCCTGGATAAGGTTCGTGTATCATTCATATAGGCAGGCACGAGAGCAAATTTTCATTTAATATTCCATTTATTCTCTAGGCCATTTCACCAGAGCACAAGCACAGTCTGTTTGCCCACATATGTTTGGCCAGGAAGGAGAATAATTGGAATGACTCGAACTTTTTGTTGCGCAAAATCCTCAATCCCATCTTTCATGGCATATCGCTGATTATATTGCTAATCATAGCCATTGTTTACTTTATTTTGCCCACGCTAAGGTGAGAATCGTTTTATGCTTTATAAAGTAGGAAAGCTGAAGAACAGATTTCAGAATCAAGCATCAATTAGTTACATTGTTTAATTCCGATAATTATTTCTTTAATCGGGTTTCTTTTAGCAGAGATCTAGTTGGAAATATAGTGACTACAATTGCCATGTGCCTGATGGTCGCACAGGCTGCGGATCTGGTGTGCATATTCACGGATTTCACCAATCACGTCAGCTTCATTGTGGCGGACATTATACTTTGCTTCAGTCTGTTGGCCGCCTTCTTCTGGCTGAACAGCTTCGGCTATTACATATGGAAAACGTTCCGGTCGCGCAATGTCTTTTTGCGCGTCACAGATGGACGCAAATATTGCTACTACTCCGTATATGCCTGGGGCTGCACGGCTACGATGGCGGTGCTGGCGGTATTCGCACACTACTTCCTGGATGCGGACTCGTACAAGAAGGAGAATATGCGCGGCGAGCAGCAGACAATTGGCTGGCTGGGCATATGCATATTCTTTGCACCCATCGCCTGCACCATCATAATAAACATTTTCTTCTATGTGACCACACGGAAGCTGATTAATCGACGCACCGTCTACGGACGCATTGCGCACAAGCTGAAGGCGAAGTGAGTTGAGCGATGATTTGTATTTGCAGCATATTGATTTGTAATCTGGTTTTGTTTGGCAGCTTCATTATGTTTTCGCTGATGCTGCTGGTCATGTCATTTGCCTGGCTATTCCTCACCATGTCCTGGCTGGCCCTGGACGGCCTGCTCTATGCCCATATCGTAGTGAATGCGTTTCAGGCGCCACTACTGCTATACATCTGTGTGCTGCGGCAGCGGCATGTGACCTTCCTGCTGAAGAAGTCCTGCTGCTACAATGAGCCGCCATCAGCGAATGATTGGGGCGACGAGATGCACTACATGAATGGCAACGACTATTGAGACCGTCCACCTAAGCTAAGCTCACAATGAGCTGAGGCCAAGTTATAGTTGAGCATGGGCCTTAGGGTATCAACTACATGCATAATTTTAAGAACTACTCGTAGCTATGCTAAGTGTTTTTGTAGTTTAACAATGTTAAACATTGAGATTTGTACTTAAAATCACACTAATTTATAACCGAACAAATTAAACAATCAAAGTCTGACACATACCTGACCGAACAGTTTGCCCTCCTCCCGCTGTACCAGCGGACTCATCAGAGCACGCACAATCAGATGACAATCATCCAGCACAGTGTTGAAGAAGCGACGCGTCGGTAACAGCGCCTCCAGATCGATAATGAACTCCAGAAAGCGCTCGCAGTAGTGCACCACATTGCTATTGAGTTCGCCTTCAGCGGGAATGCGTTCCAGTATGTGCAAGAAATCAATGATCAGATTCTGCATAAAGTGACGTTCCCACATTAGATCCGGCTTGGCATTATCCTTTTCCTTTTTCTGCAGGCGCTTCCAGTACTTGCGCCATTCGGGCACCTCACGCAGCTCCTGCTCGCGTCGACCTAAGAGAAGCCAATCGAAGAGTAAATTAAAAATAAGTCACATACATTTATAAATAGACATTTCCGGAATATCTTTTTGATCATGCTTTGGCCTATATGTTACAGGGTACTTTCATGTCAGGCAATCTTTTTCTTTATGTACTTACGCGGCTGCAGGCAGTGCCACATGGATAGGGAGACCAGGCGCTTGGCCTGTTCGCGACACAGCTCGATTTCCATGCTGTTGAAGCAGTGGTTGAGGAACATGAGCAGCGCTGTTCGTTCGCGAAGCGTGCTCCTACTTTTCTTGGTTGTCTGGTCCGGCAAGCAGGAGTCCAGCACGTGGCGAAAGAATGCCGGATACTGCTCGGGCGACTGCTCAAACACATTCCAGACCTCGACGCGCTCGCGAAACTTCTCGTTCGACATGATCACTATAGACATGAGATGTGCATGTGTCGCCGTCTGCCGTTGGTAATTGGGCCATAAATACTGCTCCAGGTACTGGCTAAACTCCAGCATGTTGATGCGGCGTGCGCTGGCCTTTCCGCTTGATATCTCGTCGGCGTAGATGGTGTCGATAATATTCGCATTGTACGGCAAATGCTCGGACTTAGATTCCGGTGACCAGTACTGCGATGCCAGCTGGAAAGATGCAATTTCGTTGCGTTTAGTTTCTAAACGTTTTGTTTTGCGGAGCACCCACCTGCCAAATGACATCAGAGTTGAACTGAGCCAAGGTAAGCGCAACTGCCTTTTCCTTGGGTTTCTTGTTGGCCTCTTTGGCGGCCTGCGCTTGTGTTTGGCTGCGTCGCTTCATTTTGACGCGAATAATTAATGCAATAGAAAGTTTAACACAATGCTGAACTCAACCAAAACAAACGCCGGCTGCATTAGCGGTCAGTGTGACCGTACGCGGTAATCGTGTAAAAACACCTTTTTCACGCGCGCATATCGTTTGCAGCCCTAGTAAGTGAATCGATAGCAAAACATGGTGGCAACACTTTGTCTTTAACGCAAATAAAGTTTGACAGCCATACAAAACATACAACATGTCCCTGCCGATGCCGCCAGAAAACTTAAATGTGAGTATTTACGCTATTAATAACGATTTTGTGTGCATAATATGATTGCATTTGCAGAGCCACATCTTAACAGTGCTCGGCTTGCCGTTAATGGATAAGCTGCTGCAGCTGGAGCTATTGTTTGAACGCTGCACCGTGCGCCAAATACAAGATATTTATCCGCTCCTCGTGCACTCCATATTCGGCCTTAATGGCAATGCTCTCGGATGGGGACTACGGATTACGACCATGGAGAATGCACCGCATTACTTCAACAGACTGCAACATTTCTTTAGCGTTAACGGCATCTGGATGCACATTTGTCACCGGCTCCTAAATGACACAGCTAAATTTGAAATTGATATTAATTTACTGCCCGTAAGTAGCATCCACTTGAGGCACGAGCTCCCCTAACTGTAAACTGCTACTTCTGCCTTCCTTCACAGCGCAAATTCATAAGCATGCTGCAAGCAGGTCCCATGTTCTATGCAGATCTAATAAACGTCGATCCGCTCAAGCATCAAGTGAGCACACTGTCCCTCAATGCGTTTGACTTCTACATCTTCCACTTTGTGCTGCATGCGCTGCAGCCTTTTCACACCATCAATCCCATTGCCATGCAAATACACAATGAGCGCACAAAGACCATCTACCAGTTCCTGACGGCCGAGTACCTGGACAACTTTCTGCCCCAATTTTCGGACGCCCCCATCGAGCCGTCCAATTTCACCAGCAGCGTAAAGGCTCCCCAACAGCTGCCCGCCCAGTCGCTGCAGCCGCAGCGCCAGCTGCGCTACCTCAGGCTACCCAGCTCCTATCGCAATGGTAGCAGCGGGACCGGCGGTGGGAACACTTCACCACAGTCTGCGGACGCCAGTGGTGCTGCTTGCCGCGCTTACGTTTGGCGCTCCGAGTCCGTACTTCACTTCTTTGTGGACGTCTGGCTGCGTTACGACATCGAGTTGGAGCACCATCTGCCCAGCAGCGATTTCGTGCGAGGTGTGCGCACGCTCATCAAGCAGATCCATTTCTTCGCCAATGCAGTGCGTTTGGATCATAGTTCGCTCAGTGCGCTGCGCAAGATGTCGCTGCCCATGGTGAAGGCGCGTATTTATGCGTTTCTCTGCAGCTTGATCGATCGCTGGTCTCTGGACAGTTCACTGAGTGTTGTGCTGGAGCTTTGGCTAAGCTACATCCAACCCTGGCGCTACACTTCGGGTGCAAACAATACTAGAACGTAAGTTACAGCAAATTATTGCTAATTACCACATCTAATTACTTGTTTTTTCTTTGCAGCGCGGGCATAGGCTATGAACCACCTATCGCGAGCTCATTTGACGGCTTCATTATTGACAATCTTATTGTGTACACGCACATCTTTATGCAACTGCTGCCTCGCTTTGAGCGTCTGGACTACTCCGTGTATCGCAATGCGTACATGCTGCACCGCTTTGCCAAGACGTTTGCGCAACAGGATTTGGTTGAGCGTCTGCAGCGTTTTGAGAGTCTGCACTCGGGCAATACCTATGGCTTTGATTCACCGCAGCGCCATGTCAATATATTGAAGTACGTACGATCTGAGGTCCTTAAAGTAACTTTTCTTATTACAGTAATCAATAAATTATTGAAATTTTAATTGCAGCAAATCTCACAACAGCTCATACAATGCGCAATGGAATCCACTACTTAGTCCCAATATACCCAAGCTATTTAGTGATCAAATGCACTCGAAAATTTACAGCTTTTTGTATGCCATTAGCATGGCTCGCAACTCAGTTCTGACGAATAATATAAGTGCGCTGCGTAAGGAGATTCTGGAACGTCAACGCTCGGAGGGCTACCTGAAAAATCTATTTAATAGGTTCATGGGAGAATCGACCCAAGACGAACTAACACTGCGCGATCTCAGTCGTATACCAGAGGTGCTGCGTCAGTGTATAGACGCTTTCTCTCGAACTTTTAACGTAAGTTGCTTTACACTCTGCCTCTTTACTTCAAATAACTTCAAATCTTTGCGACTCAACAGGTGGATCAAGGATCTTTGTCCATGCACGAAACGATGCCTGCGGAACCCATTCCAACGACGTCAACTTCATCACAAAATTTCAGCTTTTTCGATGAGAACAACAGTTTCGACTGCTCCAAAGTGTCACCGCAGCTAATGTCACGGAATGCGTCAAACTTGTTGCCCAACATCGATCCTACGCTAATGCCCATCAAGTTCAATGAGATTAGGCTGCTGGTGAGAGTGCTGCACTTCATATCAGAGACCATCAACAAGAGAGTAAGTTTCACATACATATATATATTCTTTAGCACAAAAACAAATAGTATATAAATAATTCCATTTAGTTTGGCAAACGCATAGAAGCCTTCTACGAACGCGAGGACTTTTGTGGAAAGCTCTTACGACAAGTGCTGTACGCACCCATGACGGAAAAGTGGTTTGAAAAGAGAGATGGAAATGTGGACATTTTTGTAAATGAGTTACCCGCGCGTGTCGGTCTACGTCCGCTTGGCTCTATACCCGCACTTTTCCTGATGTCATTCTCACTGCTCATCGGACACTGGTGGTGTGGTGTGGCGTCCGTTGGACTGCTGGTTTTGTGTGCTTTGTTCTTCGGTTACTTTTCGCTGTTAGCAGCGCTGTCGTAGTCAGTTGGTGTATTTATAAAATTTATATTTGTTTAAATAATAAAAGTAATTTCAATCACTTCATCTATGTATCCATCAGCGCAACACATTTACAGTCGCTAGTTAGACGGCTCGTAAACTGCGATATGATAGAAACGTAACCGCTTCGTAACTATATTATCCGTCGGTCTTATCGCCTTCCATAAACCAACTTAAGTATTGTCTAAGTGTTAGGTTGAGCACGCTTTTCGCTATTTCATAAGGAATGGAACATGAAATTTCGCCATTTTATTTATTTAGTTTAACGGCATTTAATTTCAATTGGAACCTTAAAGCAACTGACCTCATTTTAGAATTCAAGTTCCCGCCTATATACTTGCTATGTGTGAGTTTTCTTCGTTGAAACGCTACATTCCGCTCAAAATCGGAAAATGCAATGTTCCTTTTGTTCTTAATCGCGTAAACAATATTTGTTTGGAATGCTTGTGGATACGTAGAAATCATTTACATAAGTATAAATGCAATAAGAATTAACGTTGCTGTCGGAATCTCGCAGCTGCACAACACAGTGTTCTTGCAATAATAAAATCTCAACATATTGTTGTGTTAAAGTACACAATGTGAGCATATTTAAGAGTTTGATCTTTAAACCATAAGTTTTGGTATATAGTAAAATATAAAGATGGTACGAGTTCTAAGCACTGTTCGAAGTTAGTAAGTACAATTAGTATAGGTATTTGTATATTAATAGCGCAAAAAACAATCAGACGAACATTGAACAAAATAAAACGTATGGAACCGAAATCAGTTGCGAAATCGAGCAACTGAAAGAGACAGAGAGAGATGTGCTTCACTGTTTGGCTTCGCTTTTTCATCGCTCCCACAACGGAAGATTGTTTAATTTTTTTTTGCACAGTAATGTTGCTTTGCTCTTTGGAAGTACAGAGAGCGGGAAATTAGCGCTTGGCTCTACCGCTAGGTTTTGTGGTGAGATTGTAATAAATTGCATTTATGTATGGAGATTGTTTATTTTCGCATTCAGCACATACGATAAGATTATTCGGTCGCGTTTTTCTGGTCGAAACTTACGGCATTTCATTCAGCGCACTCGAACCGATCGCACGTATACGCGGAAGAGCGCTGTTCCACGACAAAATGGATAGTAGCACCAAGCCGGTACGCAAAAATCTATGCCAACAAGCGAGCTTCCTTTCGCAACTTGTATTCGCCTGGGCTGTTCCATTGTTGTTTCGTGGATCGCGTCAGGGCCTGAATACAGATGATCTAACGGAATGTCTGAAACAAGATCACTCAGAGCAGTTGGCGAATCGGCTGGAACAGTAAGTATGTGTCTATAATAGCTTCATTCCAATGCCTCAACAGCTTGCTTGTTCTCTCTCTCTCTCTCTCTCTCTCTCTCTCTCTATCTCTCTGTCTCTCTCTCTCTCTCTCTCTCTCTCTCTCTCTCTCTCTCTGTCTCTCTCAGTAAGTGGCAAAAGGAGTTGGCGACTGCCCGGAGTAAGTCCCGCAAACCGCAACTACGCAATGCCTTGCTGAGCTGCTTTTGGAACCCCTTTATTATCAATGGAGCTCTATGCGTTATTTACATTGCGCTCAAGTAAGTGAAAACCTTTAATTCATAGGTGCCGTCTAATTTATTGAAGATGCATCTTGTAGAATGCTGATAGCCGCAATTCTTGCCCAGCTACTACAGCAGCTACAACGTGCAGTCCCCGAAGCTGTTATCTATAAAGTGAATGAGCAATCCAGTATGCTCAATAATACCGCTCCAAGTGACATTAAGATAAACGCGTCAGCACCAGATGTCTATAGTAAGTAGTGTGGGGTTATTTCATAGAATCTATAGTTGAAAATGTCCCTTTTGACATTGAAGTCTTCTAAGATATCTGGACCATACTCGCCAATATATGATCTCAACTTATTACTTTTTCAAAAATCAATCGGTCAGCTATCAAGTTCTGTATGAAAGGAAATTTTTTAATTTTAATATATTTTTCTTAAAGCAACCAATTGCAAACTTATCAGTTAATTATACCCTGAACCCATTAAAAATGGGTAAAAGGGTATAATGAAGTTGTGCAAAAGTATGTAACAAGCATAAGGAAGCATCTCCGACCATATAAAGTATATATATTATTGATCAGTATCAACAACCGAGTCGATCTAGCCATGTCCGTCTGTCTGTCCGTCTGTATGAACACACAGATATCAGAGACTAAAAGAGCTAAAGACTTCATATTTGGAACATAAGTTCTCATAGTCCCGGGACAGATCAAGTTTATTTCCTTTTATCGATAGCTCGTACCGCTTAAAAGTTATCGATAAATTTCGATTTCAGACTAGAGTTTTTGGGACACAACAAAAATGCATTTTTGAAGGTACGACCTTGCAATTTGGTTTGGTCACACATATTATCGACAATTGCTTGCCCCAAAAATAAGATCGGACAATAAACACAGAAGTTATTTAAGATTTAACTTTCCATTGTGTGGGGCTCAGCATAAAGCAAGCTAACTGCTTAAACCGCTTGCACTGCTTGTACTGTTTGTAGTGCAGCATGTGTGTGTTTAGATTAGTATGAATGATTGTAAGGACTGGGTTCAGGGTATCTCGTAGTCGGGCACTTCCGACTAGAGCACTCTTACTTGTTTTTATTAGAAAATTCTGCAAATATCTTGCTGAATTTCTTCACTTATGAAGTTTATTATGCTCCTAACAATTCTGTCGTCGTTCATTGTCGTTAATTCACATAGACAACTTATGGAATGTTATTTGGAACGATGTCTATGTACTTGGTGGCTTATTAGTCGGCATCAATTTGATAGCTTGTTTTCTGTGGCACCACCTGTATCTGCGTCAACGCCTGATGGGTGCTCGCATGAGGATCGCCTGCAGCTCGCTGGTGTATCGCAAGACGGTACGCCTGTCCATGCGATCGGTGGGCGCCACGTCAGCGGGTCATCTAATTACGCTTATCTCGGGCGATGTCACCCGACTGGACTTTGCTCTGGTGTTCACGCATTATATTTGGATCCTGCCCATCCAATCGCTGGTCACTTGCTACATTATATGGCAGCAAATTGGATTTCCCGCTGTCATTGGTGTCGTGGGACTGCTGCTGAAAACGGTGCCTGTCTATCTGGCGCTGAGCAAATTGACCAAAACTCTCCGCAGTCGATGTGCGGAGCGAACGGATGTGCGTGCGGGAATCATGAATGAACTGATGAAGGGCATTCAAGTCATTAAAATGTACGCCTGGGAGAACTCTTTTCAGGCGGTTGTATCCGAAGCTCGACGCAGCGAGGTCCAACAGCTTCGATACGCCAACTATCTCTATGGATTCCAGCGCACGTCGAGGTTCTTCATACAACGCACCACACTGCTTATCACTCTAGTGGCTGCGGCTCTCATGGGCCGAGGCATCACCGCTGAATTTGTTTTCTCCGTGGTAATATACTACAATATACTGCAACTTGTGGCTGCCGTTTACCTTCCCTTGGCCGTCAACCTGGGTACTGAAGCGTTGGTCTCTCTCACTCGCATACAGGCGTTTCTAGAGCAGGACGAACGTGATGCAAATATACATATCCAACAGAAGAGTGCAGAAGATCAGTGCGCTATTCACCTGAAGGAGATCAATGCCAGCTGGGATAAGGAGAAAACCCTAGGTACACTTCACAATTTCAATCTGCAGATTAAAAAGGGACAGCTGTGTGCCATAATTGGTAAAGTGGGATCGGGCAAAAGCTCATTGCTGCAGCTGCTACTGGGGGAATTGCCCGTAATTGATGGCAGCTGTGTCATACAGGACACGCTCTCCTATGCATCGCAGGAGCCTTGGCTGTTCGACGGAACTGTGCGGAACAACATACTCTTTGGCGAATCCTACAATCACAGGCGCTATCGGGAAGTAACCAGGTCGTGCGCGCTCATCACCGACTTTCAGCAGATGTGCGATGGTGACATGACTGTCTTGGGCGAGCGTGGAGCCTCTTTGTCCGGTGGTCAGCGAGCTCGCATAAGTCTGGCGCGTGCCGTCTATAAGCCTGCATCTATTTACCTGCTGGATGATCCGTTGAGTGCAGTTGATGCCCACGTGGGACGACATCTTTTCGATGAGGTGATTGGACCTCATGGACGACTGGCTCGGGAAAAGGCCACTCGTGTGCTGGTCACCCATCAAGTGCACTTTCTCTCCGAAGCTGATTGGATTGTTATTGTGGAGCAGGGCCAAGTCGTGGCCCAGGGCACATTTCAAGACATAAGCAGACATGATCTTTATCAGGATTTTGCCAAATTACAAGAGTGCCCCAACGAGGTGGAAGCGACACTAGACGAATTGCAGCCGCTGCCATCGCCAACACTAAATGATATTGAAGACGACGATGAGGAGGAAGATGATGATATTGATATTGACAATCTTTCTGATAGCTCGATTCCATTACGAAAACGAACAAAGAGCACCCAGTGCAATGAATTGGTGAGTTTTTATACCCTGAACCCATAAAAATGGGTAAAAAGGGTATTATGGTTTTGTGCAAAAGTATATAACAGGCATAAGGAAGCATCTCCGACCATATAAAGTATATATATTCTTGATCAGTATCAATAGCCGAATCGATCTATCCATGTCCGTCTGTCTGTCCGTCTGCCTGTATGAATACGCGGATATCAGAGACTACAAGAGTTAGAGACTTCATATTTCATATTTATTTCATTTTATCGATAACTCGACCCGTTCAAAAGTTATCGGTAAATTTCAATTTCAGACCAGTGTTTTTTGGCCATAACTTGAAAGTTATAAGAGCTAGAGGCCCCAAATTGGTCATGTATAATCTCGAATATCATACACATATTACAAATATTTCACTTTTTGGATACCACCCTCTAATTCCCCCCCATTTTTGAAGTTATGACCTTGGTCACACATTTTATAGCCAATGTTATGTCCTAAGCACAGAAGGTATTTACGATTTTACTTTCCATTCCATGTATGTATGCACACTGATAGATTAGTATGAATGTAAGGACTGGGTTCAGGGTATCTCCTAGTCGGGCACTCCCGACTAGAGCACTCTTGTTAAATGTTGGCATAGAAGTTTCAGAGCTAAACTCTCTGCTAGTAATCTTTGTGATAGGTTAGTTTTTAGTTACCTCTTATCTGATCTTATCAACTGTAAAAACAAGTAAAACGTTTCAGTCGAACGTAACTGCACAATGACCCAATTTCGTATTACATATTAGTAAAAACCTGAGAAAACTAGTGCATACTGGGAAAGTCCTTCTACTATTCCGAACCATTCCATTCATTCAAATTTACAGTCCACAAGTGTGAGTCGACTGAAGGCTGGCCGAAAGGATAATGGATTGGCCGAAACGCAAGCAACGGGAGGCGTATCAGCACGTGTCTGGCTCGAGTACTTCCAAGCTGGCAGCTCCGTGTTCGGCCTCGTCTTCATGCTGTGCATCATGCTGCTATCGCAGGTAGTGACCAGTGGCTCCGATTACTTTTCCAATATCTGGACGCAGCAGGAACGGCTGCGATCTCAGGGCATAGTCACTGCTTTGAGCACCTATGAGTGCATGTATATTTTTGGGGCTCTCACCATCGGAGTGGTGGTTATGACCACCTTCCGGGGATTCCTGTTCCTCAAAGCATGCATGCACGCCTCCAAGGACTTGCACGATCGTATGTTTAGTTGTGTGCTGCACGCGTCCATGCGTTTTTTCCACACGAACACATCTGGTCGGATACTCAATCGGTTCACGAAGGATATCGGTACCATGGACGAGTGGCTGCCTAGGAACATGCTGGAGTTTGTACAACACGGCCTGGTTATATGCGGTATACTGGTTGTGATTCTGGTGGTGAATCCCACCCTATTTCCCGCTGTGCTGGTTGTGGCTGTCCTCGATGCGCTTGTTCTCAAGCTGTATCTGCGACCCTCGCAGGATCTGAAGCGCATGGAAGGCATTTGCCGCAGCCCCATCGTCTCGTTTCTAACCACAACTCTGTCGGGGCTTTCGATTATACGCTCGCGTCAGCTACAGGATGTGGTCGCCAGAGAGTTTGATCAGCTGCAGGATGTGCACAGCGGTGTCTGGCAGCTGGGAGAGACAACAAGTACGGCAATTGGACTTTGGGCGGATAGCATTAACTGTATCTTCCTCACAGCAGTCACATTTAGTTTCATCATCTTCAGCGAAGGTATTACACTTACACTTACAACTTATTGCATATCAAAAATGACTGTCGTATGAAGTCTCCATTGTTTGTTTTCAGCCATTTTGTACGTCTATCTATGTAAACAAGTCCTTGGATAAACAGTCTAAAGATCTTATTTTATTCTGTAAATTGCAGTTACGAACAGCGGCAAAGTTGGCCTGGCCATCTCACAAGCCATTCTCCTCACAAACATGGTGCAATACTTCGTCCGAATGCTGGCCGACTCAATGCAGCAGATGACGAGTGTTGAACGCGTCCTGGAGTACACGCAACTGGAACAGGAGTCGTCGGACAGTGCTGGCAAGGAACCCACTTCTCTGTGGCCGCAGCACGGAAAGGTGGAGTTCTGCGACATGAGCTTGCGCTACGATCCCAATGGTTCAGCTGTCCTCAAGCATCTCACTTTGACCATTGAAGCCGGCTGGAAGGTGGGAATTGTGGGACGCACTGGTGCTGGCAAATCCTCGCTGATTGGGGCGCTCTTTCGGCTGGCGTATATTGAGGGTGGCATCTATATAGATGGCATCGAGACGGGCAGCATCTCGCTGGAAACGTTGCGCACACGCATTTCGATCATACCACAGGATCCGGTGCTCTTCAAGGCCAGCATTCGCTGCAACTTGGATCCCTTTGAGCGCTACACCGACTCGGAGCTGTGGCGCGCCCTCGAAGATGTCGAATTGCGTGAGGCAATTCCCGGTCTGGACTATATGGTAACCGAACGTGGCATCAATTTCAGTGTGGGTGAGCGACAGCTCCTTTGCCTCGCTCGTGCCATCCTGCGCAACAACAAGGTGCTGGTGTTAGATGAGGCCACAGCCAACGTGGATCGAGTGTGAGTGTCTGCCCGAGCAAACTCATGCAATATACATATTTAAAATGGTTTACACTTTCAACTGCTTACAGAACCGATTCGCTGATCCAGCGCACCATCCGTGACAAGTTCCAGAACTGCACAGTGCTGACTGTTGCCCACCGGTTGGATACCGTCATGGATTCGGATCGCATCATTGTTATGGATGACGGCATTGCTGCGGAATTCGGTGTGCCGCATTTGCTGCTGCAGCAGCCTGGCGGAGTACTCAGGAACATGGTCGAGGCCAGTGGCGGGGAGGCCGATGCACTGTACAAGGTGGCCAGTGATTGCTACCAGGAAATGCAGCAGCCTCAGCCAAAGGGAGGCACCGATGAGAGACAACTGCTCAGGTTGCTGGAACGCAGCACAGGAATTCTCAAGGACAAGAACTCGAGACCGTAACTTAATTTAATTAAAATGTGTTTTTTTTTTGGTTTTTTTTATATGTGTGCTCTATATACTAAAAGATAATCTATGAATACGTTTACAGTTGCTATGACTACACTTGGTCTATCGTTCAATAAGATAAGCTTGCATATGTGTATTAAAGTGATTTAAAATGAATATCCCGTGAGGGATAACTAGACTGGTGCCGTAGTCTGGGCCCTTAAGGCCAGGCGCAAGGTCTGATCGGGCACAGTAACCATGCGCAGCATGCAGTCCACCGGCTGCTCATTGAGGCACTGCATCCGGAACTGGGTGGCACACTTGCCTAGCAGCGCGTGCAGCTGCTTCAAGGCCACGCGTCGCCCAATGCAGGAGCGTTGACCGATGGCAAAGGGCAGGCTGCCATGTGCCTGGTGCACCTGATCCGTCTCGCCGAGAAACCAGCGTTCGGGCCGCACTCTCAGCGGCTCCTCGAAATGTGATGGATCACGACCAGATGTGAACAGAGAGATTAAGACCAGCGTCTATAAGAAACATAAATATTAACAAGCTGTTGCAATTGCTGTGGCAAAATCACGCAACTCACATCTTTCTCTATGTAATGGCCGCCAATTTGGGCATCTTGCGGCAAGTAGCGTCCTATGAATGGAGCAACTGGATAGAGACGCAGTGTCTCCTTGATCAATCCATGAAGCAGCTGCGACTGGCCGGCGGCGCGCTCCTGGGCAATGCGGCGTTGCAGCAGCGGATCAAGCGAGAGGACGTACAGAGCCCACTGACTGCTGAAGGCGGTCTGCAGAGAAAGGGTAAACGCTTGTTGAAAACTGACACTGAGTTCGCTGCTGTTCTGCAGACCGTGTCACCTGCGGCTATGACCAGATCCACAAAAATGCGCCTGATCATCTCGCTGGGCACCTCCGCCGCCTGCAGCTTGTGGTACAGCGCCTCCTCCTGCTCCGACGGCGGCTGCTCGTGCTGCAGTCGAATGCAGAGCTCAATGATAGCCGCGCCCTGCTGCAGCACCTCACCCACATTGCGCTCGAAATCGCTCCAGATGCGCAAGTGCAGCAGCTGCGCCAATTTGGGCGGAAAGTTCATTAATCGCGAGCTATGCTCGAACACCTTGTGAACGATCTGTGTGAACTCGTCTAGAGCCAATTGCATTTTGGGGCAGCTCAGAACGCTTGTGCCGAACATGATGCCACAGAGCACTGCAAGAAGAGAGCGTTAAGATTGAGATTTGCAGAGGCTATTTACATTTTGCCGGACTTCTACGAGAATGTACATATTTTTATGTACTCGAACTTCTTTGAGACGTTCGTCTGTATTTTCTTAATTAACATCCGTATGTTTGTTTCTACTATGTAAATTAGAGTCTCAGCTATGAGACCCTCTTGATGATACGAAGTTAAGGTCTGCCATATTTGCCACAACTGTCATAGCAACTTTCAGTCTAAAGATAAAATACTTATTTCGTCTGCCAAGATATCGCTGGTTACATTTTTAGATGCAACTTTTACTATGCTATTACTATTTTGGCAAAAACTATCTACATCGGACTACTATACCATATGAACATTCAGCCAGAATTTGAGTTCTTATACTATGAACGACTTTTTTCAATTTCCATCATCAATATCGGAACATCATATGTATGCATGTTCCCTTTTCAAGTAACAATTATATTTATATGTTACCGGTTGAACTCCAGTCAGCTAGGGTATCTTGTTGTTCGTACCTTCTATGGACCAGCGATATAATTGTTGCTCCAACTCCGGCAGCTCGTAGTGCGTCCCATTTGTGTCTGCCAGCTCAGTCTGTGCCTGCCATCTGTCGATCAACTGGCTCGAGCAGCTCTCAATATGCACGTCCATCCAATTCAAATTACCATTGAGCAGCAGCCGATTAAGTATACGCCTATTGTGCAGCCACTCAGCGCCTTCCCTGTGCCCATTAGATATTCCCGATTCCCAATGTGAATTTCGCTGATTTGCAATTCATTTCATGCGCCACTTACATAAAGAAGAGTCCACGTTGGCAGGCGTGTCGCTGATTGTAGTAGGTCCAGGCATCCGGCAGCGGATGCTGCGGATGCTGACCCTCTTGCAGAAAGAGACTGCGCATTAGATTCGCCGACGCCACGAACACCGCATCCTGTGTGCCACCCAATCGTTCACGAAAGATCGCTCCGTACTGGCGATGTCGTGCGTCCACATATTTATGTAACCTGCAAAGGTCTTTTCAAATTTGCTGCCTTCTGCGCTTATCCACATCGGTCACTTACTGCGGTGCACCGCCGGCTGCTATCACATCGAAGAGTGTGCCCACCACGGGTAAGCCTCGGACGCGCGGAATGGGCACATATTTGGGCACAATCTGGAGGCTATGGCAGGGATAGCTGGTCTGCAGCTCGGCTCTGAAGTGAGACATCAGGCGGAACAGCAGCGCTCTGAGCAACTGTACAGCCCAGCGCAGCAGTCCGCCGCGGCACAGCTGCTTGGCCATCACCTGTAGGCCAAATCTTCAAGGAACTCTCAGCAGCGGCAGCAGGCAGCAGGCAGCGAGCTAAGTGACGTCGCGACTATCTCTGATACCCGAAGTCAACTTACGGCACGACAAGGGCAAGGCCAGCACAGAACTGATTCGACATGCTGTCCGGCGTGTGCCTTATAACCGACAGCGACAACGAGAACGAGAACGGGACCGACTCTGAGCAACCGGTCAAATGAAATGCGAAGAAATGCGGAGCGAAGAGGCCGAGTTTGAGCTAGAGAAGGCGCGATAAGATCGGCGGCACCTTGGTTGCAGTGCTTGGCAAAAATCGACTCGACTACCTGCCCACTGAACCGAATCGCTTTGCCGTCGCTCAGGCCAGTGTGCCTTAATGGTATGCGCCAAATCCAATAAACGAACCTCCAACGAAAGTAGACAGACGCTGAGTGGACTGAAAATGCGTTCGCCTTCGTTATTGCTGGCCATGCAAATTGTGCGGCTCTGTCCGAAGATTCGTTTTCGGGCGCTCAAACATTACTTACTATAGTACTATCTATAACTTGTGAGTTGTGTGTTGTGGTTCTTTCTCCTCCTACTTCTTTTGAATGTCACGTTCCTTAAAGTTTTGTACTCACTTGCAATGTTTTTGTTCCGCTTAAATATTCAATTACAAAATGTTGTAAGTCACTGGAAATCAATGAAGTTAAGTCATTTTTTATAGACAATAATTAAGTTATTGCTTGGTATTTTGTATTGGACTTGAGTAAAATAGTATTTTATTTATTTTTTATTCTTAAAAATAAAAATAAAGTCTGACTCAAACTTGTATGATATAAAACTAACTGTTTATTAGCATATATGTTTATCAGTCTGCTAATATTAGTATTTATTAAATGATTAAATTCATAAGCAAAGCACATAAAATATATTATGCATTTATTGGCTATTAGTATACCAAACTTTTGTTGGCATGTGTACGCTCAAAAAATCGCAAAACAATTCTCATCGCCAAACGATAAGAGTCTGTTGTTGCTTGCCAAACCAAACGGCCCGCTCTCTCTCTCTCTCTCTCTATCTGTCTCGCTCTCTATCTCTCCCACTGGGGGATTGAAAAGACTGGCGGGCATTAGTTGAATACTATGTTCCATACAGTTTCAGTTGCATACGAGCTGTGCGCCGCGGCGGTGCTCGAATCGGTTGTGGATTCGTTTTTTTCGGTTTTTGTTTTTTCGTGGTTGTGTATTTCGCGCACGTGTTACAACATCGAAAGCTTCAAGTGGTTCACAATCAACAACAGAAACACAAAATAAATACATATTGTGATAAATAAAAGCAATTAATTGAATAAATTTACATAATTAAAACGTCGAGCTGGGTATGTCGACGACAATATATTAATTTATGCACAGTATATGAGCAGACAGTGTATATGTGTAAAGATTTCATTCTGTTGTTTTTTATCTGCTCATTTGCACAGCACACATACAAACGTTTTAAAGTCTGCCTAATAATTTGCTGTCGCTGGCTGCAATGAGTTCGTTAATGTTTTCACATAAGTTTTGTCTTTTCCGACAATAGACTTTGTGATATTTTTAAGCACGCTGCTTCATTCAGTCAATGGCCAAGAAGCACCTCGCAGCCCTCGCTCCCGGCGCACCTATTAAAAGCAATTTGTGCACCCTTCCGAAACCCCCTGCCATACGTTCTAGTAATGTCGATATCATTTGTCTGATTATACCTACATATATATGTATGCACATACAAATGCATATGTACGTTAAAGTATGTAAAATGCCGGTTTAAAGTTTATATGTATGTGTATAGATGTACATATGTAGATAAGAGTGTTTTTGTACTTTAAACAAAAACTAATCACATTTATAATCTATAGCGAATTTTTGTTTTTCATTATAATAAATTGCAATTCAAATGATATATTTGCGCGAGAAGCGAAACAAAACTTGATGGAACAACTGTTGATATCGAGATAGAGAGAGTGGTAGAGAGAGAGAGAGAGAGACAGAGAGAGCGAGAAAGTGAGAGAGAGAGAGGGCAAGTCAGTGTGGTGAAATACTTGCACCCGGCATGTTTTCAGATCTAGTGTGGTAAATAAACGCCTAATTTTTTCCAAGAACATTACTCAATAGTAGTACATTAATATTTGAAAAATTGTTTTGACCCTGACTTTCTGCTTAACTTGATAAAAGCTGAATTCGTTGGCTCTGGAAGCAAACTTACTTATTATTTTAATGACATTTAGGGCTTAGCTAGTTTGCTCAGCAAATTTATGTAAATTTATTATGCTTATGTGGTATAAGTTATTTCAAACAGTACATACTCTGTGCCAATGTCAAGATTGTTCTCAGTTAAGCACTGAATTATATCGTGAATTTACTTATGTTCATTTAGAGTCTGTTGCTAGGTTGCAATTATATATTTCCATAACATAGTTTTCAAGAATAAAGGCTTACAAATATGAACACAACACAGTACTTGTAATTAAATATACATATATTTCGTATTTACGACTATTTCGTGACAACATTTTGATTAATTGATTGCTTTGTGGGTGAACATTAATTTATATCAACGACTAGCAATTGTCGGACCCTTCACTGCATTCCAGCGAGGCATGAGCAACTACCCCACCCTTGAATTCTACAGAATTGAGTCAGACAAAGGAATCGTATTCAGAAACTGCGGTCAATTAACCAATATGTAAAAAGGGAATTAAAGCAGCTATGGCGACTTTTTCAAGTAAACTGAAGCCCTGAAACTGAAACGCTTCACAGTCAGATAATGTTTTAAATAAGCTTCAAGAAAAGGTCTTTAAACGGTTCTTAAAAACGTAATCCAAGAAATTTGGGTCAGCCCCTTTAAGTTTGGTCTATAGCCTTCCATAAACATAAGACTTTATGGGGGCTTATCGTGCACGTAGTGAACCCAAATGCCTATTTGAGTAGTCTGTGTAATACGTGTATAAACATACATACATACATGTGCCAGACAATTAATAAAAATTATGATTATTGTCATAAGAATGGCGATGTTGTCAACGTCTCGAGATGCAATTTGATTTACGCTCAAATGTCGCATCTTATCAATTTCAGACATCGACCAAACAAATAAATATTTAAGGTAAACGACCGATTCAAGTGCGTCAAGAACGCATCAGAAATTTGTCTACGAATTTCTTAATAACTAAATACCAAGCTTATTAGGTTATTATCATGCTTAAAAACAGAGCAGCAGAACAAAACAAGTAAGAGTGCTCTAGTCGGGAGTGCCCGACTACGAGATACCCTGAACCCAGTCCTTACAATCATTCGTACTACTCTAAACTCACACATGCTGCAGTACAAGCAGTACAAGCAGTGCCAGCGGTTTAAGCAGTTAGCTTGCTCTTTCGCTGAGCCCCACACAATGGAAAGTTAAATCTTAAATAACTTCTGTGTTTATTGTCCGATCATATTGAAATTTTTGGGGCAAACAATTGTCGATAATATGTGTTACCAAACCAAATTGCAAGGTCGTACCTTCAAAAATGGGTTTTTTTAACTTTTGGGGGTTTGGGGGGTGGTATCCAAAAAGTGAAATATTTGTTACATGTGTATGCTATTCGAGATTATACATGTCAAATTAGGGGCCTCTAGCTCTTATAACTTGTAAGTTATATCCAAAAAACGCTGGTCTGAAATCGAAATTTATCGATAACTTTTGAACGGGACGAGCTATCGATAAATTTTAATAAACTTGATCTGTCCCGGGATTAGGAGAACTTATGTTCCAAATATGAAGTCTCTAGCTCTTGTAGTCTCTGATATCTGGGTGTTCATACAGACGGACAGACGGACAGACAGACAGACGGACAGACAGACGGACATGGCTAGATCGACTCGGCTGTTGATACTGATCAATAATATATATACTTTATATGGTCGGAGATGCTTCCTTATGCCTGTTACATACATTTGCACAAAACCATTATACCCTTTTTACCCATTTTTAATGGGTTCAGGGTATAACAAACAGCTGAACATTGCAAAAATATATTTGTAATATGATCTATCTATGCATTTATAATACCAAGTGTTTGTTTAGTTTCCGGAGCTCAGCAGAATTCAATCAAGCTGTTTTCCTTCTTGTGCTTCGTTTTCGAAGCTGATTAATAATCGCTTTGATGACTCAGCTTATATCAGCCTTATAAGTAAGTGTTAAAGTTAAGAAAGCATCAATCGTTGAAAAATATATTAGTTGTTTTACAATGGAGTTTTCCATCTTGCCATGAAATGTGCAACTCATTGAAGGCATATTATCTGATCCCACAAATAATATATATTATTGATCACGATAACGAGCAAAGTTGACAAAACCCGTGCCATATATATTCTATTTTAAAGCTCTATTTATAGATCCGTCGGATAAGATTGCTATAGTATAAGCATGCATGTTAGACTGTTTTTCGTTACAGGTATTCAACCTACTTAAGGAACAAATTTTTAATTCTGTCATAAGAACTTTTCAATAGGTGCGGTACAATTCATAAAAAAGCCAGACAATTTCATAATAATAACCGGGCAATAATTTCCCGGCTATCAGTTAAAAGTTATGTCGTTTATGTGCACAAAGAGCGAGGGAAAATTGAATACAAGGTTGTCAGCTGTGACTGTGTATGGAGAGATAAGGAAGCAATGTGTAGAATCACGATGTTGATGTAGCTTACAGCCAGACATACTTTAATTGAAGTGCTCAACCCGGCAAATGCGGTTCCCTGAGATTTGTTTGGTCGCTTATCAGCGTTGTTTATTTCCCACAACAGGTAGCAGAGCTCCCATGACAGAATGGACAGTAGCGCCAAGCCGGAACGAAAGAATCCCCGTCAGCGGGCGAACTTGCTATCGCAATTGATATTTGCCTGGGCTGTCCCATTGTTGTATCGCGGTTCGCAGCAGGGCCTGAACACAGATGATCTGACGGCCTGCCTGAAGGAGGATCACTCGGAGCAGCTGGGCGATCGACTGGAGGAGTAAGTGCAGTGCACTGGAGTCCCACATCAAACTGTTGCTAATATTTATGATTTATGGCAGTGAGTGGTACAAGGAGCTGGAGCGTGCACACCGCAAATCGCAGAAGCCACGACTGCGCAATGCTCTGTTCCGCTGTTTCAAGGGACCCACCATAGTCAATGGCATTATATGCTTCGTCTACATAGTGATAAAGTAAGCAAGTTTAATAGTTTTTGGAAAGACATTGGTTGGACTAAATACATATGTTTGCAGGACGCTGATACCCGCCATTCTGGCGCAGCTGCTGCTGCAGTTTCAGTATGCAGCCGTTCGCAATTCGGAAAAGGTCCAAGCCGACGCCCAGAATTTTACAAGCATGCTTAACCGCACGGTAAGATCTGTGGCAAACTTGGTAATAACGGCGGGAGATGGCAATGGTGAGCACATTACTCATTGATCCCGACTGCAGCGTTCTAACAATCGAAGAAATATTGTTTATTCAAATCAAGTCCTAACATCAAAATCGGCCAAGGTCGAAAAAAGAAAGAAAACACAATTGGTTTGAATTTCCGAATATTGGATTGTTTTACTTTTAACAAAGAGCCTAATGTAAACTTGCTTCAAGTATAAAACTGTATATCTAGAGTATTTTATACTTGATTCAAGAACTTTTATTCTTATTTTTTGGAACATTAACTGCCGAATTAAAAAATAAATCTATGTAACTATCTAATTCGATTGTGCTTGGATGTATATTGGCGTTTTTCTTCAGCTAAACTAATTCTAATTCTCTCGACCATAGGTAATTCACTCAATGCACTGGATGGAAGTGAACCGCTGAAAGAGCATGTAAAAGGCGTTTTTCCCGAAGAAGCATCCAATATCACCGAACTAAATGCCTTCGAGCAGGGCATACAATACATGTGGAATGATGTTTATAGTCTAGCTACGGTGCTGGTGACCTCCACGCTGCTAGGCTGCTTCCTCATCCATCATGTGGACCTGCGTCAACGGCTGATGGGTGCTCGAATGAGGATTGCCTGCTGCTCGCTCATCTATCGGAAGACACTGCGGCTGTCCATGAAAACAGCTGGTCAGACTCCCGCCGGCTATCTGATAAATCTGCTCTCCAACGACGTGAATCGCCTGGATTATGGATTCATTTTCATGCACTGGATCTGGATAATGCCGCTGCAAGCCGTCCTCACTTGCTATCTCATATGGCTACGCATCGGCATTCCAGCCCTGGTGGGCGTCATCGGATTACTGCTGAAAACGGTGCCCCTTCAGTCGGCGTTGAGTAAGCTGACCTCAATACTTCGGATGCGCATTGCCGAGCGCACGGATGCTCGTGTGGGCATAATGAACGAGCTGGTCCAGGGCATACAGGTAATCAAGATGTACGCCTGGGAGAAACCCTTTCAGGCGGTCGTCGCTGAAGCGAGGCGATCCGAGGTACAGCAGATTCGTTACGCGTCGTACCTGCGTGGCTTCTACCTCAGCACCATGGTGTTCACGGAACGCTCCACTCTGTACATAACCCTGCTCGCAGCCGCTCTCTTGGGGCAGCCAATTACGGCGGATTTTGTCTTCTCGGCAGCCAGCTACTATAACATCCTGCAGCTGGTGGCGGCCATTTGGTATCCGCTTGCGGTCACCTTTGGCGCTGAAGCTCTCGTCTCGCTGCGTCGCATACAGGCGTACCTTCAGCTGGAGGGCCGCGACGAGAAGGTGCATGGGCTGACCCATAAGCGGCAGCAGGACGGCGGAGATACGCGCGCCGTTGTCTTCAAGGACATCAGTGCCAGCTGGGACAAGGAGCGGCCGCAACGCACGCTGCAGAGCTTCAATCTACAGATCGAGAAGGGCCAGCTGTGTGCGGTCATCGGTCCGGTGGGAGCGGGCAAGAGCTCGCTGCTCCAGCTACTGCTCGGTGAGCTGCCCATAGTCGACGGCGGCGTTGTTATGCAGGGCGAGCTGTCCTATGCATCGCAGGAGCCTTGGCTCTTCACCGGCACCGTTCGCAATAACATTCTCTTCGGGGAGCAGTACGAGCGTAAGCGCTACCAGGAGGTAACCAGATGCTGTGCCCTGACCACCGACTTTCAGCAGCTAAGCAGCGGCGACAAGACCACCGTGGGTGAGCGAGGAGCTTCTCTGTCCGGTGGTCAACGTGCTCGCATAAGCCTGGCCCGGGCCGTCTATAAGCCTGCATCTATTTATCTGTTGGATGATCCGTTGAGTGCCGTTGACGCCCATGTGGGACGACATCTTTTCGATGAGGTGATTGGACCTCGTGGACGACTGGCGCGGGAAAAGGCCACTCGTGTGCTGGTCACGCATCAAGTGCACTTTCTCTCCGAAGCTGATTGGATTGTTATCGTGGATCAAGGTCGCATATTAAGGCAGGGCACATACGAGGAGCTCATCAACAGTGAGTTGGACTTTGCACAGTTACTGGAGCGTCCCAAGGAGGCGGATACATCTAATGGCGGCCTGCAATCATCGTCGGACACAACGCCGAGTGTACATGAGGACACGGAGGAAGATGATGATATTCCCTACATCGATGGTGTTCGTGATGGCTATCAACCGCTGCGGAAGCAGAGCAACTCCACGCATGGCAGCAAGTCGGTGAGTTATTAAAATCTACACACATATTTAGCTATTTAGGAAATAATTACAATCTACATAACAATTCTAATGTTTCAATCGAAGTATGATTATGCAGATGGGCTGATTTGATTGTATCCCAAGTGATTTAACTATCTATGCCTTGGCAGACGAAATATTCGTTTTTTTGCGGTGCTAAGTATTTAAGCTAGGCTCTCAAGAACTGAAGATCAATCAAGGATCAAACCAAACAATTAGTACGTCTTCCTTCCATTGAAAGTTGAAAGCGAGTGCGAGAATAGAAAGGCTAAGCAATAGTTGTATATGGAAGATGAAGGATAACAAAATGAAAGATACGGAAAGGATAAGAGAAAGAAAGAGAAACGCATAGAAAAGATGACAGTCTTTTGAGATAAGTGAGGGACACCCATTCAGCTTAATATATTTATTAGATTTCATGTTGTTATTTGTAGCTTAGCAGCAGCGATCAAGCGGACCTCGAACAGGATGAGGATGAATTTGCCGAGGCGCAGGCTTCAGGCAGTATATCGCCAAGGGTGTGGTACGAGTACTTCCATGCGGGCAGCACCTTCCTGGGCTTCAGCTTCATGGTGTGCATCATGCTGCTGTCGCAGGTGGTGTGCAGCAGCTCTGACTACTTCTCCAGCATCTGGACACAGCAGGAGCATCAGCGATCCCTGGGCGAGCCCACCAGTTTCAGCACCTACGAATGCATCTACATTTATGGTGGTCTCATCGTCGGTGTGGTCATTATGACAACGTTTCGAGGCTTTTTGTTCTTCAAGACGTGCATGCACGCCTCCAAAGTGCTGCACGACCGCATGTTCAGCTGCATTTTGAATGCGACGATGCGTTTCTTCGATACGAATCCGTCGGGTCGTATACTTAATCGTTTCTCCAAGGACATGGGCGCTATTGATGAGCTATTGCCGCGCGCCATGATGGACTTTATACAGATTGCCCTAGTCATGTTTGGCATTCTGATTGTAATCGCTGTGGTGAATCCCGTGCTGATAGCCGCAATGCTGGGTGTGGCTGTCATCGATATACTCATCTTGAAGCTGTATCTGCGTCCATCGCAGGATCTGAAGCGTCTGGAGGGCATTTGCCGCAGTCCCGTCTTCTCGCACCTGAGCTCATCGCTGTCGGGACTTTCGGTCATACGCTCCCGCCAGCTACAGGATGTGGTGGCCAAGGAGTTTGATCTGCTGCAGGATGTGCATAGCAGCGTGTGGCAACTGACAATGGCAGCCAATACGGCCTTGGGACTGTGGCTGGACTTTGTCAGCTGTGCTTTTCTCACGGCAGTCACATTTAGTTTCATCATTACGAACGACAGTGAGTATTGCGAAAAAAGAATTGATGCATTTGGAGTGGCCGAATTTATCATACTCTTGCAAACCAGTCTTTCAAATCAAATTTAACTAAGTCCTCTCAAAACGTTTCCAGCCACCTACAGCGGCAACGTTGGCCTTGCAATCTCACAGGCGATGATACTCACTGGCATGGTGCAGTATGGTGTCCGGCAGGTGTGCGAGTCACTGCAACAAATGACCAGTGTGGAGCGTGTGCTGCAGTACACGGAGCTGGAACAGGAGTCGGCTGCTGATGGCGGCAAGGAGCCGTCTCAACAGTGGCCCACGCTGGGTCAGGTGGAGCTGCGGGACATGAGTTGTCGCTATGATCCCAATGGTTCAGCTGTGCTCAAGCATCTCAGCTTGACTATTGAGGCCGGCTGGAAGGTGGGAATTGTGGGACGCACTGGTGCTGGCAAATCCTCGCTGATTGGGGCGCTCTTTCGGCTGGCGTATATTGAGGGTGGCATCTATATAGATGGCATCGAGACGGGCAGCATCTCGCTGGAAACGTTGCGCACACGCATTTCGATCATACCACAGGATCCGGTGCTCTTCTCGGCCACCATTCGCTACAACTTGGATCCGTTCGAGCGCTATAGTGATGCCGAATTGTGGCGTGCTCTCGAGGATGTTGAACTACGGGCAGCAATTCCCGGCCTTGATTATATGGTAACCGAGCGTGGCAGCAATTTCAGTGTGGGTCAACGTCAGCTTCTCTGCCTCGCTCGTGCCATCTTGCGAAACAACAAGGTCCTGGTGCTGGATGAGGCCACAGCCAATGTGGATCCACAGTGAGTACACCGTAAACGATCACTAGTTTTAGCTAATTGCTTACTTTTGCATCTGCAGAACGGATTCGTTGATCCAGCGCACGATTCGAGTCAAGTTCCAGCACTGCACAGTGCTGACTGTCGCTCATCGGCTGCACACTGTCATGGATTCGGATCGCATCATTGTAATGGATGCGGGAAATGCGGTTGAATTTGATGTGCCACATTTGCTGCTGAGGAAATCGCAGGGTGTGCTTAGGCAGATGGTGGAGGCCACTGGAGGAGAGGCGGATGGACTTAAGAATGTGGCCAGCAACTCATTTAAACGAATGCAACGCGAGCGCGAAGAGCAGCGAGCACGCGAGGAGGATCAGGAGGAGGAGTAGGCTGTGGGTCAGTTAGATTCGCATTTAACCCAAGACTAGGTGCTTAACTTATGCAACTCAAATGGAATGCAATCAAGAATGGAATTTATTTTCACGAGCTGTAATTTTTTAGTGGTTGTAATCACTATTGAATATGAAACTAGGTATATTCATATTAACCGTACCAAAATGATATACGTTTATGTATAGATTTGTTGATTTGTAAAGTTTTTTTTTGTGTCTTTGTCAGTCACTACTTTTTCGTAAAGGCACTTACTTAAAACGGTCTAGAAGATATACTGCCTTATATATTTATATACATGTATATATATAGTTCTAAGAGAATTCATTGTACTTAGGAGTAACTTTATCGTGTGTTAGGGGCATATGGAATGCAGAATCAAAGGGATAAGTGAAAAGTTCCTACATACAGACATAATGTGGAAAATTACGAGACTCCCATCGCATATGTCTTACAAAGACTCAACGAATTAAAAAGAACTCTTATTATATTTTATATTATATATTATATTATATAATACAGCAAAGAAACGTAAACAATGGGTTGTAACTTTTGGAGATAAGGTTCTCTGGTTGAGGATGTCAGCTTGTTAATTTTTTACGAATTTTTCACTTTACCCACCTTACGCATTACTTAATTTTAGATACACATTTTGTATGATAACTCTACACAACATGTCCAGATATTATCTGAATCATCCGAAAAGGAACAATTACACTGTGAACTCATGTACTTCAAAAATTAGTTAGGAAACTGTATTGTGAAATTAATTAAATTTATTAAAATATACATAAATGAATTGTCATTACAAATTGCATTGTCACGATTATACAATAGGTAAAATGATACAGATGGGATCATAAATAAGTGGGAATAAATACACACACACTGAACCAGAAATTTTATCTAGCCAATTTAGAAAAAGATTGCATCATTTTTGTGATTTCTTTCGACTGGCGGCTTTCGAAATCTTCGAGCTGCCACCCGTCATGGTTTGCAGCTCATAAGGTACCGGTGGTGTGCCATCAGCATAATGCACCGCCGAGAGGCGACTCTCGCCGGAGAACAGCTGCGTGTCGTCGCTGCGCACCGAAGCGCCCCCGTCCGGCTCGGACAGCAATGAGCCGACAGGTGTGGAGGTCTTCTGTCTGTCGTTGGTGCCATTGGTGCCATGTCCCAGCGCCGGACTATGCTCTGAGCTGGACTGGGAGAACGATTTGAGGACTGATTGCATGAAGTTGCTCTTTAGGGAGTCATCGGTGCTTTCCGTGCCGCTCTGCCCGTTGTGTTCGCGATGCTTGAGCAGTTCGTGTGTGAGAAACTCACGCAAATTGAGCGAACGTCCCATCAGGCTGACCTCTTGCGGTGCATCCATAGACGTCTGCAGGCTGCCGCCAGCAGATCTTGGACGTGGTGAGGCACTGCCGCCGCTAATACTCGACTGGTCCATCTGGCGCTGCCGCTGGCGCATGCTGACAGGTCGGTGGCCGCCCAGACGCTGCATATCCAGCTGCACGTCGATGGTTAGTGGCGATCTGGACAGCGGTTGAATGCCGCTTTCATTGGGCGCATGTGCGGTGGTGTCCGGTGGAATACTCTCGCGACGCGTGCTGCTGGCCACATCCAGATCGGCCTGCTCGCTCGGTTCGGTGCCACGCCGGAAGGAGGTGAAGTGTATGCGCCGCTGTCGCAGCTCGGCCTCCACATTGAAGGAGTCGCTGCTCGCCAGGCTGGCGCTATCCAGCATCTCGCGCTGATCGGGCGGCTCGCGTGCCAACAGCTGCTGCAGATACTCGCGCCTGTTGGGAAACTCGCGTATGCTGACGTTGGGCAAACGCATCTGGTGCAGCAGTTCAGCGGTTGCCAGTGAGGGCTGCTCCGTCTCGAGCTCTGCCTCCGTCTCGACATGGACATGGGTTGTCATAGTCGTCACTTCATGCAGATAGGCATTAATGCTGGGAAATTCTCGATAGTCCACAGCATGGCCACGTTCTTTGATTGCGTGGATGAGCTCGTGGAACTCGTGCTGCAGTCGATGGCTTTGATTCACATCCATCTGCGACAGATCCAGCTGCAGTTCCTGTGCATACTGCTCGAAGCTGGGAAATGGCTTGGGCGCCGGTGTGGCGGCCACAATATGCGACTGCGCTGGCGTGTCCACCTCAGTGATGGTGGACAGCTCGTGCGCCAGTTCCTCGGCCGTCAGCTGTGGACTGTAGCGACGTATTGTGGCCGGCGGCAGTTTGCCACGACGCTGCGTCCCGCTCTGTGTGGAGGAGGCCAACGATGTTGGCTCTGGCTCGGCCGGCTCTGACTGACCCAATGCTGTTACTGGCCGTGAGATGGAGATGCCACTGTCCAGACTGGCGCCCGTCGGCTTGTGCTTCTGCAGCGGCAGCGCTTCGGAGTCACTGCGCTCGGAGAGTGTGCGTGAGCCAGGCAACTGCTGCTGCTGTTGGTACTGCTCTCTGCTTTGTCCAGGTGGCAACTCAAAGTATTCTGTCGAATGTCGATCGCCTTCGCTGGCCGAAGTCAGTGAGACCTCCACCAGTTGCTGTTTCTCCTTGCGCACCTGATTGATCAGATTCGTTAGCTGGGCAATGCGTTGTGTGCAGTTCTCTGTCAGTTGCGCATAGCGTTCCATTTTCAGTTCGGAACCTTGGTCGCTGTCCATTTGACCTCGGTTTATTTGGGTGGCCACATCGACGGCTCGTTGGATTTGTCGCTCGGTGAAGCGTGTGGAGGTTGCGGCTTCTGTGACGGTCACCTGGCTGTGCTGCACGTGCTGCGACAATTTACGGGACACAGATCTGGCTGTGCTCTTTGAACTGACCGCCTCCATAGCCGTTGAAGTGGTAGTTCCTGGTCTGGCAGTACTTGGCCTGGCACTAGTCGTGGGTCTTTCTGCTGCTCGTGCCTGCTGTTGTTGCTTTTGGCGCTGCTGCTGTTGCTGTTGCTGCTTGTTGGCCAAACGCTTATTCCAGATCTGATCGAAGACACGCAGGCTGTTTTCCTTGTCCAGCTGTTGCTGCTGTTGATGCTGCTGCTGTTCCTGCTGCTGGCTGCGTAGCGTGTCCTCGAGCTCAGTGATAAAGCTGCGATTTTCCTCAATGAAGGCCTGCACGCGCTCCACGCGATGATTGTCCAGCAGCGTTTCATCCACGGTGCGACCAGATGATCTGTTGTGAGACTGATTTATGATCGATTCGCTGGGTGTGGCCACCTCTGAGCTGCTCACTCCCAGCTGATCTATGGAGTTGCGCGACATGCCCAGCAATCGCTGCACATAATTAGCGATCACTGGATCCAGTGGCTCCTGTGCAGTACGCACTGAGGTGGCTGTGGAGGTAGCTGTGGGTCTGACGTTCTGATAGTTAACAGGCGGCAACTCGCGATACGATGTGGAGTTGGAGTCTATGGAGTTCTGGCGTTGATTCAGCATTGGTGCAGCTGTGGGTGCACTTTCTGTGGCCGCTGATGAGGATGTTGTAGTTGTAGTTGTAGTTGTAGTTGTTGGCGGCTTGTTAACGCCTTGATGTTCAGTTGTTGTCTTTGGCTTGTGCTTGTCCTGCGCTTTTGGCTTGGGCAGGTATTGCTTGACGGTGCCGTCACTCTTCACCTTGATAATAATCTCCACTGGATTGTCGTCGTGCTTCTTGCCAGCCACTTTTTGCTGCTGCTTGTACAATTGCCGCAAGCGCTGCTCCATCAGCTCCTCCTTCTGCTGCAGCTCCATCTCGCGCTGCTCAATATTGCTTGCTGTGCCTGTGTGTATATGTGCGCGTTCCTTGCGTATGGAATCGATCACCTTTTGGGCATTGTCGCCGCTCATGTCGCCCGCCTGTAGCTCGGCCAGAAGCTGTGCGCGTATTTTCTCAATGCGCTGCAGCAGACTCTTCAACTTCGCCGACTTGGCCGAATTGGAATGCGTGCCCTTGAGCTCGGTGCGCAGCTGCTTGCTCTGATCGTCCACATAGTCGAGCAGCATGGAGCAACAGCTGGTTCCATCGTCGGCCTTCTCCGTCGGTGGATTGCCTACATTGATGGAGTCTGGCACATTTGATTTGCCCCGCGCGCTCGACTTTCTGGGTGAATGGTGTCGGGTCACGTTCACCTCGGGACAGGTTACGATGGCTGGACGCAACAGCATCTGCTCCATGGCCGCATTCATTTTCTGTTCGCGCCGGGAAGCCAAGTCGGCAAAACGATGGCTGGCCACAAAGTTTGCCTGTGCGCGAAGCATTCAAAGATTAACACAACAATTTAAGAAGTACTATCATGTCTGAGCTTACGTCACTTGGCAGCAGCTGCGGCTGCTGCTGGGTCAATGCGTCCAGTTTTTCCGTTAGCTCGGCGCAATCGCGACGTACTTGCTCGCGTTGCAGCGCCTTCTGACCACGCTGTTCAGTGACTTGGCTGTGAATGGAAGAAATATTTAAAACTCAATTTATCATTTGTCATCCCGAAGGACACTTATCGTGGCTCAATATACAATTAAACATAAGTAAATGCTTCAGATACAAAGAGTTCCAAAACCATGATCAAAACTGCCAAAACTGTTTGAACGTCATTATTTTGTAAAGAGATTTTCAGGCTTACCGTAGACTCTCACGTTCCTGATCGTGCTGATGCCGCACCTGCGTCTCAATGCGCGCCTGCTCCATGGCATTTAGCTGTGTGTTATCCTGCAGATGCGCTTGCACCGCCTGCGTGGACGCCTTGTAGTTGCGATGATATTTGTTATTGTGATCATAGAACTGCACGTGTCCAGTTGCGTTGCCCTCGTCCCGGCCCTGTCGCTGTTCCTGACTCTGCATATATGTCGTGCTAGAGACAGTCGAATGGCTGGTTGTGGTGCGTGTCGGAACAGTTGTCGTGTTGCTAGATGACGGCATGGGCTGTTTGCTGGCCGGCGCAGGCTGTGGTGCAAACTGGCTCATGGGTTGCATGGCATATGGTGGCATGGGATAGGGTAACAGGGGATACGGGTGCATCATCTGTGGTGCATACATAACATGTGGTTGCATTGGGCCATGTAGGTAAGGAGGCAGTGGCTGCATGGTCAGCTGTTGTGGAGGTGCCTGCTGCATGGGCAACAGTTGAATGGTTGGCTCTTGCATAGGCATCTGCTGCATTCGGGGCTGTTGCAAGGGCGGCTTTGACGTGCGTGGCTTTTGTGTAGTCGGCTCCTGCGGAGGCTTTGACATTGCAGGCTGCACTGTGTTTGCGGCATTCGCTGCTACTGTCGCCGTTGGTTGCATGCGTTTTAGGCCCGCATCTATGACTTTAGCAGGAGGCATCTGTTTGCTGCTGCTCCGCAGCGAAGAACGCTTTTGGGTATGCGGTGGTTGACGGCCGACTATTGATTGCATTGGTGCAGCATGATGCGATGTAGTTGGCTGCTCGGTCACTGTCCTGGTAGGCGATCCACGGGTTGAGCCCTCTGGAGCTTCAGCAGTAGTGGATGTTTTGCCCGGCGAGTGAGGCAAGGAGCGCGTAGGACTCCGAGGCATGTGACTTTCTAGCTCCTGCTGCCGTTTTTGCGTGCTGTCCAGCGTCACTTCCGTTATCTGTGTGGTGCGGCGCACCAAGTCAGTGATTTGTGTAAAACGTGGACGAGAAGGGATTCCCGCAGCTGTCATTTCGTTTGTGCTGGTGGGTCGCACCACGCGACTGAATTTGCGATTGGTTTGCATGTAGCGATCGTTAATCTCGATGCCGTTGCGCGAGCAAGTCTCTAGTGAGTCCTCGCTATCAACATCCACATCTAGGATAATTGGCGGCGTCTTTTGCAGTTTTCTGCCGCTGGTCTCGTTTGTTGTCGTTTCCTCATCGCTGCTGCTGTCCGAGAGTGTCTCGATTGTTGCCTCGTCATTGGTCTCGTCTTGGTCATTAGCATCCGGACAACATGCCTGTCGTTTACGCTTACAGGCATGATTACTCTTGGATGCCTTGCAGCGTTGTTTATTGCACAATCGGTTCTCCTTGCCATAATTCGCGTTCATGTTCTCATCATCTGCTTGCACCGGCGTCTGTGTGCCCGCAGTGACGCGTCCTTCCACATTGAGATCCCTGCCTCCTATGAAGCGCCGAACATTTGTAGCCGTATGCTTTATAGCAGACTTTGCTGCCAGTTGTCGACACTTATTAATTTTTTCGGCTCGCAGCTGCTTTTGTTGTTCGTTCTTCTCGGTTTCCGCTTTGGCAGCACGATGGGCGGCGCCTACCTGAAACATTGAGGTACGGTAGTCCTGGTATTTTTTGGCCATAACATGCTCATGCCATGCATCCAATTCCTTCTGTTTTGTGTTTTTAAAGTTTTCTACCTGACGTTCCTTCTCCGCCGCGACCTCTTGACGTATCGTGCGAGCCAAGCTGTTAGATTTCTCGCGCACCTAAGGGTTTCGTAATTGTTTACAATGTAAGCTTATAAAACACAACTGCGTCTTACCTGCTGTAAACGGGTTATGCGACGCTCGTTTTCCAAATCTTTTTTAACGCGTTCGGGATCGGCGAGAAATCTGCTGCGTTGTTTGCTGTTTGCGTCCAGTTTGCTATTCACTGTCATTTTCAACGCCATTGTCAATCAAAACTTGTACTAAATAACACTAATAACATTTACTAACACTTAATAAAAAAAACTTTTTGACCACAAAGTCAAAAAGCAACGTTTAAAAATTGCTGAGCAAGCCAACATAGGAAGCGCAAGCGCAGACACAGCTATGTATTTGCGCGTATATCGGTATATAATTTGAGTGCCTATCACGTATATCGATATATTAATTGATGTACCTATCGCTGGTAGCTGAATCAAAAATATCGCATACCTAGTGAAACAGCTGTTGTCACTTTTGTTTTGATTACGAGACTAAACATTGAAATTGATTTATTATTTTCAGGCTGTTAGAACTACTGTCATGGCTTTCATGTTGCGTCAGCTTGCAAAACCAGCGCTGCAAAGGTAACTATAAAGAATCATTAAACAGAACGCTACTAAACATGTTTGTTTTAAAGAAATTTGATCAATTCGTTCACATCAGTGCGTCTAGCCGCCAAAGATGCCGCCGCTAATGCTCCTGCTGCAGCAGCAGCCAGTGCGACGAATACGCAACAGCAACTGCAGGTTAGCGAGAGTTGCTTGAAACGCTTGCGCGAGATATGCAAAGATGGCACCTTTCTGCGCATAACTGTTGAGGGCGGCGGCTGTTCGGGATTTCAATACAAATTCGATTTGGACACAAAACTCAACGAAGATGATATTCACTTTGGCGAGCAGCAGGCTAAAGTGGTGATTGACGCAGTCTCGCTGGACTATTGCAGCGGTGCTACCATCGACTATCACAGCGAGCTGATACGGGCGGGCTTTCGCATGGTTGCCAATCCGCTGGCCGAGCAGGGCTGCTCCTGCGGCTCGTCGTTTTCGATTAAATTGTAATTAAAATACTCAAATTATACGTTGCTTGTTAAACTTTAGTGTAATAATGAAAAACATATGCATATATAAAGTTATATGTTAAGCTATATATACACTGTATCGATCTTGGACCTATAAGAAAAAGGTTTCGCTGCGCCGTTAATAGCTGGTTGGTTATTCGGCTTATGATCAAACTTATAAAATGCCAATTACATAATTTTATAAGATACCACAAAAATCCGCTAACCAACCAGCAGATTGCAGTACAGCTTTAATAAAGTAGCCATTGGCTACGTGGGACAGTGACCTGGTTACTCAATATAAATAATATACAATAAAAAGCAGTAGGGGCAGATGTTCATTTGCAGGCAGCCAACTGTTCGCTTAAGTTGATCACTTGCTCCGTCAGCACGCTTATCTGCTCCTCATAGTTAATGCGGGTCGTGGTCTGTAAATTTGCGGAATTAGTGATGATTACACACATCATTTAGCATGCTTACCAGTTCCTCCTCGAGCATTTGCAGTGCACCGCCCAGACTGGACAACTGCTCGTCCTTGGCTCTCAGTTCTTGCGTCGCATTTTCCAGGCAGATCTGCAAATGCAGGACCTCCTGTTCCAGCGAGCGCAGACGCGACTCTGCCAGCGCCTTCAGGCGCAACAGATCTTCGTACTTTTTGCTAAACACGCTATATATCAGTTGCTCCTTGGTAGGCGGCTCGGGTGGTTCCTGCAATGAATCTCGCGCACGCTGGCTGCACTTGGTTTCCAGGGAGCAAGGCTTAACGGTGACGCCCGCAGCAGCTGTGCTGCAGCTGCAAACACTGCTGCTGGCATCGCACAACGTTTTGCTGAGATCCATGTTTGTGCTCGAGTTCGAGCCGAAGCTGTGGCTAAGTTTCACCACCTCGTACTGGGCCCGCCAGTGCGCTGCCTCTTTTTCCAGTAGCGCGATGCGCTCCTCGGCAGTGAGCGTTAAGGCTGCATTGGTGTTAAGCTGGTGCTGCTGGCTCTGTAGATTATGAAGCGGCGTGCTGTCGCTGCCCGTGGCGCTCAACGCATCCTCACTGCCCAGCTGAAAGCATATAATTAAATTTTTATTAATCCTTTAATGTCAAAGACTCGAGTGCTCCTTATGGAATGGCTAGCAATTAGCTAAGACATGATAGGTCTAGACAAATAACTGTAGCTCGTTTATCAGAGAAGGATACAGCAGACTCAAGTGGTGCACTACCTCTTACAACATGACAATATTATTAAGTTAAAGACTATAAAAGGAAACATATGGAATTGCACAAGACAGGGCATAGTCTATAGTGTTAGATAAAAGCTTATAATTAAATCCTTTATTCAGCACTTACCATGCTAGCCGCATCGACCAGCTTTGTTTCGAGTTCACAGTTTCTGTGCTGCAGTGTTTCCACTTCTTTGCGCAAACGTTTCTCCAATTCGTTCTGGTCGCCAAGCCGTCGCTCCAGTTTCTGTTCCAGCTCCGAAATGCGTTCTGTGTGCAGCAACAAGTCGCGCTGCTTGTCATCGATCTGCGGGTGGTAATTGTTGGTACGCAAGTGTGTGCGAGTGTCTGTGTTAAGTGCCACCCACTTACCAATGATGTCAGCTGCGCGTTCTCCATTATTTTTTTTTGCAGCTCTTCGAATATGAGCGCTTCTTGTGCTGCGTTTATGTTTGGCGCTCCGCTATGTGGCTCCGGTTTGCTGCCACCGAGGAGACCGCGCTTGCTCGGCTCTTTCTTCTTGCGCACCTGCTCATGCACCGTTAGCTCCTGCTGCAGCTGCGAGACGCGTGACTCCAGCTGCTTGTTGCGAAAACCCAGAGAGTCAACCTCCTGTTCTGTTCGCCTCAGCGATGTGGCGTTCTGTTGCAGTTGTTCACGCAGGTTCGCCTCCTTTGCCTGCTCGTCCAGCACCGCCTTCTTCAACACTTGCGCTTGAGCGCGCAGCTGTGTGCGTGGGCGGATGTGGATTAAATTAGATTAATGTCAGCCCTAGCGAATGGGGCGTAAACTGTTGCTGTTTGCGTTACCTTTGAGTATTCACTAGCCAGTTTTTGATACTTGGACTCGGGCACTGTGCCATCCATGCTGGCAACTTTCTCTGCCATGCAGGCAGGCGCGTCAGCGGCTTCTGCACTCCGTTCAAAAATAAGTTAAATTGCTCAAACAAATATAACTATATTTGCGCTTGGAAAGTGCCAAAACTGTAAGATTGGTTATGGCAAAGCGCTCGATTCATCGTGTGGCAGCGATAAAATTAAAATATCGATAGCAATAGGCGCAAATAAATTGCATTTAAAAAGTTATCTTTTTGAATAGCAATAGCAGGAATAGCTGGCGTATTTGCTGTTATAGAATTTAAATAAATGTTGTATTACCTTTGCCAGCCCTAACAAATCACGTTGTCGATAGCTTGAGCATTAATTTCAAATCTGATTTCTCTTGCAAATCAGAAAACCGTTTTCTACAATTTATTAACTAATTTATATAATACATAAATTACATACCGCTTTATAAAACTAGCTTAAAAATATGTTATCAAAAGGTACTTTTTCAAATATTTTGTTGGAAAGTTCCTTAAATACCAGGCCAAAGCTCTTGGAGTAGCCCACCTTCAGTTCATTAAAGACCGTTTCCCAGTTCTCATTCAGAAAACGATTCATGCCCTCAGATAGGGTTTTGTCATTGAATAGGTTCTCGAAATGCAGATAAACACGTTTAGGTTCCATGGCAACGCGATACTCTTTGAGACGCATGTACTTAACACCATCCTTTTCGAAGGGTTCTCCAATCAGACGATGCTCGATTTTGGTATTGATGAGGGTGATATTTGATTTGCCATGCCCTGTTATGGGCAGCAGTAAAATGCGACCAGACATTTCGTAATCGCCAATCATTTCAATGCGATCGGTTTTGCTATCACAGATGATTAAATGCTTAGCCAAATCGGTTCTAAAAGCGGAAAGACAAGGTGGTTTACATTGTGATTTGTTATGTTCTTGAAATTTGGCGGCAATCAGCTAATTACCTGTATCGCTGAATCTTGCTGGTCGAGATCATATCGTGCACCTTCACATTTTTCAAGGCTTGACGCAGATTTATGGGCGCACTACCGGCATCTATAACAAGTTTCTTCACGGACAGCGGCTCCAGTGGCGGAATGCCGAATTCTTTGTTGCCTGTCAACAGTTCAATTAGTTCAGTAGCCCAAGCAGTAGGCAAAGGTTTTTATTGCTGTAGGTGTACTTACCAGTTTTTAGCACTTGTATGGCCTGGTTAACAGCATCCACCAGACACTTGTCAAAGTTCGCATCGCGTTTGCACTTAAGGAAGTTGTCAGCTGCAAAAAAGCAAGCAAACAAAACTATATCAACTCAGTTCGAACATGACATTGAAACAGCTTGCGGAAGTCTGGCTGCTGGGAGTATGTAATTGTGTCAGCATATTATCACAACGGACACTTCAGATTTGAGTTCGTTGGCCACAGAAACTTGTTTCATACAATGTCTAAAATATAGCAACAACACCTCAAATGAGCCAGCATATTATTCATCGGGGTCTCAATGTCAAGTCGAAGCGCATGGCTATTCATTATCGAGATGTATCGTGAAAACAAAGCTACGCATGACCTACGGCAACAAAGCGATCGATATACATTAACTAGCTACACCACGGCTCGTGCATAATCTGGCCGTAAAATATGTGTCATCGCAGCAAGCGGAAGTGGTCCACTGACCAATGACTGCAAACCCGTTTGCCGATATCGATATGTCATTATGCTGTGAACCAGTTTCGATTGCATAACAATTTCAAACGCGTTCATCGATGCAACTGCATTTCAGAGTTGTCGGCTTAGCTTTTTTTAAGAAAGATCTGTCATTTTCGAATGTTCTAGAAGAGTTGCAGTAGTTTAAAAATTTTTACCAGCTATGCCAATTTATGCAATGGATTGATGGCATAGCGACATAGCTTGCCCAACTTGTCACCCTGGCCACAAGCCCATTAGAGAACATTACAGGTGATGGCCTTCGGGCCGAAAGCCAAAATGCCTCCAGCAATAAACTAGCCGCGCATAAACAATATTGAGCACGTTTTAGCCATAAACAGCGCTGGTGGGCCTGGGGCCAAAAATAGCCAAAGGTAAAGCCATAGCTAAAAGCGGCAATAAAAGCACAGCTAACGAATTCATAAGCTGCAAGTAATTTGCACTCGATGTTATTGTTATTGTTAATGGGGATGTGAAGTTTACTTACGCAAATCTTGCGCGGACATCTCCTGCGCAACCGCAACGATTAGCAGCAGCAATATAACTGTCGGTTGTTTTGACATATTGAATGCTCCAAGTCGGATGCGATGTGTGAAATGTATTGCCAATTTGGAGTTTCCTCAATCGTAGGCTCTAAATGGATCACGCACATACACACACACACACAGACGCACGCACAGGCAAGCGAAGAGAGAAGCGGCTGCTGCTTAGTTGAGCGATTCTTCTCTGCACGACGACTTATCACAACGCAATGGAAGCGGGATGCTCCAAGCGACCGAGTTATATACGAAGCTTCGGCGACGCCGGCCCATGAAAGCTTCCCACTCTGTAGACGAACATATGCTGAAGTTTCAATCAATCACTACGGCAAGCTTTGGCCCATAAACATGCAACTTTTGCTTTCCGCCTGACCACTTTGGGAAATGCAACAAGTATCCATTCATGATTGTAAAGTTGCATTTGACTCGATTCGCTCTCTTATTGCCCAAACAGGTGTCGAACGATGACCGGCAATTTCGAGCAACCCTGTAATGCCCTTTCCGTTATCGATGTGGTTCATTGAACCTTAAATGCAATATTTCTGTACGCAGAGGCTGAGGTAAAGTTTAATTGGGGTGCCATTAAAATAGTCGGTAGTGAACATACATACGATGGTTACATATTGACTTTAAGGGCGTTTTCAAAACAACAAAAGCTATGCACCTTAAAAGCAGGAAGATCTTTGAGTAGGTTGCTCAAGAAAAGCTTAAGCGAGTAGAGCTTTACCACTGATATTATAATACGAAAAAAATCACGCTTTGAACAAATAACTTTAATATATAAAATATACATTTATTTAAAAATGTATTTCTTGTGTATTCATAAAATTGTTATGCTAAACAAAAATGTGATTTGAATATATTTTTCACACACACGATGCAGTTTTTATATACTTCAGTCTTTATTCAGCATTGTGAGATCCAAAGCATTTCCAGTTTTTTTAAGCAATGTGTTTGTGAAATTAGGTAAAGAAATATTTATAATATATAAACATTGAGCACTTGTTAAATATAATTTAGTTTTAAAAAAAACATAAGTAATCTCATCTTTTTTTTACATTGAATGAATGTTTGAATGTTCGTTTAAGCAAAGGTAATCGTTAATAAAACAGCTTTTCAATCAAACCAAACAAGTTTTATTCCGGAAAATTTTGAGCACCTACTCTACATACTTTATGAAGTTTGTAAACTCAATTTTAGCTACGAACTGAGACAAGTCAAACACTGTGTTGAGCAATTAAGGTAAAAGCCCTTGGCTCAAAGCCAGAATCGAACCCATGCCGATTGCCTAGTTGTGCAATAGGTCACATTCAGTCAAATGTGAAGCAATAAAAGACTATTCAATTGCAACGTCCAAGCCCCATGGCAATAGAATCCCGTCATATTTCGACACTTTAAATGCCAACCAGTTCCCATGACAACAGCGCCTAGCCAATTAGTTCTATTTCGCTAGCGCAAGACACCACCGAAAAAAAGACCATAATTTAAGTTTGTTGCCTAAGTCATTCGTTTGGCCAGCGAATTCTTCCCAGCATGAGGACCTCGACCAGCCAGTCCGGCATGTGTCTATGGAAACTGTCGCAATTGTTGTTCAAATATAAACAAACGACACCAGAGCCGCTAACGGTGTTGGGCATGGGAACACTGCTGCTGGTGTCGAGGCGTTAGGTGTGCGTGCAAACCGGTTAACAACAGTCGTCGCTTAACATTCTCCGAGCACGCAGAGTATTTTTGGGCCTTAGCCAGAGACGCAACGATTTCCAAATCTATATTTGAAAACAAAGCGAGAATGCATAGGTGCTATTGTGGTCACAGCGGTGGCAGTTTCACGGGCAGCATCTTGAAGTCAACCAGACACGTCAGCAGGCAGCAGAGCACTGAACTCGGCTCCCTCTCCTCATCATCCAGGCAAAAAGCAACGTGAAACTGGGCATGGGTCACTCCAAGAGCCAGCTAAGTCGTGATTTCAGTCGACGCAACTCGGCAACAACCACTTTGAGTCACTGCTCCAGCTGCTGCAGCTCCTGCGGCACCAGTCCACAACAGCAACAGCAGCGTGAGAGTCGCGTCAAGGTACTAAGTTGGGGCAGTGGAAGCAGTAGCACTCACAACAACAACAACAACAGCCACTGCGAGCACACCGACAATCGACGTCTCTATGAGCAGCGCGCCTGCGTCGCCAGCCGGCTGGCAACCCAAGGTCAGGTTCAGGGTCAGCTTGAAAGTGGGGCCGGCGCAACGGCATCGCCTGCGCCCAACAGCCCCACCCTGGCGGGCAATGAGCAAATGCAGCGCCTGCTGTCCTTGCAGCAATTCAGGCTGCTCAATGCCAGCGACTGTTTCAGTGCCCAGCGGCAGGATGAGCTGCGTCTACAGCGCGCCTACGACAAGCTGGGCGTCCCGGACACGACCAAGTGCCGGAAGAACAATGCGAACGAGCGAATGGCAGCGACAACGACGGGTCCAACGCCCTATGCCCTGCGCCAGAAGCTCCTGCAGCTGCGCCTACGCGATGAGCAGGCCAACGGAAGAGGCTCGGGTGCAGTTTGTGCGCCCTTGGAGCGGAGCTGCGCCCTGAGATTCAATCGGGAGTAGCGACAGCGACGCAACATGTATAAACAATAAATTAAGCGACAGTTAACGTTGTTGTTGTGTGGACAAACAGAACAAAACAAACATTATAAATCGTATATTTTACACTTAAATTGCTATTATTGTGGCAATTGTTTCCGACTGAGAGGTTTTTTCACTTAAATTTTTTATATTAATATGTAATATGTGGTAAAATTAATACTGTTTTATATTTGCTATGAGTTGTCAAAAGATTTAATTTAATTATTCATTGTTTTGATTTTTATAGTAAATAAATTTAATATTAATATAACTCACTTTGGTTTAAATCAAATATTTAAAAATCCCCATAGAAACTGAGCTATATAAATTGAATAAAGGTTTTTATAATTTTTTAATTGAATCAAATTGAAACTGACGTTTGAATATGAAATTTTTTGAAAATCCAAAATATGCGTGCCTATTTGTAATCTTAAATAAAACAAACAAAATCATTTTTAATTTTATGATGAATTTTTTGTGCGTGAACTTAAATGAATTAAAATGCCCAATATGCCCAATATCTGTGGCCTAATTGTGTTTCCGGGAATAAAGCGGCTGATTAACTTGATATTGTATCTTCTGACTTCGGGAATATGTTTATCAAAATATCATGTAACATATTTTCTATATGATACATTGCTAAATATATCCATGATTGTTTTTGAATTTTATTATGATTATTATGAATTACAAAACATTATTTGTATGATTATAATGCAATTGTGTTCAATATAATATAACAGTATTTGTCATATGTGTAGGTCTGCTACATGGTTAAATGTATAATAAATTAAGAGGAAAAATCATGAACAAATTGGCTTCCAAATTGGCAGAGATATGAGTGATCAGTTAAGAACACAAAATCATCATTAAAGTACATTTCCGTTCCTCAAAGAGTTTCCAGTTAAACCACGCGATGGCAATAATTTGTATTGCCAGTATGTATTTCATTTTTCATTTTAATAAAACAGTGCTATTTTGTTACAAGTGCTTCATGTTTTTATTTTTTTTTTTTAGATTTTTTCATTTTGCATCATTTTTAGCTTTGAATGCGTTTTTGTTTTTCCACAGGTTGTCTTTTCGAATTTTCAAAAAATTAATTACAAGTTATTTATTTATGTTTCTTTTTCATTTTTTTTTTAATTGTTCTTACATTTTTTTTGTTGCGCAACTTACGATATTACGTTAATATATCTTATTTGTGTGTGTTTCTTGTTGTTGAAAACAGCCAATATCAACTATAATATTAAATAATTTTGTCGTTTTCTTCATAAATTTTCTTTGTTTTTGTTTTTTTAATTATTTGTTTTGTGTTTTGCATATATGTATGTATGTACGTACGTTGAATTCGATACAACATTGAACAGAGTGCTAAGAGTGGTTTCGACAAGGGAATTTCGGCTGTAGCTGGACATTCAAGTTGAAAACTCGGGTTCTTCACGCGATTGTTTCGGGCAGGGGGGATTATACAAACGAAACCATTTTTGGGGTAGGTTCTGTTACGCTAGGCCAAGTGTTAGCTAAAACTACATATCCTCTGTTGGGATTTACTTGGTGCTGATCGCTTGCCGGGGGGCATACGTACATGCATAGTAAGTATAATACTTAAAAGTGGTGGCCTTTAGCACTAGAATGTACCGACGACTCTTGTTGTCACAAAATACAAATACAAATACAAATACACGAATGTATGCACACACACAGCATGCATGCATCTGTGTGTGTTTGTCTCAGTTTACAATTTTTATTTCATATATATATATATATATATAGTTATATAAGTTTTGTATTTAAATTTGTAGTTCATGTTTGTAACTTTATCTGCCGCGTCGCTGACGTCAGCAAGGGCACACAGTGCCACTCAAAAGTATGCTGCTCTCAACGCGCTGTTTAACTTTTGCTTAGAAATGGTCGCTTTTAAAAGCGTTTCATTGTATTTTTGTTGTTGTTGTTAAACAAATTTGCTGTTTGCAATGGATTTTTACTGTTAAGTTAATTATAATTATTGTTTTTGTTTTTTTTTGTTGTTTTCTTTTGTTTGTTGTGGTTTTTCTTTTGTGATTTATTCTTCATATGCACGTTTTGTGTTTTACATAATAAATCGTCAACGCAAACAATTTAAAAATATACACAACTTTTTGTTTATTTTAATATTTTTGGTGTAAACAATTCAAACTTATGTACCTTCGAGCTAAATTTGCTTTTTCTTTAAAACTAAGTAAACATTTAGTAGAATTTAAATGATGAATAATAGATAATAAAAAAATAAATCGCGCTAAAAATACGTACATACTTTTGTAATGCATATGTATTCAACTCACACACATGTCAAAAGCTTTGTTATCAAATTCAAAATAATTATAAAAAATAACATTTTACCATTCGCTATATTAATAGAAATAATATGTATAAAGGAAAGAATTATATGCCTGGTTGTTGTGCTATGCAAAGAACCGAAAAATGCCGTGCGAGATTTAAAATGCAATAAATACAACTGGTGTTCGAGTGTGTGTGAGTGTGTGCTTGTGTGTTGTGTGTGTGCGTGCACTTTTCATACCTACTGTAAGCTTATGTGTGTGCAAGGAAAAACTATAACAAAATAAAATGAATACATTAAGAGATATTCTTGCTTATGCAGTGTTTAACACCACAATTAGTTTGAACTAAAGTGTTTCAATTTGTGTGTGTGTGTGTGTGTGTTTTCTTTTTTAGTATTTTGCTTTTCGTTTTTCAAATGAAAATAGGCTAATTTGTATGAATTCATATACCCTTATAACGTTGCTCACGATTCGATAACACATATTCGATAAAAACAAACGTTTTTGCGCTTTAAATTGGGGTTTTGTGTGTGTGTGTGTGTGTGTGTGTGGCCGTTTTTTGTTGCTGCTTTAGCATTTTTCTTGTAAAATTATTGCTGCTATTTGTGTGTCTCTTATTTCTTCTTATTCTTATTATTGGCGCCGCGTGGCGGTGTTAATGGACGCCCTGAGCTGCCGAAGTTTGGGTAAACAAATCGTCGCTTATCGGCGGGTTTCAATATCTGAAAGGAGCACATTAATGTGTCGTCAACGGACATCATGGCACCTATAAAAAACAAAAACAACAAATAAATACGATATCATATATAAAGAAACTTAAACAATCATGTCATGTTAACAAAATTTAATCATCTTTTGTCAACGTAGTATTGATATTGGAGAATTATATTGTTGGTGTATGTTATGGGGCAAAAAGAAACTACTTCACAATTTATAAACATTTTAAATCCCTAGCGTTTAGAAGTAACAATTTTCTATGGGATCCGATATCATTTAATAGAAAACATCTTCTTTTTCGACCCACTGTTCCAATATGATATAGTAATGACAGTAGTTATCATGTTTGGGCTGACTTTTAGAGGCATTTCCATTTGATCTACATACATATAGTTGTTGCCTAAATGCTAAGAACATGTAAGTTTCTAAGATAACAGTATTTGTGTTTGTAGAATATAAAAAGAACAAAAACGCAATAACCCGAGATACGTTGTTTGAGGTGTTATACTATATTTGCGTATTAAGTTACCCCACATACACATTACACATTTATAAATAGTTTTGATTTAATTGTATATTTGCTAATGATTGGATCGCCTATAAAATTTTCCTCCCCCATATGTAAACGGAACTGTGAGCCTATTTACTTGGAAGCTGTTGAATTATTTTGCACTGCCAGCAAGGTTATCTCCAAAATCTGTGCTAATCTCAAAGTTATCTATATACAAGTTATACAGCAAAGCACAGTGTTTGCGCACATAAACAGTCGCCCGGAGAGATAACAACCACGTTGTTGTCGTTGTAGTCGGTTTAAAGTCCAGGGCCGCTTTTGTGTACCTGGCACTGATTGCTCTCTGATCACTCACCCGCATTGTCGAATTCACCGCAATAGTTGGGCGCCGAGAAGAGCGTGACCAGCTGGCGCTTGGCAAAGAACTCGTAACCATCCTCAACAACCTGATGAGCCCGACATATGAGGTCGAATTCGTGCTTCTGTAGAAATTTGCCAACAACCTGGAATAGTAGAAAAATGGGGCATTAGCAATTTATTCGCATATCTTAAATTCGAGTGGTTTACCTCTGCCCCGAATGTGAAGCTGACACCGCGATCATTCTCGCCCCAGCCCATGGTGTCCTTGTCGGGATCGGACCACAAGAGATCGCACAGCAGACCCTGATCTGGGACATCCGTGGGTCGCATAATGCGTCGTATTTGCTCCATCGAGGACAAATCGGGACTCAGGCCGCCGTGACAGCAAAATATCTTCTCATCCACAATTGCTGCCACGGGCAGGCAGTTGAAGCAATCCGTGAATGTTTTCCACAGCTTGATGGTGTAACGTCGCTTGCATTCATCGTAAAAGCTGTTGGCATATAAATTACATGAGTACTAGACATGACAGCGAAACACAAATAGTGCGTGCTCAAATGCTTGAGCGTTTCACATGAACACACAACTTCTGATTGTCTCATATCACGATATAAGAACAGCTGTGTGGAAGCTTTGCGAGTTCTCAAATTCAAATAACAAATACAAAACAAATGATTGAGCTTACAAATTAAATAAGATATACAGGTTGTTGTTTGTAGTCTAAATGATGTAGTCCCTCGAAAAGATTAATTTCTATAAATTATAATTTCATTTAAATGACAACTAAACTAATTTCAACTAATGACAACTCGAATATGAAATTCTCAGATTTCAAAACATTTTTAATTTGTTTCACTATTTTTTATCTTTTGAAACTATTAGTTTATTAGTATAGTTTGGCAAATTTTTAATTATATGTGATTTAGAAGTACTACTACTTTACAAAATTTGATTCCACTCTCATAACAAACATTTCGATTATCGCTAAGCACTCAAATTACGATATCATGATACAATATATTTAACGATACATAACGATAATTGTTTGTGTTTTACAAACAATCACTGTAGTGAATTTGGCTAATATATTTTGCAAAACAAATAAAATTGTTCGTGCCGTAATAAACGTTTGGAAGATGGATGTTTGCGCTTTGATTTCGAATGTTTATATCGAGATACAACCACAATTTGTTTGAGACACGCAAACTGCTTCATCGTGATAAGCTACATTTTGCGATATACAGTATATAGATATAGTATAACTTACCCATAGATGCGATTGATGCTGGCGCATTCGTGATTGCCGCGCAGCAAAAAGAAATTCTCCGAATATTTGATTTTGTATGCCAGGAGCAGGCATATCGTCTCCAGGGACTGCTTGCCACGGTCCACGTAGTCGCCGAGGAATAGATAGTTCGATTCGGGTGGAAATCCGCCGTATTCGAACAGACGCAACAGATCGTAATATTGTCCGTGTATGTCACCGCATATCTTCAACGGTGCCTCCAGTTCCAATAAAATCGGTTGGGATAGGAATATTTCACGCGACTTCAAACATAAACTGCGTATTTCGCTCTCCGACAGCTGCACATTCTTGCCCGGACGTGCGCCACGCACTGCAAATTAAACAGTTACAAATTATATGAGAATTGAGCAGTTGCGTGGAGCGGAAGATTCGGGGTGAGGGAGAAACTGACCTTCCAGCAGACGCGAGATAATGCTGTCAATATTCATGGTGTCGGACATTTTTTGCTGCGGCTCACAACACTGCTGCTGCTGCTGTTGTTTTTGTTGTTGTTGTTGTTGCTGCTGCTGTTGCTGGTACCTGTCTCCCGTCTGCTTTCTTATCTGTTTACCTGCGCGAGCTCCGATTGCTACTGACAGCCACTGTTGCGTTTAACTCCGTTATTTTATGTATTTTCGGTATACGTTATGTATGTTATTTCATCGATGTGTATGCGCGGGGGGAGTACGGGAGGCATGTGTGTGTGTATATGTCTGTAGTAGGAGTGTTTGTATGTGTGGGTGTGTGTGTGTATAGTCGCCAGGTAATATATTTAACAGCGCTGCCTGGAGCTGCTGCGGAATTTCAATAGTTTAACAGTTACGCCATGTACGTTCAGCGTTTGTCACTAGTTTGCGTGTTGTTCGACTGCGTTTATAAGCATTTATTGCAAGTTATTGTAGGTTTTTGCGACGTCAAGAAATTTTTTCGCGCAACCACACTTCGCCGCATCGCAATCTGAATTCGCCGCGTGGGTGCAAGTCGATTAGTACTACTTATAAATATCGATACATCGAAATAGCTGTTGCCACTTGCATAGCATTGCCACCGTACTATATTGCGCCACAGTGGCACCACTAGAACACCTCATTTTTAATTCAAATGGTTTTCTTTAATTGATGTATATTTTTCATATTTCATTCAAGCTGCTACATCAATGCCTTTGTCACTGCCCGGCGTGTTGAACATAACTCGCTTGCGTGGCAGCGGCACGGGCCTTGCTTGCATAAACCCCATACTTGGCTTGGAAACCACCTGAGCGGCAGGCTTGGCCAGCATTTGCTCCAATTGCGCCTTAAAAGTCTGATGTTGCTGTTGTCGCTGTGGCTTTGAGCTGGTACTGGATACCTCCTCATCTTCCTCCCCCACATCCGCCTGTGAAGTCGATGTGAGCTCACTAGCTTCATTTTCCTCGTCGTCGTCGTCGTCATCAGTGGTTCTAATCACGGCAGTTCTACGTTTCGGCACATCCATTGGCTGCAGCGGCGTCTTGCTCTTCAACAGCACCTGAGCGCGTTCCGGCATCTTGGCGGAGCAGAGCTTGTCCACAAATTTACGTATACGATTGCGTGTGGCATAGAAATTGGAGTTGTCCTGGAAGCAATTGCAGGTTAATATGGTTTGTAAACAAGTTTAAACGCAGTTGTCATTTGGAACGAAGAGAGAGGATTCTAATTTATGCTCTATATCCGAGCGGTTACTATACTTACCAATTTCAGCATGTTGCGATTCTGAGACAGTTCGGAGCTCACACGCTTGAGGGATGTGTTGGAAATACCCTTTGATTTCATGTTGAAGCCAAATGGATTCAGCTTGAGATTCACCAGCTTGCGAGCATCTTTGCGCGTCAGTAGTTGGGGAGGCTTCTGTGGACTTCTAGGAGGATTTCTACAAATTCGAATTGTTGATAATACTAGAGTAACTTGACAAAGCTAATTAGGCATTCTTAAAACAAAATTGCAAATCCTGACTATCATTTGAGCATGGAATATCTTTAAAAGCCATTGCATGTTCTTAAACTAAGAATTTTAATCCCAAAAAATGATCAACAATATCAAAACACGAACGAATGGAAGTTTGGTTGACATTACGATGACATCGGAAGTACTAAAAGGGTCTTGCTAATGAAAATAGTTCGCGGTCTCAGATCTCCAGCAGATACAACCTTACGGAAGTCTGTTCAATAAATTTATTACGAACTTACTTGATCTTTGAGGCTGCTTTTATGTTTGGCGTCTTGAATACTTGTCGCTCCGGCTCGGAGGTGAGGAGCTCGCTGCCCTCATCGCTGACGCTTTCCTCCTCCTCGCTCAGACTCTCACTGATGTCCGTTGTCTCCTGCGTCTCTGACTGACTGGTGTTGCGCTTGGGCATGTTTATGACAGGCTCAACCGGGGACTTGGTATAGGTGGGATGGCTGCCCGAGCTACCACTGGGTAGCTCCTGAACCTGGGTAACCGAGTGCATCTGCATCTGCTGGTGCTTCGGCTGCGGCTGCTCTTTCTGTGGATCCTGCTGCGCCGGTAGCTCCTCTATGGAATAGGTATCGTCATCGCGTTTTGCCTGCAGAAACTCTGTTTCCACCTGCTTCTTAATGCGCTCCATGGCCAGCTCCTTTTTGGGCAGCGGTTTGGGTATTTTGGACGTGGTTGCTGCCACTGCTGGCTGGGGCTGCTGCTGCACCACAACGGTGGGTTCTTGGTGCAGACTGAGCTGCTTCAGGTCGCGTTCGAGTGCCTCTAGTTTGTCCTTGTAGCCCATTTCCAGATGGTGGACCACCTCCTCCAGCTTATTGGCGCTGACCTTGCCAATTTCGGCCACCTTCTCGCTTAGTATACGCTCCAGGTCTTCCAGGCAGGGCGTGGCCACACGCTCCTCCGCATTTGTGGGCGTTACCGTTGTGATCTTAGTGTCGGCACCCTGCTTCTTTGTCTGCTCCAGCGCCTGGCTGAGGTCCGCCAACTTTTGATTGATGTCCTGGATGAACTGCTCATTGCTGTGCTTTAGCTGCGTCTGCCACGCCTCGAAGCTGCTCAAGCGCTCGGCGAGACCGTGCAGCTGCTCCTTGCGCTCGCTGGCCTCGCTGTCCAGCGCCTCGCTACTCAGCTCGTCCTTTTCTTTGCACTCCGCCAGGTTGCTTTGTATGCCGACATTGCGCTTGCTCAGTATTGTGTCCTTGCGAGGGCTACTCGCATGCCGTCTGGAGCTGCTTGAGCGCTCCTTGATGTTGCGCTCGGCGGCATTGAGCCGCTCCTTCAGCTGCTTGATCTCCAGCTCCATTTTGATTGCATTGATCAGCTGCATGTCGTTGTCCTTCTCCTTGGCAGTGCCACCTGCTGTGCTGGTGGGTGTTCCACCGCGATGTTTGCGTCCTATGTGTCCGTTAAGTGCATCGTTGCTGATGAAATTCTTGGTGCAAAGATGACAGGGGAAGACGACCTCACGTATGGCCTCGATTTGTGTGATGCGCTTGTGCAGCTGCACCACCTCATTGTTGGACTCTCCGAGCGACTGCCGCAGCCGGACAATCTCCTGCTGCGCCGTCTCCTGCGCCTCACGCAGCTCCCCCACGCTCTCGTCCAGATAGGTGCGACAGCAGAGCAGATACTGTATCGCATACTGCGACATAATGAAGTACTTGGAAATGCCGCTGTCCAGAATGTGCGTCTCCAGCACAGTGCCCAGCGGCGCCTCGGACAAATGCTGCAGTGCCTCATCGATCACTTCAAAGTTCTGCTCACGTAAAATGCGATCCGTTTCGTAGGAGCCTGCAATTAGAGTTAGAGTATTACTATAGATTGGCATTAGAAGCATTTGGACTTGTTCACAACTTACCCATTTGTCGCCAGTCCAGTGGTCCATCCCTGTACTGTCGCAGCTTGAAGCCCGCCTCTCGCATCATCTGCGGAAAATTGCCCTTGTAGCCCATTTTTGTGCTTTACGTGCTGCTGAAAGCGAAAGTTGTTATTGTTTGTTTCGTCTTTCCTGCCTTAAGTATTTTCAAATGGCAATTGTTTGATCCAATTCCTTTTCCTTTGTGGCTATTATTTGTTGTCAGTGCACAAGGGTTGCCAGGTAACCAGTTTGGCTGACAGTTTGTGTCGCTGTCCCCGATAGCTGGTTCGGAACTTGGCTCAAATGAACGCTTGACTGGTTCTCGGGGGTGAGTTAGTAAATAAACTAACAGCTTTTATATTATGCTTATATGAATATCATTTGGTGTAAAAAACAATATTTAATTATTGCAGCGCCTACATTTGACAAATAGTTTAACTATTAAGTTTTGACAGGCATTGAGGGAGAGAGAGAGAGCTAGACGGATAAAGACTTTCACACACGTAAGACTCCCAGAACTTTGTCAAAACTGATCCGATTTTCGATCGTGGGGCAGTTTTGATCATGGTGTGGCATCCTTAATAATTCTGCATTTAAGTTTTAAGCAATTTTCAATCTTCGTTTTTCTATGAAACACAAGCCAAGATAAGGCCTAGATAGTCCGTAGAAATGCACTTTAGACACCTAAAACTGCCATAACTTTATCAAAACTGAACCGATTTTTAAGCACAAGGCCAATTTGTACATTGTCTTCCTCTAAATTTATTCTACATTTATGTTTTATTCAATTTGAAAAATGTAATTTTTTTTTACTTTTTATACCCTGAACCCATTAAAAATGGGTAAAAAGGGTATTATGGTTTTGTGCAAAAGTATGTAACAGGCATAAGGAAGCATCTCCGACCATATAAAGTATATATATTCTTGATCAGTATCAACAGCCGAGTCGATTTAGCCATGTCCGTCTGTCTGTTCGTCTGTCTGTCTGTATGAACACGCGGATATCAGAGACTACAAGAGCTAGAGACTTCATATTTGAAACATAAGTTCTCCTAATCCCGGGACAGATAAAGTTTATTTCATTTGATCGATAACTCGTCGCATTCAAAAGTTATCGATAAATTTCGATTTTAGACCAGCGTTTTTGGGACATAGCTTCAAAGATAAAAAAGCTAGAGACCCCGAATTTGGCATGCATAATCTCGAATAGCATACACATGTAACAAATATTTCACTTTTTGGATACCACCCCCCAATCCCCCCAAAAGTTGAAAAACTCATTTTTCAAGGTACGGCCCTGCAATTTGTTTTGGTCACACATATTATTGACAATTGTATGTCCCAAGTAAGATCGGACAATAAACACAGAAGTTATTTGAGATTTAACTTTTCATTGTGTGGGGCTCAGTGAAAATGCAAACTAACTGCTTAAACCGCATGCACTGCTTGCAGTATGTGTGTGTTTGTATGTATGCACACTATTAGGCAAGTATTAATGGAAGTCAGAACTGGGTTCAGGGTATCTCCCAGTCGGGCACTCCCGACTAGAGCACTCTTACTTGTTCTGTATACACGTGTTCTTTCAACATATTTAATGACGCATATCCTCGCTATTTATTGATGATTTATAAGGATGTTCAAGTGTACAAGGAAATTGAAGCCGATTGAAGCTCTAAAATCTTGGAATATATGGCCAAAACCGACTTCCAGTTATATGGCAGCTCTAAGATATGGTGTTCCGATCTGGCCGGTACCGACAAATGTGCTGTCCCTATAAATTATAATAATCTGTGCCAAGGTTCATCGCGATATCTCAAAAACTGAGGAACTGGTTTACAAACAGACAGACAGACAGATGGACATGGCCAGATCAATTTGTCTTGTCATTCTAAGAATACTGGAGGTAATTTTTGGGGGTCTCTGATGCTTCCTTCTATGCATTACAAACCTCGGAACAAAATGTATATACTATTTTCTTTGAAAAGATTATTAAACCTTGAAAACAGCTATTTTTTTGGGATATTTCATTAGTTTTTAAAAAACTGGTCCAAAATTGTGCAATTTCTTTGATTCGAAACAAAATGAAGTTCCCTTGTCATTTGCGATTTTCAATTAACAGCCCGAAACATTTCATTCTGCTTGACAGCTACTTCAACTGAGTAACAGAACTCATGAGATTTTCTCTCAGTTACGATTGGACCATAGACGCGTGAGGTTTACTCCATATTTAGACGGCACAGAAAATGCAATCTTTTGTTTAAGAATAACTAAAAGTTGGTGCACAACATTTGAGATAGTTGCATACAAAACTCAACAAATATGTGGCGTTGGTTTTGGATGGGTTTTTTCTTGCTGCTACCCTTGGCAAATACAACACGTAAGTAAAGTAAAGTTAGTGAAAAATCTGTGAAAATTCCGATACTCTGATGGCACGGATGCTGTATCCCACAAATTGCCCAGCTGTCAAAAAGCTGCGCCTTGCGAGAGAGCGAGAGCGAGAGAGAGAGAGAGAGAGAGCGCGAGAGTGGCGACTGCGCAGAGCTTTGTTTTGGTAAATTATTTTCTGTGTTTGGGACATTTGCTAAATGGCCGCCGCTTTGTTTTGGGCTTTTTTTCCTTCCATGTAGCACCCGTAAGCTTTGAGGCGAATCCGGATACAAAACGCCTTTATGATGATTTATTGAGCAATTATAATCGCTTGATACGTCCAGTTGTGAACAATACTGAGACACTGACCGTCTGGCTGGGATTGAAATTGTCTCAGCTGATTGAGGTCAATCTGAAAAATCAGGTGATGACCACCAATTTGTGGGTTAAGCAGGTGTGTATCTTCGTTGGCTAAGAAGTTATTAGTATTATCAATTGAAATGTGATCATTTTAGCGCTGGTTCGATTACAAGCTCCGTTGGGAGCCGGAGGAATACGGAGGTGTGGAACAGCTGTATGTGCCCTCCGAGCACATCTGGGTGCCCGACATCGTGCTCTACAATAACTGGGATGGCAACTATGAGGTGCATTTCAATTGAAGCCAGTTGCTGGTGCCGTTTGAAGTCAATAATATGCTAACCTTTCAGGTTACTCTCATGACGAAGGCCACTTTGAAATACACTGGCGAGGTGTTTTGGGAGCCACCAGCGATTTACAAGTCATCCTGTGAAATGAACGTCGAGTATTTTCCATATGATGAGCAAATTTGCTTTATGAAATTCGGTTCATGGACCTACAATGGCGCCCAAGTGGACCTGAAACATTTGGATCAGGTAAGCCCTACCGCACTTCGTAACTGGATGCAAATTTGCCTTGCGTTCCAATGCACAAAATGCAATTTATGCAGACACGTTTGAGGTGGGTGGTGGTGGGGTTAGTCGATATGGGATGTCTGTTTACATCCGACGCAAATTGAACTGTCTGGCTTGGTCGTTCGGCTAATGCTCGCATGTGAATTTCTTGCACAGGTGCCTGGCAGTAATCTCGTGCAGGTGGGCATCGATTTAAGTGAATTCTATTTGTCTGTGGAGTGGGATATACTCGAGGTGCCGGCCACTAAAAACGAGGAATACTATCCGGACACACTGGAGCCGTTTTCAGGTGAGCTAGCGATGCGTTTCGGCTGCCTTTGTAATATGCAAATTTGATGTCTGCTCCAGATATAACATTCAAGCTAACCATGCGGCGCAAAACTTTGTTTTATACGGTCAATTTGATTGTGCCCTGTGTGGCATTGACTTTTCTCACCGTGCTGGTCTTTTACTTGCCCAGCGATTCGGGCGAGAAGGTAAGGAGCAGAGGAAGTTTGGATGCGTCCATGCATCCTATGCATCCTATGCTTTGGGATTCGAAGTTCCGGTTCGCAAGTTTTGCATGTGGCATGTTGTTCTGTTATCTAAGTACCGTAGTTAAATTGTTGTTAATTAATTTTTTAAAAAACGTATTCTATTTATTATTTAGAATTGGTTTGATTTTTCGTAGATTGCTGTAAATTTCATTCGAGTATATATTGTTAAGCTCATTATCTTCTATCTACATACAACTACCTGAGAACACTGAAAAACAATTACGAATATAAGCTTTATTTACACACCCAAATGCACTTTCAAGATTATATCATTTACTCAACTTCTACTCAATCTACCTCTAACTTTTTAAAGTTGAGCTCTTGAGCCAACTTGGTTTCGAATAAATATTGGTCGATAGCTTTGTAACAAAATTCGAATGACCTACAATAAGAGCTCAACTTCCAGATCTGTCTAACTTCCTTACTATCGCTCTCCCTTTCAACCTACTTTGTTATCAAATATTCTAAATTCAAGTAATTGCATTATACACTTATATGTACTTACCGTATCAATCTTCAAATCGCAGAGTTTCAGGTGCATTTAGATTCCTGCGAGAAGTCCAATTGCCATCCATCATATATACAGCACACATATATTCAACATCAATGTATTCAAAATGGATTCATCTTATGTGAGCGTCGAATATCATTTGTGCTGTGCTGAGTAGTGAGATCTCATAACGTAAATTTCACCGAATGCATACAAATTCAATTGAATAATATCAAAATCGAATCGAATCGAATTCAAGTCAAAGGCAGAGCATTGAAGTTCTCACACTTTAACCACATATAGGCACACACCTACACACCTACATACACCTACACACCTACACACCTATATGCATACATACATACGCACCGAATATGCATACATTACACAATTCACACACCGATATACAACGAAGTGTGCTGTTTGTTGTTGTTGTTGGTATTTTTGTTAATTGGTTCGTTTGAATCGCTCGTTTGCTTGTAATATTAACTTCGCAATACGTCCTCATGACTAAGAAAATGACAAAGCAAGAAAAAAACATTTATTATAGTAGCAGCAAGCAATTCAAAAGGTGCTAGAGAAATCGAAACGAGAAAAGTGTTACCATTTTTTATTTAGATATAATAAAGGGGGTTGCCCATTTTATAAATTTGCCAAAATATTTGCAAAGATTACAAAGTTTTATTAAGTCTTTTTATACTCTTTTCGAAGAAAATAGTATATTAAGTTTGTGCTGAAGTTTGTAACGCATAGAAGGAAGCGAGACCCAAAAAAGTTACCTCCAGTATGCTTAGAATTCAAAAGAAATTGATCTAGCCATGTCCGTCTGTCCGTCTGTCTGTCTGTCTGTCTGTCTGTCTGTCTGTATGTATGCAAACTAGTCCCTCAGTTTTTTAGCTATCGCTATAAAACTTTGCATAGAGAATTAGTATTCAAAGGGACAGCACATGGGTCGGAACCGGCCGCATCGGACCACTATATCTTATAGCTGCCATACAACTGGAAGTCGGTTTTGGCCATATTTTCGATCTTTTCAAAGCTATTACCTTAATTTTCCTTGTACACTTGAACATCCTTATGACTCATCAATGTTTAAAATTTCAAATCGACTGAGTTATAATTAGCAAAGATATGCGGTACTAAATATTTCTCTGGTGCAGCTGGCAGAGTGAAAATTGCCTAAAGGTTCGAAAAGAGTATAAAATCTTCGGCACGCCGAAGATAATCCTTCCCCACTTGTTTTATAACACATAGAAGAAAAAGCATTCTAAAGACAAAACTGAGTATCTTCATTTAAGAATATCAGAACAAACGGAATATATTCCTTATGTCACTTTCTGTCCTTGATTATATTCCACAACTTACGTTTTTATTTTCCTTATTTGCATAAAGATTGCCAGTAATAAAATCATATTATTTATTGTATAGTGTAGTTGAAAATAATGCAGTTAATTGTCTACAGACATTTTGTTTTCGTAAGCTGTCTAAAATCCCAATCAGCAATTCCATAGTTCTTTAACTGTACCAATTAATTGATATTTCTTTTAAAGAAAGTGTTCATCGTACTTAATAATTTTATAGGGCTCATTTAGTATATACAAATACGCAGTTCGTTTTGTTGCTTGTCATGTTGATTGTTAGTGTTACAACATAAGATTGGCTCCTTGGGCAGTTTAGATGTTGAGTATTTGATAATTGAGTTAGTGCGAGTGCTTTGCCTGATCCCACGATTTGCGATGTCGTTTAGCAAATTTAATGTAATTCTCTTCATTCATTTATAATTGCGTACATTTTCCATTTGAATTGACGAAACTATGAATATATCAATTGTTTGGAGTCGACTTATTGTTTTACATGGCGTATACGTAATTGATATGTAATTGGCTATAATTGATAATGATTGGTAAAGCGTTTGTCCGTTGTTATCGTTTTGTTTATGCTATGTTATTGTCATTGTTGTGGTTCATATTGTTACAAAACAAAAGGCATCGAGGCAGAGAGTGGAGGAGAGTAAAGGAGTGAGGAGAAAAAGAAATTGTGTAAACATTTCGTTGACAGGTTACGTTATGTATTTCAATACTCGTGTCGTTGACCGTGTTCTTCTTGCTATTGGCCGAAATTATACCGCCCACATCGTTGGCGGTGCCCCTACTGGGCAAGTATCTGCTCTTTACCATGATACTCGTATCGCTGTCCGTTTGGACAACGGTCTGTGTGCTCAACATACACTTCAGGTGAGTGGTGCTTCGAGTGCACGATCTGCAGCTAATCCACTCTGCCCTTTTGCCATTGCAATCAATCAATCAATCGACTCAATCGACTCAATCGTCCGACTCACCAACCAACAGGTCACCCTCAACTCACAACATGTCGCCGCTAGTTCGCAAATTGTTCCTGCACTTTATGCCCAAACTGATGATGATGCGGCGCACTCAGTATACATTGCCCGACTACGATGATTCCACGCCCAGCAATGGCTACACCAACGAGATCGATGTGCGGTACGTTGGAGTGCTGCCTGCCTCAGTTCACTTATCAAACGCTTTCGTTTCCTATTTCACTGAATACGTTTTCCTTTTATTTCTGTTTTTTTTCTGCAGCGACAGCATAAGCGATTTTCCCAGCGAGTTTAAAGACAGCCAGGATGGCGCTTACGATAATGGCATGCAGCACTCAGTGGGTGAGTTTGAATTTGAATTTGAGTTTTTTGTTTTGGTTTCAGTATGGATAAGGGTATGTGTGTGGGTATTGGTTTTTCTAAGCATATAGCAACGCTGCGGCTTGGGGTAGCTGTGGTCCAACACAAAACAAACAAATATTTTTTTGCAACACTCGCGGCTAACCGCGAACCAAAAGCCGAAATTGAAATCAAAATCAAATAAGAATAAAAATAGGCAAATAATGCCATAAAATGGCGCACAAAATAAGAGAAAATAGCAAATATGCTGTTGGGCATTCTCAAGGCTGATCGATTCGCTCGGTTTGCCGGACAACGTTGATGGCTGTGGTGATGATGTGACGCCTGCCATGACAAATATCATGCCTGTAGGGTGTGTGCTGGGGTGTGAGTATCAGTATGCAGGATAATAAAACAGCACATGTGTGAAAACTGATCGAATTGAAACAACGACCTTTGCATGACCTAAGAGGAGAGCAGAAACCACGTCTCCATTGGCTATTTAATGTATAAAAATTTATTTTTAATGCCGCATATTTAAATGCTTAAGTATAACACAATTAAAGTATTTAATGCGCAAAAATTTTATGAATCTTAAATTTAATTATTATTATTTCAAATATATTTTTTAGTTTTGCAATAAAAAGATCTCGAGAATATGCGAAACTTCAAATTTACCAATCAATTGTGAGATTATTTAAAGTAGCAAAATAGTAATTTACAAAGTGGATTAAACTTCAGATTCAACAAATTTTTTCTTATGAGAACTTATTTAACATTTTGTTCAATTAAAAGCTTACATTAGTCAATTGAAAATTCAGTGCAGCAAATATTTCATTTATGGGCGACATTCTTTCGGCAAATCAGAAATAAATATGTTTATATATGCATATGTAACAATAACTGATTTTGTATTGCTTTTTATAAAATAAAAAATGTATATAGAGCAAAATTTGCTTCAAAAATATGTTAGAAATAAAGTTATGTAAAGTTAACTAACGTTTCATCAAAAAGTTCATTGTTCTAGTGAACGAAAAAAGGAAATATGTGTCAAATAAATATTCGCAATAGAATGAACAGAAAGTTTTTGCGGTTTATGTCACATTAAAGGAGAAAATGAAATTCGATTGCTATGCAAATTTGGACATTCAATTGATTGCCTTGGCCAATAAATGTTACAAGCTTCACTTAGGTGCTCCAATGCCCAACCATGAAAAGGTTGCCCATAAATAAAAACTGCCAGCCATAATTCAGTTCGCTTGTTGTTGTTTGTTGTTATTGCTTTTGTTGCTGGGGCAACAGGCTTGGACCTTAAAGCTGCGAGTGGCGCTATTGCCTGTGGGGTTTGTTTTCGCTTTGGCCACAATATTTGTCTATGCATGTATGATATACGAACACACGCATACGCACACATTCTAGATTTAGAGATGCCATTTGCCTCGGGGGCGAACCTCACTGGCATCTCCATTTATTTATTATTCCAATATTTTATTTCAATTTTTCGCAATTTCATGTGCTCGCCGCCACGAGACTTGACAGATTCCGACAATGTGATACCACGCAACTTAACACCCGAAGTGCTGCAGGCATTGCGTGCGGTCAGATTTATTGCGCAGCATATCAAGGATGCCGACAAGGATAACGAGGTGGGTAGACGGGTAAGGGTAAGGGTATGGATACACTGGCTACTCCACTTGCACAACACTGCCGAGCCCTTAAATGTGTTTGTTGCCCACTTTTATTGAGGACCACCGTGGACCGTGTTGAATTCGTATTCGAATTATTATGGCTGCTATTGTTTGGCCTGTCATATTTTTTGGCGTCTGGCAGAACACTCGGTCTTTCGGTGCCGCCTGTTCCTTCGTTGCTATTATTGTTTATTGCCGCAAACTTCGGCTGGAGCAAACAGGGAGCAGCAAACACGAGCCTCAAATGTGCAACATTCAATTGTAAAATATTAAATCATAACTTTATATTTTTATTACATTTCAAGTTTATTGAGAGAGACAGCAGCCCAGACGCAAACGAAATGCGATTGCTCCAATTGAAACCAATTTATTTGGCCGTACTATACGACAATTTTCCCCTCCCACCCCTCCCCACTCTCTTTCCACTGTTCGTCTGTGTTTTACGAGCTCTGAAACAATCAAAAATTATTAAAAAATGCACTTGGTTTATGAAACGGCAGCTGTAGGCAGCCTGACCTAGTTTTGAGCACTTGCCATTATACAAATGATTTTATTATTTCTTTTCACAGATTGTCGAGGATTGGAAATTTGTGTCCATGGTGCTGGATCGCTTCTTCCTCTGGCTGTTTACGCTCTCCTGTGTCTTTGGCACTCTCGCCATCATCTGCCAATCGCCATCGCTTTATGACACCCGTTCACCCGTCGACCGGCAGTACAGTGAGATTCCATTGCGTAAAAGCAATTTCATGTTGCCTCCGGATATTGTCAGGCAGGTGGTTAATTAAGTGTGCAAAGGTCTACAAAACAAAACGTTCGAAGTAATACACTAGCAAACAGCTAGCAAAATGCGAAAGCAATTTGAGTCAAGGGTCACATTTGACAAAAATATTGATAAAGTTAACAATTACGGCGGGGATTGCAGCCAATTTAATTGAAATTGCAAGACGCAACCCAGGAAATCTCTCATTCAATGTAGCTTACAAGTATTTCATACTAGCAGCAATATTACAACTTCATAATAACAATGAGTAAAATTACTACCGAAAATATTTGTCAAGTGGAGAGCATTACACAAAAAAATCATAATTATAAATAAATGCGTTTTTAAACAAATGAAAGCTTTGTTTTTATTTAAAAGGATGCTCCTCTTTATTATATAAAGTCAAGCAAAAAACTTAAACAAGGAAATACAAAATAAATACATATAAACTTTACGTAATTTTAACTTTATATCTTTAATTTAATATTTTAAATCTTATGTAAACTTTTTATATATTCTTAAATGTTTTATAATTTTATATAAGTTCTTTTGTGTCGACTGTCAATAGTCGGCAATAAATAAATAAAAGAAAGAGCAATTGGCTAAAGAATAGTTCTTGAGAATTTTAATAACTGGTTAATATATTTTTACAATGTTCGGAACATTACGAAATTTGTAATTGGTAAGCGAAATATATATATATATATAACTTGAAAACTGCGAAACTATGTCGACTAGAGTTTATACGTATTTAAAGGATCGGCGATGTTTCCTTCAGTAAATTACCTCTTTAGTAAACAACTTACAGGACTCTCCGAGAAAACTTCAATAAACACATTTCGAATTCTCAAGAGATTTGAAACGGGTAACAAAGTGGATTTTTTATATTTTAGCTGTCAATGAAAGTAGGCTGATTATCTAGTGTTAAGCTAAACTAAGTGCTCGGGCATTCAAAGGAATTTGTACTTGGCTATTCTTACCAAAAATGTATGTGTTGAAAAAAATTATAAATTAAAATTATATAATCACTATCCGTAAAGAGCATTCAGATGAGCTGGCAATTTATTGTTTTATTTTCGACACATTTAAAACATTATTTATTGAACTTATAGTTTAAAATTTCCATTGTGGCTGCTTTTGTAAATTATTATCACACATACGCCACATTGCACACAAACAAATACACACATGAGCTTGACAATTGTCAGCTTCGTGTCTGATGCATCTGCCTGGTAATTTTCAATTAAGAGTTCTGTTGAATATGCAGCAATATGGTAAAAGTTCTACACTTTTAATGTCAAATAGAGATTGCGCATACGCCATGTCACCAGCCTAAATCATTAGCAATATAATTTATTTGGTTGTGTGTTCGTTCGTTGGGTTCCTCGCTCCGTTTGCTGTCGCCATTTACCATTTACCATTCACCATACACCATTCGGCTTTGTCTTTGTCATTGATGTTATCCGTCTGGCTGCCGCATTAAATTAGAAAGTTGAAATCTCTTTGGCCTCGCATTCATCAACATGTGCAGTAAGCCACCCCGTCCACAAGCCAGCAAAAACAAAAGACTTTCACTTCTCCACTGTCAACAGACATAATTTGCAAGTTACTTGACTGAATACTCTCCAAGATGTCAAATTACATTGAAACGAAATGGCAGCCTGTCTAATGACGCTTCAATACCCTTTTCTGGAGAATAAAATATAGTTTCAACAGGTTTAAAGACAACAGCTGATATTAATATTAAAAGTTCTATTAACTATTAGTATTACTATTTCTTGAAATTTGTGATAAATAATAATTTTACATTTATATATATTTTTTACAATTTGGTTATGTTTAACAAAATATTATTACATTATAACTGACTTTATAAGAGTCTAGCAGGCAAATATTCAACTATGCGAGATTAATGTAAGTATTGGTAGGATTCAATACTACAAGTTAGTGACTTTTTACGGATGTACCCCTCAAACAGTGTATATAAATGGTATAAAGATTTGATTACAGACTTGCACACTGGCAGCATCCTTGCCTCGTTTCATTTGTCTTCGCCCTTTGCTGCGTTTTCCTGTCGTTCTTTTATTTTTACTTTCTTTTTTGTTGGCAGTTTTAAATTAGAAAAGTTTTCGCCAGATTTTTGTTTTACATTTTTCATATTTTCTACGGGACATGCCTTGCATGTTTTTAGTCTTTGTTGTTCTTGGTGTCAGCGCGTCATACGCGTGCCCCAAAATGATGCCTGCCCCTGTGCCCCTTCCGCCCACCACTAACTCCTACTCCATCAGCATCTTCGTCTGCAGCAGCTGAGCCAAGCTGAGCTGAGTTGAAAAAGTGTGCAAGAAATGTCATGTTTATTTCTATTTGTGGCTAAAAGTGGCGTTTGTCTTGATCCTGCACAGGGACCTTTTTGTGTCGTCCTGCTGGCCGATAATGGCATTTGCATAACGCTGCAAAGTATGCAACACATTTTGTTTGCGGCACAAGTTAAAGTTCAGCGAGCCACAAAACAATATGCAAATGCCACAACGAAAAGCGATTTTCGAGTCAGCCTAAGCGCTTTTTCATAAGCCACAGCGAGGACAGCTGGCTCGACTGTGTTAAGCATCTGTTAAGTTACTTAACGCGACTTACATGACCAATTATACGCTGCTGCTGATTGTCTCAAACAGCTAATTAGAAAACGAGTCGGAAAAAAACGCAGCATTGCGGAAATCAAAACCATAAAATAAAATGCTGAAAAAAGGCAGCGAAAAAAGGAAATGGCCAAGCCACAAGTCCGGAAATGCGGCAAACAGCTTAAAAGGGGGGCAAATCAGTTGAGATTGGTCCTGGACAACTCAACCCCAAGTTGGCCAAGTGCGCGTCCAAGAGCCGCAAAGCACGTGCGAAAGTAAGTTTTGCCAGTAAACTTACACGAGCACACACCACCCAGAGCACTTAATCCCACACACACACACACACACATACAGTCAATCGAGGTGCACTCGTGCGCTGCTGTCGCATGTCCTGTTGTCCTGCGGAGTGACAGCAAAAAAAATATATAAGCGAAGCCGAAAATTGCTACATTTGACCAAAGACACGTCAATTAGAACCGCATTCGATTGCAATGCGCTTTAAAGGACGAGTTGGAGTTAAGCATGAGTTGGGCGTGGTCATGATGGGTGTGAATGACTTGACTTTGACGTGTCGCTGTCGGGTCGCCTGCTTCCTCCTTTGTCCTTCCTCGTTCTTGCTTCCTGCCTGCCTATTGCCTATTGCCTGCTACCCCCCACTCCTGACCATATCCTGTCTCTTGCCAGGCCATTTGAGCCAGTTATTTATTTAATTTCAAAGCAATGTTTTGTTTGTGTTTTGTTGTGGCTCTTTGTATCTGTTTGTGCCACGCTGCAGGCGATTTTGTTACACATCTTCTATGGGTTTTGGGTATTTCAAGTGTATTTAGGCAGTCAGTTAACCCACATGTGTGCTGTGGGGTTCATGCATGGCAAACTGCTTGCCAGTTGGCTTTAAGGAGCATTACCACAAATTGAACTTGGTTTTTGGAAAGCAAACACAAAAGTCACTATAAGACGGCGATTCAACACAACTCTCATTAACAGTAGGTACAGCACAAAATTTGTATATATACCTTGGTATTTATGTAGCTTAATAAAGCCAGTTGCCTAACAAAATGTAAATATATTCTTAGTTTCGGTTTTGTTATCAATACCAAAGAAAGTTGTTCGCATAGAATTTGAAAACGAAATGAATACGACAGCCGCATTATGAATATGTCTAAATAGCACAAAAATCCAAATATTTAAATTGCATAAAAGAGTTCGCTTTGTTTGAAAACTGTTTTTCAATGATCTTTGAAAAATTCTTCAATTATAACATGTTTTCTGATTGAAGACTATAGTGTGCATAGATATGATTTAAAATGTGTTTGTTCAAAACTGGTTGAGAAACTTATGTTGATGATGTACAAACTTAATTACCTGACCTGAGTTTTCGCATCAGATTTATGCAATTTATGCAATATCAATTATATCCAAAGAAATATTAAACTGATAACACGCACAATAAGTAAGAGGCTATTTCGGATTCAGATTATAAACGAGGTTATTATCTGCAAATTAATTGAAAAATAAAAGTAATATAATAAGAATAATAAATAATTAACTGTATGTGTATCGTACTTATTAACGTATACTTAATACAGTATCAAGTATCAAAGTGCCAGGGTCAGGTTAAATAGTTGAGTCAATTGGGGTTGGGTTCAGCTCTAAAGTTCATTTCTAAAGAACAAACAAATCAACAACAACTGCATACACACACACACACGCACACACACACACACACACAAATGCAGTCGTGTGTGTATTTGTCTAGGCGGTCTGTGTGTATTTGTGCAATGATAAATTACAAAATTGCTGCCTATGGCAATGTGAGTTGGCCCAGGCGGCCGCAAAAGCCATTTTGTTGTTATTAAGTTTGCCTTTTGCCATTTTTCTGCAAGACACACACACACACACACATGTGCTAGTGTGTGTGTCTTTTTGAGGCTCGACAGTTGTACTGCGTGAAATTAATGATGCGCCGCTTTTCTTGGTTTACTGTTTGTTTTTGTTTTCCATCTTTTTTTTCGTTGTTGTTTGGGTGCCGCCGAGCTGCAACAGCGGCGCAGACCAAGATGTCCACAAAATGTAGGAGCTAAAGACGCTTTTATTAATAGTCCTGCTACGTGGTCACGATTAACTGCCATTTTACGCACTCGCACTCGCACTCGTCCTGTAGTCCTGTAGTCCTGGGCGGTCTTAGCCCTTTTGAAAGCTTTTTGCTGTTGCGTAAGTCAAAAAGTCTTCCCACTGTGTCTGTGTGTGTGTATCTCACTGTGTATGTGTGCCTGTGTGTGTGTGCGTAAGCTGAATGGGATTTGGACACGACTTTACTTAAGTTCATAAAATTCTATTAAAAGGGAATTCATGGCTTAAGTCACGCCCCTCTCTGCATGCAACGACCCAATGTCACCAAATTGTTATGATCTGCAATCCACATTCAACTTAATTTGAACAACTTTTATCTGGCTAAATGCATGTTGATAAGATACGTTTGGGAAGCTTAAGAAAAACTCAAGTAATTTTGAATATTATTTGGTATATTCAGTTTGTTTGCTTAAGGTTAAATATCAATAGATAGTATGTCTTTGTCTAGCTAAATATATAGTTTAACTTGTTTTATGTAGATACTTTTGTGATTTTGAACTTAACATTTGAATTCTATTAGTTATTTACAGTCAGTAAAAATAAAAACAATATTTATGAGTGTCATCGTAAAGGCGCCATTACTTATTCTTATACGCTCGTCTAGTTCATTCTATGATATGATATTACAGGAAATATTACTTAAAGTGTATGATTGCGTTACGCTGCAGCTTGTCCTATCTCATCGTTGGCGTCCTGTTCGTCCTTTTGCGCAATCAAAGCCAACTGCTTTTAATAACATTTTTCACTGGTTTTCGTTTTCGTTTTCGTCTTGTTTTTGTTTGTTTTTTACTTCGTCTCTCTTCGTCTTCTTGGTTTTTTGCTGCCCGCTTAAGTGGCGCATGCTGTCAAGTGCCCGGCTCTGGCTGTGGCCACGCCCACAAAGCATCACCTCCCACCCAGCGTTTTACATGACATTTTAAATTTACGATTTACATTAAATGGCGCAATGCGAGTGCAAAAACAACGACAGTTGTAAAATGAAATTGCTCAGTTCTCGAGAGGCTCGGCAGGCAACTAGGCAAAGGAAACGGTCCTGGGTTGGGTCCTGGTCTCCGTCCGAGGCGATAGCGCTCCACCAGTTTAAAACCAATTTCGTGTATGTAAAATATATCAACTATATTTAAGTGCTGATGTGATTCTGCTTTGTATTCTCCTACTTGTCGTCGCCAAATGCCAAGGACAAATGCCTTCAGCGACACTGCAGTTTTTCCCATTAGGGGGCGTAATGGAAATTGGGGTAAAGGTAAGCACAGCATCATTGAGTGTAATCTAATCGTACATATTTGTTTTCGAGTATAAGCCACATTTTACTAGCCCGAAACACCCCTAAGGCAAAGTGCTTGAACTAAATGTAAATAATCATATAAATAGCATACTTAACGTTGATAGATGAAAAACCCCACGGGACAAGGGTTGCTAATGAGTTGAACAGGGGCTCCAGCAGCTACAGCTACCATGGCTTTAACAGCTGATGCTTAACATGGTTTTGGATAAAAGTAATATGAACTTTAATAATGTTCAAGATTTGTAAGCTTGCCGTTTCTATGCATGTCATAGCTAATTGGGAATAGTTCAACGTAACTTGGTTATATAATTTTTAAGTTCTTTTCTATTTTCAGGGCTAATATTAATCAGCAACATTTTACGCTTTACTGTTTCTAATAACAATATAGTTTTTGAATGATTTAAGAAAAATACTTTGCCTAACTTTGATAAATTTAATATTATTTATTCTTATTTAACAAGCAATTTAATTTGAAAGCAGGCAAATTCTCTTTTTGGATTCCGTTGACTGAAAAACTTGGCAACTGCGATTCTGTAAATTTCGGTTTATCAAATTTTCCTGTATCTCTGTATATGTATTGTCTATTAAGTACTTTACTATTTTCGTTTTAATAGACTTATCATCAAATATTTGAATGCATATTATATCCAATTAAGATTAATATAATATAAATAGATAGAAAGAAAAGTTGAGATATTGATTGGTATTTTAACTTTGTTTACTCATAAATTGCTTATATATCAAATATGTTTTTCTAGTCTTTGCTTAACTATTAACACTTCTATATACATATTAGGTAAAAACGAGGCAAATTCGCACCTGCTACTAATTAAAGTTTCGTCTGCTGATGATTCTTGGCGACGAGCGCCCAAAATGTTGGCAGTTGGATAAATAGTTGTTGTTGTAGTTGTTTTCATCGTTGTTATGTTGTGCAAAGCATGAGGCAGTAGACGTTTGAGAGCAGGACACCTATTCGCACACTTGACGTGTATTTCCGTTTCCGTTATGCGAAAAGTTTGGCGCTCTTTGAGCCAACTTCCAAGTTGCTGGCGAAAAAAAAAGCAAAAAAACTTTCATGCTTAGCATTTACGCCGCGCAAAGTTGAAAAGTTTACCCCAAAACACACACACATATACATACACCTGTGCATACACAGATTGTTGGGCACCTGGGCAAGCACACACACACACACACACATGCTGATTAGCGTGGGCTGTGATTAAGGATGGCTAACGGCTACGTGGCAAAGGCTTAGACAAGCTGAAGCTTAATTAAATTTAACAGCTGCTTAATTGCAGCACTGCCGGCATCCAACTAAACGCGGCTGCTGCTGCTGCTTCTATTAATAATTTTGACCAGAACGCTAATGAGGAAAACTCAAATGAACTTTAGCTTCAAGTTGCTAGCCCAACTTTGCCAACGGCAAGTTTTTCAATTTTTATATAGTTAAGTCGATGTACATATACTATATAGAAGATGGCGTAAGTCTAACGACTTCGCCATGAAGTTTGCCCCACTTTAATAATCAATTAGCAAACATAAATTTCAATTTAACAGAATTTCAATTTGACAAGAGTGTGCTGAAACGTAAATTATTATATAGCAATTTAAATATGCCTAGATATATATAGATATGTGATATTCTATAGTAACGTGAATAAATAACAAGAATTCATTCGACTTCTCTTAAATTCTTATTAGTGACTAGCTTGAGTTTTTAGCACTTGCAAATCACATCTAGAAATATTAATTTGTTTTCTCAAATGCGAAGCTGCAAATTCCTGAATTTTCAGCGATTGCTATTATATAGTAACAGGAATAACAGAAATTTAAACGGCTTTTGCTTAAAAGTCTTTTTCTTGACTAGTTCTTATTCTACTTTAGTTTGTAATATTTTTACTCAGAAGCGTCTCTGAAAATCCTTCAAATGTCAGCTTTTGTTTTTGGTGTATCTTTTCGATTTGTCATTGGACACAGCTACCCATCGATGGTCTTTGTTTCTGCCTTTCATTTTCACTGGCAACGCCCAGCGAACCCTTGGCAGAGGCTATTAATTTCGCGTCAATTAAAAATTAAGCCAATTATTTGTGCCAAACTTGGTACAGGCTCCAGGGCCTTGGTCAGCTTCTGGCTTCTGGCTCTGGCTCTGGCTTTGGGCCTGCGCCTGGGCCTGGGCCTGGGCCTGGTCCTGTGTCTGGCTTTGGGGCACTCTGCATTCGTAGTCCATTAGGGCTTCATTTGTTTTTAATGTTGTAACCTTTTTGGCGCAAAAAAAAAAAAACCAAATTTCTAAGTTGGCACTTTCACGGACGACTGCAGAAGGCGGAGCACGGAGCACGGAGTACGGCGTACAGCTTTGGGTCCGGCTACAGTCACGGGGACTCCCCGTCGTTTATTGGCTAATTTAATTTGCGTGTCTTGCGTTTGGGCAATTAATCAGCAGAAACAGCTGTCTGTCGCTTTAACCCTTTGGCAGGCATTCAGCTTGGGCGCGCTTACGTGTTTATGTATGTATATCCTCAATACAGGCCCATGTTAATTCGACACGTTTGTATTGGTGGGCCTAACGCGAATAATTGGTGTTGGGGCTTATAGATTAGCAGATCAAGGAGTTCTGGTTGAATTCTAATCCTTAGTGTAATTCAATCGACACTGTAAACCAATCGAAAAGTTAATTGCTATAGCAATGCGAAAGCATTATGAAAATATATATATATATATATTAGGTAATAAATACTAAGCAACAGTGCATCAAGTAAGAAAAAATGCGATTAAAGCTGAAAGACAATTTGTATTTGTATTCGTTTACTTAATGTCAACTGAAACAAGTGGGGAAGGATTATCTTCGGCGTGCCGAAGATTTTATACTCTTTTCGAGCCTATAGGCAATTTTCACTCTGCCAACTTGACCACTGAAATTTCATAAGCTGTACAAAATCGTTTTGTCGCGTAACATTTTTTTTTTTTTCTAAGAATATTAAATTCATTGCCAGTTGTATAGCAGCTATAAGATATAGTGATCCGATCCGGCCGGTTCCAACCAATGTGATGTCCCCTTGAATAATAAGTGTCTGTGCAAAGTTTTATCGCGATAGCTCAAAAACTGAGGGACTAGTTTGCATACATACAGACAGACAGACAGACGAACATGGCTAGATCAATTTGTATTGTCATTCTAAGCATACTGCCAGTAACTTTTGAGGGTCTCCGACGCCTCCTTCTATGCGTTACAAACTTCAGCACAAACTTAATATACTATTTTCTTCGAAAAGAGTATAATCAGTCGACACAGGAAAATTAAAATTAAATTTAAAACTAAAATTATAAAATGTACTGTAAAATGTAAAAACAGAAATGTAAATTATCTGGGAGTACTTAACTGGAAAAGTTAACAACATTTGTTGCTAGGGTTAGAAAATATCCAAATCAGACCAACAACAATTATAATAAATAATACAAAATAATTAAGTATACGACTCACTTAACGATGCGACTTAAACGCATTTTTTTTATTGTAGAAAGTTCTCTCTTTCTATACCCGACAAAGTCAATTATAATCAGCATTCGCATTATTCTACCTTAATACGATTGATTTTATATTGTCTCTAGCATATTTATTACTTCATTCTGCACCGTATTATTGTATCATTGTACTGCTTGATTGTACTAATTGGAAGATAAAACAGCAGCATTGCAGTATTTTATCTGATTATAGTTGATATTGAATTTGCTCTAGCATATTTGTTATTTTAATCTGCATTCCTTGTCTCTTTTTATACTTTGAGCTTTATGATCTCAAAGTCTTTTCTCTTTATATTTTATAAGTATGTTGAGCTCTCGTGGGCCATCTTTGACCGTATAGAGTATAGATTTTGTTACACTCTGTAGTTGCATTTTCGACACTTAATTTCAATCTTAGGCAAGTCACTTGCCATGCTCTTTGTATTGTGTTATCCTTGTCTTGCTGCTGCTTATTAAATTACTTGCTGCTCGCTGCTCGCTGCTGGCTGCTGGCTGCTTGCTGCTCAAGGCGTTTGCCACGCCCATTTGCCATCGCGCACTTGAAGCGCATTTTAATTGCATTTTTCTGGCGCACACACAAATGCAACTCAAGTGGCTGTTGTCTGCCTTTCACCTTTGTCGCCCTCAACGGCACCGTTTCAGCTGCAGCTTGGTCTCCTTTTCATGGCCTTTGCTTCTCTGGCCGGCATTCATTTGATGATGGCGCTGTGAAGCTTTATTTGTTCGCTCGAGTTGAAATTAATGCAGTCATTTGTAATGAGTTTGCCTTTTTGCAGTGGCTGCCATTTCTTGGGCTCGGCTGTCAGCACAATTGCAATTTATTGTTGCATACTTTAAGGCGCTGCACACTGATTTCTTTCAGTTCGGCCGGCGGCCAATGCAATTGTGTGCTGACCAAATATTTGACATTATTATGATAATCTATTTCATTTATACCACCACTAATTGTGTTTGAGTGTGTGCGGAGACACTCTAGCGACTCCGCCAGTTCTGAATATTTGAGCACAATATTTCGAATCACATTATGCCAAGCAGCGTAGTCGGCTTAGTCAACAGTCCTTTGTAGTCCAGCTAAGGCCCATTACTGATCCACCAGCTGCTCTTTCGACATTAATTTATCAGCGCTTTGGGAATTTGGTGTCAGTTCTCGGAATCAATTTCTATATTGTTTCTCCCATTTGTCAAATGTTTCGCGAATCCAAAACTTTGATAGGCGATAGAACTTTTATGTTTGTGTATGCTATATATTATTGTATTTTCATTAAATATTTTTTTAATATTACCCTTTTTTTATATTTTTATATTCATTTCGAGGTAGTTTTCAAATTATTTATTTTTTTTATTGTTGACGACTTTGAAAATTGATGACCATGTTTGGCATTTAGATACAGGAAATTAAACATGTTATCGTATCGCAGTGTTTATTTATGGAATTGTAGATAAATCGATTGTTGGAACACAAGGACTCGTCAGGCTTAGATTTGACACCTAGCAGGGACAACGGAACCCTTTAGGTTGTCAGGCCATAAATTTGTTTTGTTTGCGCACTGTAAATTTTTAACTAAAGTCAGAAGCCACGCATTCTCCGAACAATAAGCACAAAAAACTATAGGAGCGTCAAAATTGAAATAAATTGAAAAAGGGGGAAATAAAAAAATAAAAAGTTGAAATAAATAAAAATAAAAAAAATATTACATAGCTGGTCCGACATTTTACTCCGGCTGCTGTGTTCAGCTTCAAACCAACGCCTTTGGGGGTCTTTCAATGAGTGTGTGCCAATGTGTGTGTGTGCGTGTGTGTGTGTGTGTGTGTGTGTGTGTGTGTGTGTGTGTGTGTGTGGGTCGAGTACGCTTGAAATTTCTCTATGCTGTGTAAGTTGAATCCTCTAGCCGGTTCGTCCTCGTCTCTGGCTGTGTGAGCGTGCATATAAATTAAGTTTTAAAAGTTAGCGTTGCTCCATTCCTTTTTTGTATTAGAAATCAAAATAAATGCAGCAGCTAGTTTCTCGTTGCGTTTCGTTTCGTTTCGTTTCTATTCGGCTCGTTCTGGTCTGTTTTGTTTTGTTTTTGTGCGGTATTTGATTGCGCAAAGCAGGTGAGATACGTTGCCAAAGTTCAAGAGAAGCATTGGCTCATGTGGAAGCTTTTCAACTTGATTTCAGCTGAGCACCTTTTCATTACGTTCACCGACTTTCGAAAAGAACTTAAACTTACATATTACATTCATTCGTATGTAGAAAAGGTCGTTAAATAAATAAAACTAAGCTGCCATACTCCACACAGACACATTTGACTTTAAGTTGTTTTTCCAACACTTGCATGCAAATATTAGAAAAGTTAAATACTTGAGTGTAGTGATAGAGAATTATTGGATTGTGGCTTTTATTTGTGAAAATAATAAAAAACAAATAGTTGTGGTAGCTGAATATAAAATAAATTATGAAGGCTTGATACTTTTCGCTATCGTTTATGTTTACTTATGAATTAAGCTTGAATTAATCTTAAGTTATCGATCAACATAGACAAAAGAAAAATGTACAAGGAGATATACAAAGAACAACTAATATGTCCTTTGAGATATGTCAATTACTAAACGAAGTTCTTTTGGAACTCTTTTACATACATATGGTTTTAAGTAACCTTATAAATGTTTATTTGGTTTGATTGGGGTTTTCTGTGTTTCATCCAATCTTTTGCAACAAATGTTTGACCAACTCTTATTTATAAGTATACCCAGAACTTAACTTAAATCTTTAATATTAAAAATGTTATTTATAATTTGTAATCTATAATTGTATAGCTTAAGTTTGATTTTCTGTGTCGACTGTCGACAGTAAAAATAAATTAATCAATTCAAATGATATATGCTTTCAACAATGTTTAGTAGTTCAAAAGTGTTTGTTAATCAATAGAATATTTGGTAATAATGCCATTACCAATTGCATATTTGCCAAGCCAAGCAGATTGTTGAAATGCTCTTTGATTTTACATTTCATTAAATGCTTAAATTCTACAATTTACAATTTTGCAAACATCCCAGGGTGGTAATTTCTCGTAAGGCTATTTATTGGCCAATGTGTCTAATCCTTTTTGAATTGACTCACACATACACACACACACACACACACACACACACACACACACACACACACACACATACACACAAACACACACACAGAGAGAGATACAGACATTTATCGATGGTGTGACTATTAAATCCAAGTTTGCTTTCCAATTAAACCACTTGATTAGCTTCAGTACAGTGCAGCCTCACATACGCAACTCTCTGCTGTGGGAGCTGTGGCAGTGGTATTTGTGGGCGTGGCATTGGCCAGCTTTGATGTCCACGTCAGCGTTGTGCGTGGCGCATGTTAATTGCGTCTAATCAGGCACTGCGACATTATCAGTCGAGCGTGCCACAAAGTGGGCGTGGCACTGTTAGCGCTTAATTACATATAGCAGCTGACTAGTCAAAAGTGAAATTCCACTCTAATATGCTGCCAACGATCTAATGGTGGCGATGACGTTGCTCTTTAGCCAGATTTCAATTGCAATTAGATTGGCTAATGAAAGCACAGCTGACAGCTCACAAAGTGCACTAAGTTTTAAGAGCTTCATATTTTCTTTTATTTTCTTTTCTTTTTTTTGCTGTTTTGTTTTTGGTTAACAAATTCCTGTGGCAAATTTAAAAATAACTCAATAAACGCTCAGCCATCGCTGTGCATCCCACTTGAATGACAATGACTGGCAAAGTTGCAGACACTCAACGGGTTATTAGCGTTGGGCGGCGGGGGCGGGGGCGGTTGCTGGGGGGACGATGGGCGTGGCTGGCATGCAAGCTCGCCACGTTGTCTTTGCCCCAGCCAGAGTCCTGATGACGCTCCTGCTCCTGCTCCGTCACGCTAAATGGATTTTTAATGTCGTTGGCAATGCAGGAAAATGCACGAAGCGCGTTGCCAAAGGTTCTCGTCATGGCTAGCACTAGGTAACGCTCTATGTTTATCGGTGTAAGTGTGTGGGTGTAACACTGTGTGTGTGTGTGTGTGTGTGTGTGTGTGTGGGCAATAATAATACTTAAGCGCTTTTACAGTGGGAGTAAACAATTGGCGATGGACGAGTACTCTTCTCACGAAACGAAGTGCAATCACAATACTGTGCGAATGTTTTTAAAAAGCTTGCAAAACCAGACTGTGTATAGAATATATATTATTTAGCTTAACTATTTCGCAGTAATTAAAGAAATTAATCTAAAATACTTTTGTGATTAAATTGAATTTGATACATTGATATTTTGGCATACAAAAATGATTAAAATCTGCTATAATCTGTCTCTGATTCCAAAATCATTAAATTCTCTTCTTAAATATTACCAATTAAATATTGTGAAAGCGCTTGCTTTTGGTATGTAGATACATCTTTATTGATATGGATTTCTGTGGAGCTGGAACTACAAGTATATGCAAAACAAGTTAATGATTATAATCTTCGTGTTCTCTGCAAGTCCTATAATAAATTATGTTCTCGGTAGAACTCTCTCTCCCAATTATCAAATCTTATATTCTTTCGTATTTACGGGATTTCTCATATTACGGGACTCCCATTTTCAGTTTAATTTCTACTTCTTTCTTTATTTTACTCCTTCAGCTTCCAACTATAACGTTTTCTTTACTCTCTCTCTGTCCTCTTTCTCGCTTTTTAACTCATAATTTTATATACTCACATTGAATTTTTACCTTTTCGTATTTACAAAAATATTAATACTTTTAATTGTTTGTTTGGTTCGATTGGGTTTCACTTAATGTTACTTTAGCTTTACATTTTCGATGTTATTTATATTTTTAAATTATTTTATAATTTAATTATAGTTTTGGTCGACCATAACTAAATAAATATATAATAATAATTATTATAATCTAGAACTCTGACTTTATCTTATTATTTCTTATTTGGTTAGCTGAAACGCTGCCAAATTGCCATTTTCCGTTACTCCCTAGTTCCCCGCATCCGATATATATCGAATATGGCACGGGTGCTCATCTCTATTCAGCGAGTGTATTTGCCCGTGTTGACAAGTGAAACTTGCTGCTCGCTGCTGCTGTTGGGTACGTGCAACAATCAAGTGTCAGCGTAATGAGCTATCAAGCTGCAAAATATGCAATTTCAGTACAACAAAGAGACTTTCCAGACACTCACACACACACGCACACACACACACACACACGTATATAGAGATGCGGGTGAGGAGCACTGGAGGAAAACACTTCGCTATCGCAGCGCTTTGCTAAATTTTGCGTGTAAGTGACAAGGCCCGCATAAAAGGGCATAGAAACTGCAAAATGCTTATAGAGTGTGACTTGCTGTGTGTGTGTGTGATATGTAATTGTGTATGTGTGTTGTGTTGCGGTAAGTACTCATACAGAGATACAGAACGACGCCCAGCGCTTTTTGTTGCACTCATTAATGAATAAACAACAACAAAAGCGGCTACGTAATCATCGCTGCCAGCCCAGTGCCATCAAGCGCATAATTATGGCATGGGCACAGCTTGGTCTACGGCCAGCAGCAGGAGCAGGAGCAGGCGGGCTGGATGGACGACGGACGGCGGAAGGATGTGGCGGCGAGCTGGTCTGGTTGGATGGTTGTGCGCTGCGGTTGTTGCCACTGCGTTGCCAGTGGCGTCGTTGAATGAAGTTGTTAGACTAATTGTATGCAGGATTTGTATAATTATTTCTGTCACAAAAGATGGCCAAAGCAACTTGGAAGCATTGCGGCCGAAAATATTAAATGCAATTTGCTGCATTTCCTAAACGAAATGCCTAATAATGGGGCATAAATCGTATTGTATCTTATTTTTGTGCACACATAATAAGTTGTCAAAACTACTCAAGAACATATTAATTTGTATATTTCAATTAAATCTAATTTGCTACAAGAAATAATTTAAATGCTAAATAACATTGTTCTTCAGTGAACTTAAACTTGAACTAAATCATCAAGAACTAACTCAACTAGCTTCGATAACATGCGATCGATATCTTTGTTGATCAGTGTGACCAGCTTGCACAAAGTCTGAAATCGCTTTTCAGCATATTATGCTATTCGCACATATATACAATTTAGTTATGACTGGTTTTCTTCAAGTCTATTTCTCTATCAGAAACTTGGAGCTCTCTCGCTCTCTCTAGCGTCAAAGTGGAGAATGTCCAGTCCAGGCACATTGCCACATCTTATAGCCTGTGGTTAAGGAGCACATTGGCCTGTATCTCGTAATTGTTGTTGTTGGTTTTTGGCGCTTTATGTAATTTTTTTTTGTGTTGGTCCATAATTTACAATTAAAAACCATGACACTTCAACATAATTAAAATATGAAAACGGTTTTTCCGCAACGCAACAATAAACTGTAATAAAAGTTAATTAGAACGTTCTGAAGAGCTAGAGGAGGCAGAAGGAACACTAGCCGGAACAAAATGTTTCAGGCGAATGAGCGCGATTACGATATACCCTGTTTGTGTCTGTGTGTGTGTGTGTTTATGTTTGTGTGTGTATTTGTGTGTTTGTGTGCGCTGTCTCTTATTCCAAGTCATATACATTATAATTTTGGTGTGCACAGGGTACCTCCTAGTTGGGCACTTTTAACTAGAACACTGTTAACTAAGAACAATTTGGTATGTAATTTTCTTGAATCACAATTATATATTGTTTCAATTGATCAGATTTGTGATATCAAGGCCTTTTTGATCTCATTTACAGATTCTTCTATATATATATTGTATACTGTATACAAACGATGATTAGCTGAATGAATTTTAAAATGTTACCTCAAGTTTTTGTCAACTATATCAAGTGACTTATCAAGTATGGTAATAACTCCTTTAAATTGTTTATATTCCAATAATCTTAAACTTACAATTATTTGAAAACTTAAACTTACAAATTAAATAAATGTATAACTAATAATCTCTATCTGTTGACATTTACCTTCTAGTCTATCACATGCGAAATACTCTATAAATTGTTAAATTAGTCGGTATTGAGTCATCCAAGCAGGGGGAAAATGTAGAGTGCTAAAACATTGGCAGAGCTTAATGGGTTTTTAATCACCAATAACAAATCGTTATATTTGCCGCTTATCGTCGAGAGGAAACGGAAGTTGCCTTCTACTTGTGTGTGTGTTTGTGTGTTTGGGTGAAATGTTTTTTTCGTCTTTCTTTTAGTTTATACGTAAACAATATGCATTAAGTACACATTGACTGTGTAAATGCCCCAAGGGCTGAACACAATGTCAGAATAGGGATCCACATCGCCCACAGACCAAGCAAATGCAACCAGCGGGGTGTTAAATGGTTTTGTCTGCATGTCAAATTACAGGAAGCATAATTTCAAGCCTGGCTGCGTGCTTTGGTTACCAAAAAACCCAACAAACAAATAAACCAAACAAAAAGGCGTTCAGAAGAAGTACAATTTTAAAACAAAAGGTGCACAACGGCTCAAAATATGCATTGTTGTTTCTGTGGGTTTCATTAAGGGTTTAGACTCATTTATAATTGCAATTGGTAAGCTGTGAAGAGATGCTGTCTCATAAGTAAGTCTATCAAGTTATATTAGAATATTTAATATAAATTTAAAAGATAATTAATATATAATCTGATGAAGATAAAACATGTATAATCAGGAGTTGCTGAGCCATTATGATCAGGCATTATTAACATATCAAAAGACCTGGAATATTTCATTATAAATGAAGCTTCTTATATGAAAAACTCTAATTTCAATAATTTAATTGTACTTTTTCAAAATTGTAACATTTGTAAAATGGTTAGGCACTTGTTAGTCTCAAAATAGTTATGTTAAATGTAGGCTGAATGCAAAATAATGTTGATAAAATAGCAAGAATTCGACAGTAGGTATTCAGTAACAATGAATGAATAAACTTGCAAACAAAATAGTCACAAATCATGTTTTTTTTTGCACAATTGTGTTAAGCGACAATTTCATATTCACTTATCTTTAGCTGCAGTCAAATTTGAAAATAGGAGTGCCTAAATTTGCAGTCCGTTCAGTTCATTTAAGCTAATGAATTTGTTTAGTACACAAGTAGAAGGGGGAGTCCTTTGTGTGCTGCACTATTAATTAGGATTATTAAAATCGACGCTGACGGCTTTGTGGTTGTGGTTCGGCGGGTGTTTAAGATGCCCCCACATACTATGCTAAGCTGGCTCCATCAAGGACGTATTAATTAGGGCAATTGCTTGAATGTTTTGTATTATGCATGCGCCGGCTGAGAGGATCGGGAGCCGCAGCTCATTACAAATGAAAATTACCACTTAATATTGTTGAATGCATGAGGAGGATGCTGCAGCATCAAAGACTGCGGCGATCTGCTGAATGCTGGAATCATTCAAGGATACTTTTTGTGCCTGACCGGACCGGACCGGACCGGACTTCAAGCCATTAGTGCGTCCAAGCGGGTCAACGGAAAACGCTAAACCAGTGCGGGCAGGACAGACAGTCCTTTGTGCATGCGGGATGAAACTGATGATGCTGCGGCTTCACTGCGGTTGTGGCTAGCTGAGGAACTGGAACTGGAACTGGAACTGGCACCCAGGCAGGATTTGCCGTTGCTGCTGTGGCGGTGCAGCCAAAAAGTTAATTGAAAACATGACCCAGTTTGTTTGACGCTCAGCCGCTCAGCTGCTCAGCTGCTTGGCCGCTTCCCTTTTCCGCTCCTAGTCCTGGCCGTCATTCAGACAAAGTGGCAAAGTGTAAGCAAGCGCTGGCGCTTTGTCCTGCGAGCGTTTTGAGTGAAGGATGCCGTTCGCTTTATTATGTAGCAGCTGCTGTGCCGCTCTCCTTGCTAAGGATATTTGTTATGCTCCATTGTGCGGCGGCAGCAGCAGCTTCGTCCTGTCACCAAAGTCATTTTGGCTGCCCTGAGTAATGGCAGCGCCTTCAAATATGCAAAAACCAAAAATGTTTATAATATCTGATGCGCGAAACGCAGCGCAAAAGGATTTCCGTTCAAGGCGATTCTGTTACTCTAGTTATTGTTGATGTTGTTGCTCTTGTTGTTGTTGCTGTTGTTGTTGCAGTTCCTTAGCTGGCAACAATGCCTCGGAGCGCACGTTGCAGTGCGGTGCTTCTACTGCTTGTCAATGTGGTGTATGCTCGTTTGTATCTGTGTGTGTCTGTGTGTGTGTGTGTGTGTGTTAGCTGCAGTTCAAGTTAATTGGATTTGGCCAAAGTGCTGCCGACATTGCAGCCCTGGCGGCCTTTGAAATGTGCCACTTCTCTCGCTCGCTTGAAGGGTGTTGCGAATGAGGACTTAGCCGGCTCTGTTCTACAGTTTGATGTAGGAGTGGCAGCGTCTGTTGGCCTAAATGTAAGTTTAATGGCTCCTTTAAAGTTTACGCCACAACCAGCTGCTTTGTTTCAGTATACATATTTGGCAGATTTGGCATCATACATATCATGCTTCACAAATAGCACAATTTGCCACTTCTTATTGCAGCATTGTAGCTCTATTACTGAATCGAAAGGACTTGCTTATACGATGAGCTTCTTCGTTCCGCTTATGCTACTTCTTCTTGTCTTTTAGCCACGTTAACACCTAGGCCACGTGACAAGACCGGCGCCCAACATTGTTTGAACATTCTAAAAACACAAATCGTATACGTAATTTTTAATGCACATTACCACAAAATGCTGTCAGTGCAGCCGGAGCAGCTTGCTTGTGTCTTCCTTCATGAAAATGTACGTAAATCTACAAAATATATATGCATATGTATGCGTGTGTATGTGAACACATCACATAAGTCAATTTTCAAGTGGATGTCCAACATGAATGAATAATGTGTAGTGTAGGTTGTGTAGCACACAGACAACCACACACACACACACAGACAGGCACGCACACTAGCACACACTCGTACGCAAATATGCTTACCGTTTTAGGGCGTTCAGCTGTGCCATGGCAGCAACACCAACGACAACTAGGCTAAAAAAAAAGAGGAGAAAAAAAAACCGAAAAGAAAAGCAAGTCAAGTAGAGCAAAGCAAATTTTGCTTGGAGCAGCCAGCGGCCGCAGCATTTTCATGCACACACAGCGCTGTAGCAGAAAGTTATGCCATGCCAAAGACGTTGCACCCAGGACTACTAGGATATGCATAAAACTATGCTACATTGGCACTAAAACAAGCAGCAAAACCGCCGCATGGGGCGTTTCAGTTATGTGTATGCAAATATATAAGTGTGTGTGTGTGTCTGCGTGTGTGTGTGTGTGTGTGCTTTATTCTGTGACAAGATGGGCAACGAGGGCGACTCATGATGAAACATGCCAAGGCGAAGGTAACAATGCCAGGGATGCACTCAATTGGCTGGAATTAGGTAAGGACTATATTTTGAGTTAGATCTTAAACTTAGATACCACAAAAACAAACTATAACTATTCTTTGAATTTACCAATCTATTAAAATTAAGTTGTATATACACTTTGAATTCACAATAGGACTATACTATATATTCTCCACTGAAAATGTTATTTAATTTGTTCTATTCACCGAGTTTTTGGTATTTCTCAAAGAAAATGTGTGCAAAAACTCGTTCACTAAGTGCAATAAATAAATATTTCAAGCAGTCATTTTATGCTTGCACGCATTCGTAGTCGTTGTTTTAAAGCAATCTTTATAAACCAATTATGTTTCAGCAAATTTTACATTACTTTAGCAACTGAAATTGAGTCTGTATTTCGTTAGCTTTAAATGTTCGAAGAGTGAAGTTAACCAGCCATTTTTATCATACCACAACGAAGGCCAACAGAAATGTCAGGCCATGTCGTAGAGGAAGCTTTTTCGTTGGCTAAGTAAATGTTTAAAATATTTGAGCTGCCACTGCCGATGTCGATGCATGTTGGCAAAGTTTTGCGCCCAAAATTATTAAGATGAGTGGCATAAATTATGAGCAGAGCAGAGTAGGGCCCAGGACTCGTAAAAGCCGCTGGCAGGTAATCCATAGAGACAGGCTGGGGAGGCAGCGGGATAGGGTTGATGTTTGATGAGTGAATGACTAACTGCATGACAGTCTGTCCATGCTGCCGTGTGTGTGGTTGATCACTTTAGGTATTGACAGCGCCGGACTGTGTGTGTGGCGTATACGTAATGTGTGTGGACTGGCGGCTGGAGGCTGGAGGCCAACAGCAGTTAGTTTAATATTTATTTAATTTAATATGCTAATTGGATGTGATCTGTATGTGTGTGCGTGTGTGTGTGTGTGGTAACAACTTTACGAGCGAACAATTCATAAATAAATGACAGCCTCGAAGTTTTGACATGTCACACAATTCAGTTTAAGTTTTAGCATGGCTGCAGTAAATGCCGCCAGTTTCTGCACTATTCTTTGGCTGCTTTTATTAATCGTTGGGAAATTTGCCACAAAGACGGAAAATGCTGTCAGCTAAAACTTTTCGACCAGCGCGCAGCGCGACAAATTGTTTTTGCGATAAAATAAGACAAGTGACACGCGCGCCCTAATCGTTTGGGCTGCGAGTGGGCGTGTCCAGTCCTGCAGGAACAGCAACTGCCAACTGCCAGCTGCCAGTCAGCTTTCAACGGCACGGCAATGTTAATTATATTACGGCTTCCCGAAGCCTGCTGAAAACAGTAGCTGCAGGAAAAAAACTTGCTTGTCAACTTGACCGTTGGCCATTGCAGAAATTGCATTAAAACTGTTGAATACGGTGCACACAATTCCGTAATCACTTTTCCAGCACCCCCATTTGGATTATACAATAATTTGCATTTCAAAATCAAATTGAATTTGTCAAGCGACATAAATAAATGGATAATCAAAGGAATTGCAAACTTTTGCCGTCAGCGGAAAATTAAATTGCACCCCAAAAAGTATGCTATGAGTTACATGCCAGCCAAAATGCTGAAAATCAAACTATGAATGGCCAAAAATATAATTGCAGTAAACATTATGTTGTGAATACTGCACAAAGTGAAAACCACGATTTTTATAAGCCGTTTGACAGGCACTAAAAATGTTTGTGCTTTATGGGGCAAAGTTGTAAAATGTGCATACATATTTATATAACTATGAAATTAGAGTTTACTTTATGCCATCAGAAATAGTAAGCACTAGCGTTGTTGTAGGAATATTTTCTGTATCGCATCTCCTTCGTAGTTACATTCACATATTTCACAAACCACAAAAGAGATCCAGTTTACATATTAATATGATTACATTCTTTCCTTTCGTAGTACAAATTTTGTAAAAGATAACACTTTTAAACTGAAAGTGCTGCTTATGTTATTTGATTTCGTAAAACTGTGCCTTATCAATTTGATGATGCAAGATGAGATTTTACATTTAATGCGAATAACTTTGTTAATCTTTTATGTCAGATCTATCTTTAGCAATATATGTTCAGAAATTTGTCTATATTCTTGTTTGTCTGTGAAAATCTGTGCTATTCAAATTCAGCGCATTTGGCGTATGCCTTGCTTATGTGCGTACTCGTTTTAGATTTTTCTGTTTCATATGTTGCAGCACATATAATATGAATTTAAATTGAAGATAAGAAATGAAAATAAAGAGCGCTGCTGTTCGTTGAACTGCAAAAAGTAGACGGGAAGTAACAAAATTGACGTACACATGCGACAAACTGGCAAAAGTCAGTCAGTCAGGCTGTCAGGGTGTCAGGGAGCGAGGTAGTTAGTCAGAAGACAGGCTGAGAGTGTGACTCTGGCAGCATATTGAACTTGTCAACAAGGAGAGGCAGCGGAACTGAGTTCACAACACAGAACAAGGAACGCGACACGGCGTTGAATGAATGACGAAATGAATGACTGAATGAATGAATTGCGAATTGAGCGAGCGTGTGCGTAAAGTGATTGCCGATAGTGGCAAATGTATGCAAAATATATGTGCATACACAGTGTGTACTTGTATACACGTATACGTAATTTCGTACTTTTGAAAAATACTTGTTGAGCTAAGTCAGCGTCGTTTCTTTATCAATTTGTGCCTGGGCTGTTGTGCTCACAGTTTCTGCTACATAAGAAATTGCAATTGCTGCTAGCAAACTGACATTGACAGGCAACGGCTGCTGGCGTTGCAAAATGGGTGTATTGGGTGGCATGGTGGCATGGTGGCATGGTGGCATGGTGGCTGCCTCGGCTTGCCACTCGCTGCGCATCAATTTGAATGACATTCATAGAAAAGGACGAAAAGAAATTGTGACATTTGTATAGAAATAGTTTTGCAGTTGTAGCAAATAGTTGTGCAGATATTTTTTGATTGCTGCATACTTTAAGGGGTCGCCTCTGGGGCAAAGCGGCAACAATGAGCAGTGATGCAAATGCAGAAACAACTGAATTCTTGCCGCAAGTTCTTGAAAAATGTGCTTGAACGCATCCGTTGCTTTTCAAATCATCGAGCACAAAGCTGTACTTGGTTAGTTTCCGTTCTTTGATATGATATTGTGAGGAAAAAACCTTAGAAAGCTTGTTTGTAAGAAATGTTCTCACTTAAGCAAGATACACATATTATATACATTATTATTGTTTCTTTTAAAGATACTTTTGCCTAGACTGCATACCTATTAACATTTTTCTTATATTGTCCAAACATTTGAAACATTTGCAGTTCGTTTACTATAGTGGGTGCCAGGCTAGTTCTCCATATCTATATACAGATTTCGATACACATGCAGATTAGAATTGAAATATTTTTTCACTTCTATCCAACACTCTATGCTCACAGAACTCAACTAACGAATTAAACGAACTTAACCAAATATAAAACTAAAAAATTCAAAAAGACCCCAGTATAATCAGTTTGAGCATGAGCAATATTTTGTATTGCTACTGCTTGACTTTTTGAAACACTGTCAAAGTGTGCTTTCAGTCCTTGGCTTTCCACATGAGTCGGCATCGTTGGTTGGGCATTTTCTAAAGAGGGTTATGTTGCAGTTACCAATTGAAAGGCAACGAATAGCCTCCTACATTCCAGGCAAAATCTCTGACTGGCCTAGGGCAGCAACAACATCGAAATTAGGAGTTGGCAGTTGGGTATGGACAAAATATTTTCGTACACACTTTTGTGGGGATAGTGCAGCAGACTATCCCTAACAATAAATTCAAGTATCATATGTACGATTCAAAGGCATTGGGATAATTTACATCTAAAGAAAAGAATGTAAGTTGAAAGTTTTACTCTCAGTAAGCATTGCAAACTCTGAGTATTTAATATAAATTTACAATATATCCAAAACATGTGTTATATATTTTCAAACACAAAAATTACGAAATTATTTGTTGAAATATTAAAATGGGTCAATGTGAGTGTCTTGATAATGTTTGCTGCTCTAATTGCATGAAAACAATGTCTTTTGGTATTTATAATCTAGTCCATGGCATAGTTATGACACTCGCAGCGGTATTTTTTGTATGTGAGTATTCGAAAAAAAATTGCGACATGCTTTACTTACTCATTGCCGTTATTAATTTATATTAATAAAAAAGGTATAAAAGGATGGGAATATGAAGAGGATCCGGAAAGCGCAGCGGATTCGAAAGCCGCTTTGATACATGCGTTGATAATAGGCATAATCTTAATCATTTCTGGACTTCTTTTGCTGCTTGGCGTATATAAAGTAAATGAAAAAATTAAAAGTTAGAGTGCTTTAGTCGGGAGTGCCCGACTAGGAGATACCCTGAACCCAGTTATTATATTCATTTATACTTATGTATCAGTGCACATTCATACAAACATACATATACTGCAAGCAGTGCAAGCAGTTTAGGCAGTTAGCTTTTCTCTTCACTGAGCCCCATACTATGGAAACTTAAATCTTGAACAGCTTCTGTGTTTAATGTCCGATCTTATTGAAATTGCAAAGGTCATACCTTCAAGAATGCGTTTTCTGCACTTTTGGGGTGACATGTGTATGCTATATATACCAAATGTGGGGCCTCTTGCTCTTTTAAGTTGTAAGTTATGTTCAAAAAACGCTGGTCTGAAATCGAAATTTATCGATTACTCTTGAACGGGTCGAGCTATCGATAAAATCGATAAATAAACTTGTACTGTCCCGGGATTACGAGAGCTTGTATTCCAACTATGAAGTCTCTAGCTCTTGCAGTCACTGATATCCGCGTGTTCATACAGACGGACGGACGGACGGACAGACGGAGAGACGGACAGACAGACGGACGGACATGGCGAGATTGTCTCGGATTTTGATACTGATTAAGAAAATGTATACTTTATATGGTCGGGAATGCTGCCTTATGCCTGTCACATACTTTTGCACAACTTCATTATCCCTTTTTACGAAATTTTAATGGGTTCAGGGTATATACATCTTGCATGCCCCTTACCAATAACAACAATGGCATCTGATCGCTCATTTCTGCCTCTCTTTTATCTTTCTTTTCGAACAGAGAATGGTTTGGCCTCTTGTTATTGGCCTAGTTTGCAGTTTTGTTTTGCCCCTTGTAACTTTCATTGTGATTTATACTGTAGGCAAGTTAAATCACAACTCGAATACAAATTTACCAAGGTTATTATTAACTATATTTTTATTTTTCTTACAGTTGTGCAAGTTTTGTTCACTATAACTACTATAAGATATATAATTAAGGATTTATTAACAAATTAAAGAAAATATGTCCAGGTAGATCGAGAAAAAACAATAATTACAGGTTACACACATATGTTTGATTCAACAGAATAAATATTGAATGTACTACTTAATTTACAGCTCCAAATTACGACTATTAGATAAACATGTATATTAGATTGGCTCAATTCGTTCGGGTCAAAAAAATCGGGATATTCGTATAGTGAAAACGTAATCTAGGAACAATTCAAATAAAATTCGCTTCAGTCCTTGGCTTTTCCATCGGCATCGTTAGTTGGGCATTTTCTAAAGAGGTTAATTTGGAAGTTACAAAATGAAAGGCAGCGAATAACCTACAACATTCTAGGCAAAATCAAATTAGGAGTTGGCAGTTGGGTGATGACAATATTCTTGTTACACAAATTTGGCTGTATTCCACATTAAATAACAATAACTGAAAATGTAACCACACACAATGACGTGTTATTTTTTGAAACTGAAATGGGTTTTATGAACTATTTTGGCTATTTTTGATATTAATCAATTTGATGCTTTGCGAGCGCGGAGTGCTGTGGATAATTAAATATTGTTGCATTAGTAAAATGTTTCTGATCTGCATTTGAGTGCATCAGCTGCTTGCTTGCAAAGTCCAAAACCACAGCTGAATTTTAGCACTTTAGCATTTTACTTGGCTGCCTTTGACCAACATTTCTTTTTATTAATTTCTTTAAAACGTACTTTAAACTAGGGCATGCATATTGCAGGCTTTACATGTCATTAGATAGTGTTAACTGTATTGGGAGTTCCTTTTGAATTTAATTCTTCTTCTCAGTGAGATTGTAGATTTGCTTGGCAACATCCGAGAGCTGCACGTCGATGGCCTTGGTGTCGTCGTACAATGAAGGTGCCTCGCCCAATATGACGAATGTGCCCACCAGCGAGGCGCTCATGAATAGCCAGAGGAACAGTCGGTCCATCACCATGGCCACAAAGCCCCAGTCCTGGTCCTCCTGTAAGCGAATAGTTCACAAATTCAAATTAAAGGTTGACATATCAATTTGTCATCGTGCATAAGCTGATATAAGCAAGTGGGGAAGACATATCTTCATATACATATATTTTAAAGCGGAAACTCTAAATATGGGAAATTGGGCCCTTTATAGTGCTTAAAGATATAGTGATCCGATCCGGCCGGCTCCGTATCCGCATTATTAATATATGATATGGCCTATTCTATAAAATTTTGATATCAATTCTAATCGTAATAATGATTTTGATTTTAGCCAAATTCGCTATGATTTGTGGACTTTATCCTAATATTTAAAGAAATTACCTATTATATCTTATTATTCTAACAACAAATATGTTTTCTTGTTATTGGCATAATTTTAAGATTTATTTTCCCGTTGAACATTTTAGAGGAAATTTATCTATATATATGATAAGATAAAATATATCTTAGTTCGATTATCACTTCTGACATTTTCCGCTCTCAGTAAGCATTGCAATTTAAATTTACAAAATGTACAAAACACATGTATTATTTTTTCAAATATAAAAATTCAAAAAAGTGTTGTTGAAAAATTAAAATGCCCAATGAATGTGAATGTGCGTTTTTTGATGATACTTGCTGCAATCTACGTACGAAAGCAATAAGTTTTGGGTTTTATAATCTAGTTCATTTCGTAATAATTGCAATCATATTATTTATTGTAGTAGGTGAGTATTCGACGAAAAATGGCGACTTGCTTAACGAATTCATTAATTGTTATTAATTTTTTATAAATTTATTTGTAAAAAAACGAAGAGGACGAAAAAGATGAGAATGCTTTTGAGAACAAAATAAGAATGGGATATGCATTGGTATTTTCAGCAATGCCACTGATCTCTGGACTTTTCTTGTTACTGGGCGTAATCAAAGTAAGTGAAATAAAACGTTAGAGCGTAAGACTCTGATACCATTGTAAAACAGTGGCAGTAAGGGCATTAGTGGGCGTGGCTTAACAGCGTAACAGTAATCTACCTCCAGAGGGTCGTACCCCAGGACTAAGGTCGGGGAAGGTAACTAGTAACATATATTCCAAATATGGTGACTTTAGCTCTAAGACTGTGGGAGATATAAAGGCATTTCCATTATTTTTGGTCGGTCGACTAGCGGATGTTCTAGTAAGCGGGACTGCAAAAAAACTAGGATCTATTTTTTTTGGGTGACATCACCAGCCTTAAAACTAACGAATTTGATGGCTATAGCTTTAAGATGTTACCGATTTGCTATGTTATCGATTTGCCAGCCTGCCAGTGGGCGTGGCACTTGATCTGAAGCAGTTAGCTACACGTATAATAGTCCAAGTTTCAAGTCTCTATCTTCAATAGCCTCGGAAATCCTTGTGTTCATATAGACAGACAGGGGGGCGGCCTGATGGACATTGCACAAACTCAATATACTACAAACACCTTCGGTATCAGAGTATACGAATCTTGTATGCGGCTTACTAATAACAACAATGGCACTTGATCGCTCATTTGTACCTCTCTTTTATCTATCTTTTCGCACAGGAAATGGCTTGGGCTCTTGTTATGGGCCTAGTTTGCAGCTTTGGTGTTCCCATGGTTTTATTCATTTTCGTCTATCCAATAGGCAAGTTTAAATTTGCTTAATCACAGCTCCTAAAAAATGTACCAAGGGTTTTATAAATTATATTTTTACTTTTGTAAACAGTGTTGCAAGCGATGTTCACTATAACTACTGCAAGATATTATATCAAATATTTAGATAAATGAACTCCATTCAGGAGGGATCATTGTGAAGGATTGATGGACCACTGATCGAGAAAAAACGCGATTTAGAAATTCAAAATGTGTTAATTCCAGATGGCTACCTATAAAATTTATTAAAAATAAAGTTTATCGATTTGAGATGTTATCGATTCGTAGCCTCAGGTGACAAGTATAAATGCCAAAAATATTGATAAAAGTTACGTTCATTCAGACAGACGGATAGGCAAACAGCACGACGGAAATGCCCGGCTAGGATATACATTTAATTAAAGTTGCTTATCTGTATAAATACATATGGAGAAACACTCTCAGACACAAGTGCAAAAATGCGCACTTTCTGCAATTTCTATAACAAAAATAAACATGTTTCACATCAATATATAAAGAACGACAAAGAGAATTGTGAACTTAAATTGCACAAAGGGTCGTATGCGCAATAATGGCCAACTACACTACGCTTTAAGCCCTTACTTTGAGCGATTACTTTCATTAAGCACTGACGCTTAATCTGCTTATGCCCAGCGCCCGTTAGTTATCAATCAAAATGAAACTTCCAATAACAAAGCAAAATCAACATTAACAGCAACAACATCAAAACAAACAAGTGGCGAAAGACTATTCTCGGCATGCCGAAGATCTTATACTCTTTCAAATCCTTGGACAGATTTCACTAGCTCTCATTTTACGCTTATATGCTTATACTATAGAGAAGTCAGCCACTAATTCGCATCAATCCCTGTCCACCTGTTTCGTTCAAAATAGCTTGTAACGGCTCAATCGGAATTTTATACTTCAATGAGTAATAAAGACATTCAAGTTTTCAAGACAATTAAATATGATAGCTTGAAAAACATGGGAAAAAACACGGCCGAGCCCAGTTGTATTGTAGCTATAAGATATATATATATAGTTCGATCCGATGGCTCCGAAAAGGTTTCAGTATCTTTGAATATTAAGTATCTGTGCCAAGTTTCATCGCGATAGCTCAAAAACTGGGCGATTAGCTTGCATAAATACAGACAGACAAAGACGGACATGGCGCGATCAATTTTGGTAGTCATCCCAAGCATACTAGAGCATTACAAGCTTCAGGTCAAAACGACTATACTATTTTCGTTGAAAAGAGTATAAAACGAAAGAAGAAAAAAACAACTACAGAAAATACTGAAAAGAGCGAAGCGTTGTTCGTTGGATTTATTTGAATCGATGATTGAAGCCCTTGCCAGCCAATTGCCTCTTGATTGAACAAAAGTAATTAAAAGTGGATTTTGTGTGGTCTTTAAGTGCAAATAGAGCAAAGCTTAAATAAAAGCGAAAGAGAAAGAGATGGTAAGCGAAAGAGCGAGGGCTACAGGCTACTTGGTCGCATAGTTAAACAGTTGGCCAGATCAGACATCGATAGCCACTAAAAAATACCAGGAACAGACGGGCAAAGCGATTTTTGCGGTTTTGGGCTCTGGTCAAGCCAAATGCAGACTCAGCTTGAATAGCAACACCAGCTCCAGTAGCTCACTGCCACTGCCACTGCCACTGTCATCGTTGTCGTTGTCGTTGTCGTCGTCGACCAAACGGAATTTTCAATTAAAAATTCAATCAGCTGCAGCAGGACTCACCGCATTGAACTCGTCCTGCCGTTGCATGTGGTGCTGTATGAACATGACGTTATGTATGGCCTTCTCCAGCTCAAACGGATACTTTTTGCGTGCCGCCACATCGCTCATGGAGTCATCGAGGCCGGAAAGCACAGATGGCAGCCCATTGTAGCCGCTCAGTGTGCTCAGGCCGCCGCCTAGAGCACCCACCAGGCCACTGAATCTGCAAAAGAAAGTTAATACAGTGCTGTAAAGTAAAGCGTTTGGATTGATGTGTATTATATGAATATTCTGCTTGAGCGTGACTTTCATGAATGCAGTCGCTTTAACAATAAATTGTCTTCTAATTTCGACTCGTATGTAGTTTTGGGTTTTTCATCTTGCTTTCATTAGTTGTTCTGTTCTCGGTTCTTTCTGCCTTGTCCATATTAATCGTAATTCAATTTGTCTTGTCTTCTTCTTTTTATACCCTGAACCCATTTAAAAAGGGTAATGAAGTGGTACTAAGTATATAACTGGCATAAGGCAGCATCTTCGCCGATTTAAAGTGTATATATTCTTATAAGCTGTATTTACGCAGATATCAGAGACTACAAAAGCTAGAGTTGATATTTGGAAAAGAGATTTTCGTATTTTAAATTTAATTTGGGAAATTTTATATGAATAATCTCGAATGTACAAAATATTTGACTTTTTGGATACTACTCCATGATACACTTAGAAGTGAAACTAAGCTGCTTGCACTGCTTGCAGCCTGTATGTGCAGCTTGCAGGTTGAGTAACTAACTTGGGCAACTTAAAATGGCTTGTCTTTCGTTAATAATCTAAATTGTTTTAAATATCGATGCAGATGCCAAACTGCCTCGGGAATGAAAATTGGATAAGTTTAGACAATGTTATGGGAGTTTTAGGTGTTCTGCAAGGCATTTACATGGGATACTTAAATTGACTCTAACTTGTTTCTGTTGCACTTTGTTTTCCTATTCGTCTTCATTTTACTTCATATCCTGTACTCTCTATTTTGCTGCTAGTTTTTTGGGACATTTTGTACATTTGCATGCACCCATAAAAATGCTAGCAAATTAAAGAATGAATTACCTATTTGTCGCTGTGGTCACATGCATCCCATTACATCCACCGACGCCGCCACGTCCCTGCATGCGACGTATGGAGTCGGGACTGGATCCGCCGGAGTTCATTTGCATTTCGTCCATTAGGGCCTGGCCGAACTTAGTTTTGCTAAACTTCAAGCCGTAGTTGATCTTATTGGCGGCCAGATCACGCAACAAATCCTTGGGCACACGCATTAGCAGCAGCTTGGGCAGCCGCTTGATGAAGAAGGCACGAATCCAGGGCCGCATCTTGTGCGTGCTGGGCTTGCGATAGTGTATGTTGAGTATGATGATAGTGATGACAACGCTCAGTCCGACCAGCAACATGGTGAATAACAGATATTTGCCCAGCAGCGGCAGAGCCAGCGATGTCGATGGTATGATTTCAGATATGAGCAAAAAGAACATGGTTTGCGAGAGCAGGATGCTGATGCAGAGAGCAATCTTCTCGCCCGAGTCCGCGGGCAGATAGAAGACCAGCACCGAGAGGTAGGAGATGCCGACGCAGGGTATGATCAGATTGACCGTGTAGAAAAGCGTCTTTCGTCGCAGCGTAATGTTGAAGAAGATGTCTGAACATTTGGCGCAGCAAGTGAGACAGAAAGAGAAGAGAACAGACGACAGAGAGAGAGAGAGAGAGAGAGAGACCGAGGCAGGCAAGGATTTCGGGAGAGGTGTTTGGGTATTTGGGGTATTTCCATAGTGAGTTTGGGTAGAGCTTTCGCGTGCGCGTGTCGGCGAGCCAAGTTTTTGAGCTTCAAACTCTACGAAACTCACCCGGATACGGTTCCGCACAGCAAGGATAGTACTTCTCGTGGCGCTCAGCGGGCACACCCAATATATCCCATTCAACACTTGGATAATACTCTCGCAAATCTATGCCAATCTCCACTTTGTTGTCCTTGTCGTTCTTCTGGTTGATGTGCTTCAAGTCGATCTGCAAAAAGAGCGAAGAGCCATTAAACACATACAGCTTCAAGGCACTTAAAGCTGGCGGGCGTGACTCTCATCGTACACGTCCAAGTGACTCCCTTGTCACCTTCAACGTCGCCGTTTTAGTCGCCTGCCGGCGACATCTTCGTCTCCGCCTTGGGCTGCTTCCAGTTGAGGCTCAAGTGTAGTCGTTAAAAGAGTAGCGAATTTAAATGCGTTGACAACGACTACGACTACGGCGCACAGTGTGGCAAACACGATTTACGATTTGCGCCATTTATATTTTATATAGAAAACGTATTACGGTGGCACTTACTCCAATTAAGATTTAATTCCGACATTTTTACGGGATTTTATCTTCTGCTTGTATTTTTAATATGAGAATTTCGGCTTAAGTAAAAACTATATGATTAACTTTGTTTGAACATAAACAGTTGTTCTTCAAGATTACACTTGGAATAATAAGCTCACTTTGTTTCCAACCAGATCGAAAGTGATTGATGTATATTTACATACAATATGTAGTTAGAGCTATCAGATCTATATGATTGCAAGCATATTCGCTTAAGAGTTGTCTACCTTTTCATAAATCACGACATATATTTGTTGTATTAATTGACTGAATTCTTTGCTAATATTTTATTGGACTAATGTTAAGCACACTGTGCGACATCCGGTCAGCGGATGCGGAAACACTTTGCTATAATTTATGGCCGCGCATTTTTATGACAGCGACATACACAGTCGAGAGTCGCTCCGTGTGCGAGTTGCTTTTTCTATTCCTATTGCAGGCATTTAAGTGAGGGGTGTGCGTAACGGTAACGGTAACGGCAACGGTTAGACAAGTTTCAATTACACTTTTACAATTTCTCACATTTTAATCTGCAGCGTTGCCGACGCCCTTTCGATGTTCGCCCGACTTCTTAGGCTTGTAAGCGGGCGCTCATCGCTCCGATAAATGGTTGGCCATAAATCCAATGCCACGCCCCTTGCACACACACACACACACACACAGCCAGACACACATAGACAGAGAGAGAGAGAGAGAGAGAATGATATATGAGCAGACGTACCTGATCGCCATCGTAGGTCCAGGAGCCAAACTTCATGAAGCACGTCTGCTGATCGAAGGGAAAGTAGCGCACATCAATCTCGCAGGACGACTTGAAAATGGCCGGCGGTGTCCAGACCACCTTGCCCGTGTAATGCAGTATGGCCTTTGTCATGGTGGTGACCACGTACTCACCATCGGCGCTGCAAATAGCTGCTGTTGGAAATTGCTTTCATTTGTGGCTGTACTCACTGCACTCACTTGTTGTAGAGCACAATGTCGGGCAGCCAGATGTGCTCGGAGGGTACATAGAGCTCGGTGACGCCGCCATATTCGGATGGGTCCCATTTGAATTTATGATCCTGCCATTCGTGCTCCAGCCACACATTGGTCGTTAGAATTTGATCTTTGAGATTCTATATGTGTGTGTGTGTGTGTGGGTGGGTGAGAAATTAAAGTCTTTGCTGTAGCTAACAATTGCACACACAGGACTCCCATGCATCAAGCAGGATTTGCATTTTTTCCTATTCTGCGCTGCTCCTTCTGCTACATCATTTACACTTTACTCCTATGTATGTATGTGCCTGGGCCTGTCTGTTTGTTTGCCTGGTTGTCTGCCCCCCATCCCCCATACCCCATCCCCCTTCACCCCTTTCCACCACTCTCCAGCAGACATGTACCCTCTGCCCTGCCGCTAATGTGCTTTTTGCTGTCAGCTTACGGTTTTTGGATTTTTGGTTTGTTTTATTACCTTCTAAGCCTCGTGGTAACGGCACTTTGTGCCACTCCCTTCTCCCATCCGCACCAGCCTTGCCCAAGTCCTGCTCTAACATAGTAGTAAAGTATTCTACTGTAATTGCAGTCCTCTTCTGCTCCCATTTGACAAATGCTGCTGCCATGAACTTTAAGCTGGCGTACCCAAAACTATGCAATAGTTTATTTTTGCGCAAATGAAATGAATTTCTGCTGAAATGTTATATAAATTGAGTGTCAGGCTGTTGAGAAATGTGCATAATTTCATGCCAGGAATCAGTTTTGCCATGCAAAATAAAATAAAGCAAATACTTGAAACTTTTACTGCGCTTTTTCGCACAAAAAATGAAAGAGTTATTGTCTCTTTCCATTTAGGAGTCTACAAAAGTTAAAAAAAAAAACTGGAGCTCGGAAATTGGTTCAGAGTGTTAAGGTACGCGATGGGAAATCGCTTGGAATGGTATTGAAATGAATGAATAATATGAATGAGAGCTTTTTAAAGAATTAAAGAATTGTATGCAACAACTGAATTTTCAAAAGATTACAACAAAAATGGTTTGAATAATCGATAGGAACAATAGCTGCAGTAATTATATTAATATAAAATTAATAATAATCTTAATATTAGTATTAATAATTATATAATAAACAAAATTGTATTGTATTCACAATAATTCGTCTTCATAGCTAATGCACAATTCTGGGCAATTCACTCGAAATCTAATTTATTTTCGCTATGAAATTCAATGAAGTGTATATTCATAATATTTTAGTTTCATTGAAATGCTTTCAGGATTTATATATATTTATATATACTAGAAACAAACAGCACATATATTCGATATACTTCCATCTGACAAGAACTAATGTATAAAGTACACATCTTTTCTGAGTAAGCAAAATACTTTTTAATCTATTAATGTCGAATCAATTACGTAAAGAGCATCCCTGCAATCTGTTACACAAATGGCCCTGCTGGTGCCTTCGTCCAGCTCTCAGATCTCAGATATATTCAATCTGGCTACATTCAGCCACTTTCGGTCACTTTTCAGTTGTGCAGCTAGCTCGACTGGGCGCGGCTCATTTGCTGTCATTTATGTCGGCCATTCTTGTATTTACGATCCCAAGTTTGGCCAACTGTTTGGCTGTTTACATTTTGCGCCCCAACTCGATAAAATGGCGCTGGCAAATGTAGCGCAACGTGGCCCGAGTGCCTCCATTGAAGCGCTTAATTAAAAAAAAAAAGAAGAAGGACTATGCCAGAGACGGGGCACTCGGAGCAGCTGCGAGCTCTGTACTAATGTGTGCCCGTCCAAGTTTAGCCATTGCATTAATTATTTGCAGAGTGCATTTGGGTGGCGCACATCATTGACTTACCAAATCGATGAGCTGCGACAGGCGTAGTCCCAGCTTGACCAGCACCGTGTCCGTGTTGTTGCTCACCGGCCGTATGAGGCGATTGTAGTTGCTCAGCAGATCGTCGTACAGGCGCTTGGCATCCGGATTGGCCTGCACCGTCTCGCAGAAGAGCAGCAGGACGGCCAGCAGCAGGCAGAGCAGCTTGCAGTGCCGCCAAATGTCCAGCAGCAGCGCCAGACGGGGCCGAGCCGAGCGCCACATGATGTCACAGGCGGCAGCTGCCTTCGAGGCCCCCAAAGGCACTTACCCGGTGTTTTATTGATACTAAAAACACGCGCACAGGTTTTTGTTTACCTTTCTCGCTATGGCTATGGCTGTGGCTGTGGATGTTGCTGTTGCTGTCGATGTAGCTGTGGCTGCCTGGCGAGCGTGACGTAGTTGGGAGCGGAGCTTGGATTCGTGTTTTTCTTTTTTTTGTTTGTTCTGCCTTTGCTTTTAGCACTGGTGAGGAGCTAAAAAGGACACGCAATAAGTCTACACTCGGCGGACAGCTGCGCAGCGCCGGCGCCGACGCAGTCGAGGCACTCTCACAGGATGCAGCAGCGACTGCGACGCCAGCTGAGACTGCGACGCCAACTGCGACTGCGACTGCGACAGGAGCTGAGCAGCTGACCTGGAGCAGAGCTGTTGTTGTGTGGTCTAGGTCTGAGCTGCGTGTGTGAATACAATTTTCGTCGTCAGTTTATCTTCTTCTTTTCTTTTGCCAATATAGACATATTTTTGAACAATTTCAATTACAATTATTATCAGTTATTTGCGAATGTTTTATACACACAATCTGGCTAATATTTGAATATTTTTGTGGCAAGTTTTTGTATTTAATTTGCACTTGTAGCTGATGCACGCTCCGTGCTGTCCTGCATAGATATTCACAGGATTCGTACTGACGTGCGTTTTGTTTTTGTAGCCAGCCATGGCCCTCTCAATCAACCGGCAGCAGCCGCAGCAGCCAACAGCAGCGCCAGCATCCGACGCCACGCTGGCGTTCTGTAGCTTTGTCGCCCGGCGTCGTGCAGATGCTGCGCAGCGCCTGCGCCGTGGGCATCACCCTGTTTTTGAGTGCGGCTGGCAGAGGTCCTTTGCTGGCTGTGTGCACGTCGTTCATGTAAACTTACGCATGTTGTTGCCGAAGCCAAGCCCTAGAGTGACAATTCCTCTCCCACACTCACTCTCAAGCTCACACTCTGTCTCTCTGTCTGGTTGCTCTCTCTTTCTCTTTAGTTGTTAATCCAGCGAGGACTCCATTACAACTTCAATCGCTCGGCTTAGGCTCTCTCCCGCTTTTGCACGAGCCACAGCCCAAAAAAATGCTCATGCAAGTACTCCAAACAAAAGTTTGGCCATACGAAAAAGCACATTCCCTTACACACTCACACTCGCACTCTCATGCCCACGCACATGCACACCCACACATATACATGTGCATATACATATACATGTACATGTACATGTACATTTACGAAACACTCATACGCCCAGTTACCCCGCATTCTGCACATTTGCTTAACCGAAAACCAAATTTTTCGTAATTGTCAACATTCGTTAAAATGCACCTTAACATGCATTCAGGACAGACAACACCCACTCTACACACACACACACACACACACACATACGTTTCAACAGAATTTTGCATGTTTACCGTTGCAATGTTGCAAATGCTCAGTTTTTGGGTTTTAGGTTTTGGGTTTTGGTTTTGGTTTGCCATTTGGCTGCCTCCGTTCGCATATGTGTCATATTGCGATTTTGAGTTGTTTCTGCGGCTTGATTTCGCCACAGCAATAGCAACTTGCGCACATTTCTAACAGGCTCGCCCAGTAATGTGCTCCGACTGATGACAGCAGCAGCAGCAGCAGCAGCAGCAACAACAAATGCATCATCAACTTCAACAGCCACAGAAACGACAACAGCCACAGGCTGCATGGCACTCTATGTTGGCGCCTATGTTTCAACAATTGCCAGTCTGAGTTTCCCTCGCTGAACAAACACAATTATTACTGGGGTTAACTCAAGAAGAAACTGCGATATATACACTGACTTTATTTTACAGAAGTACAAATCGCACAAATTTAAAATTTAAAATTATAATTCTTAAACATATTTATAGCACTTTTTAAAACTCTAAATTCTTATATAAAATAATTAATTATATTGAAAATGAGGCAAAACTCCAGAATTTAATATATTGTATTTATAAATAGCTGTTGCTTTTAGTTGATATAAAGATATCAGCAGTAGTTTGACTAGTTAATTTGTTTTCCATAAACACCAGCTGTCTTTCAAAGATTAGTGGCTATTGGTTTCAAAGTTCAAAAAAAATAGTACAACTGTTTTTAATCTCTTTTATTTTGTTATATTTATTGTTTTATAGGCTGCTGCCGTTATTTCTACTTTTCAATACCCAGTATTTGGTTTCCCAATTTGGCAGCTTCCATTGAAATGTGGACTCTTTGACTTCGTGCATCATATTGTTGCTGTCGCTGCTATTGTTATTTCTCCTTTTGTTGTTATTGCTAGTGTCCAGTGTGTCCTGAAAATGCCTTAATGATACATGAACTTTATCATTGGGGCTGCCATTGAGCCGCGTGTGTTTTATGGCTTACGGTCATTGGCCGTCGTTTGCTTTTTAGCTTCTTTCGGGCCCGCACCGAAATATTCGGCAGCATCAGCGATTTTTCCTAGCTTACCATTAAGTAACAGCAAGAAACAACAACAGCAACAGCAACAACAATAGCATAAGAATCCATTTAATGAGCCTTCTGCTGTTTTGTCACAACCAACTTTAATCTAGTCTATTAGCTGCTTTATTGCCATGTTTTTTTTTTTGCCTACCCTTTTTAGAGGCTCCATTTGAAACTGCTGTTTTTCTGTTTTGTTTTTCACTAGCCATCCATCTGCATAGTAGTAGTTATGCTGTTCTAAATGATCCATAGCTCTGCATATTTTATTACTGCCCATATAACAAAGCAATCAATAAAAACAACAACACTGCGACCATTGTGGCACAATAACAAACAACAAATTTGCTCTTTTGCAACTCAAACTTTGATTTTGCGTTCGGTTTTTTTTCTAGTATTTTTTTTTCCAATGTGGTTTTGCACAACAACAAAACAAACTAATGAAAAAAAAAGCCAAAACATTTGCCAATAAGTCAATAAAAACAAGATGAAGTTGAGTTGAGTTGATCGGCAATTGAATACTCATTTGTAGGAATCAGTTTTATTTGCAATAATATTACATTTGTATATGTCTGTCATTATTTATTATATTTATAGAAAATACTACATATTTTTTCGATACGTGATCTTTGATTGCTTATCGTAGCTATTAGGCCAATAGTAGTGTATTTTGTTTGAACAAAAGCACTAATAAGAAGAAATGCAAATAAAAAATGAAGCCCACCATCTGTTATAATTCTACCATCAAGTAGATGAAGTACCATATATGATTATAAAGGAAATAAGTTTATGTTATTGTGAACATCGTATTCAGGATAAAGATGTATTACATTAGCTAGCAAGAAGAGAAACATTTTAAAAAATGTGTCTCACCCGGTCTTTGCTACGTGGAAACTACAGGGTATTTGAAAAGTTTACAAAACAATTTCGACAACTCTGCTTTTATCATACACAGATGTAGTGAAGTTGAAGCAAACACCTGGGATAACGCGACTATGTGGCTCAGTGGCCAACATGCGCAGGATAGTGGGGCCAATGGCCACCCATTGAGTTGCCGCCTGACTTTTTGATTCTAACCCGTAAGAGGGACCACCTCTGACACCAGGGGCACATACAGCAGATGGAGCAGCGGACAGAGCGAGAGAGAGAGAGAGAGGGAAAGAGATCAGCAGAGGGAGTAGCAGCAGCAGCAGCAGCCGCAGCAGCAGCAAGAAAACTCAATTAAAATTTAAATTTTCAAACGTAAATGACAAAACTTTCTCAACTATAAATAATCGGCAGTCGCTCCACTTGGCTTCGTTCGGTTGCCTGCGCTTGCTGCCACTTCAAAATCTGACAAGAGCCGCGATGGTGGCTCACCTCACTTTGCCACCCCACCCCACACCCACACACTGCCCCACCGTAAGCCATCGCCCACCATTATATAAACAGCGTGCGTAGCTGCGTGATCGAAAGTTTTGTCTATGCTCGTACAATTTATCTAACTTTTATAGTAACCACAGGAACGGCAACAACAACAACAGCAAAAAACCATTCGCTGGTTTGGCCAGAAATTAATTGCAAAACTGTGTGGTATGTGGGAGGCTGGCCTCTGTGCCTCAGCGGATGGCGGATGGTGTGGTGGTAGCAGCCAGGCCAATCACAATGAGCGCTTGGCACTTGAACGACATAAAACTGATTGCTGAAAATCTGGCCCATCGTCCAACCCTCTGCCTCATGTCGCGCTTTGTTTGGTTCGTCAATTCATGGGCTGCGCTTGTCGTGGCCATTGTTGACACGTTTAAGTGCCGTTTGCTTTTATCAGCAGCGTCCACAACAACCACACCAACAGCAGCAGCAGCAGCAGCGGGAACGTGGCCCAAAATCGAGGACTCCGACCTGCACATAACATTTTTACAACGTTTTTAATTGTTTTTGTCAACTGTGAATTTGGTGGCAGTCGTCAACGAGCGGTCCGACCGATCAATTTAATGGCATTCTCGCGTGAGGCAAAAAATCAAAGCCAAACGCCAACAGCATCTCCATCTGCCAGTCTGTCAATTAATGTAGATAACATTTTATGATGAGCAGTGACAAGTTGTCTCGAAAATGACATCGCATTACTCGCCCATTGGTGGCTTGTTTATTGCGCCCTTAAATTCGGGGGCTTCACATAAAAACATCAAAATGATGCATAGTTTTTGGCACCGCTAAGCGCTCTCATTAACTGTGAAGCTGGGCGATTCGCCACCGGATGCAATCGCTGGCCATTTACCAGACATACGAGTCGTATGCGTAATAACTTATGCATGTAAATAATAACAAATGGCTTATGACATTTCAGTGGAGTATTTTGTTGATCACTGTACTGATTTTGCCCTACTCACGGAATTATGATTTTAGGAACTAAAACTTATCAGTATTAATTAAACCTTAATTGCTGTGATTATATAGAGCTGCTTTAAGAGAATATTAAAATGCTGAAGTGAACTCATATGAACTGTAAAATAATTAATTTCATTTAATATAAATAGTTTGAGTGCTGTTGAAAATAATTTAAAACCCTCTCCAATTTAATAAAATTTCAGCACAAAAAAAACCTGATTAAATACATTTTGCCGACATTCAGTAAGAAATGCCATTCGGCTTTTTATTAATTAATTTTCCATTATAATATAAAGTGTTGTCAGAATTGCACACGATTTGTGAATAAGACTGGATTCAAGTTGTAGCGTTATAATTACTTATTATATATATGTAGTTTAAAACTAATTCAATCGCACCAACTCGCTTCAAAGTAACTCTAAAAATAACATAAGGCAACTCACAAAAATCGATTGCTTGTTGGTTGATTGTTTAGTCAGTTGAAGATTGGCCGTTTGATCATTCACAGCCGTATTGAGGTCATAGTGACTTGTTTAGGGCCACCTTAATTTGATTCATCCCTAAAAATTTCACACGAGCACATAAACTAATCTGTCACTAATTTTCTTGCCACATTATGGTCAAGGCATAATAATATAATATTTTGTTTTCATACCACGCCCCAGCGCTTTGGCATCTAACACGCCCACACAGTTGTGATATGTGCGTGAAGCCAGAGCCGTAGCTACAGCCGGTGCCGGAGCCGGAGCCAAGGCGAGTGCGGCTGACGTAAAGTCATCAGGCGTCTGACTTAACAACTTTGCAGTGACAAGTTTCAATGGCTTTTTTCGCGAGAGCGCCTGTTACTATGAATACTTTGTCAAGTTTTTGCTTTTAGACAAGCTCGTCATCCTCGGCAGCTCATGCCCACTCCCACTCCCACTCCCACTCGCAATCGCAATCCCATTGCCAACCCCCAATTCACAGAGTCCCCCGCCCCATCGTTTACAGGCCGAGCCGTCTTCGTCATCCTTGTCTTCATTTGGTTTGTGCCTGGGCTGCGTGTTTGTGTTGCTTGGCTGCATTCGAAATTTCAGTCGACTCAAAAGTGTGATTTGCCAAAGTCACCCAAAACACCAAAAGTAAATTAACTGTTACAAATATGCGCTTGTGTGTGTATGCGTGGCTAATCATGCGTTTGTTGAGCAGCGGCTACAATGCGTATGCGTAACACAATTTTCAGTACGTCTAATGAACTTTCATTAAGGCAGCCTGCGAAGCTTATCAATTGGCGCATTTGAAATATCCAAGGATCCCAAACGTGCTGCAGATATTATTAAAGCTAGGCTAGTGAACTAGTAGTGGCTTGTATTGCGTAGCCATTCTTAAATGAAACCTATTATCTTTATTATATTTTGTGCAAGTTTTATAATGTTTTATTTTGTTGATCATCTAACATCCTAGTGCTACAAGTGAATGTTGTCAGTATTGTATATTTCAGATAAATCAAATACTTGTTAAATCTGTGCAATTTTCTACGCTTAACTGATTAGCGTGAACTTCTTTCATGCTATCCGCCCACTTTAATTATATTTAACTTACCCAGTTTATATTTTGCAAATATTTAGCCAACTTCAGTTCCCATGAATGGCCACCCATTTACGTTTGCCTTGTTTTTCATTCTCCACTTTACTGGCAGCGAGCTCACAAATTGTCCAACAATTGAAGCGACTTTAGCTATGGCGACTGCGTGTGCTTTGGCACTGCTGCTTGGCATTTCCGGTTTCCGGTCTGTTGTTAGCAGCGCCACGTTGTCGTCTTTATGAGTCCAAGTAGCGTGCTCTGAACGTAGTCTCGTCCCACTCCTTCAAGCTGCCACTTAAATACCCTGTATCCCAAAGAGTACACAAATTTCTTCGAATTTCTATTCAAGTCACAAATGTATATAAATTGCTTGTTGAACTTCCACTTACTCAAATATCGTAAATATGTTATTTTCATTTACAAAGTCAAAACTTGTAGAGCTCTTTCTAGTCGGACAAACTTCTCCAGTAAAATTCTTAGCTTGTTATACCCTGAACCCATTAAAAATGGGTAAAAAGGGTATTATGGTTTTGTGCAAATGTATGTAACAGGCATAAGGAAGCATCTCCGACCATATAAAGTATATATATTATTGATCAGTATCAACAGCCGAGTCGATCTGGCCATGTCCGTCTGTCTGTCCGTCTGTCCGTCTGTCTGTCTGTATGAACACACAGATATCAGAGACTACAAGAGCTAGAGACTTCATATTTGGAACATAAGTTCTCCTAATCCCGGGACAGATCAAGTTTATTAAAATTTATCGATAGCTCGTCCCGTTCAAAAGTTATCGATAAATTTCGATTTCAGACCAGCGTTTTTTGGATATAACTTACAAGTTATAAGAGCTAGAGCCCCTAATTTGACTTGACATGTATAATCTCGAATAGCATACACATGTAACAAATATTTCACTTTTTGATACCACCCCCAAACCCCCCAAAAGTTAAAAAATTTTGAAGGTACGACCTTGCAATTTGGTTTGGTAACACATATTATCGACAATTGTTTGCCCCAAAAATTTCAATATGATCGGACAATAAACACAGAAGTTATTTAAGATTTAACTTTCCATTGTGTGGGGCTCAGCGAAAGAGCAAGCTAACTGCTTAAACCGCTGGCACTGCTTGTACTGCTTGAACTGCAGCATGTGTGTGTTTAGATTAGTATGAATGATTGTAAGGACTGGGTTCAGGGTATCTCGTAGTCGGGCACTCCCGACTAGAGCACTCTTTACTTGTTTTTCTCTAGAATTTCGTATGCCTTTTGTCAGTTGCTCCTGCAATATTTGCGCTTCATTATCAGAAGATTTGTGCCATTTGACAAAATGCCGAGTACGAGCAGATTTACTTAGATACATAAATCCGTTGTTACTGCAAATTTTAATTGCGCGTCTTGTTTTCAGTTGTCAAATTATGTATGAAACACCCTCATTCATCACAGTGCTGCCAATCAATCCGACTGACCGTCTTGTGGTCACTCATATTTATTGTTATTTTCGGCTGGCCGTTTGTCAAGGCATTGGCGCTGAATCCTGTGGCCCTGAAACTGCTCAGGCAGGACTTGATTGAGTGCCATTCGCTTGGCAGATGTTGCTGCGCTGCTGCTGCTGCTGCTGTTTGTATCTTGTATTGTCAATTTTGCTTATGAAATTGTCGGCTGACATTGATTTTGGCTGAGCCAGTTAGGGAGCCCATTAGTCACGAGCGTATTGAGTGACATATGATAACCACGTGCTGTTACAATTGTCTTTATCTCTAGCGAATTGTGTCAAATTTTCGGGGCCGCATTTATCTTTTCAATGGCGAACAAACTGTGAACCCACAAAATAAAACAACAAACAAAAAAACAGAAGGGAAAATCGAATGTCGAGCACAAATATGTTTCAAATTGCATCCCAGCGTTGACACCCACCCATTAGGCGAGCCAAAAAACAAACCAAAACGAAAACAAACGTTTGGAAATGGCAGGCAGTGGAAGGCAAGGCTCACACTTGGCATCAATTTTTATATTTTAAGCCACAGGCTGCCTAACACTCGAGCTGTGAGAGCCGCACAACAGCAACGACCATAACACACACACACAGCACACACAGAAACATAACCACCCACATATAATGGCGTCGAGAACAATGCAATTGAAACTCAGAATGCAAAGCCAAAAGCCCAAAATGCAAAACCCAAAACACAATCCAAGAATTTGCCCAACGTAAAACGATACGAACAGCTAGATAGCTGCATACAGTTACAGCTACAGCTACAGCTACAGCTACTGATACTGATATACACAGATACTGAGCTCAGGCTGCGTCATTTTTGTTGGACCTACAGAAGTAACCGAATGAAAATCAGTGCGAAGCATTTGGAAATTTTAGCAGCCAGTTCTCAAGTTCGCAGATGCCAAGGGCTTGGCATCTGTACAGTCGCCTGCTGATACCAAATTGCGTTTCCATCACTTGTTTGTCATGCCCTTTCTGCTACAGGGTATACGCACTAAAGTAGTCATTTTGATGATAAGCTAGATAAATGTGTAATATTAGGTTTGTTTGCTGTTTGTAGCTTCTTAAGTAATTTAGATGTGACTTTAAAAACAACTTCATAAAAATAATGCAAGAATGAGGATTTTAGGTTAACTAATTGCATATACATATTAGGTATAATAACATTACTTTTCGTATAGAATATAAATTATTTCTTTTTATTAAATATATGGAAACATGTCAAAATATAATGCCATTTATCTCAAGCTAAAGATATAGAAGTATATACTTTTTATTATTTTGATTAATTTAATTTTTGCTTTTCTTAACAGAAGTGAATCTTATTTATAATTATAATATTTTGAAAAGTGTATAATCCCAACAGCATTTAAGCAAGGGGCTTTCCGTCTTCAGTTTTAGTCCGCGTTGTTTGGTATTTGCTGGAAACTGGAAACTGGCTGCTGGTTGCTGGTTGCTGGATGCTGGATGCGTGCTCTTGGCGTTTATGTCAAATGCAGAATTTCCGTTTCATACTTTCTGCACTTGCTGTTTATTGTTGGCCCTCGCTCGCAGTCAGGCAGCTTAACTGTCTGTATCTCTCTGTGTGTGAGAGCTTTTATTTTATAACTTGTTGGCTTTACTTGCATTGAGTTTTTGGCAGTTATTTGGCTGCGTTGGCTTCTTCTGGCTTCGCATTGTTTGCCTGCGGTTAAATTTCACTTGCAAATAGTTTGACTGCCTTGCCGTTGTTCTCATCTGCGCCATATTGCTGCAGTTTTCGTTGGCTTACTGATTAAAATTGCTGCTCATTAAGTTCACATCAACAATTACAAACAACATCATATTAATATGCTGGGGCCACTTAACATCCATTTGACGACACCGACAACGGTGCGTATGAGAAACGCTGCAAAACAGGCAAGTTTCTGCCCAAAGGGTTTTCTATTGTTATTATTAGTTGCAACAAAGTTATGTAGGCTTTCTTTCATAACATTTAAACTGCCGAATCATGCAATTTTAATTGCTTTTCATTTGATGTGTGCTTTGTGTGGCACCAACGGAAAACACTCCTAGAAACTTGAGAAAACGCTTATTCATTGTATTCGATTGTTGTTGTTGTTGTTGTTTAAGTACGCATTTGCTATTGTGGCAATTGCTGGGTGGTTGTGGCTGTGGCTTTGGCGTCCTTTGCATTGAGTGGCTTTATAAAGTTAATGGTTGATTAACCTATAAATATCGAGCATATCCTGTCCACTGTCCTTGCCGCACCCTTTGTCCAGTTTGTGCATTAAAGCATGCATAATAAATTGAAAGTTATTAAGCGGAAATTATTATGACAGCTGAGATCAACTATTCAATTGCTAACGCAACACAGCTTATCACTTGATGTATGTATTCTTTATACTTGGAAATAGCAATCGCATATATGTATTTTTGTTTCCCACTAAAGCTTGCCTTCATTCGAAAGCCTTGAGTGACTGCTTATGTAATTTCCAAGTGTGCATGTTCTATAGCACATATCTGACACTCATCTCGGCATTCACGGAGATTCCGCTGGACGCCCTCTGCCAATTAAGTAACAGCAGCTACCGATGGCTGCTGGCTCAGTCTGAACTCAGGCTTACTCAGTGTGCCGGGCCATTACAGTGCCATGATTGAAATTGTTTCTATGTTCTACACAAACCAACAACACACACACACACACACACACACACACACAGAGAAAGCTTAGTTTTTTGGATCACAAACAAAAGAGGGAAACGCCGCAAGCAGAAACAACATTAAATGCACTCTGCAGTTGGAAAACAATTTTGCACGGGATTATGAGAAGGGGTGCAGTGCGGCTAAGGAGCTTGAGGGCTGCAATGAGAAAGGTGGCTCTAGCTGGGCAGCTAATAAAGCGCCAACATGGATGCTCTCTGTGTACTCTTGCTTACTTGTACTTGTTGCATAATATTTTCGTTTTTATTAGCGTGCAAGTTACTAAGGACCACGGCAGGGCAGGGCAGGGCCGGTCAGGGGAAGAAGGAAACGCGGCAAGGACTATTGGGGCAGGCAGCATTTTCTTAAATCTAGCAATGCTCTTTCAACTTGATTGCTTTAGTTGGGTCAATAACATGTTTTTAGGCTAATACAATCTAATGGCCCGAGCCGCAGAGCCTTCTCCTGCTGGCACAGCAAGGACACGCTGCAGAGCAAATGTAATTGCAAGCCGAGTCGGAGTTGATGTTGCAGTTGCAGTTGCCGTTGCCAGTTGCCAGTTGCCAGTTGGCAGTTGCCAGAAACCTTTAATGCGACTTTGCTAACTCAGTGCACACGTGAGTGATTTGTTGAGGCCATATTAAAAAGGTACATGTATATGTTTAGTTTTAGCCAGCAAGCGAAATTGAAATTTTAAATAATACAAACAAAATGGTAAAATATTTAATGCCCATTCATTCATTCATTCACATTGCTATTTTAATTTCATTTCAAATTCAAGCCAAAGAATATTCGGGTGCACTCAACAAATCCACTATGTCAGCTACATTTTTGATATAACTTGATATATTCTCATATGGAAACGTTACATTTTCAATTATCAATTGCAAACGTTTGCATAAACAATGATAAGAGAAAACTTGATAATCGAAATTTGCAATGGTTCTGATTCAGCACGTCGGTGCTCGTTAAGCGGGAATAGTAGTTCATGAATATTTAGCAATATTTTGCAGACGTGAGAATATTTTAAAATTATTTTCTATAACACATTACAAATGCGCTCAATTCAAACAATTTTAATCAATTTATGTGTAAAATGTTAATTCATACAATCGAAACTTTCTATATTCCTGTTTAAATAACAAGTGTTAGTAAATTAAGTTAAAGTTGAAATAAATTCGCCAGAGTTATCCTAAGTGTTATTTGTATACCTTTGATTTAAGTGTTACCATTTAATTGAAATATTTTGAATGAATATATCAAAGAAAAACTTACCTTTATTTTAATATTGTTTGATTAAAACACATGTTTTTAAGGATATTATTTTGAAATTTTACAAATATCTGCGTTGCTTTCGCCCCTTTTTTCAAGAGTTTTTTAAGATGAGAATATTGTTAAATTATCATTCAGATGTTTTACTCCATTTTGAACAGATACGTAATAAATAAATATGTATAACTCAAGAGATCCAATCTGATTGGTTCCTCAATGAAAATAATGTGACAGTTGTTGGAGTGGCATCCATTGATCAATCTCACGCCAATTACGTGGTTGGCTTGTGTCGATAACCTCAACATAAACAGCTAATTTTCCAGAGCTAGCAACAATCCATGATAATATCAGAAAAAAAACAGCACTGCGAAGGACATTCGAATTTTGACATATTATATTTGATAAATACCGCTGTGAAAGAAATGGAAGACAAACAGGAAGTCAAACGCAAACCGCAACTGAAAGAGAATAGCGAACCGCGGAAATACAAAAGATGACAACATCAACTACAACAAGGACGACAAATAAGGCGAACGAACCAACCAGTGGTGCCGGTGGAAATAAGAAAATGTTACGGGCAACGGGCAGACAGAATTGATGACAAGCAGATTACGTTTCCGTTGCCGTTGACAACCGAAACCGGAAGTAAATGAGTAGCATATTAATGTATTTATAATACAAGCTGGAAAGGCAGAAAAACTTTCTGCAGTCAGTCGGTAAATAATAAACATCAACCAGCAGTAATAACTGTTTAACTTTGAAATACACCTTTATACAGCTATGGATAAATTAAGATGGCCTTTAAACCTGAAAGATTGCTTGCAGATAGACATACATATATGTAACTAAATTCGCTGTGCTGATCACGTTTCAGTTGCAAATTATAATACCCTCTGTTAGGGTGTACAAAAGAATATAATCGGAAATGGCCCAAGTTGACGAAATGTCACCATGCAGCGAAAAGTATTAGTCGCACCACTAAAAAATAAAGGGACAAAATACACAAAAAGGCCAAAGATTGGGTTTTCAATAGCTGCAGAAAAACGCTCTATTAATATTAATCAAAGTGTGACCCGTAGTAGTTGTCGCAAATTAACTCAGCAACAGATGCTCTCAAGCGCAACGACTTTTTCTGAATACCCTAACAAAATGAGAGGGTTACTGAAATTAGACATTCGTTTCACCTACAGTTTTGGATTATTAGGTTTATTGACACAATATTCAAATGATTTTAGCGAGAAATTGCTAGCTAAAATTATTTATAGGATCGTCTTAAATTACATTATCAATATATTATTTAATGAATTCTTAACAGTTACAAATGCTTCATAGTTCCATATTTAGGTGTTTAAGCTCGAGACATCCAAAATAATCAACTACTTGGAGTTTATTTAAAGTTTTTGTTGTTGTTTTTGGGTTTGCAATGTAAGACTTTGGAATGGACAGTTAAAGCAAAGCTATTGAAAGTAAGGCGAAAAAGGTGAGCTAACCTCTCGGGCTAGTTGAGCCATAGTGGTTATTGACCAAGCACACACACATTTACCATCGGACAAAGGGACACGCTTATTTGTATGCATATGAAAGTGGATGAGTGTAGGAAATGAGTTTAAAAGTGGTTAAGAGTAGCTGCTGTTGGCCGCTATGCGTTGTGGTTGGTCCTCGTTTCAGTGATGCGCTGCGTTGGATTAAATGGCTCAAGAAGTCAAGCACACAAATACTAACACACTCACACACGCACACGCACACGCACACACGCGGGGATTCATGGTTGAGCAGCTTACGTGACGTATGAGCAATGTCGCCTTGGCTTGCCACCGTCTTCATGTGCGCAGTGGCAGAAAAATTAGTGACCCTGAATTAAATTGTCATTATTTGGAACTCACTCGAAAACAGTCAAGCTCACACACTCGCACACATATGTACATACATATTAGCACTATCCTGTACACAAAATACATGCATGCATACATACATACATACATACGTATGTATTGTAGGTTTGCCTGTTAGTATTTTGAACGTCTGTTGAAAAGCGGATTTAATATGAAAATTCCGCATTACGGACTGTTTGTCGTTTTACTTTATGCACCATACACCCACACACACACTCATACTGGCACACTCATGCACCCACGCACCAGCAATCCTTTGTGTTTGTGTGAGTTTTGCGATTGAAATTCAATTACTTGTGTCCTTTTTGCGCCCAAAAAGAAGTACACAAAAAAAGACAGCGAAAGTTTTTGCTGCCGCTTCTTTGTGCGGTGTGTGTGCGTGTGTCAAAGTGTGTGTAGACTTTGAGCTTTATATCTGGCGAAAGTCATCTCGCAGCAGAGCTGAGCAGCAGCAACCAAACAATCGACTACGCTGCAAACAATAGGCCCCATATCACATATCACATAACAGCAACTTTGAACAACTATGCGAAGAGCGGGCACAGATAAGGGCACAGGCTACATGAGGGGCTGGGCGCCCAGCGGTTGTTTAACTGCCCACCATTTACAGCTACCCAGTTTTGGTATTTGCTCTTTGAATTTTTATCTGCCGCTTTTGTGTAATTTAGGTAGAGGCAACAAGGGCCAAAGCCAAAAACCAAAAAAAAACAACAAATAAAACTGATATGAGGCACAAATTGCGCCTGCACCTTTACATAATGTTTAATATTGCAAAATTCTGTGATTTGCCAAAAAAAATGTTGCCAGCTTGCAAGCATAATTACATACAGAAAAGCGTAATTGCAATTATTCAATTCAATATAAAATATTTTATTTCAGTTGTATTTGTATCGATTTATCAGCACTTGTTGCAAGCTGACATTAACTTTCTATAAAGTCCTACACCGATCTTAACTTTGGTTTAGTTTATGCTTAGGTAGTACTTTTCCACTTTTGTAGCCAGTGTTTATTGAAACATTCAATCCATTCATATTCGATGTGTAGTTAACAAATTTAACATCTAGTGTTTCCAAATTCTGGCTATATCAAGACATTGAACCGAACTTTGTTTTCGTTCCCACAAACGTTGGCACAACATTACTATTATGGGCTTCCGACCCAACGGGCTATTAAATCCAAGGCAGTTTGATTATGGCCACTAAATTGCGCTTCGCTATGTTTTTTTTGTTTTTGGTATTTTTTTTTTTGGCTTACTCCCTGCCGCATAATCTGTCTTGGTTTATTGCTATGCGAGGCAGCGCAGGTGCGTTTAATAAATAAAAACAGAAAATACATCGTTTGATTTGTGGGGCCCTAATGAGAGCGGCCCTTGGCCCCGAAAAATCTGCCATGAAAATCAAGTAAATACTTTGCAAATAGAGTATTGTAGAAAAGTTGAGGATGCTAGTAAAATGAATACGATTGGCAAATAAGCGTGCTGGTTAGTGGCCCAAGTACTTGCCAATGTTGCCTACTTTTCAGCTGCTTAGCCGCTGGCCATATAAGCGGCCTTGTCTCTCGATTTGGCTTATCCGTGCGCTACGTCCAATTTGGTTTTCGGTGCGTGCCCATCATCATCAGCATTAGCACGATTGTATGTATTTGCCTGCAGTTATATATATGTAAGACAAATATGCGAATGGTCGTGGGGAACTGTTTTCACATAATGACGCTAATTTGGCCGAGTCCGTTTCTACATTTCTCTGCAAGTAGCATCCCCTTGCAGAACAGCAACTTATGATGTCTATTTTTCAAGACCTAATGACTGGTGATTTAACAATGGCATTTATTAATTAAAACATGTGTCGCTCGCACGAACACACAATAAAATACGCTTACACACACACACACACACACACACAGCCGCACAGACGACAATCTATTGATTTCACATTACGCATACGCCAGGTGGGCCAAGGAGCTGCTTGGCTGAGTCAAAAAATGCCAATCTTAAATGAATCGTGTGGTTATTGCGGTCACCGATTCGCGTTTGCTACCAACTACATAAATACTTGCGGGTGATTAAGGACAATCAATAGCCGGGATTGTTCTGTTTACACTTTCAGAGTCAATGCGTTTTATTGCGAGTTGTTAGCATAACTGAATTTACTTAGCTTATTGTATATATAAGCAAAGTATGCCTATATTTTAAAACTAAATGCTTAGTATATATTTTAAATTATTAAAATTATTAACAGATACTTGCAGGATCTAAGAAAACGACCTCTGTTAGCATCGCATACGAGATCAACTTAATCAAACATAGTTCTTTTATAGAACAGCAAATATTTCTATACAAACTATGTTTTGTACATTTTTGTAAGAGATTTCTGAGTTATGCAAGTAAATTGTTAATGTGTAATAAACAACAATAGTTATTTGCATTTTGGGCAATTGCGCTATGCACTTGAAAGTGGCAGCACTGGCTACTTCATTATCGCTGGCAGCGCGGCTCGGACGGCGTTTGCTTAGAGTATGGTGAAAGAGAATGGGATAGGGATAAGGAGCAAAGGGAGCAGAAACGACAACAACAATGGCTTAGCAGCAAATGAAGTCACGTACGTGCGATTTTTCTTCTGCTTTGGGGGCACATATTAAAATACGTGCGTCTCGCTTTTACTATAACTGTTACACACACAAATGCACACACACACACACACACAAACACACACAAACATATACAGATGCACGTTAATGGTGGCATGATGAGGCAGCTAAGTTTCCTTGCTGTTTGGGGCTATCTCACAAAAGGGCTACAAATGGCTTAAGGCTTGCTTTGTTGGTTTTTTATTTGAAATGACTCTGTGTGTGTGCGCACGTGTGTGTCGCTGTATGAGTGTGCGTGTGTGCGTGTGTGCACATGTGTGTACATATTTTGTTTCAATTTCAATGACTGCAAATAACATTTGCACTTAGTAAATAAAATATAGCAAACGCAGCTTAAATTTACTCGGCGCGCCAATTGAAATTATGCAACGAATTTTCTTCTACGTTTGTTTAAAGCTAGTATATCCTCTCTCTCCCGCTCTCTCTCTCTCTCTCTCTCTCTCTCTGTCTTTTGGTTGCTTTTATTGTTGTTGGGCAACAGACAGAGAGCGCTCATTTGCATTCGGCTTTGTTGTTGTTAATGTGCTTGTTTACCATCGCGCCGGGCAGACAAATGAAAAAATGCACACAATGGCCACCACTGCGGCAGGAGACAGGACCAGGACTAGGACCAGGACCAGCACCAAGACCAGGGTACACAGGACACGACGCTTGCTCCATTTTCCTTATTGTTGCTGCACATGCATATAGAGGGCAAAACAAAGCACAGGACAACAGCGCAGCGCCCAAAAGGCCAATGCACGATCAGCGGCACAACTTGCATTAAACTAAAAACAAGTGGGGAAGAATTATGTTCAGCGTGCCGAAGATTTTGTACTCTTTAGGCAAGGATGTTCAAGTGTACAAGGATATCTAAGGCGATCGCTTTGAAAAGGTCGAATATACGGCCAAAACCGACTTAGAGTTGTATGGCAGCTATAAGATATAGTGGTCCGATCCGGCCGGTTCCGACCAATGTGCTGTCCCTTTGAATAATAAGTGTCTGTGCAAAGTTTTATCACGATAGCTGAAAAACTGAGTGACTAGTTTGCATACATACAGACAGACAGACAGACATACAGACGGACATGGCTAGATCAATTTGTTTTGTCATTATAAGCATACTGGCAGTAACTTTTGGGGGTCTCTGGCGCTTCCTTCTGTGCGTTACAAACTTCAGCACAAACTCGATATACTATTTTCTTCGAAAAGAGTATAAACAACAACAAGTGCAACAACAGCAACAAAAGCTGACTCGCTTTGCAGCGTTTGCTGGCAACACAAAAAGTGTTTGCAGCCTGCAGTCGAGTTGCTCCATGGGAATGGAGCCAGCCTGACATGTTGCTGCCCCTCGTCACCGTTTGCTTCGCTCCCAGCACAATTCCCACGGCACTGTGATGTGAATGTGACTGCGACTGCGACTGCGACTCTGGCTTGGAGCTCTTGTTGTTATTGTTGTTGTTGTTGTTGTTGACGCTCGTTGACTTGATTTGTATGCGCCTTGGCTCTGTGCAATGGCCACTTTTGTTTTGGTTTGTGCCAAGCACTTCAAATTCCCTCTCGTGCTCGCTGTATGCAGGGAACTTTATTGAATTTGCTCTGAATATGCAGAATGGCCAAGATATCTTGAGATTTCCTGCCAGCTGCACCTAGATTGGATTTATGTATGCTTATGCCGCCCAAAATATGTGAAAGCAAACCAATTAGCTAACGAACAATACCTTGTTTGTTTTGTTTGAAATGCTAATTACGTTTGCTTCAACACTGAATCAATTTATTTATGAAATTATATCGTCATAGTTAATGTCATAGTTTGAGTATAATGTGCACTAAAATAAAAAACATAAACATTGAGCGCGGTAAATTAGTTGTCTGACATAAGCCTATAAAGAATAGTGTTTACAAATTTTAGTTTCAATACATGGTAATATTTAATCAAATTCCTTTGTCATTATATTTTACTACATTTTAATATGCTAATGAATAATCAAAGTGTTTTTCTATTTATTTACTAGCCTGTTGGCTCATATTAAAAATTTTGCCTGGGAAAAGGCTTCAAATATTTAAAATATTATTTAATATATATTTATGTACAAATGTATCTCCTGCTCAGAAACTCTCGACTAGAGCACTCTTACTTGAGTTTCTTTATATTAATGAACACAGCTTGGAGAAAACTCAATGACTTAACTTTATTTGGAAATCAATTAACATAGTTTTGTTTAAAGTTTAAATTACATTTTAGATATAACTCTGAGACACTTTAACACAATTTCATAATAAACCAATTTACTGACCATCAACATACTAAGTAGTGTGTTAAAGCAGTTCAGACAGCCAAAATGAAAAAAAGTGATAAACAATCAATTTGATGCACGTTAATAATGGGAATGTTATTTACTTGCTGACGCTCTTTGGTTAAAACGGATATTAAAAAGTCGTTAAACGAAAACATTATTCAGAGAATTGATGGCAGTTATCCATAATGAGAAATAACTAGCATTTGTTTAATGACTTTTTAAAACCGTGGCCATTAATTAAAGTTAATTTCATGTTGGCCGCTGAAATTGACAGAATTATTCACCTGTTGCCGTAAATGCTGCCACAACAACTGAGAATCAACTTCAGCTGGATACACTTACTTGATACCCACTCTGAGGACTCGACTCTAAATAATGTTTGACCATTTGATTTTTGTACCTTTTTTGCTGCTGCTGCTGTTGTTGCTCTGGCTTTTGTCTTTTGCCGGTTCATTTTTTAACCTGTGGTGCGGTTTTCAATTTCATAGTTCATTCGTTTTGAACGGCACATCCGGCACACTGCTTTGTCCTGCTTCGATCCTGTCCTGCCGTGTCCGTGTCCCGACACGCTTGTATTAATGGCATTTATTATTTTCTCGTTACACGTTGACTTTTGTGCCGCAATTTCTCAAGAGAAACGTCTCATGCTCAGTTCCAGTCGCATCCTTATGCTTGTCGTCATCGTAGACGGAAAAATGGCGCAACAGCACAAACGATAACAACTGACAAGGATAAAGTGCAAATGTTGACAACGCAGGCTGGCTAAATAGTTGGGGCCCTTCCTGGCACCTGACCAACTGAAAGTGGCCCCAACGTCTGCGCCAGGCACTTTTCTTAATTTCTAGCCAAGCTGCGAATCCTCCGATAAAACACTCCACTCCGTCTCCGATTGCGATTGCGACTGCGACTCGGACACGTTACTTGGCGGATTTGTTTACCTTATAAATTTTAATTTATAACAGCCAAGAAGTCGCTCGAAAGAGCAGCGCTTCCTTAATTGGCGGACTTTGCCAAATGAACCCTCATCATTTCAGACAGCCAAGTTTCAGTGCTAACAATTGAGTTAGAAAAATGCGACAAGGCAACCTTTGACCACGCCCAAGACTGTGTCGTATTCTATTCGTTTTAATTGGCTTTATCTATTAGAGATATATTTTAACAATAAAATCATTTAAAAGCTTATCAGTTCGGCTCTGATATTGACTTGTTGCACATGAAATGTGATCAGTTGATTATTCATAATAATAATATATATTACATATATTTAATTTATAAATTTGCTTACATATACAAATGTATGTTTGATGACAAATAGCATGTTGAAAATCCTGTGCATTTCTAAAACTGCCCTCTCATTTGTGCAATTAATATAAATAGGCCTCCATTATGCGGATGAGTGGTCTTGTGTTTTTCATATCTTAAGGGTCTAGAATGTGGAATGCAGCTGCTACAGCTGCTCGTCCTTCTGCATGTGCGTGTGTGTGTGTGTGGTGTGGGTGCTTGAGTTTTGCGTGCTTTACGGTCAGGTGACGATTGTCACGCAGTGACGGCGCCTAAAAGCAGGCAACGCTGTTTATTTTTATTGACAAACCCGACGAGAATATGTGCGAAATGTGCGTGCACGTCTTGGACTGGTTATCCTTTATCCTTTGAGTGTTTTAAAAACAAACTGTGTTGTTTCGCATGCATTTCGTACTACTACTACTGCCTCTGCTATGTGGCGTGGCTTGCGGTTTGTTAGCTGCCTGCAAATTCCACTCCACGACAATCTCGTACGGCAAATTTTGTTATTCAAAACACGACGGATTACCGTTCATTCCGTTTACACACACACACACGCACATGGATAGTCAAGGCGACCGCAGGCGGCACCTTTTGTCGGCGTCCTTCGTGCACAAACCAACAGCTCCACAGCCCCACAACGCAGCCCCCCAATGTCGCTGTCGTTGTCGTTGTCGTTGTCACACGGCGCACATTTGTTAGACACTAAGCCATGCACACTCCTGACTGCCTGCCTGCCTGCCTGCCTGCCAGCCAGCCAAACAGCCTGCCTGTCTGCCTCTATAGCATACACTGACAAGGATAAGAATGTTTATCGCACACACACACACACACAGTGTACTAGAAGCCAAACCTCAAAGCAACCGCACGTACAAAACTTGAACGGGCTGCGGCAATGACAGCAAAATGAAGCTGCGCATCAAACTTAAAGTTATGACCATAGTCTTGAGAAAGCAATTCCAACCAAATTGACGTTGTCCGTCACGCGCTTTTCGCTGCCCAGCTGCCCAGCTGGCCAGCTGGCCACGCCCACAACATTCGCGTTCCATTTTACAGCTCCAGTCGTTTGCTTTGGTTTTTCCTTCACTTTTTATTGCGTTTTATTAAATGCTTCAGGTAGCTACTTAAACACGTTTTCGATTAGCTCAGCGGCTGACATTGCTCGGACAGGACAATCTGCCTGCATTCGAGGCACACTTTTCAATTTATGCTTTTCTTCAATATTTTTTAATAAAGCAAAATACCAAGAAAAACAAAATTTTCTGCAGCAAATGGATGCGGCTGCTGGAAATGTTTATTGGGGTGTGTTGATATGCCTTCAAAAGAGCTTACAAAACGTAAGAGCAAATGTCTTTTTCTTATTAGAAGTTTTGCAGGAGATTACAGCATGTTATGCTTGAGTTTTGCTTTTCAATGAGGCCTCTTTAAAAAATTAAAATTTGTGAAGCTATGAAAATATTCGAATTAAGCAATATAACTAAAAAGCTTGATTAATTGCCTAATTCCACAGTCATCACACAATTTCACAATAATATAATTCGCAATATTCTATTGTAACTTTTCAGTTGCTGGCATTATTAAAATTTTGTATTCCTACCTATGTGCTAATGATAGAAACAAACTTTCAATATTGCCTCAAATCGAGGCATTTAAGCAGCTGTGCGACCCACCATCAAATCAGCCACAAGCTGTCATAATTTCATATTTAAAGCTGCCAAACAGCAGAGGCGAATCCTGCCGATAGGAAGCAAAGCAGCTGGATGAGTGGCAAGTGAAGTGAGGAATCTTTAAAAATAAATCTCAAAGTACTCGAATGCCTCAGCCGTAGCCCGTTATCGCTGGCAACGTGCAGCTGTCGCTAGTAGCGTCAGCCTGACCCGAGTTGCCTCTCTTTTGAGAGTATCTCGTAATAAACCACAAACAGCAACAACAACAACAACAACAAGCCTGAAGCTACGTTTCGCGTTGCCTGTTGACAGGATATTTACTGGATTTCTATCAATATGCCGGCATTAGCACGTACGCGTGCAATGAACGATGAACGTGAATGTGAGCGTAGGTAATATCTATCCAACAGAAGTCTACTTGCAAACAAAACAGCTGAAAGAAAATCAAGCATACGACAAGAGGCCGCGCCTAACAAAATTGGTCACGAAATTGGCAAAAATGGCCGGGGCCCAGGCGTGCTGACTTCCTGTCTAATCATATTTTAATAATGTTGCGCATGGCATTAATATGCCAAATAAATACCAAATAGACACTACAGATCTTTAGCTGTCGTCGCTGACAAAACGAAAAGGCAAACTGTTGCCACAATTTATTTATAAACTCATTAATTTTCAACAGCTGGCAGGCCAACTGAGAAATGGGTTCCCATTCTCGCGTTGGCAGCGCAGGTGGCCCAACAAGGACCTTTGCCCCAAAAGGGTATAGAGTTTTGTGACAATGTTGATTGCTTCCGTTTAGCAAATAATTCGCCACATTAATTTAAATTTGAACTTGATTTTCGATTGGATACAGAATTAGATACTTAAAGTACTGAACAAGTTTGGATAAATGCTGATAAATAAAGATTGCTGTTTCATATTGATATAGTAATGATTATTATTAATTTTTATTTTTCAGAAATCATTGTGATAAATATTAAGTATACGCTGGTATATTAATTTCTTGTTGAGATACACTTTAGAGTTAGAATGATTTTTTGGTTACTTTAAATAATAGGAGTCGCTAGAATTGACATTTTCTAATATTGGTATATACATGTTATAGTTCAACACTGATGTGTAGTTTTCAATCCATAGTAGATGTAGTTATCGCTACAGGTTCTCTTCAAGTCGATCATCTTAAGGATGAAAGCATTTACCTTATTTAAGTGTTTACTTTAAATATGGAAGCAGAGGGTATTTGCAAAGTCTTTAATAGAGACCGCTCTTTGAAGTATTTGTGTGGTACATTAAGTGGGTTAAGGGGAGGCCAAGTCAATTGTTGTAGGCCAAACAAAAACTGGCACAACAACAGCATAGCATAACAAGAGCAACAACAATAACAGCAACAACAACACGAGGAACAGCAAAAGCAATAACAATATGAGCATTTGTGCTATTTAAAATTTGCTTTCACAAGCGTCAAGTGGTCGAGAACAGCAGCAGCCGACAAAGTGCCACTCAGGCGAACTTAACCCCAGCGCCTGTTTTCAGTTTCCACTTTTCAGTTTTCAGTTCACTGTTCACTGTTCTCAGAAAGCAGCTCAGGGCTCTACGTTCCCAGGAAATTTGGTGAAAATTACCAGGCCAAAAGTGAAAGGAGCTCGGCTATTGTTGTTGTGGCTGTTGTTTGCTGCTACTGCTGCTGCTGCTGCTGGTTTTTGGCTGGCCTGATGACCATCAATTATTAATGATTACTAGCCCAAATTACAGTTAGCTCACTTATTTGCTCATTTGCAAATGAAGGCCAATTGTTGCTGTTTGGCCAGCCTGCATTTCGGGTAGCCGTTTAATTTATTTTCACCCACAAAGTGCCAAAAGAGATAGATGTGTTGTGTGCGTATACTTATTATATACATGTATAAGCTTTTACATAGTACATAGTTATAAATGTATGTGGGGAAACGCTGGCCAGCTAATAGCGGCTGTTGCTATCGCTGGACCGGTTATGTTAAAATATTAATTTTGATTGTTGAAGTGCGTATCCCATCAATCTCTGCCGCTCACTCTTTGGCGCTGGCGTCGCCTCATTTCAAATTCATGAGAGCTTGGGCCAGAAACTTTTGCTATTTATATTTTATACAATTTGATGCCGCCTGCACATAAACAAAATTATCATAGCATATCAAATTATATATACCACCAGCCAAAGCCAAAACAACCAATCGTGAATTCAATTCTGATTTTTTGCATTTGTACATAAGTAATTCACAGCAGCATGCGTCTCATTTTGTATTTTTTTTTTAATTTTTACTTCCGTCTAAATGCGCTTCATTGACTTGGATTTTGTTTGCCTGTTGTTCGCCCAGACGAAAATGTCAATCAGGAATCAACGAATGCAGCTCCAATTTTGAATACATTTGCTGACGCACTCATTGGGTGAATGATGAGTCCCAAGTGCCATCTACGATTTGACATCCAAATTAGCTGTTTGCCTTTCATAAATTCAATTTGAGCTTAGCTGTCTCAAAAATGGCTGCTATATTGAATTAGTCTTGTTTACCTGTCGCCTGTTAAATCGACTGATTGCTAATTCGTGTCAATAGTGGATATAGCTTGTATATGCCAATTATCAGCTGGCCAAAAAAGAATACTTTATCACTGTGTAGAATATACGTTAGATATGTTTCGAAGATTTCAGGGCAAGATAAAGTGGTCCAGCTGGTTTATTAGGGCAAGGTGAGCAGTGTCTGTGGATATAAACTAGTACAGAGTTCATAAATATTCCCCAAACAGTTGTTAGCAAGTGAATGAAAAGTTACCTGCTAAACAGCTAAACTGGCTTTTTGATTTTCGGTAGCTGTGCTAATAATGATGGAAGACCCAAATAACGAAGCATATATTTGCTGTGATTTTGAAATTACAAGTTACTGATTAAAAATCAGTTCAAGTTACGTTCACAAAATGTTTGATATCTTATTTTGGTTTTTGAGTTATGTTAATTTTATGCTTGCAAGACTTTCAAGTTGCCTGGTGAATAAATAGCACAGATTGTTTACCACTTATAAGCATAATAGTTTAGTATAATAGAAGACGAGTTTAATTAAAAACTTAACACAATGTTTGCCCCTTCAATGCGGCTTTGCTGGCCCGTTCACAAATACCTCGCACTCAATGCGAAGAGGGTGTTGACGACAAACTATTGAAGAACTATTGAAAAGTATTCAGGTGCAAGTGTGGGCCATACACTACCCAGATAGCAGGGGAAGTAATAGGTGGGGGGCTGGGCGGGTCTGACGTAGTATCTGCAGCCTAAGTCAACACTGTGCAGAAAAAAACGAGTGGCGAACAAGTAGACAAAAAACGAAATTCTTTCTAAAGCACTCAAAGACCCAAAAGCGTGCAGCAGTGCATACACACACACACACACACACACACACACACACACACACACACACACACACACTAGCTTACACTCATACAAATAGACACACGCTCTTTCAGTTTGTTGCGCTGGAAAGAGGATAAACTGCATTTTTATCTTTAAACACACTTCAAGTGCTGAGCGGGCGCTTTTGAGAAGGCGCAGTTGATAGAACGTCACGAAGAACAAACACAAGTGCAGGTGTAGCTGTATGGCTGTATGTGTGTGTGTGTGTGTGTGTGTGTGTGTCTGTGTGTTGGCAGGTGTGCTTTTGTTCTCTGCCATGTCCTTGTTATTATTATGATTATTATTCAAGTCATCAACGACAACGCCAGCGACGTCCATAAAGCAAGTTTTCAAGAAGCCATCGCTGCATTTCTGCATTTCTTGCCATTGGTGTTGTTGTTGTTGTTGCAACTACTGGTGTTATTGTTCTTGTTCTTGTTGGGCTTTGACGCTGCGCTTAAGCGCAATGAGGAGTGCAGTGAACGATTATGAAGTGTGCAGCGCCGCTAAGTATGCAACGAAAGCGCGCTGCCAGCTGATGGCTGCCTATTAAATTTATGTGCACGAGTTGCATGCCCCACACGGATTGCAGCACGAACGTTAATCACCTGGGCCGCCTAATGGCCACATTGACCTCAGTTTGCTGTGAAGAAGGCAACACTTTGCGCAATAAACCGATGTGTCGCAGCTCGCAAGCTATTGATGGCATTGCTGTCGTCTTATGAAACTGTCGATGATGTGGCTGCAGCTTAAGTGTATTGCGATAAGCGCTTGCCAGCCATTTGCCCGCCGTTCGCATCACGTGCCCACATCCACGCCCCCGCTCCCCCAACGCCCACAGCAATGCAGTTGGCAAGACAGCGGCAAAAAGCCGGCGATAAGTTCAGCTTGGGCAGATTCAAGGTAACGACATTGCTGCCTTTTTCGACAATTTATTGCCAGCCTTCATGCCTTATGCCGGCAAACTCGGCAAACGGCAACGGCAAAGGGAAAGGGAAAATACAGCTAAAGGGATGTTGTGGATGCGGAGTGGGAAACTATGCCAATCTCAGCAGCGACGGCTGCCTCTCCCTCTCTCTCTCCCTCTCTCTCTCTCTCTGTCTGTCTGTCTCTCTGTAACCCTCCCACTCGCTATCTGACTCTCTCCGCCGTAATGTGCCTTTTGCATGGTAGCAAAAATTAATTTTTTAACACGCACACGACATCGAGAGATGCAGAGAGTGAGAGAAAGAGAGAGAGAGAGAGAGAGAGCCGCCGAGTGGAGATGCGGCCAGAGAAATGTGCCATAGTAAGTTGATGAGGGCGGCAAGTGGTAGGAGGTGGTACAAGGGGCAGGGAACGCTGCGCGTTGACACTGATTTTGACGCATTGCTCCCAGAGGATGTGACCCAAAAAGTCAGTGCGGCAAATGAGCAGATGTAGGAGGCAACCTAAAACCGGTTAAGTGTTCAGCTTGGCGTCGAAATCCGAGCGTTCTCCCTGCTCCGAGCCGCCTGCTGCAAAATATGAGACATGTCAGACCGCATAGCGACAAGCGAGCAACCCAAAGACAAGTCAAGACGAAGGCGCTCCTAACTTTCAGATATGAGTCTGTTTCTTTAGTCATTTTTACTTTTTAATTTGCAGCGGTTATGGTTAGTGGTGCTCTACTCTCTCCTCCTCCCGCTGCTAATACTAGCTACCTCTGCTTAGGTGTCGGCGAGACGTTGACAAAGTAAAATGTAGACAACCTGACAGCCATGTGGCAGTGGCAATCAGACATAACGTATCCGGAGCCAGGGCATTTTAATATGCAAATTGCGAAAAAGAAGTGATAACTTTCCTTCCTCTGGCTGCCAACCGAGTGCAAAGGTCGCTCGCTGTCGCTCCACAGATAAGCCGCAAAAAAGGAGCGGATGCGAGACTAACCTGCGCCATGTGGGAAGCGATTCACTTAATCATTAATGATTATCCCAATTCAAAAAGTAAGTCATAAATCTAGTCAGCTATTTTTTACACCATAACAGTTCAGGCTGTGTATAAATAATACATTTGTCTATTTATTGCGCACATGTATAGAAAACATTCAATATACCCATTTTTAGCTAGAAATATATTTGGTGCCTATTTTCACATTTGTATATTTTGAGCTGCGTCAATATCCCTTTCATCTGATACATATCTTTATAGATTATTTTGATAGGATCTGATCAGCATTTAATATTTAATTTGTCTGGAAAGTCAGTTCTATATAATGTTGTTGTAAGTTCAATGAAACATTAATAATATTATGCATTATATTTAAATGCACATTATTATATGTCAAATATATTATATACAATTAAATATCTTCAAATGGTGGTTTTCGACAGTTAGTTTTAAAATACGTATACGTAATGTTGATTGCATTTTTGCGAATCTATTTGCAATACAGTTCTATATAATGAATATATTTTATATATTAAATGCTGTTGTTGTAAGTTCAATGAAACATTAATAATATTATGCATTATATTTAAATGCACATTATTATATATCAAATATATTATATACAATTAAATATCTTCAAATGGTGGTTTTCGACAGTTAGTATTAAAATACGTATACGTAATGTTGATTGCATTTTTGCGAAAGGTAAGATAATATGTAAAACCTATCATCTCAATTAATGAGCAGAGTTAATATTTATACATTTTAAAAACTGTTCAATGCCATTCATACAGAAAGTAAACGAATAAGATACAAGCGAAATGAAATATTTTTCGACTGTTTTACTAGCTTTATAAAAAGAACACTGCAATTTCAGCCCATCGCCAGCGATTCAGCCCCCCCAAAATAGCTGCGAGCGTCACGCGAGTGGTTCGTTGAGGAGCAAAAGCAGAAAGCAGACAGCAAAAGCAAACTGTGAGGAGAACTGAAAAGCAAACTGAAAAGCATGTCGGTTTCATGCTCGCGGCCACACTTAACATTATTTCTGATGCAGCTGCAGCAGTTGTAGCAGCAGAAATATCAACAACAACAACGAGTACTACAAGAGCAACATACTTCTTTTGTGCAATAACATAAGGAACAACAGCTAGTAGAACGGCCACGAGCGGATCTCAACGAATACTTTCGCAACGAGGCACGCTTAGAAAGCAGTACGTATACGCAACGTGGTCCAAGGCAACGTTGGCAGGAGGCAGCGGCAGCGGCAGTGGCAGGTCAAACTTAAATATTTAATGAAGCGCTTAATGCGCAATAGCCCCCAAAACGCCCAACCGCCCCCCTGCCCCACACGCTCGCTTAATTGCCGCGCCCAGGCTTTCTGGTCAAGGAGCAGGCCTGCAAATATTTTCAACAAATTTTTGCTTAATGCAAAAAATATTTCATTGTGCCCGGGCTGAGAGTCAGAGTCAGAGGCAGCAGCCAGCAGCATCCAGTAGCCGGCATGCTAGCCATAAATTTGCAGAGTGGGGCGTGCACATAAGCAGCCCAAAATGTTTGCGGCGGGCCTCTAAGCCCAGGCATGCGGTCGTCCAGGCATGTGCAGCATTTCAAGCACCGCACCACACCGCACCACAGCGCACCACATACAACAACAACAACGATATTACACAAAAGAAGTAGAAGCCATCGCCATACAATTTGGATGGCCAACGGTGGCCGCCAGGTGCTTCCCACAAGTGATGTCAGCTTCAAATATTCCAATTTAAAGCTAAATTCTAAAAACATTCCAAATTTCCAAGAAACAGTAATTATGATTGCGTATGAAACAAATTTTCTTATATTCTTATGTTATATTTCTTAGAAATTTAGTCAAGCGATCGCTGTGCTTTATCATTTATGTATTATGCATTCTAAATATTTGTATAATGATGTTTCTAAACTGGTAAAAAAAAACTTTTCCAAACAATACAAAAAAAATTAGGTTTCAAAATTTTCAAATTTCCGACAATAATCATTTTTAAGTCTTGTAACTATAACACATAAAAATTGTTAAATATTTAAGAATAAAATAATCGTTTTTTTTTAAAATGTATAAGTATTTACAAGAAATTGTGCGCAGTTTGAGATTTAGTTAGTATAAATTTTATATATACAAATAAAATGAACATTTGCTTTGAATATTAGAAACAATTAAGCTTTTATTACTTAAACCGATTCAATGAATGTACTGTAAGTGAATAAAACAAATTCACTGAACGATCAAAGCATGTATAAATTGCTATGATTTCCTTTCTATATACTTATTTTTGTAATTTATGATCAATTGTAAACATTTAGCTTTAATATCGTTTAGTAGCATTTTGGCGTGAAAAAAGATGTCTGCACTGAGGTTGTGCTGCGACAAAGCATTAAAACATTTGCACGAAGCTACTGGCAAGCATTCTTTGCAATAGCTACAACAAATACAACAACGAGCAACAATGGTCGAGGCTGCTTAACATTTAAAGTGAACAATGAAATATGCCCGGCTGTTCCAGCGCTAGGATGTTGCTCATACGCCCCCGCTGCCCGCGCCACAGACTGCCAAGGTGTTGTAGTTTTTGTTTGTGTCTGCGTGCGTGTGTGTGTGTGTGTGTGTGTGTGTTTGTTGTGTGCCCTGTTGATGACGCGACTCGCTTACAAATTACCCCCTCACAAACCCACAACCACACTCTCTCTCTCTCCTATCGCTCTCGCTCTCTCTCTCTCTGTTGCTCACACAAACAGGAGCAGATGTAGAGGGACTGCCAATAAAGAAGGAGAACCTTGCGGCGCCTGCACTTCTGCGGCCCATTGCTCGCGATAAACTTGCAGCGAGTGTAACGGAATTCGGTCAACATGTTGGCCATGAGTATGGCCAATGGCCAGTAGCTGCTGCCATTTGCTGCCCACATGTGGACATAAGTTTTAAGCGCCAAATGAGAAGCAATTCATTGACCATGATGTCTGGCATTTGCCGTTGCGTTACATCTACATATAAGCTTGTTTGTATATTCACAGTCAGCTCTGGGCGGTCAGCCAAAATGGCATTTCAGAGACGTTTGTTTAAGTTGCAACCAGAATGTTGCGTTTTCTAATTGCTGTTTGTGGGCGTTTCGGGGGCGTGTGAACTTTCATTTGTGCTTGCCATTTTCATTCCGGTCCTGGTCCTGTTGCCCAGGCCAATAAACATTAAACAATGACATGGCCAGCATTGAATTGCACAGGTGAATTAGAAAAGACGATAACACTGAGCAGCAGCAGAGCAGCAGCAGCAGAAACCAGTTTGTTTGAGAACTCGCTCTATTCCTTGTCATACCCTGTGTGATTTGGCAATGGGTAAAAACGAATAGAATACATTTGTGCAGATAAAGGCATCTCAAATTGATTGATCATATAATATGAGTGCAATATTTATCTTATTTGTTTTTACGTTTTAGGCTGTGAGTCAAACATCAATCAATCAATTAGCAAAGATCTACATTTTGATTTCAGTCCTTAGTACAGCATGTCTTCAAGTCCAGAACTCTTGACTCTTGTTATTCTTGTTTAAAGCTACGCAGTTTGCATCCTTTGTATTTGTGTTTGTGTACTGATTTATAATTAGGTACGAATTTACGATACTGTGCACACTTGGGTGCAGTGGCTATTGTGTTTTTATTGGCTGAATGTGCTAGAAGCTAAAAATAAATGCATGTCTTGCACATTTTTTGTTTGTTTTCAATACCTTTGCAATGCTTTAAAAAGGGTTTTTTCTTTAATTCATAAAATAAAAATGAGGTAATCCTTATAGTAATATGAATATGATTTTATTTGTATTATTTATTTAAGTATCTCGATTGATGGATTAATTTCTCTATATTAGCATTAATATCAATATTTTTCAATTGCTCAGCTGGAAATTTAAATTAAATTTCCGCACGCATATTTAAATGGCACAGTTGTCACAACTAATAAGTAAATTGATTTGAGAGATCTTTCTTTCCTGAGTTGTCCGTCGTAATTTATTTCATTTGCTTTCAACGCACGAAATTCCCTTTTAGTCGCATAATCACAGCTCAGCTGTAATAACCCTTTTTGTCTTCTAGGAAATTGTTTCGTCCTCTGCTCAAATCCTCTTGGTGGAAATGGAAAAACAAAAATGTATTCAGCCAGCATATATATGTATAGAAGTCCCATATCAGCCGAACATTGCACAAATAAAATAAAGTTAGGTTAGAACACTTTCTCAATTGTAAATATTGTCACGAACGCTCCCACACACACATGCACACATACACACATATATAAGTATATACATGATATGTATATATAAGCCAGGCAAATTCACCTTAAGTTACGCTGCTTGAATTTCAAAGAAAAAAAGAAAAATGAATACATTCTCACATGCACCATGAGCAGGCTGTAAAGTATGCTACGCTTTTTGTCAAAGCTTCTCTAAAGCACACACAGTAACACACACACACACACACACACACACAGACACAAGCGTGCGCAGGCCAAAATAAAAGCAAAACAAAGAGGCCGAAAACAAAAACAAAAACAGCAACGACATCAGCACAAAACCACAATCGAGATCATTATCAATTACACGCACAGCAGGACACGACTCCACGACACGGCGACAGACAGTAAAAAGCGTGTAAAAAGGAAAAAGCGTGAAAGAGAGGGCGATAATGTTTAGAGCAGGTCCCACAAACGGAGCGGGGGACAGCGACAACGCAAAGAAAATACGCATGAAATTGCAATTTACATCAAATTCATTTGCACCCATATGCACACAACAAACACACACACACACACAAACATACACACACACGCGCGCTTACATCCACACTCGATATCACACACAGGCACACAAAGCTCAGTTACAAATAAAATTCATTCATACGCATAATGAAACAAGGCTCGCTTGCCCCCAAGAAACATGCGGCCAGAAAGGATAACAAAGGCATGGCCGAAAATAAGGACAACAATGTTTAGAAATAAACAAACAATTGTAGCCAGTAGCCAGTAGCCAGTTCACCTTCTGCAGCACACAAGCAGCGTGCGGGGTGGGGGGGAACCATGAGGGACAATAACAATGACAACAACAACGACAACAGCAACACAAATAGCAACAAGAGCAAAGCAAAGGAGATTCCCAAATTTGGTGTTTTGGGTTGGGGTCGTGCTACGGCTCACGCATTCATTGTCGCTGGCCGGCCGTTTTATCTCAGTTGGGAATTCGCATGCACACACAGCTAAAGAGAAACAGAGCGACAGTGAGTGGCAGATGGCGAGAGAGACAGAGAGAGAGAGAGAGAGAGAGAGAGAGACAGAGAGAGAGAGAGAGCATTTGCGCCAGAGGTAGCGAAAATCCACGCCCTGTATGTAAATTATTAGCTAGGCACTTTTTGTGCGGGCGCCTGGAGTTGTCGTCAAAGCCAGAACAATTTTCGGGCAGCAGCAGCAGCTGAAAATGGTAACCAGTCACACACACACACACACACACATACAAGCTGATACAGATGTAAGAGAAGAGCGAATGCGAGAGAGAAATCACTTGGCGAAAGTAAAACGCCCTTTTGTCGCTTGATTTGTAGACTTTTGAGCGCAGCTAAGAGAGCAAGATAAAGAGAGAGAGAGAGGGGGGGGAGGAGAGAGGGAGAGAGAGATGTGGTAGGCCGACTGTCGCTGAGATAACTTACAATTACAGAAAACATTGCATACCTTGAGGAGCAACGTAAGACTGGGCAACTTGAGCATACTTCTAGACGCTGTCAGGCACTCAAGCAGCACGAAACGAATACCGGAACGTAAAGAGAGTTAGATAGCCGCTCTTTGTCGCTTTGTAGCTCACAGCATGCGCACAGCATCCAAGAGCGACAGCCACACGAGAGCGGCAGCAGCAACAGCAGCAGCGGCATCAATGGCAGCAGCAGCAGCAGCAGCGGCAGCAGCAGCATAGCGACTCAACTGCGGCAGCATCCACGCCAGCTGCGAAAACTCTGCCAAGCAGCGGCGGCCAACAGTAGTTGCCTCAGAGCCCGCGGGTTGAAGAAAACGTACGCATCGAGCGAGCCGAGTTTGCGTCGCGTGTAGCTGAAAACAAAGAAAAGCAAGAGAATAGCAAAAGAAACAAATTAAAAAAAGGAAGAAAAATGAAAAACAAATAACAAAAAATACAATAAATACAAAGAGCCCAAAATAAATACAAATGCCAATGCTAATCATAATCAAATGAAATTACACAATTGACACTTTGCCAAAAAAAGTAAAAAAAAAAAAAAACAAACCAAAACGTAGTTATCCGTAGTGTTCAAAAGCGGCAGCAAATAATGTCTCCCCAATTGCCACGCAAATGAGCAAACAAATATTTGACTGTCAAACGTTGCCGCTGCTGCGACTGCTGCTGCGGAGCAGCGAGTCCGAGTCCGAGTCCGAGTTCGAGAACGACACCAAGACCGATAACGAGTCGGAGTCTGCGACCGAGTCACAGTCACAGTCAGAGTCACAATCTGAGACCCACTCACCCCGTGACACTTTTCACGCAGGGCGTGTGCTGCTGCAACATCAACATAAGCGACAACAGCAGCAGCACCACCAGCATCAGCAGCACCACCAGCAACACCACCAGCAACACCACCAACACCAACAAAAACAACATCAGCAGCAGCATCATTTGTGTGTGTGTCCCTATCGAAATCCGCTCTCGCATTCGCATCCACATCCACATCCGCAACCGCATCCGCATCTAGAAACATGTGCGCGCTCGTGTGTGAGTGTGCGTTTAATTGAAAAGTCATCGGCTTGGCAGAGCGCAAATCGCTGCCAAATGCAACTCAATGCGGCTGCCACACAAATCTCTGTAAACTAAAACGTCTAGTGTTGTCCTATTCTCGTTTTCGTAATCGCCGTCTCCGTCGCCGTCGCCGTCGCCGTCGCCATCACGTCTGCCTCAGCCTCAGTCTCTGAATATCTACGCCGTGTGCTTTCCTTGCCGTGTTGACCGCTTGTCAGCAGGTCTCAAATTTCATTTCGTTTCCGGTCCCGGTTCGCTGGTCGCTGGCTCTCGGTCTGTCTGTCTGTCTGTCGGTCGGTCGGTCGGTCGGTCGGTCGGTCTGTCTGCCGGGCTATTTGTTCTTACTCTTATTTAATCCTTTGCGGCGCGTTGTTGGTGCTGCGCCTATTGTTGTTGTTACGCCGTTGTCTGCCTGACTTTTGTGCGCAAATTGATGTCAGCAATGTAAGTGTGGCAAAATCACAACCTGCTTATACTACACAGGCACACATTTATGCACTTTGCTATGTGTGCGTGTGTGTGTGTGAATGTTTCATGATTCCTGCTTAACTGTTGCGCCAGCCGCCCCAGACACTGAATGAATGTGTGTCACTACACTTCACATTGAAGCACAGAGACACACAGAAGCACACAGAAGCACACCTCACGCCAGGTTCAGACGATGTCCCATTTGTTACTCTCATGTAGCATCTCATTATTTGTAACATATTCAGCACTCACTCATATTTTTGTCGAGCTTACAAATTAGCAGTGTAATATATTTGAATCATGTGATAAACATAAATTGCTGACCAATTTAAAAAAAAGTAAAACTGCTATGGAAAGTTTAAGCTACCAACAACATTTTTATAAATTTACATGCATGAGGCAAATGAAATATATTTATGTACCCAAAGTAAATGACAATCTAAAAATTACATGTAACACCTTATAATTTTTAAAAGATTTTTTGAATTAAAATTTTTATAAAGAAATTCGATTTTTTGAGTTTATATTTTTTTTTAGTGTCTTATAAACGTTTTTAGTTAGAAATGTGTGCGGATAGAGACTTGTACAAAGAAATAAATTAATAAATACGTACACACAAATGTAGATATATTCATAAATATTGCAAAAGCTTAAAATCAAGTCAACTATTAATTTAAATCAATGTCATTTGGTTTTAAAATTAAACAAATATGTAGAAATATTGAATTTAAATTACAAAAGTATAATAGAAAGATGTGGTAGAGTCTGCTCGTTCCTATGCAAACTACATTCTTTGATAAATATTAAAAGCTGTAGAACAAATTTTGTTGTTTTAAATATATTATGAAAACATTTTAGCAGGGTGATTAACAGATGTGATTAAAATCATTAGATAACAGTTTTGAAAAGTTACATAAGCTCAACTTGACCACTATATAACATATTGGATAACAACAGATGTGTTAATACTCGGAATAATAGAGTCCTATGTGATATAAGAACTTAATTATTTGGAGCTACCACTTCGTAGATTTAAGCAACATCTATTATGAACCCAAGCTTTTTGTGCTAATGTCCCCATTTTATTTTCCTCGCTTTTTCCCTAATTAATAAGATTTATTTTCCTGTGAAGCACTGTTTTTCGCACAAAGCTCTCGGCTTTCTCAGTTATTATTTACAATTTCTCATGCCAAGCTCATCGTATTACTCATACGCCTCATCTGCCCTGTCAGTCAGTCAGGTAGTCAGTCAGGCCGTCAATCATTTACTCAGTCAGTTGTTCCTATTCCCAGCTTTGCTTTTTCTGTGCGTTTCATTTGTTGTTTGCTGCTTGTTGTTGTTATTGTTATTGTTTTAAACGTAAATTCCCACTTGTTTGGTTGCCAGGCTGTCTTGTTTTTGTATGCAGGCTTCCTTTGTCTTTGCCTTTGTCCTCACACACAAGCACACACATACACACACGCGCACACACACACGCACACACACAAGCGCAGCATTGCCTGTAGTTGTGTGCACTTTTGGTGACGCCAACTTGAACGATGCCGTCGTTTTTTGTTGTTATACAAATATTTGCCTTTTTTGAAGTTGATTTTTGGTCTCTCGTCTGAGCGCCTTTTGTTACTAGTTCAACTTCACAGCACCGCACAGCTCCCACTCCCGCCCCCATTCACCCAATATGCTGATGAATCGTTGCTAAATTGAATATCGAGTGTTTATTTATGTTGGGCAGCTAGTGCCACGCCCACTGTTTCCTGTTGAGCAACGAGCGACCACTGAAAATAATTTAATACTGATGTATTATGCTTCGCAGAGCGCTGCAATTGCCGATGGTCCATGGAATGTGGCACAGCGCTAAGTGAGACGTTTGTGCAGCGCAAACAAAATTAAACAAGTTGCAAACTTTGTGTAGACAAAAGTTGCACTCATTGTAGATATTGTAGTTGCTGCTGTTGTTATAGCTGCTCAGAGCGGAACAAACAACTTATACTAATAATTTATCTCTATTGATTATTTTTCAAATGCGCAATATTATACGGATAAAGTTGTGTATTCATTCATATTTCTAATATTTATTACATAATTTATGGGATAAATTTATAAAGTATTTATTAACAACCATAAGAACTTAAACGATTAATTATTAAACAAAAAAATAAAATAAATGACAAAATAAGTCAAGTTTTATGCTAAATGACAATCATTTTGTTCACAAATTTTCAAACAAAACTTTTAAAAACTTTTAAAACTTTTAAAATTTTAAAATATTCGAAATCACTTTAAGTATTTTTAAAAACCTATCCACTCTTTATATAAAAATCATTTTTTTTACCTTGCAGTTTTAAAATCCTCAATTCAAATATTATTATATTATAATAATTATGGCAAGGCGATTTATTTTGCTGTACTGTAAATATTGTTATTTTCATAACAATTAACTTAAACAGTGTATTTATTATTCTACCTTTCACAAGGTGCTTAAATTAACTCCTTAAAGTTCACTTTGAGGCTTCTGAGCCTTTCTGAATTCCCACATACCCGTTTTTGTGCTCTGTTTTCTGAATACAATTCGTCACGATGTGCAATCAGAACTGTGGCCCCAAAATTTGTGTAGTGTTGCTGCAAAGTCAAGTGACTGCAAGTCGTTATTTATAACTGTAAAATCTGACAGACAATGCGCTTCGATTGCTGTCGCTGTCGCTGTTGCCATGAAATAAAGTCTGTCGACTGCCCATAAAAATGTATAGCATACTTCTGCGCGCAAGTGTGTGAAAGCTCCTCAAGCGGACAGAGTGCTTTTCAATTTGCAGTTTCCGCAGCACCAGTAAATGATAGCCAGACTGAGAGCGTTGGAGAGGGGAGCGAGGGGGGGCGAGATGAGGGAGAGTCTGTGCTTATTTCCGGCTGGGTTCCCCTAAATATTTAAGCCAACTCATTAGTCGAAGATACTTGACAAGGATCAACAGACAAATGCAGCCATCAGCTTGCGGCATGCCACGTGCTGTTGCCTTAAGTTTGCGCTTTAAGAATAAACTCGATGCACTCTGAAAGAGGCTTTATAGTCTCTTCGTGCATTAAGCGACATTTTGTATGGGACTCCAAATGCTTGGGCTTTTGCATTGTTGCTGCCGTTGGTTGCACTTAGCTGACCCGCAGCCGAGACGATGTTGCCTAAAAAGCAGGCGAGCCGCTCTCACAATTTCCCAGCTGCAGTTCTTCAGCTCTCTCTAGTTCCCTATGCGACAGAGTGCCACAATTCAGAGACAGAGACAGAGGCTCAGTCCCGCCTGTCTGTCTGACTGTCGTTCTGTTTGTTGCTGTTCTTTTATGCTGCACACATACATACATGCATACATACATAAATGGCATTTGCTGTAGTTGTAGTCGTTGATGGACATTTGCTGGCAGCTCTTTTGCCTTCAGTTGGGCTGCTGCCTTTTTATGCGCCACAAATGAAAATGCAGACAGACAACGGGCGCCAGCCGGCAACGACAACGGCAACGGCAACGACGATGACGATGACGAAGGCGGCGGCGACAATGACGACGACGGGTTTGAGGACGACGACCAGGACGACGACCAGGACCAGGACAACGACGTCTGACGATGACGTCGCATTACTGAAGACAATGAAAGCAACTAAACTAACGTCGGCACAGATCTCGCCTAGCCTCTCTCGTTGGCAACTGCTCTGCAGCATTCACTTCCTACATGCATTTAAATTATGAGTTATGGCTGGGTACACAACAAAAACAAAACAAACAAAAAAAATAATATATATATGTAGAAATGGGGGATAAAATATCTAAACAACTTGGGTTTTAATTCATAATTATTTTTATGTCAGTGCACTCATTAGAGTTTCTTTTGCCGCTGTCGTTGTTTATATTTTAAAACATTTGCAAGCGTCTCTCATTTTTATACCCATTTTCATTTCCATTTTCCGGCTTTGTCATTTGCATTTCGCATTCGGTTTTCTCTTTTTTCGTTTTAAATTTACAACTGCACATTTTTGTGCTTCATATTTAACTGGCCCCCCACATTTTCCGCTTCGTTGTGCTTTTTGCAGCTTTATAATTGCAGTCCTTAGTTCGGACTCCTCAGTTCTGGACCAACCATTATACTTTGTGCGAGCCATTGAATAAAACCCCAGTTTTTTTTTGTAGCCTTCCCTTTTTGCAATTAGAGTTATTATTGCACCATTATTTCCAATTGGTTCTTTGTGGCTGCATTCAGTTCCACCAAAGAAAAACGACATTGACAGTTTATTGCGAAAATATTGGTTTTCTACGCATATTCGGTGAAAATTAACCTATGACAATATTTTAAACCAATATACACTTTTATAAAAGATTTAAAAAGATGAATAAGTATCAGAAAACAGTAGCTTGTATGGATATTTTTTGCTGGGAATAATTGACTATTTTATTTCGCATTTTATATATATATATATATTAGATATAGTGTTTGAGGCCCTTTTCTGTAATTATTTTATATATTTGTATGTAATCGTCAGTGCATTTGTCAACCAATATATAAGTTTATTTGTATAAACATTAGTTGCATATTTAAGAGCTAGCTTTGCAAATTTTGTGACATTTCCGCACACAATTTCCTGACTTTACCAGAATTTAAAACTGCGCAAATGTTTAAATTTTTTCATTTTTATACCCTGAACCCATTAAAAATGGGTAAAAAGGGTATTATGGTTTTGTGCAAATGTATGTAACAGGCATAAGGAAGCATCTCCGACCATATAAAGTATATATATTATTGATCAGTATCAACAGCCGAGTCGATTTAGCCATGTCCGTCTGTCTGTCTGTCCGTCCGTCTGTATGAACACACAGATATCAGAGACTACAAGAGCTAGAGACTTCATATTTGGAACATAAGTTCTCCTAATCCCGGGACAGATCAAGTTTATTAAAACTTATCGATAGCTCGTCCCGTTCAAAAGTTATCGATAAATTTCGATTTCAGACCAGCGTTTTTTGGATATAACTTACAAGTTATAAAAGCTAGAGGCCCCTTATTTGACATGTATAATCTCGAATAGCATACACATGTAACAAATATTTCACTTTTTGGATACCAGCCTCCAAACCCCCAAAAGTAAAAAAAACCCATTTTTGAAGGTACGACCTTGCAATTTGGTTTGGTAACACATATTATCGATAATTGCTTGCCCCAAAAATTTCAATATGATCGGACAATAAACACAGAAGTTATTTAAGATTTAACTTTCCATTGTGTGGGGCTCAGCGAAAGAGCAAGCTAACTGCTTAAACCGCTTGCACTGCTTGTACTGCTTGTACTGCAGCATGTGTGAGTTTAGAGTAGTACGAATGATTGTAAGGACTGGGTTCAGGGTATCTCCTAGTCGGGCACTCCCGACTAGAGCACTCTTACTTGTTATTTTTGGCAATTTGTCAAATGGGCGTGGTCCAGACCAGGCCAGGTCAATACAGGCGCAAATATATATATATATACATGAATTATCATTGTCAGCCAAAACTTAAATGCGATAAATTGCCAGCAGCAGATGTAGCGGTGAAAAAATCTATAATTTACAGAAAATTTGCTTCCGTATGCGAACGTATTCCCATATAAATTGCTCCACTGCCAAAGCGCTCAAATGGGAGATGCAGAAGTGCAAATGTGTACATTTGTATATATGTATGCCATATATTCATACACACATATGTATATGTAGTATATGCCTGTGTATACATGGGCACATATGCAACTATTATGCATTCATATTGATGCCGCCAGATATGGTTATAATCGTGGCAGGCAGGCAGGCAGTCAGTGCAACCTTAGCCTGGCGCTGGCAGCCAAAATGGCCAGATAGGATAGTTGCCAAAAAAAAAAGAAAGAAAAAGAAGAAGCAAATGTGCAAAGAAATGGGACAAAACAGTGCCAGGCCAGCAGAATTTGCAGTTAATTTCATTTATTTTGTGGCACAGCGCAAAAAAAGTGTTGCCTACTTTTTGGCAGCATTGAGTTGGCAAATTGTTTGTGCATGTTTTAGTTTTTTCATTAATTCAGATGATTATATTCAATGTGTGTTTTACAGCCATGCCAACGCCCAAGACTGCAAACAGGAATTGTTTAAACCTACGACAACAAAGTGCTGCCAGCAACAAGAAGAAGAACCAAAACAAAAACAATAACTACACTAACGTAGAACGTAGAAGGTAGAGCCACAAGCGCCAGGAATTTAAAAACATGATCATGGAATTGTCATTAATCAGGCACTAGATTAGCAGCAGCCAAGAGATAGCAACAACAGCAAACAGCAAACAGCATAAGGTATGTGGCAGTAACTGACGAGAGCCAGCAACACTTGGGGTCGTCGTAGTCGTTGGAGCAGCAGCCACAGCAACAGCAAGAACAAGAGCAAGAAGAACTTGTCAGAGCACCTACACCCGTGAGAAGGTTGCGTGCTGCTGTAAAGCGGCACCATTGCTGCCATTAAAATAGACGCCGCAGCGCAACAGCAACGCTGCCGTCGTCACAATCAACGCCAGCGCCAACATCATCCACATCATCGCCATCGCAGACGACGACGGCGCATCCCACAATCGGGATTCGGCGTATTGGGCGAAGGCGTAAGCGTGGACGTGGGCGTTGGAGTGGGCGTCGGAGTGGGCGTTGGAGTGGGAGTGGGCGTTGGCAAATGCTGCCCGTTGCTAGCCACTCAGCCGATAGACGACAGCAACGACGACGACGGCATAGCGATATCAGCAACATCGACAGCAGCAGCTGCAGCAGCTGCAGCCACACAGCATCAATCCTTCGAGCAGCAGCGACGCCAACGAAGACGCCACTACGACGGCCTGTCACTTCTAGGCAATGCAACGCTCTGCACAGCAACGGTTAGTACCACAATTTCTATAGTTTATTGAATGCGTTTTACTGCTCCAATTCCAACTGTCAAACTGCTAACTTAATATAAATTCATAAATTATTATCTACGTTTCCACTGCCCATATAAACACTATCCAGAGTAAGGCCATAAGCTTAGCGACTGAAGTGTCCTTCTTAACCATCGATATAGAGCTGCACTGGGAGCTCAAGACTCCTTGGTTAGTCGAAGAAATCTAGAGATTCAGCCCAGAGTATCTATAGCAGCTATCAGTCCACTCTTCTTCAGTCAAACTACAAGACGTCTGAAGCGATTCCAACCACTTGACCTCTCCTTTCGTTACTCAGGCTAATTTTTATTCATTCCTCCCTTTCATCATACAATGCTCCCGCATAATTTAATAATTGTCCCCAAAGCGACAGATTTTACATAAATTAAAATTAACAAAAAATTAAATAAAATCTATGAAAGATTGCTATCCCACCCAATGGAGTCTGGCACTATTGTAAGCAAATTAATAACAAAATTGACAGTTTTATTTGCGGCAAGAAAATTAATATTTCCATAAATGATTTATTCCGAAAACCGACAGTAAAATATAATTAATTTAATTCACAAACTTTTTATATTAATTCGAAAAAACTTAGTTTTTTTTATATTTTCTTTGTTTTATTGTGCAAAATATTAAATAATATTAAAAATTGTCAAATTATTCAAGATGCAGAGTGTGCCAAAAAAAGTTTGCATCTAATTTTCGGAAAACAAAATAGCTTAACCATGTTAGCTGGTCGCCTTAATATTTATAGAAACTTCTGTCAGTAATTTGTATACACTTTTTATTCTATTCAAAAGACAACTTCACTTATGGAATTGCAAAGAAAATGTTGGTACATCTAGAAAAATAACAATATTTTAAATATGAATGTCGTATGTATGTGCTTAAGTAGGTTAACTTCGATTCGAATAGGCATATACACAAACCATGCATATTCGCCATTCTCCAGCTGAAATCTGGAAATCACATTGTCAGGTTAATGCACTCCAAATGGTAATAAAGCAAATACACGTCGCATCTGAATATATGATAAGCATACGCATGGGGCATAGACTGGAGCTTGGTGTTTGGGGTCGACTGTCGACAGTCGACAGTCGAACAGAGCTCCTTCAATGCGGGCCTGTCGGGCACTTTAAAGTTGCCCCTGTGTTTGTGTGTGTGTGTTTGTGTGTCTGTGACTGCGACAAACTTTCAGCAGGAGCGCATTTTGAGCCGTGCTAATGAATTCCCCAGCATACACACATAAACACAGACAGTGTGTGTGAATGTGTGTGCCACTGGCAGTCATATAATTTCTAATGTGCTGCTTTTATGATCAGCATATACAAGAGACACTCACACACACACACACACACACACACACACTCACACACACACACACACACACGATGTTGTCACGAAATACACCCACGGGTGCAGGCTCACAGGCTCAGAGCACGTGCTTGCGCCTACGTGTCTCTGTGTGTGTGTGTGTGTGTGTGTGTGTGTGTGCTTGTCTGTGAGTGTGTGCAAATTAAAATGCATAAAAGGATAACAGCGACGTTGCCGTTGTTGCTAACAAACCGCAGCACCAGCGAGGCGATGTTGGCCTGCCTGCCTCCTTGCCTCCTTGCCACCTTGCCACCTTGCCACCTTGCCTCCTTGCCTCCTTGCCGCGCCTATGCCTTTCAGCAACATTGTCATTGCGGGCAAATTTCGCGAAACTGCAGCAGCAACAACAACAGCAGCAACAACAGCAATATAAGTTTAGCCGAGCCCAGGCAAATTGTACTGCAGGGAAAATTGTGATTTTCGCGCTCATCAACAGCAGCAGCAACAACAACAACAACAACAACAACAACAACAACAACAAGAGCAACATGGGCAGGAGGAAAGTGCACGTGTTGCTGCGGTGTTCGCTGCTTAGACGAAATCCTCGTCTGGTTTAATTTTAGCACTGGGGATGCGGCCCAGAGGCGGGCCTACTCTTACCACGCCTTGACACTACTCTGTGTGCGTCTGTATGTGTCTGTACATAATACATATTGCATACTGTTAGGCGCTCATAAAAAAAAATGTTACGTTGCCACATAAAAATAGATGCTCGGTTGTTTGTTGCTTGTTGTTTGTGGTTGCTATTGTTGTTGTTGTTGTTGTTACTGTAGCTGTGCTTGTGGTTTTGAGAGAGTGAGGTAGCCAAAAAGTAAACCGCGCATATTGTACGGCCACAACGTCATAATCATCTACAACATTTGAGTTATAAACTTTTATATGATTTAAGTTCTTCAGACCCATAATTATCTGTAGCATACTAAAATGTTCAAGTTTTTATGACAGCTTCACATTCGGTTTGACTCCTGTTTTCATAAGCATATATTACCACCTTCCACTCATACCACTTGGACATACTTTCATTGCCTGTGGCACATCAATTGCCTAGGATGACACAACTGAGCGATTATTATTGCCAATCAAATGTAGTGCCATATAAAGCCGTGAGCTACTTTCGGTTTCCTGCTGATTGCAGGAAGCATATCATCAGTATAAATCAAAACACTGCAAAGGGCCCCAGGCAAATCAAGTTCAGTGTGGCCAGAAGTAGTGTGTAAAGAAAAGGAGCAATGGCATAACGAAAAGGACGAAACATATTTAAAAGAAGTATAACTTATCGGAGATATTTCAAACAGTTTTAGTTTCTATTATGCTACTCGATAAATCTGTCGAAAGTAAACATAAAGTAAACAGGAAATTCCAAAAACTAATATTTCAAATATATCTCAATCTTCGTTCGTTTCTCTCTGTCTTTCTCTTTCCATCTGTATTTACAAAGCATATCACAAGAAGAAGTATAACTTATCGAAGATATTTCAAGCAGTTTTATTTTTAATTTATTTCTGATGCTTTTTGATAACGCAGACAAAAGTAAACAACAAGTAAGCAGAAAAAACATTTTCAAATATATCTCTTAATTATAGTTTCTCTCTCTCTCTCTCTCTCTCTCTCTCTCGCTCTGTCTCCCTCTCTCTCTCTCTCTGTCTCGAAACTTACAAAGATATCGCAAGAACACTGTACACGAATGCTTTTCTGTCAAGTATTAATACCGACTCTCTGTCTCTCTCTTATACTTATCTCCCGCAAACATCTAGTTTGCCCTCATGTAGTAATTCTTAAGCCATTGAAGCGTTCAAGTCCAATTTAGTTGCCGAACGCATTTCTAGCGAATTTCTCTCACATCCATCTCGGAAAATGTAATATGCTTTCGATAACATTTTGCTCGAGTGACAAATTTTTGTCGCCAGAGCAACCAAAAAAAAAAAACTTGTATATGAGAAAAAACAGGAAAAAGCTTAAAATAAAATGGACTGGGGCTGGCAGGCGAATAGAGCAAGTGTTAAATGTTGACATGTCATGACATTGCAAAGAGCAGCGGGCCAAGCAGCTGTGCCTGGGTGAGGAGCAGCAGAGCAGCAGAGCAGCAGCAGAATATTGGTCAACAAGAAGTAGGAAGCGAAGCCCAAAGCGTTCCAGGAAGCGGCTTACGTCCTGACAGCTGACAGCAGAATCAATGAACTACGTTATGATGGGCCACACAGCCTCTTCTGCCCAGCTCAGCCCAGCTCAGCTCAGCTCCCCCGCTTGCTCCAACATGAAATAACATTTGCTCTATGTGTAGTATGTGTGTGTGTGTGTGCGTGTGTGTGTGTGTGTGTGTGTTCTAATACACAGCGTAACATCAACAAATATTGTCAACGCAACATTCGACTTGTTATCCCTTCCGCTTGCTTGCTTGCTTGCTTTGCTTTGCTTCCGTCGCCAGCGTCTCAGCTTAATTTCGATTTGAACTCCATGATGGCCGCCATTTTGTCTTTGGCTCTTGCCGTTGCTGTCTCGTTCACACTCGCTTAAGCATGTCCTCATGTCGTCTTACTCACTTATTTGCAGAAATTTATTGAAATTGTTTGTCAAATTCCGTTTACTTGTTTTGCGCATTTTGGCCAACATTTTTTTTTTGCTCCTCTTATTTTTGTGTGCCAACGTCGACGTCGACGTCGACAGACTTCTGTTGATGTCCTTTACGCCATTTTGTCGTTGACTTTTTTCTTTCCCTTTTTTGGCATGACAGTTAATCTAAAAACTCACTGTGTACTCTCTATATGACCGCTTCGTGCCATATCAAGCACAAGTTTCGAGGCCGCCATAGCCTCTACTCTTTTTCATGTTTTTTTTTTATAAGTCTGAGCCATATAATTTTGGTTGCTGTCATTTTGCTTACACTCGCTTATGTATAAGTGGCTTGTGTTAGCTGATTCTATACGCCACTGTTTGTTATTCATTTTGCATGCAATTTTCTAAAGTTGTTTTTGTTGTTGCTGTTGTTGTTGTTGCTGTTGCTGTTGTAGCAAGTAGCTGGTTTACGTTTCGGGTTCAATATGAGCTACTGCTGGTTCAGTCGTTGCCACAAAAGCAATACAGAATACAGAAGTATTGAGAAGAGAATCAGCTGGCATATAGCATATAGCAGCGGGATGTGGCCCGAAGCAAAGACTTTGAAGTTTTTATTGATGTTGTTTGAATTTGAATGACGTTGTAAAATTATACGCAAAAATTTGCAGGCAAAAGAAAAAATACGAGTGCTCGAACAGCAGACGACAGCAAAAGGAGAAAAAAGGTCGCTCGACAACAACAAATAGCAAAAATACAAAAATGTTGCAAAGAATTTCTGTTCAGCATTTACTGCCATCTTTTTGCCATCTCTCTCTCTCTCTCTCTCTATCTCTCTTTTGTGTGTGAATGTGTGTGTGCGAGTGTGAGTTTTTGTTGTTCTGGTAAATGGCATATGAAAAGTTTCATGTGCATATTTTTCTAAGTTCTATGTAAGCTCGGTCCGCTGTCACTTATGGTATACATTTTTCAAAGCATTTCGGCATAACTTGTTCTTGATGCGGGGGATCGGGGAATCGGGGGAGTGGTTGTTGGTTTTTATGAAGTTTGCGTGCGTTTTATGTATTGGACAGCGTGAAAATAGATTTTAGTTGTGGGTGTTTCTATTATGCATAAAAACAGAGCAAATAAATCGCCTTTGAGCCGAGTTGCGCAACAATATTTGAAGTTGTCAAAAATAGCCAAACTTTAAAGTAACTCAAGTGAAACTATTATGCATATAAGTGCCATAATAGAAATTGATTGAATTGATTTGATCATAATTTGTACCTACATAAAATAGTATATATCCAGTAAATACACATTTATTTGAATTGATAGGCTTTCAGCATGCTTCACTTTTCATCATCATCATTATGGAGCTTTTTGTCTTTAGTTTCTTCGGCTGCTTTTCATCACTTAAAAGATTTGCCTGCTACTGCTACAATTTGCGCAAATTAACTAACATCAAGTAAATCAGCAACTCGTGTGTTAGTATGTTAGTATGTGTGTGTGTGTGTGTGTGTGTGTGTGCAGGATCGCTCAATCTCCATGAACGTCAGCAGACACAGGACATGTTTTCTGTCAAGTTAAGCAAATCAAAAGCAGGGGGCAAGTACTTAAGCGACACACACTCAGAACGAGAGAGATAAAGAGACAGAGAGAGAGAGAAGGAGAGACAACGACCAACAGAGAGTGAAGGAAATTGCACGATAACGCTAGGACGCACTTGTCCTGGCTTATTTATGCCAGGACTCACACATATACACACACACGCATACGTAATACCATAATAGGCTCAAGACGCTTTCATTCAACACTTTTTAGGTAGTCAAAATGGCGCCAGCATAAAAAGTACGACGTGAACAACGAGGACGAAAAAAAGGGAAAAAGCGAAGAAACCTGAATTGGAATGAATGGCGTAAAGAACAGCGTAATAGGCATACGCACGAAAGACAAAAACTAACGGAAAGAAAAAGGCTACGAAAAAAACACACACACACAAAAAGGCAGCAAGAAAAAAAGGAGTGTGCAATGCGACTCGTTCTCGCTCTATGCATAGCTTTCAAATTCCCAGTTGCCTTGCCCGGCACTGATTTGTGCCGCAAAAAAGGGCAACCAGTGCAAAAGTAACGGTCGGATACACCCTCGGACACTGGACAAAGGGGGGACCGAACCAGATTCAGCTAAACATTCAAACGATGCTTTATGATTGCTTTTTTTGTTTTTGTTTTTGTCTTTTTATTTATTTATACTCTTTTCGAAGAAAATAGTATATTAAGTTTGTCCTGAAGTTTGTAACGCATAGAAGGAAGCGTCTGAGACCCCCAAAAGTTACTGCCAATATGCTTATAAAAACAAAACAAATTGATCTAGCCATGTCCGTCTGTCTGTCTGTCTGTCTGTCTGTCTGTCTGTCTGTCTGTCTGTCTGTCTGTATGTATGCAAACTAGTCCCTCAGTTTTTGAGCTATCGCGATGCAACTTTGCACAGACACTTATTATTCAAGGGGACAGCACATTGGTCGGAGCCGGCCGGATCGGACCACTATATCTTATAGCTGCCATACACCTCAAAGTCGGTTTTGGCCATAAATCCGATGTTTTCAAAGCAATTGCCTTAAATTTCCTTGTACACTTGAACATCCCTATAACTCATCAATGGGTAAAATCGCAAATCGATTGAGTCATAAACAGCGAAGATATGCGTCATTTAAATATTTTGAAAAAACAGGTGCATATGAGCAAACAAAGTCAAGCGCAAGAAAGCTTTTGATAGTCTGAGCAAACAAAGTCAAGCGCAAGAAAGCTTTTGATAGTCTGCTCTTCAAGGTATTTTGTCATCGATCATCAAAACGGTTTGTGGCGTAAGGCGTAAAGAGCCGCGCTAACGAACGCAGGTTTCGCAAGTTCGAGCCTCGGCGGCGACTGATTGTTAATTTAATATTTTTTTCTTTTTCTTCCTTTCAAATATATAACTGTAATCAAATTAATTTGCTTCCAATGGCTTAGAACAAAAGCAATGCCACGCGAAAAAACAAATGCTGTCAAACGCGAGTTGCAGGTTGCAGGAAAACAAAACAAGGAAATTTGTAACAGTCGGCTCTTCAAGCAATTTTGTCAGCGATCATCAAAACGGCTTGTGGCGTAAGAGGTAAAGTTGCGAACTGGTGAGCGAGAGGTCCTGGGTTCAAGACCAGCGGGGCGACTGGTCATTTATTTTCTTTTTTTCTTATTCTTCTTTTCAAATATATAATAAGTGTAATCAAATTTCATTTGCTTTCAAATGGCTTAGAACAAAAACAATGCCACGCGAAAAAACAAAAGCTCAGTATAAATCGAGTTTGTCAGCGATTCTTAAAACTGCTTGGTGTAAGCAGTAAAAAGCAAAACAAGAAAGCTTTTGACAGTCTGCTCTTCAAGGGATTTTGTCAGCGATCATCAAAACGGCTTGTGGCGTAGTGGGTAAAGTTGCGAACTGTTGAGCGAAAGGTCCTGGGTTCAAGACCAGCGGCGACTGGTCATTTATTTTCATTTTTTCTTATTCTTCTTTTCAAATATATAATAGCTGTAGTCAAATTCATTTATTTTCAATTTCCTAAATTGTTTCTAAATTTTTTTTTCATACATAAAGTAGCTTTAATAGAATAATTCAAAAGAACAATTTAAATTCATTGGCAAAACCAATGCCACGCGAAAAAAAATATGGATCTCAAATTCTGTATATAAGCTCTCGTATGTTCAGATTAAGTTTTATGACAATTCAATTTCCGACAGCGGCCTTGAAAGGTATAAGAGCAACAGGCACAAAATTTGGTATGTATATTGTAGTAGTATACATATGTAATGTAGTTTTGACTTTTTGGAAAAACTGAAACTTGTATATTGTTCAATTCGGTAGCACTTATGAATGCTAAGGGACGCGTCCACGAGCTGCGGATAGTGAAACGTCCCTGTTTACATGAATACCTTTAAATATTTTATTTTATATGTAGGGGTATATGTATGCGACATTAATATCTGCGAATTAAATAAGCAGTCACGGAAAAATAGTAAAAATTGCTTTAAGGTTCGAAAAGAGTATTTAATCTTCGGCACGCCGAAGATAATCCTTCTCCACTTGTTTTATTTTATTTTTGACAGCAGGGCGAGGCGAGAAAGTGTTGCGAGAAAATGTAAAAATGATAAAATGAAAAGATGAGAAAGTAAAAAGTACAAATGTCAATTTGCCAAATGCCGGCAAACGGAAGTTGCCAGCAGCAGCAGAACACCTTGTGTAGTTGCAATTGTTAAGCTGTGTGCTACTTGCTGCCTGCAGATTACGTGGCAACTCTGGCCGTAGCCGAAACTTCAAAGCCAGAGCCCCAATTCGAGCATTACTTGGGAGCGGGGGGTTTCCAGGCATGGCCGTGTCAAAGTTGCCACAGCAACCACCAACAGCAGCGCAAAGTAATTTCCGAGATATTGCACACACACACACACACACACACACACACACGCACACGCACACAAACACCCGCAAGAGCAACGAGTTATACAGACATTCACACAAAAGCCAAGGCAAACCTCACTACTCCCCAACAACCCCCCCAAAAGCCAAAACCACTTTAATTTCCTCGGTCTCCGGCTGTGACTGGGGCAACCCTCGTTATACGAGTATAAAGTATATATCCCCCACCTTTTTCCACAGTCATTCACAATGCTCTGCCTTCGGATTTGGCTTAGACACTCGCAACTCGCCACTCGCAGCTCGCAACTGTGCATGATATTTGACTACGCATCTCGGCCAAGCTGCTCGTCCCGAAAAACAAAACAAGAGCTTTACGGTTACATTTTGTCGTCCATTTGCCAATTGCTATGATTTCACTTGACTTCTGCGTGTCTGTGTGTCTGTGTGTCTGTGTGGAAGGAGTGGGGGCAGCATACAGTTTAAAGTGTGTTTAATTTAAATGACTCAAAGGGTTGAGCACTGTCGAGTCGACTGTTGGGGCAAGGTGGCAGTTAGCAGTTAGCAGTGAGCGTCCCACAGCCGGTTAAGGGTTGCTGCCCAAAAACTTTTACCAGCAACTTTTCAAGCGCAACTGCTGAATGCCAGCAAGCTGCGAGCGAAGCCAAACTGTCAAAATGTATGCCCACCAGCTACCCGAAACCTGGCCCAACCAATTTACACACGCCTGAGGAGATCGTTCACCAATCGAGAAAATTAAGCCCGGCAAACGGTTTCTTGGCTTCACAACTTTAATATCCAGTCCACAGTCCACTTGTGATTTAAGGATATGATTTAAATTTATTCATATTCTAGCAAAATCAAGTTCGAGATCCTGCTGTTGCTGTTGTCTTAATCAATTAACAAATATTTTGTGATATGGCAAACAATCTAATTGAATTTTGTTTTTAATTTGACACGTTTTTAAATGTTAAAAGAAATTTATCAATGTACACATAAAACGTTCATTTGAAGCTGCCATAAATACGTTAATTGTGTAGGATGTTTGTTTTAAAAACAATCGACCTAAGACGCATATTGTTGATATACTGAAATTTTCTTTGGTCTGCCTTAGTTCTCGAGTATTTATATCTCAAATATTTTGCAGCATTCCTTCTGGTTTTTTGTTTTCTGTATATTTCTGTATAACTGAGCAGTTGGCAGGAGAATCCTTATTTGTATGGATAAGTGAAATTTAATTTACGTTTCAATCGATTTTCGGGTAATTGTTGATTTCATGGCACTCGGCAGCTTTCAAAAGCCGAACGCCCTTTTTTAACACCAACTTCCGTTTTGACTTACATACGCACACACACGCACACACACACACACACACACACATGCACACACACGCTCTGTATTGAATGGCAAGCGAATTGTGAAATTCACATTATTCGATTCTTATTGTAATCGTATGAATATATTCCTCGCATTATAATGCTCAATGCTGAGCTTCAGTGGCTTTTTGCTTGTGCAGTCGTTGACTTTTTGCATTTTTAATGTGTGTAAATGCGACTCTCCACTTCCCAGCCGCCAAAACCCGCCCAAACCCGCCCTTCCTTGCGCAACACTCTCGGCATTATACTCTCTTCCTCTCCATGTGAGTGCGTTCAATAATTTCCGCCACGCCATTTTGAGTTGGGTAAATTGCGTGGTGCCTGGAAGCCGCTGCCAAATAGAGTGTAACTTTTGTGTGTGTGCGTATTTTGTGTGTGTGTGCGTTTGTATGTTTGTGTGTGGCGCCATCAACTTGAAAAAGCGTCAGTGGGCAAAAGCCTTAAATCTCTGTTGGCACTTTATGTGTGTGTGTGTGTGTGTGTGTGTGTGTATAATATACACCTCTTCCGCCTTCCGCCGCTGGCAAATCGCATTTGTATCATTGCATTTGGCTGTTTTCACTTGGCTCGAATCGGATCGGCTCGCCTGGCGTGGTCTGGGCTTGGTCCTGGCTTGTTTGGGCTTGGCTGGGCATTTCTGCAACGTTTCGCCGCCTAACAAACCGGAAGGAAGCAAGTTTTTAAACGCAGTCAGTGCCAGATTCCAGTTCAGGTATACTCGAATCCATAGCTGCAGCCACAAATCGCCTTCGGGCTGGGACGTGACTGTATACGAAGTCGGTGTTGTGATTGGGTTTGGGCATGGCCTGCTGTTTGGGTTGTGGGTCCGGACAGTTTATTACGTAGCACGCGCGAATTGCAATGCTTCCGCTTAACGAAGCGAAGTCGCCATGCCCAAAGTGAATGCAGCAGAATTGGCTAGCAAATGGAAGAAGGAGAAGGAAAAAAAAAACAAGCTGGCTTAAAGCAACAACTCATTAAGCAGCTTTAAAATTCCCTTACAAAAAAGCGGCCACAAAGGAAAGCGCTCTATACTCTGGTATTATTGCGTTTCACTTCATGCTGAGTTGCTTTCAGTTATGTTAATGTCATTTACAATTAATTTACGAGCAGTGGCTAATTTATTGTTTTACTTAATACTATTGTGTGTACGTTCAATATTAAATTGAAGTAAGTCTGGCTTTATATATCGAGCAAATCATCCAATAATAATAAATGGCTTTGTTTGTCTCGGCATTACGTATACGCCACGTGTTGTTGGCGCTTTGACTAAAATCGATTTGCAGCCCTGTTTATTTCGTTTGGCCACAACAAAATATTTATGCGACGTCATTTGGGCGTCATTTAAGTCGTTCGCTGGCACACACAAATCTTTGCCCATCTGTTTGGGCTTAGGCCAGCCTTAATTTGAATTTAATTGAAGCGCTGGACGCGCTTGCCCCATCCATGCCCATGTCCATGTCCATGTATATAGCCATGTTCTCGTTGGCAGTGCTACAGTGGTACAGTGCCACAGTGCCCACATTCGTCCCATTCGACGTAACTGGCACATCCGCATCCAATTAATGGTGCCGAAACTAGCGTGGAATGTATGTCGAGTGCCTGCTACGTACTACGAGCTGCTAAATAAAATATGGAGCCACCCACAGTCGACGCTGACGAGGAATGCTGAGAGCTGAGAGCTGTGAGCTGAGAGCTGAGAGCCGGGTGCTTGGCCCTTTTTTCCGGCTTGCTTGCTTGTTTGCTGTTTTGCTGCTCTTTCACGTTTTATGAGAGAGAGACACATAGAGAGAGGGAGATGGGGAGTGACAGAGATGGGCTTAGTCTGGCACAACCTGCAAAAGGTTGCAAATGGGGGAAAATACGCGTGCGTATGTGTGTGTGTGCCACTTAAGTTTACATTTTCATTTGCCAGCTCCGATGACTTTTGGCCATTTACAATCATTTTTTTTCTTTTTACGCTTGCGGCAAACTTGCAATGGAAATTGCGTATTAAATTAATTTTCAGCTTGTTTGAAGTTTGACCCGCAGCAAAAGCAACAGCAAAAGCAACAGCAACAGCAGCAACAACAAGAACATCAGCAAACAGCACATAAAACCTTGTAGTTTATGTTGACATGCCGCAGTGTGGTGCAATTTGGGAGCATCGTGGGCATATAACCCACACACACACACACACACACACACAGGCACACACACACAACACGACAAAGCTAAATTGTAGCTGCTGCCAGTTGGTAGTCAGCAGTAGTCAGTAGTTGGTAGTTTTGTTTCCATTTGGTAGTTGGGTAGCTATTAGCTTTGCTTTTTTACTGCGCGCCCGTCCAAAAATGAAAAGCCAGCGAGGCAAACGCAGGAAATAGTAAAATGTCAGCGTAAAACTGTAATTTATGTGCATGTGCGAGCAGTCGCTTGAGACAGCCATCGAGTAAGACTGAAAGAATCTGAGTTGCTGCTACATAGAGGGAGACACAGAGAGAGACAGAGAGAGAGAGAAAGGGAGAGAGCTGCTTTGAAAGCTGGCTGCTTTTTATGTGCATTTTATTTCGCTGTTGGCTTTTTGATGCCGTTGTCGTCGGTTCGGCAACGACTCCTAGTAGTTGCTCATTGTTGTTGCTGTTGTTGTTGCTCCTGCCGCTGTTGGCCATAAACGTAAGCAGGCACACATCAATCAATTCATCGACTGCACTTCGGCACAAACAAAAAGGCATCTTTCTTATGACCTTGCCAACAACAAGAGCCAGCCAAATGAGGGCTACCCTTTGGTAATAAAACTTTGCAAAAGGTTTGCCAGCTATCCCTATCCCTGGTCCCAGCTATTGAAACGTAGTATACATGTTTTTATCAATCGATATGTGTATGCTTTTGCGTGTCTAAAGTTATGTTCCACCTTCACTTTTCATTCAAGCAACATTTTCATTTAATAAAACTATGCAACTTATTAAAAAATAAAGTAGCAGAACCAATATTGTAGCAAATGAACAGAAAGCTAAGCTCAATGGTTGTGATATTTACCATTTTATTGTCCTTACATTTCGCCCATGTTAAGTAACTGAAACCAACGAGCAAACCATGAAGGCCATCATATGTGCATTTGTCTGCCCAAAAAAAGTTAGTCCTTAGCCTGGATTGTTTTTATACCCTGAACCCATTAAAAATGGGTAAAAAGGGTATTATGGTTTTGTCCAAATGTATGTAACAGGCATAAGGAAGCGTCTCCGACCATATAAAGTATATATATTCTTGATCAGTATCAACAGCCAAGTCGATTTAGCCATGTCCGTCTGTCCGTCCGTCCGTCCGTCAGTCCGTCCGTCCGTCTGTATGAACACACATATATCAGAGATATCATTTTATCGATAACTCGTACCGTTTAAAAGTTATCGATAAATTTCGATTTAAGACCAGCGTTTTTGGGACATAACTTCAAAGTTATAAGAGCTAGAGACCCCAAATTTGGCATGTATAGTCTCGAAATAGCATACACATGTAACAAATATTTCACTTTTGGATACCACCCCCAAACCCCCCAAAAGATAAAAAAACGCATCTTTGAGGGTACGATCTTGCAATTTGGTTTAGTCACACATACTATTGACAACTATTTGCCCCAAAAATTTCAGTAAGATCGGACAATAAACGCAGAAGTTATTTAAGATTTAAAAAAAAGCAAGCTAACTGCTTAAACCGCTTGCACTGCTTGTACTGCTTGTACTGCAGCATGTGTGTGTTTAGAGTAGTACGAATGATTGTAAGGACTGGGTTCAGGGTATCTCGTAGTCGGGCACTCCCGACTAGAGCACTCTAACTTGTTCTCTTTGTGGTGCTGCTTGCTACTTACTTCCACTATTAATATTGCCTTTTTTTTAAAAGACATTTGCTTTTTGACGTTTATGTATAGTCCCGCAGCCATTTCACCTTTTCTACTTTCTGCTTATTTAGTAAGCTGGTTGCCATCATAAATATAACGTCTGTCTGCGCTTTTTTATACGCAACTTGTAAAATTTATGTGACCACAGAACACACACACACACAGATACACAGATATAGATACAAAATGGCAGAGCTGCTGTCCTGTGGCGAACAACGGGCTGGCATTGAACTTTACGGCAATCGTTGGTATCAGTTTTGGGGCTTCTGCCATTGGTCAAATGTGACATAACTTTGATTGAGCTGTGCTGTGTGGAACGAGATGTATCGCTCTTGGCTGCGCTGCGCTGCGCTGCGATTAGAGTAGCTGGCAAAATCTAATATGCAAACTGACAGCTTAAGTAGGCAGCCAAACGAAATGTTAGACAGGCACAGACAACACTCAGCAGACGCGAACGAATGTTACACACACACACACACACACAGAGACAAACACACTCCACTGGAAATGACAAGTTAATCATTTATTTAGGCTGACATGTCACATTTTCAAGTACTCATTTACTTCGCAGTCAACAAAGAGCTAGTGGCTTTCGAATAAATTTGTTATATGTACATAGAGCTTGTTTTGTGTTCCTGTCAACATTTTCAACTCAATATCACCGGTTAGTAAATTAAATGTATGTAGATTGTTATATATCTGTAATATAAGAATCTTCTTAGCTAGTAACGCTTATAAGGGTTTCGAGAGTGTACGACTAGTATATACCCTGAATACAGTCCTTACATTCATTCATATTTACCACATATACTGCAAGCAGTGAAAACCGTTTAAGCAGTTAGTTTGCTTCTTTTCCGAACCGCACTCTATGGAAAGTTGCAACTTAAACAGATTCTGTGTTTAGTGTCTCATCTTCGTGAAATTTGTAGGACATCAAATTGGCTATAAAATGTGTGGTCAAACCAAATTGCAAGGTCATCCCTTCAAAAATGCATGCTTCGCAAGTTTGGAGGAACCATATCTTAAAGTCAAATATGTTTCACATATGAATGATATTTTGAGCTTAAACATACCAAATTGTTTGCCTATAGCTCTTATAGATTATAAGCTATGGCCAAAAAACACAGGTTGGTAATCGAAATTTATCGATAACTTTTAAACGGGTTGAATCATCGATCAAATAAAAAAAACTTGATCTGACTTATATGCCAAATATTGGGTCTCTAGCTCCTGGTGTCCTATATAAAGACAGACATGGCTAAATCGACTCGGCTGGCGATAGTGATCAAGAATATATTTATTTTATATGCTTGGAGATGCTTCCTTATGCCTTTTACATCCCTTTACACAATATACATTATGTTATACATTATACCCTTTTTAGCCATTTTTAATGAGTTGAAGGGTATAAAACGACACGTACTATTTAATATGGCGAATTGCTGGTGAAATCGCTTACAAAGGACACACACTCGAAGCACAACCCAAAGAGAGCAGCTGCAAAATTATTTATAATAAACATAATAAGCAGGAGCCAGCTGCTGCCAATGAGCCAGCTGCCTGAAGGGTGTGGCAATGGCAGTTGGTGGTTTGGGTGACGGCTCCTTGATGACAAGCGTAAAAGGCATGCAAAATGTTTAATTCTTGAGACGTTTTCGAGTTTAATTACGTGTTTACCACGCACTTGAGCCCTCTGTCTGCCGTCTCTTTCCCTCTCCCCCCCTCTCTCTCCCTCTCTGTGTGTGGCAGGTGTATACCACCTAATGACAATATAGTAGTTTTGACTGCGTCGTCGCATACACACACACACACACACACACACACACACATACACGCACAGGAAAATGCTGCCATAAAGGACAAGACTATATGCTACAAATTTTGTATTTTCTAGCATATTTTGCCGTAAATAGCTCGCATTTCTGTCGGTTTTTTGTGGCAAAAATGTAAAATATTTTATGGTCTGGCCTTGGCAGACCTGAAAAGCACACCCACCACAGAAAGAAAAGCAACAACAACAACAACAACAACAACAGCAGGAGCAGCCAAATTTTAAAAATACCAATCAGCGCGCCTGTCAGTTCTCAGTCCAACTCGTGCTTATCGCCAAGTTTTTGATTTGCCTTAAACTTTTCGGTGTATAACATAAAATATGGTAACAAAGCTGACGAGCGCCTGAGCTCCGTTTTCTTTGAGCCTGCCTCATCGACTACTCCTCCTCCGCGTCCTCGTCCTCGTCCTCGTCCTTTTACGTGCCTCGGCATCCCTTTTCGGTCCTTGCTGCTGTTGCTTTTGTCAGTCGCCTGCTGAGCGCGTAGCTCAATTATATAAATTTTTATGGCTGAGGCAAATTTATGCGCGCGTTCGTTTCTGCTGTTTACCCAGTGAAAGTGGAAGTGGATGTGGAAGTGGATGTGAAAGTTGTGGATGCTGACCTGCTTTTACCTTTGCAAAGGCAAACTTGGCCCAAGTCCACCTGCTAGGTTTTTAGTTTATATCCTTTCAACTTTTTGCTGAATGGATCTGGTGGCTTGTTTTGTAAGCCGAGAATAGTTTGTTTTTCTCTTCAGTGGCACTCAAACTTTAAGAATGATTACCATTATCAAAGCAGCAACATTTGTGAGTCATCTGCTTGATTAGCCCAAGTACAAAAGTACAAAGTCAAGGTTTGTGTATGTAGATCTATGATAAGAGTTCACTATCATATTTCACACTTTGCCAATTTGGCTGTGCTTCGTTCAGATCTTAAAATGAAGTCAAAAGCTACCAATTAATTTTCATGAACAACAACTATAAATTTAGTGCAACAATCTAAAGGACCTGTCCGCTATTTGGCGCATATTTATGGCATCTTTTTGTATCCACCCTTAGCCGCCAGCAACAGATCTCTCGGACTCATATCCGGACTATCGCAGTGCGCATCCTTTTTGGGGCAACAGGCAAAAACATTTTGCAGCAATTTTAATGACCGCCTCACATGCAAATAAAAGCAATGTGGCCCAGAATGGCCAGAAGACAAAAGGCATAAACCTTCTCGTAATTCAGTAATTAATGTTTGGATTATTATCTGACCAAAAGCAACAACGCATTAGGCTGACTTTAACGTTACAATCATTTCTCGTTCATTCACCTGGCTATGGCGAAACTTTGTTAATTTGTTTTGTTTGCTTTCGCAGCCGTTACTATTATTATTGTTGCTATAGTTTCTGCATCAATTTCAAGCACACAAACAAATCACGTCACGATTCGGAAATGAATAACGTCGGTAGAATAATGAATGGTTCTGCGAAATACACTGCGCTACATATTATTATGAATATATTTTACATATAAGCATGAAATTATTTGCTATAATCTTTGGGAAATACTTTGCTGTTTATGCAGTTAGGTTTCTACTTAACTTTTCATCTTCTAGAATTATTTTTGTCTGAATAGGTATTTATACATGACTAAGTTTTAATAAGAGTGAGACCATTTTTTCATGTCTTTGCATTGTTATTTTTATCCATATATCATTTTACCTTTTCTTACTATCGCATACCCGATTTTATCATTAAAAACATAATAAACAAACGAAAATATAGAACCCAAATTTGCAGGAATAGGTTTAATTAATTGCTAGTGGAAATGTTTTCTAAAAAATGCAATTATTCTTTGTAGTTAATTAATTTTAAAGAGATGTATATCTGTTATTGCGAAAAACATTTATAATGCGGTACAGAAAGAAAATTCCAATTAGGCTTTGAAAATAAATTAGTGCATTGTTACACGTTGTTTTTTTGCTGCTGGCGTCGATCTTTGACTTATTCCATTTGAATGTTCGATTTTTGGCTTGCGCAGCTAAATTGATTATGCAGGTGAGTTACGTTTTCGACTGATATATGGCCGGCACGTAGCTGGCTTTAATTGAAAACCAAAATGGCGTTGGCGAAAGACAAAAGGAATGGCAGGAAGCCAACGCTGGGCCGCTGGGACGTGGGGATTTGGGAATGTGGGGGCGTGGGGGCGTGGCCGTTGTTGATTTTATGCTAATCTATGCAGCTCAGCAAGAGCATCAAAGATATCGCTCAGTAGCTGGCCGGCAGGAGGCATGAGGCATGAGGCGACAGGCTCCTCCAGCTGGATGCTGTCGAGTCATTTGAAATTCTGCATAAAATTAAATGACAGCAGCCGCTTGTGCTTCACAGAATATGTCAAAGTAAAGTAAACACTATTTTTTTCTCTTTTCTTTTCTCTTCTCATAATTATGCGCAGGTATGCGCTGCCAGCTCAGCTCAGCTCAGCTTGGCATATATCCATTATCCATCCAGAATCTCGAAGATCCTTGGCCAGGCTTTGCATTCTATCAGCAGGCGCAGCTGCCCGGCTGCATTGTTAGCAATTCAATTAATATTCTCGCTCCTTCGCAGCCCTATTATTTTTATGTTAATTAGTAAGAGGCTTACTTTTTCTAGGCTTACCAAATCCTTTAAAGTCATCATCGCCTACAAGTGACCAGTGGCAGCTGGTAGCTTTAGGATACAGTGCCCAAGTGCATCCACAGCAGCACAACAATGACCAAACTTTCGAGATGTGGTTGGACTGCAGAGGATAAGCTGACAAGGGACAGAGTAGCTGGCAGCACGGCTTCAACTTGACACTTAATTGGCTCTAGACCAAAATCAATTAATGCAGACAAACAAAAAGGAGTGCTCTGGTCAGCCAGTCAATTAGCTCACTTTAGCAGCTGTTAAAACCAAACTGTCTATTGTCTGTCTTCTTGCACCCTGATCTTGATGGGTTTCATATATGCATTGTTGTCCAATGGACTGTCACAGATTCGGTTTCACTGCTATTACAAATGGGCATGAAAATGATTTCATCTCACGTAAAACTGCAGTTGAATTGATTAATTTGAAAGCTTGTTTAATCACAAATGACATTAATTGGTTCAACATACAAGTTGCAAGAAGCTATTGCAACTGTTTTGATAGCAACTAGCGGCTTTATAATCTATTAACATTTGCATTTGCAACCTTCTAATCTCTGCGATCAAAAGTTGCCTTTCTTTGAATAATTTGGTACAATTTATACGTTTGCCTTGACAGCCCAAACTATTTAACTTTGCTTAATTAAAAATTTAAATTACAAAAATGTAATAAATAAAAAATTATTTAACCAGCTCAGACGACACAGCCGGACCTTCAGTGAAAGGCGAATGGCAAACTTCGTGCCTTCTTTCATTTAGTATGGAAGGTTTTTTTTTTGTTTTTTGTATTTTTTCTTTAATTTTGTAGCCTACTTTCTATTTGGAACGAAATTATTTTGCGCTCTAACTTTGCGCAGCCGAACGAAATATTTTGATTTGCTGCTGCCTGTGGCAAAAGTTCGTTAAAATATTCATAATTACTTGGCGTGTGATGCGGCGGCACTTGAAGAACCCCCCCGTCCCCCTCCAACCCACTTTGACCCGAGCTGCCAGGCTACCCGCTCACCTCTTGCCCAGAGCTGGAAGTGGAAGTTGCAGAGCAACACAGAAATTGTGCCACTTAATGAGCGAGGGCGAAACTTTGGCCAAACTTTCGGAGCGAAGCATAAAATGTATAAGAATGGAGGCATTGGACTAGTAGAGGGAAAACAGGGGATGGCGGCAGTCGGGGCACATTTAAAATAATTACGAATTTATTTAAGCTGCTTTACGGCGAAAAAATAATTTACAATAGATGCTTGATGTTCAAGTGGGCGGTGGGCACTTAGAAGACACACGACACAACTTTCTCGGCCAGTTATATTGTGGCTGACAGCTTTCGACGGCTGTGCCTTAACCCTAGAGTGCCGAAAAGAAGAAGCAACGAGTTTATGCTTATGTCATGGATTTTGCAAATTTACACAACGCTTAGTCGTAAAAAAAAAAAAACGTTGCTGCCTACTCTACATTTTTAATGGCTGCCATTGCCATTGCCATTTCATGGCCACAAGGACAGGACAGGACAAGACAAGAAACTGGCAGTGGGACAGAATGCTGACAGTCTGTCGCCCCCGACATGCGATACACACACACACACACACACACAAACACGCAATTATCCTGTGCAGCCCCGAACAAGAAAAGAAATTACCAAAACTATGCTCTCTCAGTGTCCAGACCCTACTCTGGACCTACCCACTACCCACTTCCCAGAACTCATTCAACTCAGTCAACTCATTCAACTCACATGTGTAAGCGCACACAAAGGACATGTTTCGGGCCGAGTCGTTGAGTCCATTTGCAAATTTTTTTTGGTCACGCTGCGACTGCTGAAAGCGGGTTAAAGCCACCCCGGACCAGCGAAAGTATTTTCTGTATATAATATGTATAGTACTTACATTCAACTGCCTTTGCGTTTGCCTTTGCCTTTGCCTTTGCCTTTTATGTTCGCCAGTTATTTGGCCACACAGTCACAGCTCCCAGCTTCGCTGAGCTCAGCCTTTGGGCAACTCTCTCTCTCTCTCCCTCCCTCTCTGTCGCTGGTATCTGTGTATAGTTGTGCGTAAAAGCCTTATAAATAAGTTATACACGTGGTAGATGGGCATTGGCATCGTCGTCAGCCAGACGCCAACGAGGATAACGCACACAACACACAGATGCCACTGCAACGCATGAGAAGGGAACTGATCGAGGGGAGGGAGGGCGAAAGTGGGTTGTACTGAGCTACTCTATAGATAACATTGAAGAGCTGCTGACCTGAATTTACATTTACGCAAATTTATGGAGTATAAGGCGCGCAACGCCCATTTATTTATGTGAGCGCTGCGATTGCAGTATTCATTAATAAATACTACTGAATACTCTTGAACCGGACTGCAGCTATTTTTAGACCTGCCCACATTTTACATTCATATATAGCCGAGGAATCGACTTTATGTCTCGAATAAACAAGGAATAAACAAATGTATAATCCTTCTTTATTAATCAATAAATTTCAATTGCAAAAATTTAATTATTTTTGTGCTTTTTATTCTGTTGATTACTTAACATATTTTTTGTTTTCCAAACATTTTAACAATTGATGATAAGAACTTTGAATATATTTGGGCTCTAATCTAAAATCTCCGTCAATCTAAAATCCAAAAATACTATTGTACAATATCCAGCTGCAGTTTCTCTACTTGTAGTACATTCAAGTAAATTCGCTTCGGCATGTAACTGAATTGAAATGAATTGAATTTAAGTGCTCAGCACTTACAAGCCGACAAACCTCTGATGTAGTTTACACAAATATGCCTAATTGTAGGTGCTTGGATCGCTGTGGCATTCCGAGTGTGCGATTCGAGTGCGCAATTAGCAATCGTTGCCAAAAGCCATCATATCGATTTGTAATTAAGCGCAGCACTGCTGAAAACTTGTAAAAAAAAAGTAAAAAAAAGGGTATGAGAATATTTCTTGGGTGCGGTTCAGTTCGGTGTAGTGGCTCTTTATGCAATTGGATTTAATGATGTGCGAACTATTAAGCGCATTAAAAGCATTAAAAGCACTTCAGCCGCAATCTTTAAAGTGCGCATCAGGAGGCAGTCAAACAAAAAGCAAAAAGCAAAAAACAAAAAACGCGAACATGCAGCCAACATTTATTGGCTTTGACAGAAGCCATTAAAAATTTAACGCGACTGCAGGTGACACACGTGTGATGGAAAGCGAACGGCAAATGAAATTACAATTTTCCCAACTACTAGAATATAATGCTTTTATCTAGGCTTTCGCAGAGCTGTATGCTTTCCTCTTTGTATTGCTTACGACAACAGCCGCTTAATGTAATTGAATGCACGGCCTGCATGGCGTATGCGCAATTGAATTAGTCACACGCTTAAAACAATTCAGCACTACATAAGCATAGGGCGCTCAACGAAAAATGGAAATTAAATTTAAAACCCATCAGTCGCACATTAGACGCAAACGCAGACCCAGAATGTGCATAAGGATATGGATACAGTCGCAGCTGCCAGCCACCAAATTAACTTGCGGCCCATGGCAAAGAAAATAGCAGTTGGAAATGTAATAAAACAAAGGCAAGAAGAAGAAAAATTGCGACACACATATAGGCAAACACACAGAACTTGACATATGACATTTAATTTACTGTCTTCGGTATGTTGCTTTCGCTTGGCGCACTGCCAAAAGCATTTGCTCACATTCATTAATTTTCATTTTCGTACAACAACAAAAAAAACTACAACAACAAAAACAAAAACAATATGAAGAAAAGTAAACCACAAGCGCAAAAGAATGCTATGAAAGTTAAACACTCTAACAAGATATTTTTCACGTCCTTTCAAATGAATTCTTTCAGCCAAATAGTTTAAATGGGAAACCTTTTTCGGTTTGGCACTTTAAAATCCATTTTTTCTGTCTTTTTAATCTCTTCACTACTGCATACATTTTAATTATAATTAATAACCAACTAATTTTTAAATACTCAGCACTGGCTAATCTTATTTAAAATGTGATGAGAAAAAAAATCAATAACTTAATAGATATGTTAAACAATTAATTTGTGACGAGTAAATTGCGTAGAATTGCAAACTATTTAATTAATATGATGACGTTAAGAAGATTATACAAATTTAATAAAAATAAATCTATTTAGAAACAATGAATTGTCATTAAATATGAGCTAAGCGGATAAGCAAATAGCTACTTTAAATTAAATATATTAGTTGTTGATTAGAGTTGGAGCTCGAAACTCTTAAGCAGGAAAGCATAGCAGGAATATAAGCGCTGATCCTTGTTGCAATGTTATTTTAGCAAATTCATAGCTTAAACTCAAAAGACATTCATTAAAAGCCAAAATCGATTGCATAAAGATTAAAATGGTTAAGCAATTCATTAGACTGTATACATATTGTGTATATCTAGTTGACAAACTGTACAAGCAATTCGTTAGTCCTTGGCGGACAACTAAGCAACAAAACAAGCGTCCTGCAAACACTCATGTGGATGAGTTGAGCGGCAGTTTTTGCTTTTAGGCGCTGCTAGCGCCGTCATCGTCATTACGAACATTATGTTTAGGGGCTGCTCACACTAACACTCACCCTGACACACACTCACACACCCACACACACACCCACACACACACCCTCATCCACACACTTATTGTAAGTGGAGTGCAGGCAGTGACTAATAAAATATTTTATGCTGGGCTTATCTGCCATATCAAAGTATGGACCTTTGCAGCTGCGACAGTGGGCAACAAAAAGCAGCGTACAGCATACAGCGGACAGCGCACAGGACGCATTATTAACAGTCGCCCCTAAACATAGCGCCAGCATCAACAAAAAGCCAATGTCAAAAATAAAAAGTCGCCAACTAACACACGCACACTGAAATTGTAATGTTAGAGTTTATGACTAAAAGCAACAGTCCAAACGGGGCGGAAAATGTACTGACTGGAGTCTGTTGTGTGGAAACTCTGGCCACTTTTCTCCTCAACTTCTGCTGTTCTGCTCCTGCTGCCCGACAGCGTCTGTTTGCCAGCTGGTTTCAACTGCTTTCCGGCTGTCTGTGTCGTTGTGGTCGTAGCTAATTCGGGCTCAGTTTTTGGTCAAGTGCAGTATTCTAGCCTGCGAGCAAACATTTTAATGTCCTGATAATAGAACAACATGCGGCTTACACACACACACACACACACACACACACACACACACACACACACACAAACAGTCACATGAAAAGTTGACTCTTTTTTGTTGCCGTTGGAACTGTGCGCGCTTTTTTGTCGACCTGCATCTTTTTGCAGGTTTTGCCAGATGCAAGTGGTGCCTTTTCCTGTCCAGTTTAATTTCCGGCTATGTCATTCTGCAGTTTCCACCGCTTTTCAAAATTAAAGCAGCCTTAAGAGCTAATCAATGCAGAGTACATATTTCCCATAGAACTTAGAATCTGTGTATCTGGGTAATGTGATTTGGGTGAAATGTATATTAGTACAGTATAATCTCGCTAATCCGGACAATTACTTAGCCATAACATTATAAAATTTGCAGTCCCAAGGCATCATGGTTTCAGCATTCTATTAATTCTGTTTTTAAATCTGAAGCATAGAATACAAGCAACGAGAAGGCTCTCAAGTCCCTAAAAGTGCCTTAACAGTTTTGATCATGGTTTGATCTATACATTAATTCAGCAGCTATAAATTCAGAATAAATTAAAAGTACAGATGATAGAGGTATGCAAATAAGCGCAATGTGTTTATAGACTCTTCAATGAGAAGTAAATAGATGTCTGCATAAGAGCAAAATATCAGCAGGAAGATTCGTTAACTTCATATTAATCATGTGAGGAATATATTAGGACGACATAGCTGTTTCTATAACTAACCAAAGATTTTACTTACTTTTTTCCAACACATACAATTATTAATATATATTCACAAATACTAATCATATTTTTACTTTCTCTTTACAGGTAAGTTATATTGGCAAGCGATTAAGACTTAACTAAATATGTGTGCTATAAAAAAATAGAAAATATTTGAAATCGATTAACTCTGCACTCAGCTATTGGTAAGTTCAACAATGTTCAATGGCACTTTATTGCGTATATAAACAGATGAAAGCCCTATCGAGCTTTTAGTCGTCTGTATTTTCGTTATTTATAGAGAGTACTCCATGGTGCATCAAGCGTCATTTTAGCCCATTGTGCGGTGCCTACGAGTGAAGCCTATAAGTATGCAGCACATGATATTTCATTACTACAGTGGCAACGAGTAAATAATGCCCAGTCGAGCAGTCGAGCAACTGAGCAACTGAGCAACTGAGCATCTGAGCTGCCAGCAGGCGTCGACGGAAATGGTGCAATGCATAAATTTCCGCTGGGGGCAGGCAGTGAATGCTTTTGCACCCTTGGGCGCCCCTGCTTGCCAATGTGCTGGTATTTATTTATATTGCTAGGAAAATATGTATACGTCTTGCATTGTGACAGTCGACACACCTGCTGGAGATGGCGATGGCGATGGCGTTGGCGCAAAAGTTGGAGGCAGGAAAGCCCAGCCAAGCGGCAGATAAACAATCTCGGCAGCATCTGCTGCATTTGCTATAGACACTCACAGACGCTATTTTATCCATCAATTTTATGTGCTACTCAATCTTTTGCGCTGCTACAAAATGGCAATTGCATTACTTACACGCTCTGCCGCTATCGCTCTCCTCGCACCCAGATGCAGACACATTGTAGCTCCGCTATAGACACATCAAGTAATTGAATGCACTTGCAATACGCGCAGCGGGGTTATTTTAAGTGCAGGGCGTGACGATGATGTGGGATGTGGGATCTGGGATCTGGGATGTGGGGTCGACAACATGGGATGCCAGTGAAGGCATGAAGTGCTTTGATTTTGATTTTGATTCTGCTATTAACGCAAGTAAACTACTGGCGTCATTGACAGACACAATGGCTATTGTATGTGTTCTTCATTTTGCTTTCGCCTCAATTTCGTACAAGTAATTACCAATTAACAGCCAACTCACTTTGTCTAATTTTACAACATTTTGCTATTGCATTTTATTTTTTAAAATTAGCAGTATTTTCCATTAGTACTATTTTACATTTGAGTTACTGCCCATTGTAAATAAGTTAACAATTAATAGTTCATGATAAAGGAAGCAGAAAAAACATTACGCTATGACAACTCTGACCCGTTGGGACTATTTTATTGATAGTTTTATAGTTAATATTAAAGAGAGAAAATAACAGATTATTGTAGTAAGAAAATAAATGAGTCAAACGAGCTCAAATGAAAGTACTTTTTATAATTGCTACATTAGGTACAAAAGACTTCTTGTTTTGCGATAAACGTAACATTTTCTAGCAGACTATTTTTAACTATATACACAGTGGAATACATTTTGAGTCGGCACAACAATAACTTTTACGTTTGTTCTTTCGTTTCCTCTCAATTTTGTTTATTTCAATCAGTGTGAAACTGATTTACAGAACAGACTCCACCAGACACTGTGCACTGTTATTCAAACCGTATATAACTATGTATAATCTGGCCGTCTCTCCGCATGTCTGACTCTAACATTGTCTATTTGCTCAAGTGCTTTGACGCTCCGCCAACGACGAGTCTTGTGTCAATAGTTGGCACACATTGCAGGCATTTCATACGCCCCGTGCACCCGGCTCGCCTTGTTCTTGCCTGCTTTGCATACAATGAAAATTTTAAATTGAAAATTGCATTGCCAACTGCGACAGCGACAACAACAACGATGGCAGTTGAGCTGATTGACAATGCATGGGATTTGCATTTAATAATCGAACTATGTGCCCAGCTAGATGCTGCTCCTTGGCTATTAAGTCAGTCATATAATGCTCAGAAATCGTAAGCTGCTCCTGCCCCCTGCCCCCGTTGCCAGTTGCCAGTTGCCAGTTGCAAATCCATTTATTAAAGTTATACAGTAATTTATTTTCCATGCCCATTGCTGAGTATGTGCTTCACAGTTCTGCGAATATTTGCGTAATCGATTTTGTTGCTGCTGTTGCATTGTGGTTGCTTGCCAATGCAGCTCTTCCATTTTGTGTGTGCTGTGTGTGTGTGTGTATGTACGGGTGTGTGAGTGTGTGTGTGTAGTCCTTGCTGAGTGTGTGTTTATTTAGTACGGGTTTCTGTTTGATTGTTTACAATTTGGCCTAAACACAGTGGGTTGGATAAGTGATTCGAGTGGTAATAGAAATATTCGTGCATTTCCTGGCCAATACAATAACAAATATGTGCATAAGGTAATCAATTAATAGAAACTTACAAACCTTTTGTCAATGTTTAAGAATTTTAGTTTTTTTGTTTAGCAAATATATGGCAAATATTGAGCATGTGTATCGAATGTAAGTAAATAACAAAGGTTCTCATCGTTTTGCCAACTTTTTGCACAATTGTAACTCATATAGCAGCTAGAAGTTATTGTTGTTTATTTGGGTAAGAGACTGGGAGCAGAGAGTGGATGCAGTGTCATTTAGGCAAACTCAATCCAATTCGCAGTCAAGTATCTGCAGTTTGTACTATTTGAGTTTCGGCTTCGATTGCACTCTTTTTTCAAGCCATGTGTTAGGCAACGAATATTTGAATAATTCATGCAAGCCAATGCATAAGTCACTGGGCAAGTGGCCATTGGCCATTGCCCATTACCCATTGACCAGGACCAGTTGCAGCTTTGCTGATCCAAGCAAAATGTGATATCTGATTACACAAGAGCTAGTAACCCAATCAGCACACAGCACCAATAAATAACTCGCAAATACAACGAGATTAGTGGAAAGTGAGGCCAACTGGAAATACACTTATTAAAATAAAACTAAGAGGAAAAGCTATCTTCGACATTTAACAGATTCAACACAATTTCCAGCTCATTAAATAACAGTAATGTGCATATATGAGTAGATTTAACAGTCGACTTTTTACTATCGCAATTGGTGAGTAAAAAATGTACTCAATAAATTACAAAGAAGATTAACTACATTAGGTGGGATTGCTAATAATATTTATGTTTGCTATAAAAGCAATTTAATTCACATATCTACCAGAGTCATTTAATATACTAATCAAAATTCGTTTTTTTATTATGCTATAAATGTAGCTGAACTCGTTTTAGTTTGATGTATGATGGGCAAACCAAGTTTGTTTTATGTCGACTACTTCAACTGTCTTGTTGTTATTATAAATAAATCAGTAAATAAAAGAAATGTTAAGAATAAATGATTGATGATATGAATTTGTGTAGCAGTAGTTAATAATAAACTGGCTTAGGGAAATCATAAAGTCTAAAATGTTGGGTGTGCATTTAAATACAATATTGCTGATAGTTTGTAATTGTAATACTTTAAATTGAGTTCAAGGATGTTCCAGGATGTACAGTTGTGTGCAGAGAAAAAACACACTAAATAAATTTTATTTGTGGACAACATTTTAATTGCAATTGTTGTGCGAAAAAAGAATGGGAATGGGAATTTTCCATTACAATTTGGCGTATGCAAACGAATTTGCGCCCCGCTCCATGTCACTTAAATGCTAATGAATTTTTAATTTATTTTTTATTTTACGCTTTTGCCCTTTCAGCGTTAAAAAAAAGAATGTAATTTAAAATGCCGCAAGGTTACCAGGAGAAACAACAACCGCAAACACTTTCTCTCGCACAAATGTTGCAATTATAAGAGCATGTGCCTTTGCTATGGGATTAATTAGCTGTCATTTATTCATTTATTTGTTCAGTCCGCCTGTATTTGCACACAACATAGAATATGCCGATGCAAACATCAATGCGAAACATTAATCAAACAAAAGCCTCACCTATTGATCGGCCAGGTGCGCTAATTAAATCTCAATGAAGTGGAATCCCCAGCATATGTTTTTTATGGCAAGGGTTTTTTTTCAAAATAAATTTATACAAAGGCCAAGAGCGGTATTTATTGATTGTCAGGTCCATCAATCAATTATTCAATCACTATCATAACTCCGCACGTAATTAGTCAAACTGCGCATAAATCCGACAAAAAGCAGCCTTCATTCACAAATCTCAGCAAATTTATAGTCAAACTGTTTAAAGAGCCAGATGTTCGTCCAAGTTCTTGAGCAGCTGCTGCCAGCTCCTCTTCTAATAGATAATTTTGCAATCGCTGCTCTGCCTGTCAAGTCATTTGATTTAAATTTATGACCTCTTTTGCCGTGTCCAAGACACATGGCACAAAAAGTATTCTGGACATGGTAGATAAGAATGCGGAGAATTGAGCTGGGATTTTTGAGTGCCTGTGTGTGTGAGAGAGTATGTGAATACTTGGAAACTATTTATATATGTGTATTATAAACTGTTAGTTCAACAACATCAGACTCTAGTTATGTAACAGTGGCTATATATTTGTATTCCAAGTACTTTGCACATAGGATCGAGTATAGACAACAATCATTTCTTATTATGCTATAAATTTGATAAGAAATCTATTGAGTTCTTGACAAATCGAATTAAGAATATTTTAGTATTATTACCATTTGAACCATTTGAAGATTTTATACTCTTTTCGAACCTTTAGACAATTTTCACTCTGCCAACTGCAGCACTTTCATATGCCGTAAAAATTCTTTTTATCGCGTGGCATATATATTTTTGTTCTAAGAATATTTAATTTATTTCCAGTTGTATGGCAGCTATAAGATATAGTGGTCCGATCCAGCCGGATCCGACCAATGTGCTGTCCCTTTGAATATTAAGTCTCTGTGCAAAGTTTTATCACTATAGCTCAAAAACTGAGAGACTAGTTTGCATACATACAGACAGACAGACAGACGGACATGGCTAGATCAATATGTTTTGTCATTCTAAGCATACTCCGACGCTTCCTTCTATGCGTCACACACTTCATCACAAACTCAATATACTATTTTCTTCGAAAAGAGTATAACAAGTATTTAGTGATTTAACAATAAAATTCTAACTCGGTGCTTATGAAATTCAATTTTATATCGATATGCATTTTGTATGAATTGCGATGGCAGCTGGCGAGAATTTTCTATGCCACTGAGTAGCCGTAGTGCCCATTTGGAGTCGGCGCCATTTTGTAAGTGTGTCAACTTCCGCTGGCAGCGTTGCCAGCGAGCAAATGCAGTTTAGTGTTAAGTGTCTCACCCGAGCCAGTGACAGCGATAATCAATAAAGTGCCGGCAAGCCGCGTGCACTTTTTACCACAGTTTATGTTTAACTATTAACAGGATACTCGGCTTCCGTAATGAAGCAGCTGCCGCCATCGGTAAACGGGCAACGGGTGACGGTGTCGTTTGTGTTGGTTTTGCTGTTGCTGTTGCTGTTCTCACAGTCGTTGGTGCACAAAAAGCGGGTCACAGCCGACAAGAAAGCAGCACAATACACATATATATATACGTACTATATAGACAGACACACAGGACACGGTGTATGGCGGTGCAATGCCCTGGCCGCCGAGCAGAAAAATGTGAAGTGAAAATCGACACTCAATATTAGCAGCGTTTATGAGCTATGCACGAGTTACGAGTTACGACTACCAAAGCAGCAGTTGCAGCAGCAGCAGCCTGTGGCAGTAGGAAACCGCAGTCCTGCGCCCCACAAGCTGCAATTTGACCCGATTTAATAAACGCCCAATTGGCGAAGTATGTTGCATAAATGCGAAATTGATGAAGCGTCACTAAGCCAGGATTGCAGTTTAAGAGCAAGGAGCGTCTGCAACTGCTACAGTTTTGCTTCCGCTTCCGTCACCGAAATTGACACAGAAATACACACACAAGCACATTAATCATAATCAACAATGCGACCGGTGCCAAGTGAAGCATGTGCGAGCAATACAGATAGATAGGTAGAAAGAAAGAGAGAGAGGAGTTGCTGTGCAGTGAAGCCTTTTCGTTAGTACATTAATTAACTCGTAAATCTTTTGTGCATATCAAAAGACACAAATTGCTGCTGGCAGGAGCAGCAGTCCAGCTGCTCCAGCAGTCGGGACAGGATCGGGCAGCATCGACAGGAGCTGGCAAATGTGTGGCACGTGGACTGCCTCCTACGTGGCTCAGCGCATCCACATACGTAAGTGTGGCCAATTATTTGTGTTGAAGTCTCTGACGATGTTAGAATTCTTTTTTTGGTTATGCCATTTTGATTAATGTAGACACACCTCTGAAATATATTTTGACGTGCCTTACCAGCTAGCAGCCAGCTACCAGCTACCAGCTACCAGCTGCCAGTTGCCAGCTTCCTGTGTCTAGGGCATTGTTTTGGTATTAGTTTGTCTATATATCAAAGCTGGCAAAAGCCATTTCAACAGCCTGCCCTGTTTTGCTTTATGATGCTGAAGCTCTACTGGGACCATCAATTTGATTTTTGACAGTCTGCCGATTGTGCGGGAGTGAAAAACGGGAACACTTGTAGCCCACAAGTATCAGGATGCTGAAACATTGAAATCGAGTGGAGCTGACTCAGCACTCCTTCATTATGTATATACATCAATATTCAATAGCTGTTCTCATCGTTGCAAGCATTTAATTATTGAAAGTTTTGTAAAGCATTTGAACTTGCTGATTTTGCAATATATTTAAAGTTGAGAAAAAATATAGCAGTGATACATACGCTGAAATGGAAATTAAATGACCAAGAATTTGTGTACAACATAAATAATACAGTTGTTACTAATATATATGCACTTATTTTGTTTAGTAAACAAGCTAATTTCAAAATTCGTATGCAATTAAGCTAAAGTTAATATGAAATTTAAAAATATCCGATTTATGGATTTAGTGCATTTCGAAGTCAGAACTATCAAATGACAACTATTCAATAGTCAATTAGTTTTAGCTCAATTTCTCATGAAATGTTTCCAATGTTATTAAATTCAAGGAGATTATATTTGCATTGGGTAATTCAATTTGTATTTTATATTCAATTCATGCGACTGTTCTCATTTGCAAGCCATAAAGCCGAAGTGACAATCGTTGTAGCTGGCATTATAGTCCTGTCATTTAACGGTATCTGCGATCTCCCTGAACGATTCAAGTCGACCTGCTGCAAGCTTTTGCTGCTCGTTAAGCAAAGTGCAAGCGACGCTGCAATAACTTTTAAGTTGATGCGCATTTGTTGGCTGCGTTTCTCTAGTGAATTAGATTTAAGTACAGCCATCGCTATCGAGAAGGGGAGCCTGCACTCTGACATTTGCAAATATGACTTGGCTGATGTTGCAAATTTGTCAGCCAACCTGCTCCTGCTGCTGCTGCTGCTGCTCGTCCTGCAGGTGTGTTTATAAAATGATGTGTGTTGATTTTAAGACTTTGCAGGTTGTTGCTGTTGCTTTTGCATTTGCTGTTGCTGTTGCTTTTGCTTTTCCTGTTCCTGTCTCAGGGTGTTATGTATACGCTTAGCACTTTGCAGTTAGTGCATCATTTGTATGCATACTGTATAAATGGCAACAAGCATTAAATTTTCGACTGATGTCTTCTTAAATTGGATTGTACTAAAGTTGTTGTTGTTGTTGTTGTTGGCAGTCGGGGCAGCAAAGTGACATCAAAGCACGTTAGACACTTGTGCGGTTTTTACATTGTCTGGCCCACCGCTCTTAGCTGCCAACTATGCCATGGCATGTGTATGTGCTGTGTGTTGTGTGTGTGTGTGTGTGTGTGTGTGTGCGTATAGTGTGTATGCATATCATCATGATTATAATCAGCGAGCGCAGGGGCACTTAGCGCCTGTAATGTTGCTGCCTCTGGCACTTTTGTCGGCTTGCTGCACATCAAAGGCGCCGCGTAATGAGCAGCACACGCCAACATACTCCTCGGGCTCTCACATCCCCTTGCCTGCTCTGCTGCCTCGCACCAGCGCCAGCATCGTCTCTACTAGAGCAAATTGACTTTGTCTGTGTATTTTTGACACCTGCGGCAATTCGTTTTCATGCCCATGCCCATGCCCATGCCCATGCCCATGCCTATGCCCATGCCTATGCCCATGCCTGCTCCGGCCGCATCGCCCTTCTGCCTTTTGCATCAAAGATCATTTAAAGCGAGCCCAAAACTAGTTCATGGATAACAGCAGCAGTGGGCCGGCTGGGAGGCAGTGGGGGCTCTGGCCTGGCAACCTACATATTTTCAGTCATGGTTTTTTGGGGCATCGCTAGTGTTTTGCTTTTTGGCATGCTGATTCGTAGCCGCAAGTCTCAAAATTCTTCAGTTGCGACGTTGCACAGCCAGCGAATTTTTGGGCCAGCACAAAATACACAGAAAAAAGAAGCAGCTTGCAGCTTCATCGCTGCCCCCAGAAAGTATGCCACATATTTCGCATAGTGAATGAAGTATTTTTTTGCAACATCGCTTGGCACACGATGCGATTTCACTATCCTAAGTAAGTTCTGATTGTCTTTCTGTAGATTCATATAAATCAATGCACTTAAAATGTATTGAATTACAAAAAAGTTTTATTTCCGTTTCCCGTTTGATGAATTATTTAGTTGATTTATTTTGCTAAATATTTGCAAATTTGGGACTTTGTGACTTTATAATTGAACATTTTTGTTTAATTCATGCATCACCAATGGGATTTTTTTTTGAATGTATAATAAACTACAATTTATATATGATACCCAACAGATGTATTTTAGAGATTGCTTTGGGAACTTCCGTCCCAATTCCGCTGCCAATGAAAAATGTTGTCTCTTCTAATATAAAAACACGTAAATGAACTTTATTCATTTTTATTAACTTATATGTGTAACAAGCAGAGCAATTGTTGGATTGTTGGTGCCAAATCGAAATCTGTCGATAACTTTTGAGCGGGACGAGTTATCGATAAAATAAAACAAACTTGATCTGAATGGGAATACGATAACTTTTATTCCAAATATGAAGCTTCTAGCTGTTGTAGTCTGTGATATCAGCGTGCTCATACAGACGGACAGACAGACAGACAGACAAACATGGCTAGATTATCTTGGCTATTATGCCTTGTATATATTTTTACATAACTTCATAGCATCCTTTTATCCATTTCAATCCAAATGCTTACCTTAAAATTTTATAAATTTAGTCAGCCATTTGTGTATGTTCATCCTGTATATATACACGTATACGTTTACATAAGTAAATATATGAGCACTCACGATAGGAGCCGCTTCCTTGTTTTATACTTCATGATGGCTAGCAATATAAGGCCCACAAACTGCCGCTTGTTATTCGGCTTACGTGGCGTATGCAAAATAGATGTCAACTGACAATTTCCATATCTACGGTAGGCGGTAACTTTTGGTGTCACTTTTAACAACAATTCATGTTTTCGTAATTCTGTTATTTAATTTGCACCTAGGGCTATTTAATTCAGAGGCATTTGTAGCTTTTTGCGTGGGTCTGTGATTTTGATGTCCTTGCGACCTGTCACTGTGCGTGAATTCCACAGTTCGCCTGCTCTTTTGGCGTTGCTCATGTAAATGTCATTGCATAAGCATAATTAACTTGGTATGGAACTTTTTTACGGCCACGTAAAAGTGCTCATGGGCTTTCTGCCCGTGGCCGATTGAGGTTGGAGTCACATTTACTCGAAAGTTTTCCCATAAAGCCGCTGGCTCAACAACAAGAACAACAAAACACAGATTGAACCCCCCCACCAGGAAACAAACAACACAGGTGAACAAAACTGTTGCATAGTTAGGTGGCACACACCTGCCACAACTGGCAATTGGCATTTGTGCGGCTTGTGTTGTGTTGTGTGCAACAGTTTGGCATTTGTATGCTTATTGATAAGTCAGCAGCATAATACAAGTGCCAAATGCTTTCAATTTCACCAACTGCAACGTTTTCAATTGTGCGACGGGCCATAAGTGAGATGCATCAGCAGGCAACATGCTCAACACCAACCACAGCCCCCAACATGAAGCCCTATGCCCACGCCCATGCCCCATTCTTTAGCCACAGCCATATCAATTGTGCTTTGGCTCCCCCGCTGTGCGTCGTCTGTGTGTTGAGATATATATATATATATATATATATATATATATATATATGGTTACAGTTACAATGTCAGCGTTTAAAGCTCAATTGGTTTAAGTGGCAGCGCATTTGAGCTTTCAGCTGAGGGTAGCTATGGTAGTTTGAAGCCCCCGCCCCCCTTTTGCCAGAGTGTGCAGCTATCAAATTAACCACAAAAATGTGCACTTGAGCGGAACAACCAGAACTTAGAAATCATACCGAAATCTCCGAATGATGAGCGAGCGACTAATGAAGCATTTACTCTACTCCACTTTCACACACATAATCTGTATTTGAATTCCCGCAGCCCCAATTGAGCTTTTGTATTAAGCGGCTTTGTTGGAATTTTAATTGATTAATGACGACTGTTCCTTTTGGAGTGCTAACTAGTTTTTTTTTCTAGTGGATTAACGCTGCTCATGTGCATTTAATGTTGTATTTTACCCAATTAATTGTAAATTCCAAAAGCCACACACAAAAGATGCTAATATAGCAAAATATTAGTTTACTCTTGCTGAAGGTATTATAAATTTCTCATGAAATGTGTAACATATTTGTCTGAGTCAATAATGATAGAAACTACCTAGCTATTAGCTGCTTAACTACTCTTCTATCTAACTCTGACTCTCTCTCTCTCTCTTTCACTGACAACCCTTTTGGGTACCACTTAGTGCAAGTTGGTGGCCTTTCGCTTGCCCCGTCTACTCGCTAGTAGTACCTGCTTACGTAAATAGTCCACTGAGTGCAGCAGGCAATAAATGCTAATATTTTATTTAAAACACTGTGCTGAGAGCATATGTACTACGTGCACCTGACACTCGAAGCGCAGCGAACAGCCCCGCCCCCTCCTCGCACTTTACTTTACATATGGCAAAGTATACTACACATTTTACATGGCAAATGCGTTTTGCGTTCTCGGCGAAAATTAGCCTTGTGTGTGCTTCTGGTGCTGAAAGATTGAAGCACTTGATATTAAATATTGCGCATACGCGACGTTGAGCGTCTGTGTAATGCAATGCAATTTACGCATATTTGCACATCATTTACCGTAACGACTCAAATGCCTTGCCTTGCCTTGCCTTGCAGTGGGCGTGGCCATTAAGCGGCTTTTCTATATGATTGCCCCAACTGCGCATCGACTGCTGTTGCTGCTGCTGCTGCTTTTGCTGTTGGCCAACTTGAAGGCTGTGCTGTTCAATTGACGCTTGCGAGCCAACATCTTGATGTTTGGACTGATTTGCAAACCCTTTTGGTGCCGCACAAGGCGGACCAAAGTTTGACGTTTACTTTTATTTATGCAAAAATAATTTCAAGTGTTTCGCATACTTTTTGACATTCGCTTTTAAACGCGCGCAATTCCATAACCTCAGTCGGGCCACGGGCCACAGGCGCGCATGCCACGCCCATTTCACTACCTCTCGCTACTCTCGCTCTTCGAACTAAGAATCTAATAAAACTTTTGCCACTTACCTGCCAGCAGCAGCAGCAGCAGCAGCAGCCGCAGCAACAACAACGACAAGGTTGAGAAGGAACAACACGGTTGCTTATTTGCTTATCATATGCAAATTTGCATGTTTCAAGCTGAAGTTTTCCTTTAGCAGGCAAACGGGTAGCGAAAAAATGAAAACCCCAAAGAATGTTTAACAAGCTACCAAAGGGGGCTACCGAGCACAAAGTTCAAATAACAAAATTTCTGCTTTTACTCCTACATATATACATAAGAGGCGAGGCTGGCATTTCAACCAACCCAGCCCAACCCAACCCAACCCTCTCTCCCAACTCCAGCCCACAGTTAGCCCCTGGGCACGTCTCTACATGTACAAGTAAATATTCATAAGGATAAATATATGTTTGTGTATATACGTGTGTGTGTGTGTGTGTGTGTTTGTATGTGGCTGTGATTATACACACAATACTCTCTCTCTTGATCTGTATGCTAGTTTGCCTCGGGCCGTGTACTCGAAATAAACTCGTCAGAAATGTACCCATCATTTGCCTACAAATAAATTGTTATAGTGTATTATCATTATCGCACGAACTGAATAGCCAGTTATTAGCATAGAAAATAATATTTCATTTTATTGCTCATATACAAATTTGAAAACGCTACATGTTTCCCAAAGACATTTGCATAATTTACGGTCCACATAATGGCAGACCAATTACACGAGGCGTGAAATTGAAAAGGGTCAAGAGCAAACTTGATGACCAACTGACAGAAAACAATAATAGTTATTATAGAACGAAGAGCGCACAGCTTTTCTCTTGCAGACTGTTTGCTTGTGCATTTTAATGCATTTTGCGTACATAACCATATTAAATTTAACTTATCATTCGAGCGATGAAATATTTATGATATACTAGTTCGAAAATGCAAAAGCCCAGTATTGAATTTGGGATAGCCCGTATATTTTTGATGATAATTGTCGTAATTGTTGCTCCTTCTGGAACTCTGTAAATCTATTTTATTAGCATGTTCTAGCTACATACAAATTGGTCCAAAAGAAAACAGCTATTTAGGAAAAGTCAGTTTTTGAGTTACTTTGAAAAACAACTGCGCTGAAGCAATATCTATCAGTTTTATGTATATCCGCAGTCAATTCTTTCAAACTGCAATTCAGCTTCTTCGAAATAATTCAAATTGAGACTTTGCTGTACCAAAGTGCCACCAGCTGCTGGCTAAATTACTGAAAGGAGCTCAAAAAGAGAAGCGAACACTAAAAAATAGCAACATTACATTCCAAACGTTGAGCCTGTTCATCTGGGCTCTCCAAAATGGAAGCAGACATCCCGACACATGTGCGAAGATTTAAATCCCAACGACTTAACGGCCTTTGTTGCCTCTCTTTCACACATGTTGCGCTGCCTGAAATTCAATTACAACTGCAACTTGCGGCAACGCAATTACAAAAAAACAATGCAAAAAATTGGAAGCTGCCATCGCGGCCATGTTAATATATCAGTCGAAAAAGTATGCAACAGGGGAAAAAAGAAGAAAGAGCCCAAGCGCGCATGCAAAACAAATAACAGGGAAATGAAAAACGAGCTCAACTGGAAAATTGCATGGCTCACCAAAAAGCATACACACACACACACACACACACACACACACATATATTCACACAGATAAATTCAACAAGCGGAAGTGAGAGCGCCACCAACGTCATTTCCGGAATTGCTGTGTCTCGTTTGTGTTGTTGTTACTGCTGCTATTGTTGTGTTTGTCAAGATGCCTACTTAAAAATGTACTGCACTTTTGAAGTGCAAATAAACAAACAAAAGTATCTGCAGCAACAGGAACAGCAATAGCATCTGTCACTACAACAGCACAAGCAGTCTGTATGTACGAAACTTACATCAAATATTTACCACGATGAAAGACATTTTCATTTTGCAAAACCAGAAAACAACAAGACTAGCTCATTACAAACAAATAAACGGCCTGTCAAGAAACGACAGACAGCCGGACATGGCCAGATCAATTTGTTTTGTCATTCTAAGCATACTAGAGGTAACTGATTCGCGTCTTATTCGCAGATATATCTCTACACATGCTTTTTATACTCTTTCCGAAGAAAATAGTGTGGAAAAACCATGAACAAATTGGTCTGGAGTTTCAAAATCGGTTCAGTTTTGGCACAGTTATGACAGTTTAAAGTCATCAAAGGGCATTTCTAGGGTAACAAAAATCCCTTAACATTGTATGGTTTACATATATCATTTGTGGGGTCCTAACGCGATTCATCATGCCTCGCAAATTTCGTATTTTTGTGAGGTATACCAAATACCAAACAAAATTGATAACCAGTCAGCAAATATTATTGCGCATACGCCGCGTTGACAATATCAAATGAAAGCGAATCACGAAAATTGTGTGCGCCAAAATAAATAAATAATAAATAAATATAAATATATATATAAATGGTTATATGAGAATGTAAATGAAATAATCTGGCAACTAAAAGGCGTATAAATAGCTGTCGAATGACATTCATTTTCTGTTGTTCTCCTTTATAGCAGCCATTTTGTTGTCGCCCGTCACATGTACGTGTGTGTGTGTGTGTGTGTGTGTGTGTGTGTGTGTGTGTGTGTGTGTGTGTGTGTGTATGTATGTATGTTGTGTTGACGCTGTCGGTTGTGCGTTGTTGTTTTTGTTTGGTCTTTTTTTTTGTATATTTGGTTATTGCGGTCACTGACACGTGTACGTGTCACTTCAGACATAAGCGCTGAATTATGCAGACAAGATGGTCGGCCAAATTTGATTTGATTTATCGCTGGGTGTGGATTTTTCCAAGCGGCTGAGGTAGCGACAATGTCAAATCAATGGCATCAAATTACAAACCATTATCATAAAATTAGCATAATTAATTTCGCACCTTAGCACGATACGCGAGTTGATTAATTTGATTAGTCAGATCTCTGGCGGTGATGTGGGTGTAAATGTAAGCAACTCCATTTGCAATTTCCCTGCACGTATACAAACCGCATACATACACAAAACGGAGATTAATACTGCGACAAACTTGGGTAGAGCTAAAGTTTACAAAAGCTTGCTGTTTTATACATATATTTAGGTACTTCGAACATCTAGTTGCTCTTGAGCAAAACTTTTTTGCTAAACAAAAACTTGTGTTGAGCTCAAATTGAAACTTGTGCTGTTCACTTTTTTCAGTTTTGCTTGAAATGTATTTACTAGCAGGAGAATTGTAAATTATATTTGTATTGTATGAATTGTTAGCAACTCCTTCATTTGCCTATGAAATATTAAAATATAATTCGATTTCATGCTAAGTTTATTTAAATCGCTGACAAATATTAAAATGTTCCGAAACAAGCTTTGTGGACGCTTTTGCTACAACGGTTTCAGTAATGATGACAATTGCAGTCAGTTGCAAACATCTTAATACTTCAAATATATATATAAATATTATCTGTTATTTTTTTTCACATTCGTACATTTGGACAGACAGGAAATCTAGCGCAAACGTTGATCGAAATCCAAATCAGTTTAGTTTCACACAACAATACAATAACTGCTGGCTGTCAGACATTTTTGTAATGGTTTTTACGCACACACAAATTTGAGTATATATATGCACATGTATATAAACTGTCATGCTGGCCAATTACCAGAATCAATAACAACAAAAATAACCACACTCTGTTCTGTGCTTGATATTTGTTATTATTATTATTATTATTTTTATTTTTTAGAACTAACATGTCAGCATTTCTGTCATATTCTATGAATTTGGGAGTCAACAAACAAAATAAAAAAACGTTGCGCACTTTTGATAATTGGCTGCACAGTACAGCCAGGATATAAGGACACGCAGACAGACAGACTGTCGCACAAAAAGAGAAAACAGCAACATCATGTACTCGGAACGCATAAAAGAAATGAACATAATTGCTTGTTTGTGCTTAATGTACCCTAACATTGCAGCACTTGGGCTTGTCAGTTAGTATAATGTAAAGTTTTGCACAAAATGCACTGACTACAGAAGCGGCGAAGTATGCAAAGAGCCGTGTTTGGAGTGTGCGTCGCACCATGGGCTAAATCTGCTCTTTATGCAGCGAAAATTGGCTCTTAGCTGGAGTGAAGTTCAGCTCATTCACTCCAAACATAACTTCAACTGGAAGTTTTTATGTTTGCTGCACATACGTTTTTATTTTTTTATTTTTAAAACCACCCAAAAGTGTTTCGGACCAACAAAGGATACATGTATTTAACCATATTTAACAGCCTTTGAATACGCTAATATTTCTACAATTTAATATAGAATTTCCAATATTTATAAAATCTGGCAATATAACTAAAAGTATTAAGAAAACAGTTATTTAAGAAATTTTGTATACAGCTGAAAAATACAAGAAAATTTATTTCTTCATCTCTTTGTTATATAAAAAATTAGCTCTATGAATATCCTTTATGTTTTGAATAATATTCGATTTTATTTTAATAAATTGCAATTTTATCCCATATTGCGTCGCTGTTTGTGTGGGAGTGGAAGGACAATTTCAGACTCTAGATTATGTCCCTCAACAGCAGAGCGGAACAATAACAAAAATTGCAAGCGGCACAAAGTGCAAGTGCAGAAAGACAAGCGTACGAAAGGACACCAGATATGCAACCAACACATGCACACTTCTCTTATGTATGTATGCATGTAGGTGTGCGTGTGTGTGTGTGTGTTAGCTGCATATCTTGGGCAGTCTTGAGTGTTTGAGCCAAAGATTAAATGGTGTTTATGGCTGCACCGGAGCAGCTCTGTGCGCATTTGGCGCTGTCTCTGTAATACTTTTGACACTTTTGCAAAATTTATGAGTGCAAACATTTTCACAAACACACACACACACATACACATATATACAGCCATGCCTAGAAGCTTTGCAGCGCACAGAATATATTCGAAAAATAAATAAATAAACACAATGTATTTGTAATGCAAATGCAGTGCAATCATAACTTATTTCTGATTCTGTATGCAATTTCTGTTTGCGTCTTTCCTTACAGGGTTGGACCTGGCCTAAGATGGGTAGCGTGCTCTTTGCAGCTGTCTTCATAGCACTACACTTTGCCACCGGCGGCCTGGCCAACCCAGATGCTAAGCGTCTGTACGACGATTTGCTGAGCAACTACAATCGCCTCATACGCCCCGTGGGCAACAACTCAGATCGTCTGACGGTCAAAATGGGTCTAAAGCTGTCACAGTTGATCGATGTGGTAAGTACAATTCCATAAATTATTTCAAACATATCGCATATAATTAATCAAAATTTCTAGTGGCCAAAAACTTCTGAAAAACTTCTATTGCTGCTTTAAGCACAATTTGCTGCTGGCTAACCGAACTAACATTAATTTGTTGTTAATGATGATGGCGTTCAGTTTAGCTGTCAGTTCTTTGACAACTGAGCTGCTTGACTGCCTATCAAATGACAATCAAAGCCGATTAATTTCCAAAGCCAACAGCGCCGGTAAGCGGGCAAATGGCATTTGTATAAGCCGCAGCAAAGTATCGTCAGCGTAATTAATAACTGTTTACCAAACGCTTAAAAGGCAGTCTAACTAAGCCAGAGCACTGTTTACACTGCCCCAGCCCAGCCCATCCAGTCTCCCAGTGTCCCAGTCTGCTAGACAACATTGTTTGCATAATAAATCAATGGGATTTGTGTTTCACAGTACATCGACTGATGATTGCTTTGTTGATTAAGTCAGCAAATGCAGTTGGGACCAGTTGCACACGCCTCAATCAAGGCAGCTGAAAATTGCGCAATCTATATGAGAAGCCATTGCCCGAACGCAATTGTGCTAAAGACAAAAAACTACAATTGCCAGCAGAGTCAAAAACAGCAATACAGCAGCAGGAGCAGAGCCAGGAGCAGGAGCAGGAGCAGGAGCAGGCCACAATCTTCTGCTCGGTTTGGATGCACATGACAACCGGAAATGGGAAACCGGCTAACAGTTACGTGTGCTGTGTTGGCCACACAGTTGCTATGCTTTACAGCTCCCTCCTGCATTTGGCCTCATGCTTCCTGCTGCCTTTAGCTCCTTTTTTGCTGTTATAAATCACGCGCTAAGCACCAAGACCACTAAAAGGCATGCCAAACAGCAGTCAGTAGCAGCAGCAGCAGCACCAGCAGCAGCAGCAGTCATACCAATGCACATTGGGCTACGGTCTCTCAATACTTGTCCAAATCCAAACTTTCATTGCTTTAGGGGGCAATCTTAAGACGCAAAAATTTCAAAACCTTCTTGTTAAAAGTTTCTTTTAAGAAGTTTCTGCCAACAGTCTTTATCGATTTGGCGCACGTGCTTGCGAAAAAAAGCTCAAGCGTAGTCTTTATGCCAATTCTAATTTGGGTTAGATTGCTGTGACTGAGACGAAGTTTCCGCCGTGCCTCACTTATGAGATGTGATATCTTTGATAAATTGTTTGAAGAGCAATTAATTAGTTAAATTACATATTATCTAACGTGTAGAACAAAAGAAATATTTTAATTTAAACTATTTTTATTTTCAAAAAGATTTTTGTTATTACTGTATTAATATCTTTTTTATGTTATAAAGTTTACTATGTCGAAGCACTGTGCATCGGACATAAGGTGCTTATAAGAGAAATTGCTAGTATGTGTGTGTGTGTGTGTGCGTGTGTTTGGCACACAAAGTAATATTGCACATACGCTCTGTGTGCTGGACTGGCCAGCTTGAACTATGCGCAGAATTTCTTTTATTGCAGCAGTTCACTGCTCACTTTTTGTTGTTGTTGAATAGCTTATTGTTGTTGTTGCTATTGCTGTTGCTGAAATGTACGTGTTGCCTGCTTTCCTTACTGCCGCACAATTCCTTGTAAGTGCCATCGAGCGAAATCACGGCATTTTGTTTACTCGATTTTTGGTTCAATTGAAAATCGCAATCATCGGCTACTGAATCGGCTACATGAACACACATACACATACATATGCACATATGCTTATACTATATACCAAATCACAAGCCAATTGGGGGTTAGTTGGAATTTTTAATTTCACTGGACCTGCAAGCCTGTAAGAAGCTTTGCTTGCTTATTACTAGGAAAGCAGCTGTTCACTCAGGTGAATTATGAATGGATGGAAGAGATACATGGAGAGTCTAAGAGCAGAGCAGAGCAGAGCAAACTGGTTGGAGCTGGTCCTAATTGTTGGTTGCTATGTGTCCGAAACGCAATCATATGTATGAAAGCTGCAAGTCATAAATTTGAAATCTCGAGAGAGCATTTCAGTTAGATGCAAAGATGGATGGCCAGCAGAGCGAACATAATACATATGTGGAAATTCTATTTGAATATTGCAAAGTTAGCTCGAAACTCCACTAAGCATAGCTGCTGTATTTTGCCCCTTATTCAATCCATTATAATACTCAGAGTTACAATTACGACTGCAGCACTTTGCTGGCTTTATTCAATGCTTATTTCGTCAGAGCTGAAAAGGCTTCTTTTTTTATAGTGCAGCTTTGCTGTGTAATTGCAAACTTTATTTACGGCAAACAGGAGATTCGATTTAAATTGTAAGCAAGCCCTAAGACGAGAACGTGCCTGTATCCTTGGACCGGCCCGAGTGGCCACAGGCGCAAAATGCAAATGCAACTGCAACGGCAACGGCAATGGCAACGGCAGAATGCTTAAAGCTTGGGCTTAAGCAATTTAAGCACTGTATATCCTGCATCCTGTTCGGGTGCAATGCAACCGGCAGCCGTAGCTCTAAGTGTGAATAAGCAAGCAGCCGCAACAGCAACGGCAATAACAACTACACCAATTACATGGCAGCAAACCCAGTTAGGCAGCAGGCAGCAGGCAGTAGGTGTGAACCTCCATGGACATGGACATGGGAGACTGGCAGACGGACAGACGGACGGACAGGCAGACAGCCGATGTGGCTGTTGCTGTTGTTGTTGCTGTTGCTACTGCTGCTGCGGATGTCGCACATAAAGCATAAAGGATACGCGCCACGCTTGCCGTCCTCCCACTGCAATATCATCTCTTCCTTATGCCGCCGTCTTTGTGCCTAGGTCTTGGCTTTGTCGTTTTATTGCCGGCTTTCCGCGTTGCCCGCACCTAATGACCTTTTAGACGCTCAGGCGCTCTCAGACGTTTAGCTGGGCGCTGGAGCTGGCAACTGGCAACTGGCAACTCGCAACGGGGCACTGAGCGGGTGATTAGTGGTTCCTGCACCATCCAGCCCACACACCACACACAGTTCACAGTCCACACTCTCGCATCGCTGGCAAAATCCATTAACACTGCGTGTCCCAACATATTGCTCTAGCTCTAGCTCCTAGCTGCGCTTCTGGTTCTATCTATCTATCTATGGCTGTCTCAGCGGAAAACGCGTTACGGCGCATCATTATCATTTTGTCGTTAATTACATTTTTCAACGCTTAAGTGATTTATTCCGCAATTTTATCGTTTTCTAATTTTTTTCCATTGAGTCAGTCCTGTGCCGCCTGCTGCCTGCCGCCAACGTATTTACGCGTAATGAGTTGCTTTGCCGCATGCCACCTAAATAAATATGAAAGGGAAGCAACACCAGCCATAAATATAATGAGAGCAACTGCCAACGTGCTTCAGTCTATGTATGTGTGTGTATATCCTGAAAGGGGAAGTCTGGAGTCTCAATTGGAAGGAGGCAGTTGTGTGTGTGTGTGTGCGTGAGTGTGTGTGTGTGTTGTCGTGCGTGCATCTGTTAAGACACAAATTAGAGCACTTTGCCACAGCATGTTGCTGATATGCTTGAATTATGTGAATGCAAACAAAAAATGTATAACATCAATTATTTGCTGTGTTCTTTAGTTAGATTTAACGCCCTCTCGGATGTAAGCACTAAAGAGAAAAGATTTAAATCATGCATAGATGTCTGAAGCAGTCGTACCTCATTTAATATATATATTTAAAATACTTGTTTTTATTGTAAAAACAATTTAATGATAATCCAATAGTCTGATTTACTAAAAGTATTACCTAATAGTTCGATATCCAATTACGTAATTTAATGCGGAACTGCCGAGCTGGTTGACATTGTAGTCAGTATATCTTGTCTTTTCTGCTTTTATAGTTGAGCTAACTTTTAATCCACTTCGCGGCCTCAACTTTATGCTTGTTTAGCTGCTCTTAACTTTAATTGCATCAGCTACCCAGATCCAATCCCCATTTCGCTCTGCTCTCACACTGACTATCTCACCATTCAGCGCTACATAAATTGATTAAAACTCAATGATGCTTTAAGAATAAAGTCTCCAAGAGCGAATGCGACTCAGACTGCGACTGCGACTGCGACTGTTTCTTATTGCTGCAGCTCACTTCAAACTAACCAGCTGCAGTGCCATTTAACCGAGCGCATGCCATGGGCAACCACTCGACAGCCACCGACAGCTCGTCAGCTCCACAACCCCAACAGCCCCAACAGCCCCAACATCCCCAACATCCCCAACAGGCCCCAAAAGCTCCCCATTCAGCTTGGCAAATTTCAAACGCATTTGTTAACCGACACCAGAAGCAGTTCACTTGTTCAGCTCACTACAAAAACGATTTTCAATTTGATGGCCCCCACTCAATGCTCAAGCTGCCACAAATGCTGAGAACCTGCATCAACCCACATCCGCAAAACCAACCTTATACCCTATGTTTATGGGTTAGACGAGTTGCAGTCTTACCGTTGTTTGCATGAAGCTACAATAGTATTGTTAGTTTTACATCAATCTGTGAGAAAAAAACTGTATTCAAATAATAAAGATTTCACATTTAAATGTATTTTTATTTTCAAAAGCTTATGCAGTATCGATTGTTGTTTGGTTAAATGTTCATAAATTGTAAGCAATAGAAACATTACAAGTGTGAGTGTATTTTATTGAAGACAGACATAAGAGTACTTGGCAGTGTGGTCTAACTTTAAGATGCCAATGCTCAATATTTTTATAAATTGAATTCTTTGCTGCAATCGCAACTAACAACTGTGTTCTTTTTCCATTTATTTTCGTTGCAGAATTTAAAAAATCAAATTATGACTACCAATGTGTGGGTGGAGCAGGTAAGTCCAACTTATATACATATATAAAGATAAAGATATTCCTATTATTTGTTGGTTACTTTTAAGGCTTTTCGGAGGGTTAGTGAGTTTTGGGATTCGGCTGCTGGCTGCTGGGAAAGTCCCTAACATGAATACACCATTTGCACGCTTCGCTGCAGCCAAATGCCGAATAATTTTGCTGGCCAATCCTCGCGTTTCGCATAATGCCAATTTGTGACCAGCACTTGGCTCGGCGATTGAAAGCGTTGGTTTGGACTCGGCCAAGTGGCCACTCTGCTGCAGCTGTTCCTATATATGGGCATTCGCTTTGCACTAATGCGACGGCCAGTTGGACCAACAACCCAAAAAAGAAGACTCTATATATATATATATCTATTGTCTGAACTAAGAGTTTTTGTCGAGCTGCTTTTAAGCACTCGAATAGAGCAGCATTAAAGTTTTTGCATAAAATATGCATACAAATCCCCTGCACAAATTGCAGTCAATAGCTCTTGAAAGCTTATGCCAAGTTTCTGGTTACCCAATTGACAAAACAAAAGCAAACCCCTAAATTACATATAAATTATGCATCACATCTGTTTCGCTCCGTGTGTGTTTGAATTCCAAAATTGTGCATGAGCATTTTGGCTATTATCATTTTGGTCTCATTATAATAAATGTATTTCGCGGCTGTTCACGCAAACGATTTCGCTCGAATTTCTCTAAAAGATTTTACAATTCCAGCTAATATGTTGTTGACTTAATTCATATTTAAATACTCTACAGTTAATCCAATATAACATATGTAGATAATATTTAAATATTATATATTTAATATATTCTCATTATTGAATAATGATGATAAACTACTTAAATTTCAAAATTAAGCAACATATTAAAAGATAAAATAGCAATAAATAAAAGCGATATTTTCATTTTATAAGGAAATTGCAAAATATTTATCTGCAATATTAATTATTATCATAAAAATTAATATAAATATTTTGTTTGTCAGCAGTTACGGAAATTGCAGTTAAATGCTTTCGGAACGCGGAAAACAATTATTATTGTTTTAATATTTGTTGCTTTGCTGCTGCTGATGCTGCTGCTGCAGTTGCTGTTGCTGTTGTTGACGTTACTTCAGTTTATGTTTGGCTTCAGCGCCCATAAATATGCAACATTATGTCAATACGGCCGCAAATACGTGCACCCGCATACACACAACTATTTGAGTGCATGCGAGTGTGAGTGTAGGAGATACATTTAAGCCGCCCTCTCACATTCACAAACACATTATTATACCCAACTGGCAACCACAATTAAATGTGCAATATATTTAATACACGACAAAGTGTCGCACAAACAAAATCATTTTACGTACTTAATTATGGAAAAGCTGTGAAATGTATGGATTATATTTGTATACCTATAGTATGCTTAGAATGATCTGTCTGTCTGTCTGTATTTAAGCAAACTGGTCCCTAAGTTTTTTATTCAAATTATTCCATACATTTAAAGTTATCGCCTTCAATTTTCTTGTAGACTTGAGCTTCCTTATAAGCAAGTGAAAGATTCGTAAATAGTATAACATCTTCGGCATGCCGAAGATATTCCCTCTCCACTTGTTTATCAACAATTGTTGCCATTTGTTTATTCATTTGTTAAGTGTATGCATTTATATGAATGTGTGAATTGCAATTAGCTGCCAGAGTTTGTTATGAAGAAGCCAACATCATGAGTAAGTGCAATGTAACAACACAACATGAAGCTTGTATCCATAAGTACGCATTCCGAGAGCATTCAGCTTCATTTTCAGGATCATTATTCTTGTTTAATAGGATTTTCGTGTGAAGCAGTTATTTATTTTAATTATTGACAATTTTATGCTTGGCCAACAATCGACCGCTCCGATAATCCCATTGTGAATCGCAAACAACGCCCACGTGGCTTAAAGCATATATTTTACATCCATAGTATGGCAGTCAACATAATTACAGTCTTTGGTTGCACTTTGTGGGCTATGCGTGGCTACAAGTTACTGCGCATAAAGTATTGGTTATCAGGAACTTGTGTGTATTAAAAATAAGACAATTCAGTTGCTCAAGCACAATCCTGAATCAAGCATATCGAACCAAATCGCCTTGTGACATACTGTTAACTCAGTTGTATATACCCTTTGGCAGCTGGGTATTCGCAGTACCAATAAAGCTGCAAAATGTAATTTAACGCCACAAGCTGAGCGAGCAATAAATTAATCCATAATTAATGGATAGCAATTGAAACATTAAATGTAATAACAACAAACGCCAGCCGACTATTGTGGGCCACAAACAAATCCAATTCAATATTCATCTAAATGCAAATTATCCAGCCAAGTGGTTCCTGCCTAGCGATAAATATTCTTTTGTTACATTTTGCATATTTCTATTTACGATTGGAAATAATATACACTGTGGACACTTTTTGATATCATTTATTTTGCAGGAGTGGAACGACTACAAATTGAAATGGAATCCCGACGATTACGGCGGAGTCGATACGCTGCATGTACCCTCTGAGCACATATGGCTGCCGGATATTGTGCTATATAATAAGTAAGTGCCTGCTAATTTTCATATGCTCCTTGACCGAGTTGATTTTGACTCTGACTCTGACTCTGACTCGGATTCTGATTATGGTGATGGCATTTTGGGGTTTTTGGCGCCTCTAACCATTTGCATAATTGCCCAATGGGCGCGATGGGCGCATAAATCAAAGCGCCGAGTTACGCTTGCAATTTATCAGGCGATGATTAACGTATTTTTATTTCAATGTAACATGAGAGCTGGCCAAGGGTTCTGTGCGTTACAGGAATGGCGGCGAAAAATTCGGGGGGCACAGGCCTTTTATGCCAGGAATAAAATGGCTGCCAACTCGTCTGCTTTTCTCAAATTGGACGTTTTATTTTGCTATGCTTGCTGTAATTATTATAATTTGCCTTGTGTCGTATTTCACTTGGAGTGAAGCCAGTAAAAGCAAGCGGCACAGTGGTTTAAGCCATCTGCCAAGAAACCAACTCAAAGCTGTTAAATACTGTTTACTAACACTGCTGGAGTTACATGAACTGAGAAAAAGACTGGATTAGATTCACAATTCCGCTTTAAATTCAATTCGAATTTGGATTTGGATTTTATATATATATTTGTACATATAAATAAAAAGAGATATTCAATTTGTATTAGCTGTTATATTTAACGCAAAGTCTGCTCTGTTACTTTATTGCATCGATTGACTCGATCAATTCTTCAAGTTGTCCAACACTGTTTGATACCGTACGATACTTAGCCGCTGACTATCGATATGCTATCGCATAACTTAAACCGCACTCGTTAATAAGTATTACAATGACCTATCACAGCTCCACCATATATATATATATATATATATATATATATATATGTTTATTTATAGTCATACATCATAAATGCTATTATTATGGAACAGCAAATTCTTTTGCACAATGCTTACAATTGATTATGGATTTTCTCTGGCTGAATTCCGCATTGTTTCCACTGTTCCGCTGGCTCTGCCGGCCAACACTTGACTTTGGCGATGTGGCTGGCACTTTAGTGGCTACAACACCAGGGAGGACATCGCTCCTTTGGCAGATCGGCTTACGCGCTTTATGTGCCGTATTGGCCCTTCTTTTTTTTTTTGGCTGGCTGGCTTTGCCGCTTTGGTCTTACCAACTATTCGCGTAGCATACTTTTTGGGGTGTGTGCTTTGCCAGAGTCGTAAAAACTCGTAATTTATTGCTTGGAAAAAGCTTAAATTTCATTTGCCAACAACGACAAGAGCATTGTCGTGTTGTTGTGCGTAACTATAGCAACTCCCTGGTACTTATACACACACGCACACACACACACACACATGCTGGTGTAACTTGAACGCATTGCGTGTTATATGGCCGCCATTGTCGTTTGCTGTGACAGCCGCCGCCAAAGTGGACACTTTTAAACTGAAAGAAAAATATCATTTGTACTGGCTATAATGAAGCAATGCTTTGGTAAGTCGCCCTTACCATATCCTCTCTCTCTCTCTCTCTCTCTGTCTCTCTGGCCCAGGCGCATCAAATTGAACTTGAAGTGCCTTTTGTCCGCTTGGCACACTTGTAGTTAATTGTGTTTGGTCAAAATAAATTGCCTCTCTAAAGTCCATTTAACTAAGTGCGTAGAGCTGCTGTGCTATATTGGAGTTATCCGTTTAAAGACCACAGTTGCTCACTTTTAACGCAGGAAAAGTTACTTTGAAGGTTGCTTTTGTTGAGCAACCAAAGAAATGCATACTCAACAGAGTTAACATACATTATTTAAATCTTACAAATACACTATGCATTCAACAGAGAAAGAAAAATGAATTGATGCTTAAATTCCATAGACTACAGAAAAAAAACAATATGCAACATATTTATGTGCAGAGAATTTATTGAATCAGTTATTAGTACCAAAACCAAAGATTGAACAAAATTGGTTTGTCAAGAATATCAGAATACATTATCCTTAAAAGTAGGAATACATATATATTTAACAATCAGATAAATACTTTAATATGTATTAAGAGTCTTTGTGCCACATACGTATATTGATTTATATTTTGGGAAAAATATTTAAAGATTTAAAGCAGACTTTGGTACAACAAATATGTTGTGAAAAATTGTTTTATTTGAAAGTAATTTTTGGCAGTGTGATGATGCAATTAAGCAGAAATGCTGCAGCAAACAAAGCCTAGCAGATATCGCTGTAAATTCAATAAAAATAAAGCTGAATCCTCGTTCCATTTAGGTTGAATTCTTGAATGCAAATTCATGTTGCCATTTGACTGTGCAACGCAGAAAATGCGTTTATTTTCACAATTGCAACGAAGCTGGCCATATTTTACGAACAAGGCAAACGCACAGTGTGCACCAACACACACACACACACAGTCATACACAAAGGAAGAGGGCCGAGAGCACTATCTGTCGAAATTGCGCCCATTTGTATGCAATGAAAAATGTTTAATTGCCTGCTAAATTTGGAATAGCCAACAAATAGATAGATGTTCGAGCGCGTAACAAAACAACAACAAGAACCATTCCACAAATACCTGCTAGCCTGAGCCACTTAACCACACACACGCACACACATACACACACGTTTACACTCGCATAAGGTAGGCCGCCATGTTGGCCTATAAAATAATGTTAGCCATGTTGCCGTGCGGCCTTTGAAACAAGAGTCAAAAGAGTGTAATTTATTGGACGTGGCTTGGCGCTTGTTGTTCTAATTGTTTGCGGCCCGAATGCAAACGCTTCGCATTCGGCACGTTTGTCAATTTTAAATTGCAATTTCTGTCCATTTGCAAATACTCAGCACTAAGAGACAAATCGCTCTATACATAGTATGTGTGGTATGTATATATGCGATGGCTAAGCTGCTGACCAAGCATAATTAGTTGTGTGTTTGCTTCGGCGGGCTCATTAAATACGCATCGAAGCCGAGACATACCGTTAACAGCAGTCACTTCTCTCTCCCTCTCGCTATGTCTATCTATCTCTATCTCACTTTGTGTATGGCAAGCCATTAGGCATAGGCACCAGCAAGCTTTTAGGTTCCAACTACAACAACAACAACAGCGACTGCGACTGCGACACTGTTTATATTTGTGAAAGCCGCTTAATTCCAGTAATTAATTTTCATGTTGATCCAAGAAATTAAAATCGCACTCGAGCTGCGACTCAATGACGTCGTCTCTGCCGCTCCTGTTCCATTCTGGTTTTAGTTCGGGGCCCACAATTGATTGCAATTGCTGGTATGCCTCACTTAACGATCGCTTCGAATTATTTGGTAATATTTAAATGCTTTCCAGTGCGTAATCGGCTTTAATTTGAGTCTGCTTTAGTATATACTACACTTTGAACAAAGTGCCAAAACTCTTACCGATGCGACTTTGGCACGTGTAAGCTTTAAGCTCTGCCAATTTAAGCTTATCATCCTTAGCAATCTTACAGGCTGGATTTGGTGACTTAAGCTATATTTCTATACATAAAGTCAAAGGTATTCAATACATCCATAGAAAGTGGTTGCAACTTAACCGTTTGTAGTATTTACCTACTCTTCACTTGTATCTCTATCACTATTTACCTCTATCTCCTTGCCTCACTTACGTAATATCTTTATTTGGCGTAGTTGGACTAGTTTTGCTTTTAAATCCAACTCAGCTGCTCGTTGCACTTTTGGTATCAGCTGCTACCTAATGACTACATTTGCTATGCTATTAAAACTAATAGCCTCGGAGCAAAACCATATTTTGAAGCGTTTTTAAATGCTTGCATGGCAATGTATGTAACTCAGTACAAAAAGTGCGCAACTGAAATGAAATGGGTTTTGCTGGATCAACTAAAACTAACTAGAACTAATTAAAAATACATTTTAGCTTCTAATTACAAATTTATTTTAAATACGAGAATTGCTTGCAATGTTCCAATGTTTGAGCAGCAGACGCTCACGGCCAATGGCTCAACGGACCAATTCCACCGCCTGCGCTGTCCATTAGCAATGAAGTCCTTAGGCGGTGGTCCTGGCAAGGCATAGACTAAGCCATCGCCATAGCTATAGCCACTGGCCTGGCAGACATACTTGCACACTAAATACAAATCCAAAAGCAAAGCATTTTAAATGTTATTACAACAACAGCAGCAGCAGCACTAGTTATACCAGCAGCAGCAACAACAACAACGATAATGGCGGGCAGCGAGCAAGCCATTAACGGCTGAAAACCATTTAAAATGGCCGATGGCGCTGCAAAAAGCACAGCGTGAAAGAAGCAGCAACAACAACAAAAAACGCAAATAAAGAAAAAAAATAGAAAAAAACGAACAAAAGTTTATAACCAAACCGAAAAACCAAAACCACGCCTGGGGATCACCACAATTGCAGCCATTATCTTCACGGCGATTCGGTGGTGCGCGGTGACACAGACACACACACAGACACAGACATCGACGTAGATGGTATATACATACTGGGCATACTGGGCGTATGAGCGTCAGCCGCATGGTGGCCTTCCATACCCGCGTGGCTATCAGCGCGTTAATCTGAGCAGCGGCACAGCGAGCGCCATCTTTATATCAGTTCGGGCAGAGTTGAATCTAAGCCGAGAACGCAGCGAGTCCGCAGGCGTTCAAAAGTTTTCGCTGACTTTGTTTGCCAGCCATTTCTATTTTTATAAATCTAATGAAAGATAATGAAATTTTATTTCGCTCCTTTTGATTTCCACGCAGTTGAGCTGAAAACTAAAGCAGTGGAAATAGACAGCCATAGACAATATTACTACTAGGAGTGTGTCTCTCTCATGCATGTGGAGAAGAACAGCGAGCTGACCACCTCCACAAAATACACAATAATAGAATTAAAGTGGCTGTGGCAGGCAGACAGTTGGGTGCTTTTGGGTTCACAAAGTTCAGACGATAATAAAGTTGTCAACAGCATTCATTTAATTAAAGAAAACAAAGCCAAAGCCAAAGCACATTGCGAATAGGAATACCCAAACGTATGAGAGTGAGAGAGAGAGTGACATATACAAAGGAGGATTGCTTGTGTGTATGTGTGTGTGTGTGTGTGTGTGTGTGTGTGTGTTTGGGGGAAGGGTGTGTCAAACAGAGCCTGTGTCTACCGCAATATAATGCCAGAGCTGAGATTTATGGCGTTAAGTTAATATGGCCGCCGGAAATGGTAATGTGGTTTTGCCTCACTGTCTCTAAGTGTGTGTCTCTGTCTGTGGGAATGTGGTTTTGCAGCTTTTTATCAGAACGTTATAATTTGAAAGAGGTATACTGTGAAACAGGTTTGAAAGCCGTGGCTTCAGTGACACACCTGCTGCTAGGTGTTGCTGCAAAAAACCACCGAGGGGAGATCGAAGCCAGAATGTCAGCTAAATGCTATTTTGTACTCAAGCAGAACTAACTAACTAACTAAATTTAAGATTTTATTTTCTATTTGCTTACTGACTTAAACAACTCACTTCTCTGGTATTTTAGACACGTTCGGTATGAACTCATGATACCCTTCGTGTATTCATTTGTTACACGTAGCATTGCCAATTTCCAATGCGTCTGAATGAATTGAAAACTATTTTCACTGACTCACATTGTGAAATACCTTTGAACAGCACTGATAAACTTTTTCCTCTGTGGCCTGATCATTGAATTAAAAAAGCCAAATATTTTTGTTTGTTGTATAGTTTTTGGTAAAGTTCAAATTTCGCCCACATTTCCTGAATGCGCAGCTAAGCGAAACGAATAAATAAATGCAAATGTCAAAATTGGGGCAAAAACTAGTCCGTTGGAACGAATTTATTGAGCGAAATTGCCGCTTTGGTTCGACTGAGATTAGAAACATTGGTTGTTGTATAATTTTAACGTTAAATCATATACTTTTATGTTACATGCTTATCAAACGATAACCGATGATTATAAATACTAATACAAATCATTCGAGTTATAAGCGAATATAAAATATATTTGAATATTTAGCTAAGAGTATTATTACGATTTTAATCGTAGTTCATATCGCCTTTTCTAATGTGCTAACTGTTGAGGCAAGAATAAAATATAGACTATCAATTATATATATAAAGAAATATACAACCAATTTTTAATTAATTTCTATTCGTATTTTGCAGCGCCGATGGCAACTATGAAGTGACAATAATGACAAAAGCAATTCTACATCACACGGGCAAAGTGGTTTGGAAACCGCCTGCCATTTACAAATCCTTTTGCGAAATCGATGTCGAATACTTTCCATTCGACGAGCAAACGTGTTTCATGAAGTTCGGCTCGTGGACATACGATGGCTACATGGTAAGTGAAAATAAAAGTACTTACAAAAGCGAGCGATCTGTCAATCAATGCAACAAGGCACAGCTCAACTGTAAGCCATCCATCAATACCGTAAGGAGCCATGTCTGAGTGACTGACTGGCTGCTAATCAAACGCTAGTCAAACGTTTAAGTCGATTATAAAAGCATTTAATCGCAGCAGCCAATGGCAAGTGGGCGTGGCACATGGGAGCCGTTATATGCATATATGTATGAAACGACTTTTTAAACATGTTCGAAGCGCACAAAAACCAACTGCGACGACCTTGAAAAATGGCAAAACAAAAGGACTCACTCACTGACAATTGATTACTCGCTCTCACTTTTATTCGTTGGGTGTACGGGATTGCTATCCAGCAGCAATAAAGGCTTCTTCTCACTCGAGGCTGCCTTCGCGTAACTGTTATATTTTTGTTTATTTCAATACTGTTGTTAATGTTTATTGTGCTTTTGTACACTTGACACGTTTCGGTCGCTCGTTCCTTGGCATGTGATAAATCACATGAATATCTCTAACACACACACACATACACACACACACACACACACACACACCACACACACACACACACACGCACTGACAGCTGCATGTGTGCGTAGAGGAGATAACAGGCAGCAGCTGCGTTTAATGAACCAGCCACGCCTTTGAAAACTTTTTCGGGACTCGTTTGTCAAACGAACAGCAGTTACAGCAAAATCGACACTGACACATAATAAGAAGCTAGAAACGTGAAATATAACACAACGACATAATAATACACTAACAAAACTGTAAATCATCCCCTGTCCCCTGGAATATCCATCAAATTGAAATGATTTGCTGTTTTTAACCCCAGCTGGCATATACAAGACGAATTCAAGACTTTAAGCATGTTAATTACTGTATAAATGTGTCCCTAATATAATATAAGTGAGTGCATATCATTCGGATATTTTGATGTAGTTGGTCGCAAATGAACTTTCTACTCTAATAATACTCTCTGTCAGCCCTGTTATCAATTTGCTGTGATTATACTCTTTCTCTCTCTCTCTATCTCAGTCAGGTTATCAATTGCTCACCCTGTTACTAAATAAAGGTCATTTTTAATACGAATTGGATAAGCATAGAAGTTTGACAGCAAATTAGTATACCTTGCAGCAAAAGATTTTAATAAAAAGGGTATGCCATTGATGTACAACTGTTGTATTTTAATTGAACATTTTTTTGGTGTAAGCGGTCATTTACGGGATAAATTTAAATCGTAAGTGTAAAGGAAATTAAAACATGTTTTTGTTAGAGAGTAATGAAATAGTATTATTGTAGGGAAAGTTGGGCAATGAGTGGTCCTCTGGGAATATTGCTTTATATAAGAAGTAAGTCTGGGTGCAAATGTTCAAGTCTTCTTCTGGTAAATGAACTTGATGTTTGAAATGTTTCTAGAATATTGGCTAAAGTGGTTTTGTAGATGCTTGTTTGCTTGCTATTGGGTAACTAAGTGATTTATTGACAAGGTTTATATGGTTATATATATATAAAGTAAATTTTGTTGATAAGGTCTATATACAATCCCAACTATTGTAAAAAACAAATTTTAGAATTTTAGCAAAAAAAAAATTATATTTCAATCGAAAAATAAATGCAATAAATTTAAAGAAGAGATAACGGAAATCATTTTGCAGTAAAGTATATTTTGAAGCTCATTCCCAGTTGCAAGGTAGCATATAGTCGAGCTATCTTTCTGGACATCATATAAATACCTATATATATAGCTATAATTTTTGTTTTGGCCTTTGCCAAATAAGGCGAGTTTACGCATCGGAAGCTTCAACATGCTTCATTGATTTTTACTTCACAAACAGACTCACATATATACAGACATACACACACACACACACACACACACACACACACACACACACACACACACACACACACACACACACATACACATATCGACTATATCCTGTCTGGCCATATATAAAAATTGTTGCCGCTTGATTTCGTCGCTTATTCAGAGTTCTGTCTGCGCCAATTTACAACATCAGCGTAAATGTATTACGGGGCATTAATGATGTTACTGCATTGGTTGGGAAGTAATTGAAAATTGTGTGTGCTTTTGAGACAAGCAAATTACTTTTATTGCAATTACAATAATAGCAGTCAAAGTGTAAAATCTGCCATATTAATCAAAAACCTATGATAGATGAATCAAATGAAATGAACACGACTTCCATTAGTCACGTGAAGCGATGAGTTACAGCAGATCATAAATAAAATGCCATCGAAAGAATCCAGCTCAAAATATATGAGCGACACGGAATAACAACATCACTAACAAGAACAGCGGCAAATAAACTGAAACTGAAACTGAAATGAAATGAATGTTAAAACGAAAATGTCATTTACGTTTAGAGCTGCACGTGATGGAAACTTATCACAGCAGCTGCCATCTTCATCTCCATTTTCATTTTCCCAGCCACGAACACGAACACGGAGCAATCACAATTCGTTGCGCAATTGACGATTGTCAAAATTTGTCAAAAGTGCGAGAACGTTTTACCATCATCATCATCATCGACATTGACATCAACATCAGATGAAAATCAGCATCACCTTTGATTTACCCCTGCCAATTCACTGTTGTTCGCTGGAAAATGGGCCAACAAATCAATGCTAATGGAAATACAATACAATCACACAGCTGTTGCATTGTCAAACAGTCGGAAAAGCCAAGAGCAGAGAGAGTTGGAAAATTACCTTAAGGCGACCTTAATGTTGCCCATTGTTTAAAATGAATTGTTAACAAAATAAAATGTGTAATTAATAGAGCACAAGCTATAATAAGTTTAATTTAAATCAAATTACTCGTTCATTATAAGCGTAATTTTATTAATTATGCGATATTAATTTAAATTGCTAGAAACATATTTTAACTTCCGTCTTTTAATATTGATTTTAATTTAATTTAATTATCAGTTCGAATACCAAAGTGTAACCAATTTTCAGAGGTTTTAGTGTCAGATCAGGAACACGCACAGTTTGAATTGATACATTTAAATGAAAAATGTATACAATAGTTATCAAATATATTTGTAATATAATATTTTATTTATATAAATTATGTTATCAAAGATTTAAATATATATACATAAATTTGATAGTCTTGATCTTTACAATTTATCTGGCCATTTTCGATACCGAGGCAGTTTTGATTATCGTTTGGGTTCTATATTAATTTGCCAAAACTTATCTCTATTTACTCTTATACACATGTTTCGCTCAAAATATTTAATGACGCATATCTCGCTATTCAAGACTCTTTATTAAACATTGATGAGTAATAGGAATGTTTAAGTTCACAAGGAAATTGAAGACGATAGCTTTAAGAACGTGGGAAATATGGCCGAAACCGACAACCAGTTGTATAGCAGCTATAAGATATAGTGGTCCGATCTGGTCGGCACCGACAAATGTGCTGTCCCTTTGAATAATAGGTCGCTGTGCAAAGTTTCGTCGCAATAGCTCCAAAACTGAGGGACAAGTATACATACATACAGACAGACAGACGGACAAGACGGCAACTTATGGTGTCTTTGATGCTTCAGGACTAAATGAACATATTATTTTCTTCGAAAAACTATAAAAATATCAAATATCAAAGTGGCACATATCAGATATTAACGTAAAATGTTTATTTACAGGTTGATCTACGGCATTTGAAGCAAACAGCCGACTCGGACAACATCGAGGTGGGCATCGATCTGCAGGATTACTACATCTCCGTCGAATGGGACATCATGCGTGTGCCAGCGGTGCGCAATGAGAAGTTCTACAGCTGCTGTGAGGAGCCCTATCTGGACATTGTGTTCAATCTGACGCTGAGGCGAAAGACGCTCTTTTACACCGTCAATCTGATCATACCCTGTGTGGGCATATCGTTTCTGTCCGTGCTGGTCTTCTATCTGCCCAGCGATTCTGGCGAGAAGATCTCACTCTGTATCAGCATTCTGCTGTCGCTCACTGTGTTTTTTCTGCTGCTCGCCGAGATTATACCGCCGACGTCGCTGACGGTGCCGCTGCTTGGCAAGTATCTGCTCTTTACCATGATGCTGGTCACGCTATCTGTAGTGGTCACCATTGCTGTGCTGAACGTCAACTTTCGGTAAGCTGCTGTCATATTAGCGAAATTATAGCTTGACTGATCGCTTTGCTTTACTTGTGTGTAGATCACCAGTGACGCATCGCATGGCGCCTTGGGTGCAGCGCGTCTTCATACAAATCCTGCCCAAGCTACTCTGCATTGAGCGGCCCAAAAAAGAGGACCCCGAAGAGGATCAGCCGCCCGAGGTGCTCACGGATGTCTTCCATTTGCCGCCAGACGTTGACAAGTTTGTTAACTACGACACGAAGCGTTTCAGTGGTGATTATGGCATACCAGGTGAGTGCTCCCTCCCGCCCCACCGAGCTGAAAATCTGCATCCAAATAGCACCCACACCGAACAGTTGTAAGCGCCTTTGTGAGAGTCAACACAGAAGTCCTCAGAAAGCAAGCAAACTTTCTCTATTTGCCTCAGCCTGAGGCAAACTTTTTTGTTGTTCAAAACTTTGGCATTGCTGCAGTTGCAACTTGCAACTTGCAACTAGCAACTTGCAGCTATCCAGATTCTGCTTTCTAGGTGCTGCTTTTGTTGCCGCATTTTAATTTATACGTGTTTTCAACTGGCTTTAGCAGGCGCATTAAGTGACTAACACAGCGTTTCATATACTTGTGCTAAACTACCAGTCAAGCAGCTAGCTACCCAAAGAGAGTCGAGTTTATATTTCGTTTTAAATATGCACAAGTACATTGAAATTATATGTATTTTGAAAGGCACCCGCCGTGTTGCTGCCAGCAGACAGTGTACAAATAATTTATGGCAATTAACGGGCAACTGCACCAGCAAACGGACACCAAGATGCCAAACACACACATACACACAGAGAGACAGAGAGAGAGAGAGAGAAATAAACATTGAAAGCGAGACAAACTAACAAGCAGACAAGTAGACAAGTTGCATAAGTTGCAAGTGAAAAGTTGCTGCAACTCAGCAAAGAATTATTCGCTTTCCTAATTACTTTTGTATCGTTTTGTCACTGTCTTGACGCCATTTGGCTTGCTCATTATAAATTGTGGGGAAATTGTCAGTGTGAAAAGATCTCGCAAATGAATGCAAAGAAAACTATTTCCAATAAGATAGAGAGCTGAAAAGAGCTACGAAACAGCCACGAAAAGAACTCACAAGTTATTGCTTCCTAACTTGTCAAGAATTCCCGAATATATATGGAATCAAGTTTGGCAAGATTTATAAAACAATTTATACATTTCAAAAGTGATAAGCAGGCATTTTAGCTCACAATAGAATAATAAGCAATTAATTATAATATGGTAAAGAAATTTAAGGTTTACCAGGCAACTAAAGGTAAATTCATGATATTTCAGTTTAAAAACGTAAAAAGTCTAGCTAGATTACGCCTCCTGCAATAAGTAGACAGTGTGAATTGTTCAGTAAATGCCAACCCCATCAATTAGCCGCTTTCATCACATCATTTGCAGTTGGCACTTAATATTAAGTAGCCGACACGTAAAACCACTTAGACGCTGTAGAATTGCACTTAGCCACAAAATTGTAAAAACCACAAAACTCGAGTTTAAGCCGTTCGGTGACTTCCAAACTCCATCGGGCTTTCAATTAATGATTTTTCTGGCTCCTTTCTTGCACTTATTAGTTTTCCGCTGTCGCCTTTCATGGACGGGACGGAAAAAATGAAAGAAAAGTAGAGATATCGAAACTTTGAAATGGTCAGCCGAATAAATTCAAAATAAGTAGAATGCAGCAAACTATTTACTGAGTTTCTTTATTGTTTCTGTTGCTGGCACTGCTGCTCCTGATGCTATTGTTGCTGTGTCGCTACTGTGCAGCCTGCAGCCTTTGTCCTGCACTTCCTAAGGGACATTGTGAAAATAAAATTGCCCCAATAGAAAGCGGAGCAGAGAAAAGTTACAAATTGCATTTGCGCATAAAATAGAAGCAAAATGAAACGAAAAAGTGCTGCGAAATAGCTAGCAATTTGATTTGCCTAATGCTGTTATTGCCTCCTGTCTATATACATATTGCTCACTTCCATTGACTGTCTCTCCTTCTATTATCTGATTTCCAGTCCTACCCGCCTCGCATCGCTTCGACTTGGCGGCGGCCGGCGGCATTGCTGCCCACTGCTTTGGTGATCCGCCACTGCCCTCCTCACTGCCACTGCCAGGAGCCGACGACGATCTGTTCAGTCCATCGGGCCTCAATGGGGACATCAGTCCGGGCTGTTGTCCGGCAGCTGCGGCAGCTGCTGCTGCAGCTGCTGCTGCCGCCGCCGATCTCAGTCCCACATTCGATAGGCCCTATGCACGAGAGATGGAAAAGACTATCGAAGGCTCGCGCTTCATTGCGCAGCATGTGAAAAACAAAGACAAATTCGAAAGCGTAAGTAAACTATTTAACAATCCAATTCGGGCTGAGGGCGATTCTTTCAGAACGCAATGACTTTGTTATACCTTTATACATAAAACTCTTTTTTTAACCAAACTTATAGAAAAAGTCTTTGTTAAGTTCTGTTGTAGAAGTTATCTCATGGAAAACGCTTCTTTCGGTATATCTATGAGCAATTTCTTAACTTTCCTCTTAGCTAGTGTCAGTGTATAGCACATCGATAGTTAGCGATTAAGTATCGTACGATGGCAAACAGTGTTGCACAACTTGAAGAGTTGGCTAAGGCAGTCTATGCACGAAATAATAAAAATAATAAGATATAACGGTTATATACAGAGATTAAGTATCGTACGATAGCAATTAGTGTTGCACAACTTGAAGAGTTATTTGAGCTGGATCTATGCAATAAAGTAAGCATAGCAGACGTGTGTCACCAAATAGGAATTTGAGTTAAATATATCGGCTCCTACAAAAACTTACCTGGATAGATTATTTATTCAATTTATACCTACAACAATTCCAAAGTAAAGCACTCTTTACTTGAGCATTCTTACTTGCTGCTCAAATGAATACATACATATGTATGTACAAACGAATATTTACTGCAAATATTATCTTTAATTCTTAATAAATACTTAAACAAACACGTAGCTCACATTTTATGCGAAACGTAAAACAGTGACTAGCCTTACGTCATGGCAGCAAGCAGATTATTCAATTTGTGCCATTGCCAATCGGCTGCAAACATGATGTGAACGCCAGTTAGCCAGTTAGACCAGTATCAGACCAAGAGCCAACCATCCGGCATACCCGACTGGGTCGCGATGTGTTTACGCCTGCTCCTGATAACCCGCATTAGTCAGCGAGCCATGGAGCCGCTGGAATCACGTTGCTTGCATTCCTCTAATCAAAAATTGTAAAGTGTGATTGGGGGGGATGTGGGGTTGAATTGAGGCTGAGTGATTGAGTTGTTTGTGCACAAATGGTTAGCAGCATGCAGTCGGAATGGAATGGAATGGAAAGCGTAATTCTGGATTCAGAGTGCAAGTTTGCCAATCATTGTGGCCACAGCCACGGCAATGTCCTGAATCAGCGCTGTTTGGCTTCAACTCTTGCTGCGCCATTCGAATCAATAACGAAATTGAAATAGATTTGATAATGAATTTCAGAAGTGCTCTTGAAGAGTGCTGAGCCAACAGAATAGCCGGATTCGGCTACTGCAAACTAAATTGTTAATTAAAAAAGCGTTTATCGTATTATACTTACATCATCTGATCATCTGCCAACCAATACATATACTATAACTTCCGGCCTTGTTTTGTCTTCGACAGGTTGAAGAAGATTGGAAATACGTAGCCATGGTATTGGATCGCTTATTTCTTTGGATTTTCGCAATCGCTTGCGTGGTCGGCACAGCGCTAATTATATTGCAAGCGCCAAGTTTGTACGATCAATCGCAGCCGATTGACATATTATATTCGAAAATTGCTAAAAAGAAATTCGAGCTGCTTAAAATGGGCAGTGATAACACCTTATAGCGACCACTTGGGTTCGCACCGGGCTGGTGGAACTTAATCATCAGCTCGTTGCGAACCCTGTTCGCCGCTCGCGATGATGATCGTGGATAATATACAAGGAGCCAAACCATGAGCGTCTCATCGGCGTTGTACAACACTAACAGTAGCAGCAGCAGTAGCAACATCAGCAGTAGCAGTGTTGATGCCGTTAACATTAACGATATCGATGACGATGACGACGACGAAACTATAACAAACTCATGGAGCCCATTGTAAGAAGCGGAGCGAAGCGAACATTGGTAATAAACAAACAAAAATAACAAATTAAGTTAAATAAAAAGTTGAGCGAGTGCAAGTTTTGGAGCAGTTGATCAAAATTTGTATGTAAAGTAAAGAAAATCAAGTATTGTAGTGTTGGGTAATGCTAACAACGTTAATAACTGGGTTGGCAAATCAACTTTGACACATGTATGTATATGACACTGACACGAACAGTGGCTGGCAAAGTAATTCAGTCAGCAGAGGCCGAAATAGAGAGTTTAGTTTGTAAGTTTTTGATGTGTTGGATGGTTGTGCAGTGTTGCATAATGTGACAGCCAGTGTTGTAAAAAAATAAATACCTTTTTGTAATTTGTATTGTATTTTTGAGCGCCAAAAAGTTCCTTGTTGATTTTTAGTTCTAAACTTTCACAATATAGAACAGCAACAACAAAAAAAAACACATACAAAATGTTTTAAAATGGCATTTTAAATTTAAACAACCAAAAACAAAATTGACTGCATGTGTTCAGTGTGTTTGTGAGCGTGCGTTTGATAATGTTATCGTAAACAATTTTAATTATTTATCTATTTGTGCATATTTTTCGCATTATTTTTAGCAAACATATGAATACAATTTTGCCACGGCAAATTTGCAAAATGCATCAAATTCTGGTTGGTAACTGGTTTTTGCATTAGATATGCCCAAATTACAAGTCACTAAATTATATGATGATCTAAACATAATTTAGCAACTAAGTCTTAATTAGTCCTAGCTAAGCTACATATAATTAAAGCAAACATTAAAATATATACCACAAACCACACCAAAAGTCAGCCTCAAGGCGACTTGGTCAAATGAAGCGCGAAATTCTGAAATAAATTTAGTTCAATGATAAAACAAGCATCCAATTTTAAAACTCACACATTTTTACTACGACAAATACACACTCATATATGCATATATTTAACAGGCATATGTATGGAACATATATATACTAACACATTGTTTAAAATCACACACAAATTTAAGACAATTCAAATTCAATTACTTACCAACCAAAAAAGAAAACCAAATAAAACAATGGACAAACTAATAATTCAACACTGAAATATATATATATATATATATATATAGATATATATATATATATAGATAACAAAACGGATTGCACTTTGTTATAGCATTTTACGCTATTCGCTTGTGTAATTTTTGTACATTTCAATTGCATAAATCACACAAATTATATTAGCACTTATGCCATTTAATAAATGGCAATAATTTGTGCAGCAATACTTTCATTTTTATATTTTACAAGTCAGACCAGAACAAACCAATAAAAGCAAAGCCAAATAGTTATTGCCATTATTTGCTGCTTTATTTATTAGCTGGTGAGATAAATGTTATTTTGAAAGCCGTTGGCTGTCTATAAAATAGTATTTAAGTCTATTGTGCAAGCAATAAACATTATAGCCAAAAATATTAGGTGTTATGAATCAGTTACCGGCAGTAAATTACGATTTAATTAACGGCTTCTTCGATTTCAAATATTACCAGAATCAATTTAAAAACTTTTTAATTGCCTGCAGACGGCAGCTAAAGCAGAGCAGAGCAGAGCAGAGCACAAAGAAACACCTTCAATTTAAATGCCAGAGCAAACGAAACTTGCCGCAAGGTTTTCTATTTGCATTTTTAATTGATTTTGCAAAAGTTTTGCCCCACTGCAACAACTACAACAACAAGAACACGACCAGCAGCACCAACAACAACAGCAGCAAATATTAACAGCGCGAATGGAGGAATGCAGTATGCAAGTGTGTGTGTGTGTGTGTGTGTGTGTGTGCAAGAGAGTCTATATGTGTGTGTGTGTGTGTGTGTGTGTGCGGGGCCTGTGTGCATGTTAAGTTAATAAAAAAGCGAAAAGTACTCGAAATTTGCACAACTTGCATGCAAATGAGTGAGGCAAAAACCATAAATGAAAACTACTGCAAAACTATTAGGCAGCGAATGCCGCGACAACTCTGCTCTTGCTCAGGGTTGTCAAGCTGTTCTGCTGTTTATAATTGTTATACTTTTTTGTTGTTTTGTGTTGGATGCTGTTGGCGCTGCTTTTAGCCATGGCTTGACTTTGTGTTTGTTTTCGGCCATTTGGTGCGTGTGCAAGGGGCGAAAAGTTTAATTAAAATTCCTAATCGAAAATTATTCAACATTTGTGTATGTGTAATTAAAATAGTTTTCCAAGCCAACAATCATGCCACTGTAACAATGAACAAATGTACACATTTGTATGTCGACTTGCATATATAAATGGGCTAAATTTAGATTGTATTTCTGTATAAATATTTGCGGCTGAAAATCTAATTGGCATCTAGTTAGAAAATAATTATTGTGTCAGAAGATATTTCAAGAATTTCTACATTTCGCTTTGTTTAGTTTACTTTCGATCATTTTTGGCAATAACATCATATTAAATATACATGGTATATATATATTTATAATTCTTAGTTTTCCCATATTATTGTCGACTTCTTTGCATACCTGTCCACATTAATTTATATGTATATATATTTCTGAAGTGAATACGGAAATGCACCTGACGGATATTTCGCCTCTGTTATTAGTCCATTTTGTGCAAATTGCTAAAACGAAAAGCGTATCACACACACACACACACACACACACACACATAGACACTTACACACACTTGAATAACAACAAAATGAAACAACAGAAACAATAATAGCAACCACAACTGAGACACAAAAACATGTAAAACGAAATGAAATAAATTACAATTTAAATAGCTGCGCCATTTTGGTGTATTTAAATGTAAAGTGCATAAAAATCAACAGTTAACATTTTTTAAATATTTAGCTATTAACTAAACGTAAACGTAAAATAAATGTTATAAAAGAAATATCATAAATCAATTTATTAATAAAACAAACAAATTGCATAAGCATTTAAACACACACACACACACTTATACATCCAACCACAGCAGCCCCATAATAAAATATGATAATTGTACATTGAATAATTACATCAAATATGAAAAGTATTCAACTGAGCTTATAAAATTAATAACATAAAAAGACACAAAAAAAATGAAAGACAACCAAAAATATAAATAATTTCAAATGAAATGCCAGCAGAATGAGCAAAAACTATTTGACAACTGTCTCGACTTCCGTTATGAAAAGCATATAAATAAAAAGTCTGAAAAATATATATATATACATATATATATATATATATATATACACACATTACGAGTATATGGTATATATATATATGCAACCACACATACATACATAAAACAAATAAATGCAAAATCAGCACACGGCGTATCTACTGTACTTAGAGAAAGCTAAATAACTACTCAGATAAATCAGATATATGGAAAGATCAATACAAATGCGAAACACATACTCACAGAGAAATTCTATTGGCTAAATATCAAAGACAATTAAATTCAAATTTAGAATCCAGTGCTAATTACAATATAATTTCAAATTTTAATTATCGCGTGTTTCTAGAAAATGTTTACCAAAAATGAACACAAAACACGTGCTTATGTAAATATTAATCAATTCCTGGGATTATTGCAAACATTTGTAAAATTTAATTTGTACATTAAAAAATGAATTGTATAAAGTTAAAAAATATACCAAAATTGCAATTGCATATTCATATTTATTTCTAAGTATTTATGTGTAAGACTCGCTTGCTTTGTTGCCTGTGTGCATTCCGAAAGTAATTTTCGCTTAGATTTCGTTACTGTGTTGTTTGTGGCTTGAAAGCGAAAAGCTAGAAGAGTTTTCAATTTCCTTGGAGAAATTGTTGCGAATTTCATATATAAGTCCAGCACACATTCAGCTTCACTTAACTTAGAAGAATTTACAAGTTTGAAATTGCGAAATGCATAGCAAATTTTAAGCTAAACAACTTTTTACGTTATAGTTTTAGACAATCAACTAAAAAAAAACATTAATTATAAACACAACAAAAAGAAGAAAGCAAAAAAAAGTAATTAACTAATGACAAGTAAATGGCGTAACTTTTCTGTGAATAAATTTAACTAAATAACGTAAATGCATATTTAAATTAATATCGAATCTAAATTGTGCATAGCAAACAAACTATTAATGGCTTTAAACAGTTGTTGAAATTGAAGCCACAATAAATGAATGAATTAGAAATCAAAAAAATCAAAAACAAAAACCAAATTATAAAATGTCAAGCAAAATTGAATTTCAACTACCATTTTTGTAAATTGTTTCACTTGGGAAAATCGACACGCTAAAGCAAAACCAAAAATACATTGAGAAATATATAAAAGTATATAAAAACAAAACGTATTTAAATAATATAAATAATAATACAACTATAACAAAAACGAAAACGAAAACGAAAACGTACCAACTATGCAAAGTCGAAAGCAATTCGAACAAGTCAAATACATAGACGTGTATATGCTCTCATTGGTTGTGTTTTTAGGTTATAATCAAAGAGGCTTGTGTGTGTGTGCGTGTGTGGGTGTGCGTGTGCGTGTGTGTGGGTACACCACTCAGATACACACAAGCCACCAAATCGGTCATTCAATCAGTCAGTCAGTCGGTTAGTCGGTTAGTACAATTCAAATTCATAATTGTACAGTTCATTTGCACATTAAATTAAAAATAATATTTATGTATGTACTAAATTAATAACAATTATTGTTAAATTTGAAAATAAAACAAAAGTTAACACATCGTGTTTAACTGAAAAGTATGCTAATAATGTCAAACATTTTGAATTTGCCTTTTTAAAACGCGTTTTACTTTTACGTTTTAGGTTATAGCTGAGTGTTTAGTGTGCTTCATGTGAAAAACAAGAAAATTAACAAAAAAAACAAACAAAAAAAATACAAAACAAAACAAAGCAAAACAAATACTTAAATGCAGAATAGTTTTGAGCACTGCAAACAAAAAGAAATAACGAAGGAAAGAAGAAAAAACCAAATTTGGTTAACATGTAATTAAAATACTGCCACAAATAAGACAAAATAAAATGAAAATAAAGGTACATTAAAAAATACTCATATAGATGCACACATACATATATATACATATATATATATATATACTAACAAGTATATATTGTTATATGTACATTTTTGAAGTGTGTGTGTGTCAGCTTCACACTTAAAACTAAACGACTAGTCATGTAAGGTACTCGTACGATAGTTCAGACATTGCAAACGGGGCTCGAAGTTAACATTGTGGTTAAGTCGTAATATTTAATGCAAACCACTAGTAATAGCAAACTACTATATAGCAACAACATATTCCCATATTGTATATATATATCAACGTTAGTCAACACTCACACCACACCCCAAAAACAAACACATACAGTTAAGCAAATACAAAAAAAAAAAAAAAAAACACCAGGCTCAGATCCAATCCCATATGATAATTATTATCGCCAGTCCAACATTGCACAGAACGCATTAATTAAGACAGAATTGAAAGCAACAAGAATTTATTTCAGGTACACTTGTTTTGAGTACAGTAATCACAGCAGACAACGAATTCGTGTACACAAATCGCCAGACAGCACATACCACTTAGAGGGTTGCAGATAATAACGTAATCCAAGATCGTAGCAGCTGAACTGCCCTTTCCAACACTGAAAGATTTGCCAAACTCTGGGAACTGGTTCCTAGCAGATGAAATCTATAGTAATGGTCGACTGCTGCCTTGTTGAGTTGAATAGTTACCAGAATTGTAGTTCAGTTGATAGTGTTTGCAGGCATACTTTCTGGCAATTTTAATCCTATTCAGAGTCATTTGTGAATAATTAGGATTCGGAAAGGGCATTCACAACCACAAAGTGTTTCATTTTATGCAATTTTTGGAGCCACACTTAGCACTTACAATAATCATAATTAGTTAAACGAGAAATAGTTATTAACAAAATATATTAAACAAGTAAATTATGAAACCAAAACTAAGTATTTGATATATATGCGGCTTGACCCTGAGATTCAAAAACATAAAATCGGATGTCTTCCAATCAAAGGTCGTCTTTTGTAGCAAACACAACAAGAATCAAAGTCTGCGTATTGCTAAACCAAATAAACCAATTGGAAGCACACTGGCAAGTGAAGCTGATAAATGCAAAAACCAAATAGTAAATATACTACTACTACTACAGCACACACACACACATATACACACACAGATACACACACTCACAAACACTTTTTTTTTTGTGTTTATATATTTATTAAGTGTAGAACCTGTAGCACAGCAATTCATATCGCCAAAACCCATTGCATACTTTTAGGGCAATCAGTTTCAAGACATCTTCAAGCGTTCGCTTTTCATGCAGTCACAGTCTTCAAGTTCACAGCAAGTAAACACTTATTAAGTACCTGACAATAGAAACCACATGATTCCAAACTTTTCTAACTTCCCCCAAGCACGATTTTCATCATCATCATAACAATGTCTTGTGTACATACAACTATTGCTCGAATGATTAAGATTCTGCTCACAATTTTGCGTTGAGTTAGTTACCAAACACACAAAAACCAAAAAAAAAAAAACCAAAAACACACAAAAATTACAAAAAGTGCAATGAATAAAAGGTTTCAATGACAGCAAAAACAAAACAACAATTTTAACACACACTAAAGCACATGAAAAACGCAGCAACGAGTCCAACCAACCCAATTGAAGAGCAGCAAAATGAAATTAAAACCAATTTTGAGCTGTTTCATTTTGTGCAGGCTTACAAGTTCAACCAACTGTTGTAAAATATTTCGAAAGTTAAAATAGATAACGTGAAAGGGAGAGAGAGTGGCTTCCAGTTACAATTAGTCGAAACTTTATTTGCATTTGAATCTGGTTTAAAGTACTTCTCCAAGAGCTACTATCAGTATATAATTCCACATTAATGCTAAACATATACAATTGTATATACATATATATATTAGTGCATATAATTTGTATATATTCATGTTTTAAATTTACTTTAAATGATGTTCAAAAACAGTTTTATCAGTTCTATCAACGGAGCTCTTAAAGAAACTGCAAAACAATTTTTATGCAAGTGCACATTTCGCTAGAAGCGCTACACACACATACACACACACACATAAATATACACACACACACAGAGACACTCGGAACGTACACAGACAGATGGACAGAGAGACAGACAGACAGACAGACAGACAGACACTGCAACGGAAACTTAAATTGTATAAAGTGCATACGAAAAACGTTTTTTGATCACATCGTTTTTATGATAGCATATTAATTTGTATGTGTGCATAAGTGTATGTAAGTAAGTATGTATGTATGTGAATGTGAATGATGAAACCGAAATCAAATGTGTTAGCTACTTACTTAGTTAATGAATCTAGTTGTACTTTTTAAATCACATAAGTACTTAAGTACTAGCAAGATGCACATTTATATATACATATGTAGATGTGTATGTATATTTTGTGTATTAACTGTTAGGTGCCGTTAGTCTTAAGCGCTTCTGTTGCATACTTGTGTACATTTTACAAAATTAAATGGAAAAAACAAAACATTTTTCAATTTCAATCTTAATTCATTTAAAAAAGAAACGATTTATTATACATTATACATTTTAGCAAACAAGATTTTTAACTTAGAAAATCAATAAAATGACAAAAACGCAAACTACGAGAGAAAAAAATCTTGCAACTCACTGGGGAAAACAACACCACAAATTAAAGTTAAATAATAAATGCCATTGTGCATGCTACACTAAAGAATATTTGATCAATAAATATAAAATACCAAAAAAACAAAAAAAATACCAAAAAAGAGCAGCAACTGACGCCAAATGAAACTAAACCAATTTTTAGTTAGGCGTTTTGTAGCGCTGACTAAAATAAGTTTTGCAAAAATTATACACAAATCAATTTTAACTAAACTGAGTATTTAGTTAAAAAACCAAAAAAAAAAATACAACATGTAAGTAAGTTAAGGTATGAATATAGGCAAAAGGTATGTAAAATATTTGCAATTAATCTTAAAGAACAACAACAACAACAACAAATGTTTGGCTTAAGTGTAGGCTAAACAAATATAATTACACCGCAAATCAACAACAAGAAAAACCCAAAACATTGAACGAGTAAACAAAAGTTTGCGCATAAATATTCAAAGTAAATGTCAAACAAGAATTAAATTTTAAAAGTTGCATTTACATTTCACATAAAAAATACACAAATAACTGTATATGTATATCTATATATGTGAACAAACATGTATGAAATATATATAATATATTCAAACTCCTTTGAATAATAACATGAAAAACAGCAAAGATATTAACTAATAAATACAAATTACACTACACTGAGAGAAAAAATTTACACGCGCAGTCACAAGCACACAAAATGTAACTTGAGCAACAAAGTAACTTAACAACAACCACAACAACAAACTATATAAAATAACAACAACAAATAACAAATCAAATAATTAAATGCTAGCATACAAAATGTATAACGTAAAATTTGCATTTGCAAACAAATTATAAAACAAAAAACAATACATTGAAGCTAAAATCTAAGATACTAAGAATATGGCAAGCATAAAATTGAAAAGAAAAAAACACATAATAATAGCAACAATTGCAAATGAAAGACATTAAAAACAAATGCATAAAAACAAGAAAAACAATTACTATATAAATAAATGTTACGCGTTATTAAATAAAGAAGAATGAAAATAATTTGTTTTAAAAAAAAAACTTCCAAAAATGATTTCTTATTTTGGAAATGGGTGCTCATGCGAAGACGATTTATGGGAATGAAGCAATAAAATTCTAATAATATTTGATCGACGCGAACAGCAAAAAAAAGGCAGAGTCGATGCTGTCTTGGCAGAGGGCCAGAGAGCAGCAAGTTGTTACTTAACAGTCAGCCTGTACAATGGTTTCCATTTCTGTTAATTGCTAACATATTATGTGCATCAAGCTGTTACTTAACAGTCAGCCTGTACAATGGTTTCCATTTCTGTTAATTGCTAACATATTATGTGCAGCAAGCTGTTACTTAACAGGCAGCCTGTACAATGGTTTCCATTTCTGTTAATTGCTAACATATTATGTGCAGCAAGCTGTTACTTAACAGACAGCTTGTACATAGGTTTCCATTTCGGTTAATTGCTTTCAGAAAATGAAGAATGCTGTTCTGCTTTTCATGTTTATTATTTCTTTTACATAAAATTATATTTACTGAACTGTGCGGGGGCTGCTACATAATTACCCAGAGCCAGTGCCAGCAGCGAGAACTGACAGCCCGGATAGAGCTGATGACAGTCGCGCGACTGCCGCTTGGAGCGTCTATAGATGCGGTCATAGTGATGATGCGCCTGTGGCTCATGCTCCACAACCGAAGAGGCGGGCATGCTGAGTACGGTGTGGACCAGTTGCTCCAACATGTTGCCACGCTGACTGGGAGCATGCATATATTTGGCGCTCTCGCAGAGCGCACGTGCCACACAGGCGCGTCCATTGAAGCCCATGCTAGCAGAGGGAATAGAGCGATAGATCAGTGGTCACAAGTAGTAGTCTGCTAGTCTGGGCACACTTACTGGTCAAAGGCGGACTGGACCTCGTCGTAGAAGCTGCGTCGTGAACGGCGCTGCAACATCGGCTTGGTCAGATTGGCGAAGCCATGTGCATGCTGTATGACCCAATTGTGATTGGGCAGATCGTAGGCAACACCCCAGTTGACGGCCCAACTGAGATAGTCCACATCGGGATTACCAATCATACCAATAGTCAAGCAAATCGCCGCCTATGCGAGACAATTAGAGAATTATCATTTCCAGCAACGACCTGAACGAACTGCACTCACACCGAAACCGAAGAACCCTCCGGAAAAGCCAGATAACGCTTCTGGCGACTGAGCACCTTGGTCACCCCCCGGGTGACATTCGCATCCCCAGCAGTCGATGCGCCGCTCACAGTGAGCACAAGTACAAGTAATAAGTGGAGCAAGCGCCTCATTTTGACAGCGTGGCGTTTGAAAGGAGACTGGTGAGCATTGGTTGCTGCTACTGTTACTCATCCGGCTGTTTACCTCTTTAGCGGCCTATTAGCTCAAGTGCTGTTGACTGCACTGATTAGCGACTGGGTGCAAACACTCGTAACTGGCTGCCTCGGACACGGGCCAAATGTCAACACTGGGCCACTGCCCAATGCAAATTTGTATCAACATTTGCAGTAAATGAAAGCCAAAAGCAAATACATAAAATTACAAAATATCGAACTAGTAACATGAAAATTGGCAGCAAAAAAAAAATAGATATAAATATATATATTTATATACATACGTACATACATTTATGTCAATAAATATGTCCGTTTTTGCTTATTTGCTGAAATTCAATTGCACTCTTTGGCCTGACACATAATAAAATACAATTTTTTTTGCATTGCCAATTTATGGCCAAGCATTTGTTGGCAAGCATTAAAAAATTTCTGTTTCCGACTGTGCGGCACAAAAAATACGATATTTGCAATACTCGAAAACATGTCAAGAGCGATACACATTCAAAGCCTTATTTTACTGCTCAAACTGAAATTTAAGTTATTAAAATTAATGTGAAATTAATGTGGAGTGCTTACAAATACAATTATTCCCATGAATTGTTTACTTTTTAATTTGAGCATAATAATTTTAAAACGTTTTCTTTAAATTACTCAACTCAAATAAAAGGCTTGTATAAAGTAGTTTAAATAAATATGTTCCACTCCCGAAAAAAATACATATGCAATTGTCTTCTTTGACCTCATATATTTACATATATAAGCAATATTATTGAAAAAAGGAGGTAAGAATTCTCTAGTCGGGAGTGTTCGACTAGTTAATACCCTGAACCCAGTACTTGCAAACCAACACACATATGCTGCAAGCAATGCAAGCAGTTTAAGCAGTTAACTTGCTTCTTCACTAAGTTCCATACTATTGGAAGTTATATTGAAATTTGTTTGGGCATAGAATTGTCAATAAAATCTTTGACCAAACTGAATTACTAGGTCATACCTTTAAGAATGAGTTTATTGCACTTTTAGAGGATGTGGGGTGGTATCCAAAAAGTGAAATATTTATTACATGTTTATGCTATTTGAGATTATACATACAAAATTTAGTACCCTAGCTCTTGTAACCTTCAAGTTATAGCCCAAAAACCCTGGTCTGTAAGCTAAATGTATCGATAACTTTTGAACGCGACGAGTTATCGATAAAATGAAATGAAGTTGATCTGAACAGGGACTACGAGAACTTATATGCCAATAATGGGGTGTCTATCTTTTGATTAAACAGACAGACGGACATCGCTATAAAAAAAAAGATTCAGTACGCTGCCCCATGAATAAATGCAGTATTTTTCAAGTGACTTTTATGTCGCTTTATTAAATGAATGTGCAAATTTGCCCTGGAACTGTGCGCCGAAGTGCAGCAAAAAACTCTGGGGACAGTGTGCGCCATACCACTGTGCGCACTCATGCAGCGAATGGCCAGTGGTGAAGGCCTTGCGATATGTGGGCTTATGGGCAATCTCCGGATGCACATAGCGCAGCAGAATGCGAAAGATATCGTGGAACAGCGATTGGCCCGGCGGAGCCAGCAGATGGCGCGACTCGCAAAGCGTCCGCATGATGCAGTAGCGCGGATGATACTGATAGCTAAAGAGAAACATCATAGAGTGATAAGCATACGGCCTTAAGAGGTACTCAGTTGACTTACATCTCGGACAGCATTGCGACCAAATCGAAGAGCATGGCATGCGGACTCTGACCCTGATTCAGGAGATTGGCGCCATTGCTCTCGAGCTCACGCCGCAGACGACGCGATACGGCAGTGGGTCGACAGTAGTAGTTGCCATACGCATCCTTGACCAGATTGGATGCCGGACAGCCACTGTGCAGCTGGTTCACATAGGATTTGCGACGGCCCAGAATCGGATACGCAGAGTAAAAGGACTGTACGGGATCGGCAGGACTTAATGGCACAATTATTGGTTGGTGTGGAATCAGCACGGGTGTTACTGGCAATGGTGGTGGCGGTGGTGGCGGTGGTGGCGGTGGTGGCGGTGGCGGTGGTATTGGTATTGGCTTTGGTCTGCCTTTGCGTCGTGGAAACCAGTCCTCAATGGAACCAGGCATTTCATAAATGACAGTTGCCTCGGCAAGGAGCAGCAATCCTCGAGGTATGGTGTCAAGCAAAGCCTTTGCACAGTTGGCTGTTAGCTGTCGAGCAAATAAAAAGAAGAGTCTACAAAACATGCTAAGAGCACAGTAGTATTTGCTAGAATTTATTTTCGCGATACTGCTACTAATTAGATGAAGCTGACTTTTAACAACGATCTCTTTTTACTGCTGGCTAAGCTCGTGTCAAGATCAACTTCCTTTGATCCATTAGCAATATACAACGTTTCAATTTTATTTAGCTTTTAGTGATTTTTCAAATGCATTCTTATATTCGCTCAGTGTAGTCGTTTGTCGTGACCAGAACTTGTCAGCATGGATTATTGTAAGCTTGATTCTTGTTTCAGAACTGAACACTTCTAGCTTTCTGTACTGAGGAATATTGCATGGTATTATTTGATATACTTTACGACTGTGCTTTTATTTGTTAGCAGCTGAGCGGAGCTGACACAGATCCTTTGGAAGCAACATTACTCACCGTGATGGAGGTGCCCAGTTCAAAGATAAGCCAGCGCTTTTGGCGCTGCAGCAAGTGCGGCAGATGCAACGGTTTCTCACGGAGATAACTGACAGCATGGCTGCTGGAGTTGCTGGAGCTGCTGGAGCCTCTGGAGCTTGTGGAGCTGTTTAAGCTGCTGGAGCTTTCCGAGCTGAAAGCGCTGACCAAGGTCAGCGACATGGCCAACAGCAGCGCAAGCGACCAACGGCAAATGCGATTCCCCATGACGATGGCCAGTGCAAGCGTTCAGCGACTGATATACTGAGCTGGGCACTCGGCGAGCTGAAGAGCTGAAGCTGAAGCTGAAGCTGAAGTCGGCCAACGGAGCGTGGCCAGTCAATTTGGGCCTGGAGTACGGGCCATGTTTGACCGCAATGCAAGTTTGTTTGGTCAAGCAATTAGTTCGAGATGGAAGCGCTGGCAGGGCACAGCATCAAGAATGTAGCGTAGAATTGGGTCAAGCTCCGAACCAGTTGGCAATCTAATTTAATTAACAACTTGGTCATTTGCCACACAATGCCAAAAACCAAAAGCCAAAAAACAAAAGCAACAGCGCCGCTGCTCAAAGTCAAAATCAAAGACCAATCTTTGATTCAGTTGTCACAAAATACGCAGCCAGAATATGTCAGCAACTTGGCTGCTTTCGCTGCTGCTGCCGCTGCTCCCTCTTTTGGGCCAGTGCCATGGCGAGCTATCAGTGAATGCCTGGGCCAAGAACGATGCTCTGGATGTGCTGGGCACCGTCCCGCAGCTGGCAATGGCCATCGTGGCGCAAACGAGAGACGTCAACAATGTCACGCTGGCAAACGAGGAGGATGTGGATTCGTTGGCACCCCATGCTGCTTCATCGATGCCATTGTCGCAGCGTAAGCTCTCCAGGGGTAAACGTTTTGTGGCATTTCCGTTGGGTTCATCGGCATCTGTAAGTCAACAAACACACAACAAAATACAGCACAATAACAAGAGATACAGCACTTGAAAGCACAAAGGCACCAAGAGTTTCAGCATAGTTTAAGCCAAATTCTCTACCAACTTAGGCTGCCGTTTGCCTGACCACAGGCGTCATTGGCAATCCCAACTTGTTGTATCTTAGCTTTGGTCTAAATTGGGGCATTGCCTACGATTTGCCCAACATCACATGGGTCTTACACAATGCCCATGGCTGGAACACAAGGAAGCCCAGCTCGGCCCTGGCCAAAATCAAACGCAGGCATCGCCGTGATATCTATGGCAACTTGGAGACAATGATAGACAGGTAAGCCTAATCCGCAACAATCGATATACATAAATTCGGGCAGTGTGAGAGGAATTTTCACAATGCCATTGGAATAACATTAGGCGCATCTTTTCATATAGTATTTATATGAATTGATGATGCCAAACTTAAATTATTTCTTGCTCATTTTCACAACAAACTTGTTTTTATTGAGAATGTTTTTGAGCAATGAAACTTTAAATTAATTTAAATTACTAATTTTAATTTATTTATAAAAGGTGATGTGAATACGATTTGATTATTACGGTTACAATGTCTTTTTTTATTTTTTTTAGAGGTTGATAGCGTCATATATAATAATTGTATAATATAATTTAGAAACAATGTTTACATGTTTACATTTTATAGTTAGTCAAAAAGAATACATTTTAGAATATTTCTATTATATAGTCGAGAATATTTTGAATACAGATACAATTTTAGAATATTTTTATTAAATACTAGAAAATATTTTGAGTTTGTACCAATTACTTAAACTTGATATCCCATATCTGATAACAATTAAGGAAAATTTTTTTGTAAATATTGAGAAATTCAGATTAAATAAATAACTAATATAAACAAGTGTTGCTCAAACAGAAAACATTCTAGAATATTTAAAAATACTTTTAATTTGACCAATTTCCCATATCTGATAAAAATTTGCTTTTATAGTTGCTACACTTAAAGAATTGTAGTAAGTATGTCAGAGTAAATGTGCTAATTTTCATTGGTGAACATCATAAAGTCATAAAGCTGACAGTTGAAGTATATATTTGCATTCGTATATAGGCATTCATATGTAGCTACTTTACATGCCTCAAGTGCCAGTCAGTTTGCCTCCTGAGCTGAATTGAGTCACTTTCCCAAACTCACACACAAAGCGCGAGTGTATATAGATCTATACACACTTATATACACATGTGGTGTGTGTGCGTGTGTGTGTGTGTGTGCGTTTGTGTGTTCGTGCCAAAATCAGCCCAGCCACTTGGCTTATCACGCTCAGTGCGGCCCAAAACCAAGACAACTTTTTGGGGGCCAAGTGGTCGACCCTCTTACAGTCTCGACCTGAAGCTCCTCTGCTCCCCATTTACAAGATTCTCTCTGTCTGTGTGTGTGTGTGTGAGTGGGTGTGTGGGTGTGTGAATGCGTGCGGCTGGCATAATAATAAAATGTTGGTATTTTATATTAGCATTTAAATTGGCTTTTTGTATGCTTCGGAAATAGTTTAATATCCGTAAAGTCTTTTCAGGCACTGCGTCGTGCGAAGCTCAACTTTAATATTGACCCAAGCAAACAAAATGCATAACAAAATAGACCATAATTGGGCTGAATTATATGTGCAATGCGTGCAAAGGAGTGACATCTGCATATACTATCATAAGAATTTGTAGTTCCCTTATCTCACTATCTGCTGCTGCTCAATCTGTAAAATGTCTTGGCCTTCTCAAAGCGAAACAGATATGCCGGACTCACTATTGTCATGGTAATCAAAGAGGCCTTGGCGTCTTTTGCAGTGCCTGCTAAGCTTCAAGTGGTTATTCGCATTTTTTGGCCAGGCTATTTTGCCTTCCCTTTATACACGTGCTCATCTTGGGATTGGAGCCTTGCGCCTTATACGGCTATTTTATGATTGTTTTCATTCGATTCGATTCGATTCGTTTGGTTTCTTTTACGCTTCGCTTGTCTGTTTTTGCTTAGCGCCCACAATTGATGCCTGCCAATTTTACCATTGACTTTTGCCTCTTGCTTTACGAGCGTTTTTGTTCTAATGGGTCGCTTTGTGTTGCCCCCAAAGATTCCAGGCCACAGACACACACAAAACACACACACATACACTCTGTGAGTTAGCTCCAACTAAGACAGCAGAGATGTCAAGTGTGTGTTGTATGCCCCGTGGGGTTAATGAAGTTGTTTGTTTGTTTACTTGTTTCTCCATTTCCAACCATTGGCAACGAATCTGCCACAGACTCAATGCCGCAGCATTGCTTTTCATTACACGAAGCGCGTTAGACAGAAAACACTATTGACTATTAAGAGTGGTTTACGTATCGCATGTTTAATAAGCATTAGTAGTTTTCATATTACAAATTCTTATTATTATTATACAGAATATTTATTTTGGTATTTTTCGACGTCTTTGTCAGTAAATAGAATCAAAACGATTTTTTTAATGCATTAGTTTTATTAATGTTGATTAACATAATAAAGGTTATAAAACATTGATTTAACAGTGACACCAAAACAGCTTTTATAAATAAATATTGCTACTTGAAAAACATTATAAGAACAAGTGGAGAAGATTATCTTCGGCGTGCCGAAAATTTTACAATCTTTTCGGATCTACTTACAGATTTTTTTAGCCTATATTTAACGCTTTTAAGGGTTATAAAGAAATTCAAGTGAACAAGAAAATTTAAGGCGATAGTTTTAAAAACATGGGATATATGGACAAACCCGAATTTAAGATGTATGGTAGCTATTAGATATAGTGGTCCGATCCGGCCGGTTCCGACAAATGTGCAGTCCCTTTGAATGATAAGTCTCGGTGCAAAGTTTCATCGCGATAGCTCAGAAACCCAGGGACTAGTTCCCATACAGACAGGCAGACAGACAGACAGACATGGCCAGATCAATTTATTTTGGCATCCCAAGCATACTAGAGTTGACTTTTCGGGGTCTTTCATCGAAAAGAGTACAATAACAAAAACTTTAGCTTGGAAAATGATTTTTGCTACCCAAGAAATGCCCTTTGAAAAATTGAAAACTGAACCGATTTTTTAACTTGAGAATAATTTCTTCATGGTTTTTGTTTCCTCTAAATTTATTCTACATTTAAGTTTTCTTTAAATTTGAAAAAAGGATGTACCGTCAGCCAACTAGGACGTTCTTAATAAGTTTCGTTAGTAAATTATTTGCACTTCAAGAGTTAAACTCTTAAAGTTGAACCAAGTCAGTGAGCTGCGCTTCTACTCCATCAATTGTGGGGCAATCAAGCCATCGATCTTCATCGTGGCTGTTGGCGAAATCTTTGACTTTGCCACAGGCGCTAACTATTTTTGCACAAGAGACATGCAACCAGGTGGATGCCACACAGCCAAGACTCAAGCCCGGGTGCAGGCAATTCAATTAGGTTGCACCAACTGTCTGGCAGTGTGTGTACGAGTGTAAGAGTGTGCCTGTCTGTGTGTGTAGCTGTCTGTGAAATGTTTATTGTAAACGTGACTGGGACGGTGAGTGTGAGTGTGAGTGTGAGTGTGGCAGCTGGTCGCTAGAAGTGGTTGCTTCTGCATTCCAACACTAACTGCCGATTGACACATTTGCACTTTGGCAATTTCTTTGGCCACGATTCTTGGCCTTTTGTCTGCGCTTTTTGCCGTTGCAGTTGCATTTCGACTTTCAGCGCATTGTGCTCGTGGCAAGTTGCAAGTTGCAAGTTGCACGTAGCATTGGCCATGATTTACGCGCATTTCGTATTGTTTAATTATCGTTTAATTGTTGCAAAGTTTTTGATTTACGGTTTAATTGCAACGACAAGTGCTGCAAATGCAGCCACGCAGCAACCATCCACTTTCATGAGCCATAAAAGCAACGCGCCACTCGCAACTCGCAGCGTCAACGCCTCCAATGATTTATGGCCGCCGGCAGCATTGATGACTATGATGGAGCGTGCAAAGACAACGTCGCCATCGCCATCGCCATCGCTGTCGCCGTCGCCGTCACCCGCCCTCCGGCCAACCAAATCCGTGCATATACTGAGCCGACCCAAACGTTATCTCAGCTTTCCCGAGGGTTCCTCGTTCACCGTATGTGTCACTGTCAACTTCGACTGAGCACTAGTATAACATCTCTGATTTCTCGGCATTTTCAATGTTCAGGTGTCCGTGTGCTTTACAGTGGGCATCATTGGCAATCCCTACTATGCCCACAACAGTTTCGGACTCAATTGGGGCGTTGCCTATGATCTGCCCAATACCTCATGGATCCTGCAGAGCCTTCACGGCTTCTCGCAGCGCCCGATTACGGCAGCAATCTTACGCCGGCGCACCCGCGGTGCTATCTATCGGGATATTGAAGCTATTGTTGATAAGTAATGCATATATCTATCAAAGTGAACACAATCAGCAACAACTGATATATAGATATAGATGTGTCTCTCTTAATCATTTAAATATTTGGTTGATTACCTTTCGGTGTTGACCTTTTAAATCTTAATGATTTCCACAAGTCCTAAAATAATCTGTCAAGCGATTTCTCGGCAGAACTTTCTATCTCTCTCTCTCTCTCTGTCTCCCAATAATAAAATCTCTGACCGTATTTAGTTCAATCTCAATTTTCATATTGTCTCTATATTGTCTCTTTCCTTATCTGCTTATTCTTACTTCTTACTCTCTTACGCCTTCAGCTTCCAACAATACTTTTTTCTTACTTTCTCTCTCTCTCACTCTATCCTCTCTCTCGCTTTTTAATTCTTTTACTCATATACTTACTTTTATATTTTACCTTTTCTTAATTAAGAAAAATACTAATGATTGGATTTTTCTGCGTTCACCCCAAATCTATAAATTTATTTATTTAATATTAAATTATAAATATTATTCTTTCAAATAATCTTGTAATGTATTTAAACAGAAGCCAATTTGGATAACAACCTATTTGATTTTTACAGCATGGGTTACAATGGACGCGATTGCATTTTGCGTACACTCTGCGAGAGTCGACAGTATTTCCAGCGTACCAAGATGAACATGGTTGGTGAGATGCTACGCACTATATTTAGGTAAGCAAATATAAAATATATAGCTCGTATTTAGTATGTATTTAATAATATTTGTTTCATTCGTCTCCTGTAGTTTGCCCAAACAGCGCATTTTTACGCGAGAGCTGCATGAAAACTCGGATATTGTGCACTATGATAATGCCTATCGGTATGCCCATAATTTGGACTGTGCCCAGCAATACGATTGCCAGTTCTCACTACTAGAGTTGGCTTTCGGAAAGTACTCGACGCCTCCAACAAATTATTATGCGCAATAAATTGTAATAGTCAAAATTGTAGCATGAAATCGTTTTAATGGCCGCTTACCTATCAGTCACTTGTTGCCCCCTCGTTATAAATGGCAATTCATTTTTCTCGTCTGCCTGCCCCACCACTCCCCTATCCCTTACCTCCACCCCCTCCGCCCTCCCCGCCACGACCACTCAGCTTACGAGCACCCCATTGTGTCCAATCGGAGCCATGTCGAGATGCGTTGTCAGGCTCTGAGAGTGGAACTGGAGCTGAACCCGGCTGAATGAGTCTGACTGCGGCTGACGGATGTGTGTCAGAATCCGTTTCCATCTGGCGCCTCGGCCTGGCCTGCACAGAAGCCCGAATATTATTTAATTGAAAAGAAATACAAGAACAACAACAAATACATTTGGCCAAGTTTTCCGAAATTTAATTCAATCAACAAGCTCGGAAAATTGCTCGACATGACAGTTGAGTGAAAATTGAGTGCAGCATTTAAGCTTAAGCGTTGCGAAACTTTTGGTCCACATGGAGAGCTCACAATTTCGCTAAAGGATATCCCAGGGATGGAAAATAACATAATGGCTTTTGTTTTATCATTCAATATAAAGGCATCATATTAATCATTTTTAGTAATCATAAATTGCAAAATAAATATATATATATTTATTAACAAGTCGTTTTATAAATATGACTTGAATTTTGTCGTATCCCAAGAATTACAATAAATCGACTAATAAACTCTGCAACTTAGCATTGACAATTTAATTATGTGTGGTTTTATTTCGCCATAGTCAAATTGTACTCATAATCATTTACTTTAAACAATCGCAAACTTTTATGTAAGCCATAATCTAGTATAGTTATAGGAGATCGAAAACCTAACTGGAAATACACAGATATGGCTAGCTATAGAGCTATCTTAGCAATCTAAATTCCAAATGTTCCCGAGTCGATCCGTTTGTCTGTCTGTAAAAACACGCGAATATTCGAAACTGTAAGAGCTAGAGACCTTATATTTAACAAAGAAGTTCTCATGGTCCCTGGTCAGATCAAGTCTGTATAATTTTATCGATAAATCGGCCCGTTGAAAAGTTATCGATATATGTATATTTCAGATAAGTTAAAAGTTACAAGAGCTAGACGTAGAAAATGTGGTATGTATTATTTCAAATAGCATTCATATGTAAAAAAAAAGTTAACTGCTTGCACTGCTTGTGGTTTGTGTGTGTTTGTATGTGCAGAGTATCTCCTAGTCGGGCACTTCCAACTAGAGCTCTTTTACTTATTCCCAATGCTTGAATGTATTTAAACCTTTCATCCATATACCTACTAATATAAAATAATTGGAAATAAATGTTTAATTAGAACAATTACTGATTGTTATTTATTCAATATAAAGTTTCACCCAATTCAAGCTAGATTCTGGTTTCACACATATTTCATGATTGCGCTCACGACTCGCTTGGGTAGAAATGCCTAATGTCAACACGAATCATCACGAAGAGAAGCATCATGAAAGATAGAGGAAAAAGTGTTAACAAGTGGATGTCATGTCCGGCTCTCTTCCAAAGACAACCAGCAAATGGCCAGCAGGAAAAAAGAATATAGAAGTAAAACACAAACGTAAGAATACCGAGTGGAAACAGAGACATGCGATGTCACAATACCACACAAAGCGATAAATAAGTAAATAAGCAAAACAGCAGAGGACAACGACTTCTCAGTTGGTTGCTTTTGTTTGTTTGTTTGATTTTGTGTGTTTGCTTGTCTGTTTGCCTTGGGTCTGGGTTTGGGTCTGGGCTTGTGCCGGCTACCAGCTGCTGGGCCAGTCTACACCGGTATTTATGTCAAACAGATTAAATGTACCAGGCATATCAGTCAGCAGGAAAAACTGGACCGAAGCGCGTCGCAAAAGCAAAAGCCGCAAGCAAAAGCGCAGTAGTATCAGTAGAGCCAAAAAAGACAATGTGAACACAAATTCGTGTAACATTGAAAAAAGAAAAGCAAATAATAGTGGAAGCTTTGTACAATAGTTGAATGATGTTGTCGACGAGCAGAGTATTAATTAGTGCCAACATTGAGAGGCGCAATCGCCCAAACAGCTACTCCTTGATTTGCCTGTCAGCATCAACGTTGATGCGACTGCCACCGATGTTGCTTCTGTTTTGGATGTGCTCCACTGTCGTTCAGAGTGCTGACAATTTCGATGCGGCTGCTGATGCGTTGCCCGACCTCAAATCCATTGACATCCACAATCATCACAACAACGACAAGTTTTCCATGCATTATGACAACCTCAACGGGCTGACAGCTAACAATGATACAAGGATCCTGCGTCGTGGCAAACGCTATCTGGAATTCACCAAGGGTTCGCGTATGTCGGTGGGTTGTTGTGCCGGACGCAGCTTTGAAGTGTCAACATTTTTGATTTACCTTATTCCTGCAGTGGCGTACCAATGGCAAAAACAATCTCATCAAAATCAATACACTATTCTCCTATGGCTATGGCTTTCGTGCCAATTATCCGTTTCCTGATCCTCAGGATCAGCGAAAGAAAAACCGCGTGTTTTTCAAACGCGACTTGTTCTCAAAGCTGGAAACCGCTTTAGATGGGTAAGTCGTATACTCCCAATGGAATTTTTATATGTTTCACTTCGCCTCACTTAGCCATGGCTTTGATGGACGCGCCTGCCTATTGAAATCATTCTGCACGGCCATTTTGGATGTGGATAAGCCCCAGCAAAAGAGCGGAATGCTGTTCAAGTTACTCAAGTTAATATTTAGGTAAGTACTCGTAAGTTCTCAAAAATATACACATATACCCAGAAGATGTGAAACCAATTGGAAGTTAGATATAAATATATATCCAATAAACGGTAGAAAGCATCATCTATACATCCATCACTCTATTCATAAAAATGTTAAATTACCTCCAGTATGCTTAGGATGGCAAATGAAACTGATCTGACCATGTCCGTCTGTCTGTCTGTATGTATGTATACTAGTCCCTCAGTTTTGGAGCTATTGCAATGAAACTTTGCACATAGACTTATTATTCAAAGGGACAGCACATTTATCGGAACAGACCAGATCGGACCGCTGTATCTTATAGATGCCATACAACTGGAGGTCGGTTTTGTGTTTTCAAAGCTATCGCCTTTGATTTCCTTGTACACTTGAACTTCTTTGTGAAATCTGTCCAAAGATCCGAAAAGAGTATAAAATCTACGGCACGCTGAAGATAAGCCTTCGCCACTTGTTTTATTATACTTACAATAAACTTTGTAGTGTTAACAGCTATATGGTAAAAAGATAATACTCTCATTACCACTTACAATATTTGACAATCCAATGAGCTCTTGATCTGTAAATTTCTAAAATTTCGTCTGTCTAGTTTACTGGGTGCCAACTAAAGCTTAGAATTGGGTCACTTAGAGCAATTAGCAGTGGTGCTATAAACCTAACCCAACCAGTCTGATGTCAGCTAGAACCTCATGTGTTTGTCACATTTTCCACTGCCGGAATACTTGTCACTGGAGTTTCAGTTTAACTTTTGGGCTGCAACCGCAACAATGGGTGCTCTTCAGGTTTCTCTGTTGTTAACTGCTGCTGCTGCTGCTGCTGTGGCCACCCTGGCAGTGGCACAGGAGCTGAATGGAACGACGCCGCACAGTCGCCCCAAACGCTATCTGGACATAATCGAGACAACTCGCCTGTTTGTGGGTAACAAGAACTGCACTTGCCAGTGTCCTAACTGTTCTAACTGCAAGCATTTCTTGATTTGAAAGTTTCGCGTTAACGTCAAGAACAATGTTATACCCAAGCCAACAATTTGGGCTCATGGCTATGGATTTCGTGCCAACACACCGGTGCTAGTGAAGCACGAGAATCGACCCTTCAGAAGGGATACCTATGCGCTGGTCCATGAGCTCATGGAACGCAGTGGTTTCGATGGTCAGGCCTGTGTGCTGAAAGCATATTGCACAGCATTAGCGGGGGATCATTCACAGGGCTTCTTATATAAGCTATTAAAGTATATGTTTACGTAAGTTACGTAACCTAATTGACCTCGAATCTGTAGACTATAGCCTCTCTCTACCTCTCTCTCTCTGTGTGTGTGTTTCTTCATTTGCAGCCTCGAGGATCACGAAAAACATCACATGCCCTACCTGCGTGAGGAGAACTGTCAGCAGATCTTACACAGCCACTGTCCGCTGAGCTTTGACAGCATTTCACCATATACAGATGATGTTTGATAATGAAACAATAAATATACATATATACTGTTTGAATTGATTTTGATATACAAATGGGTGCTACCAGCTTTTCACAAAGGAAATAGTTCTGTTGTTTTCTCTTTTTTTAATAATTTTGGTGGTATTTAAAGTGGTTTAATATCATTTCCACAATAAATAAATACTATAAAATCTCTTATAGTTTATTTAATATTGATTGTATCAGAAATAAAAATATGATAAGAATTTCAGAGCATGGCAACTTTTAAAACAAAAGTATAGCAAAGTACAACAAAATTGTTAAAGCACAATTAAACATATTCTCTGAATTTGAAAATGCTGTTTCCTGACAAATATAATATTAATAGGTGAATGGAAATGTATTGCGACTTATGGCAAGTAGATTTGTAAGAGTAGCTCAGCTCCATGGAATATTCATTTAATTATCAATTAATTAATGACGGTTTTATTTTTATTCGGTTGCATTTGCAGCAGTTGGTGTTGTCAGTGTTTTGTTATTTATAATTAAGTTGAGCCACTTTCAGTTGTCCTTTCTTTTTTTTTTGTTGATTGCAACAAGCAACATGCATTTAATTGGCATTTTTATTAAACAGCAGAGCAAAACAGAAAAAATTACAGCATACTTTTTTTGCTGCCAAGCGCTTATTGTTGACCTCATTGCATGACAAAAGTTTCTGTTGCTGCTGCCGCTGCTGCTGCTGCTGCTGCTGATGCTGCTGATGCTGTTTAATGTCACCAGCATGAAATGCCAAGTGTTGTTAAAATGTTTGCGAGCGCCTTTGAGGCAATTGGCACGCCCATGCCCGCAGACCTGTCCTCCACGGCCAGCATTAAAAATTAACTTTAATTAAGTTGAAAACATAAATTACACACACGCATACAGGGGCATTAAAATGCACACTCATACACACCCACACCCACACACACACCTACACATGCATGCGTGCACATGCAGGCATTTTGTTGTAATTGCACAATTGCTGTTCTTGTTGTTGCTGTTGTTGCTCTCTTCAAGTTTGTTGCTTCCGTTCAGGGGGCACGACGAAAAAACAACAACAACAACAAAAACTTTAAGCGCTTGTTGTGTTTCTCTCATGTTCTTTGGTCTACACCCACACACGCACACCCACACACACACACACAGATACGTGCACGCTCACATATGCAACCTCAATCAAGTAATAATTATGCTTGCTGTGTGAGAAATTGCAGCAGCTGCAGGAAACAAAACCAAACCAAACCGAACCAGACCAACATCCAATTCCAATTCCAGTTGCTTTCCCATTCCCCTACTTATTCTCACCTTTTGCCCACAGCCCAAGCTTTTATGATATTTTGTTGTTTGGTTAAGGTTTCATTTGAATGCATACCCTGTAGAGCTTAAAATTGATTAAATCGGGTATAATCAAGCTGTTATATAGTAGAACGCATACAAACCGAAACGATTCATTTGTATTTACTAATGTGTATTTGCTTATTATGTACAGGCTATCTAGTATTCTCGACTAGGCGCACTCTCACTTGTTTCATCTGCTCATGTTTGTTATGGCAATTAAAATTAATTTTAATGCACTCTAAATGTGGAAAATTGTCATTGTCAAGTGTCATTTTAGTGGCAAATAAAAAATAATATTTGGCCATGAGCTCTCAGCTAATAAACGATAATAATAATTGCACTTACACACAAACAATGTAATTAATTGCTTTAATTATGATAGCAGCAATGTGATATTATGATTTAGGTTAAGTTTATATTGTCTTACTGCTGCATATTGGAGTCGAATTTTTCGAATCAAGCATTTAACTCTGTCACAACTTATCTGATTTTCGATTCCGAGACAGTTTTTATCGTAGCTTGAACTCTATAATAATGCTGCATTTAAATCTGAAGTAGTTACGAATTTTTGATGTTCTATCACAAGCAAGCCACAATCAGGCTCCCAAGTCCCTATAAATGCCTTTAAACATTAAAAAATTCCCGAGTTTTGAACATAGTTTGACTGCTAAATATCATAAATATTATAATTATTATTAATATTGAGGTAAGCATAAAAGTGCAGTGTCCGATTTACAGAGTCTTTTTTCCGCAATATCGCGATTTTACTGTATTATCAATATGTTTCCCAAAAGCAGAACGTTTCTTATCGCCTTATGTAGCTTACGAATTATTACGAATTCATTATTATTATTTATTACAGATTGTATTTGTTTTTATGAATGACCGTTACGTTTGAAATATCGAAAAATTATTTTATCTGACTCTGACAATAAATAAATAATAATAATTAATTACAAATTCTGTATACAAATATCAAATTTATCCCGTTTTTTAGTGGTTGGTATTCTTGAGCCTTAAGTGTTTACTTGCTTTGCCTTGTGGGCCAGATCATTAGGCCCCAAATTATATGTGAGGTTAACACGGCCGGAGGCACACCTATGTTAATTTATTGGCTTCCATGGGCCCAACAATGTTAAAGGCACAGCCGACTCCGACTCCGACTCCAAACTCCAACTCCAGGACTATCACCTGCTCTGCACATTAAGCATGCGAAAAGGCTGGGCAAATGGCAAACACGGCTCGATCCGGTTGCATTCATTCATTAATTGCCATATGGGATGCAAATTGATTTGATACGATGTCAATTAAAATGTGCAATTAATTTAATTTGGCTTGGCTCACATTATCGGGCAATTGGAGCGAGTAGGCCAACAGATGCCAACTCATCGATATATCCGGCAATCTATGCCGGAGAGGCGCATAGGCGGATAAGCGGGGAGGCCAGCTAATGAGCTCAGTTAGCCAATTGAGTTTGCGGCCATGAATGTGTCTGCGAATATGTATACCTAAATTAAGCTGCCTATAATATCGCACTGAGTGTATGCGTAATTAGTGAAATGTTGATTCCTGCACACACAATGCTCTACACTTGAATATAGCAAGTATAGCTTGCTTTAATGTTGATGCAGCTTTTAATACTAAACCAATTCAAATACTTTAAGATATAAGATACTTTTCAGCTTCTATATGCGGCAAATATTATAGAATTTAAATGGTAAATTACATTGTCCATCAGCGAACGTAAACTTTAACCAATTCATGGATGGCTTGCGACAAATCACTTCTAACACATCTACTCTGCTACTTCAGCTACTTTCGATAACATGCGATCTCCACGTATCGATATCCTTGCTGGTCAGTGTGACCAACTCTCACAAAGGCAACTAGCCAATTTTCAGCATATTATGCTATTCCCACATATATATTGTTTATTTATCGATATATTTAGCACATGAGAAATTTTTCTTATAAAATGCATCTTTTAAATGAAATCAATGTTTGCACAAATTTAGCTGTAGTCTTATTTTAAGTTTCGGCATTGTGTCGACCAATTTGCCGGAGGTTCATTACAAAATGCCAAGAGGAGGAGCGGCAATGATTCGTTCTCTAAATTAGTTCAAGGATTAGTGTAATAAAACTAACGTGCTAAGGATTTCCACAGCCCTTTTGTTGGCATTGTGGGGGGTGGTCAGGGAGCTGGCGGCAGACTAGGGGGGCTGTGGAGCTGGGCTGCATGTCACAATTTCCCAATTAGCTACTCATTGAGATAAATTTCTTATGCAAATGATGACAAGGCCAAGCAGCTAAGGCGGGCGCTGAAGTGGCATCGACGTCTCTCCCTCTCCCTCTGTCTCCGTCTCTATCTCTATATCTGTCGCTGTCGTCATAGTCAACACATCCCTAGCTGGGAGCTGGGGACCTGGCAACCTGTAACAGCGACAAAGACTATCCTCAAGCAGAATGACATTGAGTGACTCGCGCCACGCCGCTGGCTCACTCTCTCTAATTAGCTGCTGACATTTGCCTGCTGGCAACAGCACAAGAACAACAACAACAACAACAACAGCAACAACACCCAGAATAGCATCGCGAATTTGACATAATTAAAACACTGGCGACTGACAGCCGTAGCAAAATGAAATGCGACTCGAGTTTACAGTCCCAATCTCAATCCCAGTCACAGTCACAGTCTCCGTCTTCCGTCTCAAGTAATTTGCTCTATAATAACAAAATAAAACGAAAACATTTTGCTAATTTCTTTTGAGTGCTTAACCCAAGGCGCTAATCCGTTTCATCAACTGTGCCATATTTAATTTCCAAATTATGATGAAATACCGTTAAGATGTTCTCAACTAGACCAGTTCATTGAACGTGCATTACACCTAGGTGTCAATTTGAAACATTTTCAAGATTTGCCAAGTTCATTGGACTTGAAACTAGAGCTGCTAATTAATATCACACGCCTTTAGAGTAGTTCTTCTTCTTTGAATTGGTTCAGGTTTGCACAGGTAATGAATTGTTTACTTTTCGACAGCTGTTTACAAATGTAGCATTTTAAATTTAAATTTATTTACTTATGCACATACTATGCTCTTGAATTTAAGTTATTTTCAACATTATAACAATTTCATTTTAGATTCATTGGCATGGTTAAAGCATTTCATAATACATCATTACCAATACTCCATATAAATATTTTTCGTTTTTATTTAATTCCTGTATTTTCTAATTGTTAAGGTCGTTTATAAAATTTTGGTTACGCATTTTAGACAGCCTTAATTATGTAATTAACCACCAATAGCAGCGAACTGTGTAGCAAAATGTGATTGTAAATTATTCCACATAAATATAATACTAATTATACAATTTAAAGATAAATAAATGGAAACAATTATAACGTAATATATAAACTCTATTGTTAACTTATCTATTAAATAATATTAATAAATTGAAAAAGTGAATTGGCAAATGAACCAATTTGTGCGTAATTTAATTTAGTACTGAAATTTTCTCAACTTCAACATTTGCAGTTTAGCTGTTTAGTTAATCACAGCTTACACACAATTGATTCAATCAAGCTTTGGGATTCTTTACGGCTATGCACAGAAACAAAGATTAGAGAGTTTGCAGCCGAAACCCTAAATTCTTATGATTTTCTTATCTGCGCGAGGAATGCGCTTGACAGAGCACATAGAACTTTGTTGATACAACACAAATGCTCCCACACACACACAGACACACACACACACACGCACACTCGCACGCCTAACGGCACACAGACAAAGTCACAGCTGACACTCGACATGTAAATTGCTCATACGCAATGTGGGCAGCACCCGCTTGAGCAAACAGCAGCAGCAACAACAACAGGCAGAAATGGCGCTTATTAAAGTTTGACTTGTACTTTTGGGAGGGTGTCGAGTTTTAGGTGTGGCATGTGGCGCCCCAAACTTGCTGCAACCAGAAACTAAACGTTGCTTTTGTATGCCGTGTGCGATAATTGGGAACAATAGAAGAAATAAGTTTGCGACTGAGAATGCATTTGGAATGGGGCATGTTAGTGCTGCCGCATTTGGCTGCAACACTGCGCCTCTACCAGCAGAAGCATGTATTTGGCAAGTGTGTGTTTGAAACTTAATATGCCCATTCCCCCGCCTTTGAAATGCAACGTAGTAGGGTTTGTGGGGGGGGGGGGAAGTGGGGCGACATTCACGTCTCACTGCGCTTTTGCATGCTGCCGCTGCCTGCGGGCATTAAGTGTGATTTTATGCGATTTGTTCCTCGCCAAGCCACCCACCCACTATGCAAAAGAACCGCAGCAGCACCCACAGCACCCACAGCGCCCACTCCCCAGTCCCATTGCTAATTTACATTTGACAAATGTTTTGCATGCTACGACAATTTTTGCCACTGCTGCGACGACTGCTACAGCGACTGCTGTTCGTTAGGGTCTGAGCACCAGCAACTAATACAAACATTTACACCTACCCCCCAGCCAAACTACCCCCACCACACACACACACACACACACACACACACACATACACATGCAGCCCGCAATGTGTTTTGCCTGCTGCATTTGTTTTCATTTGGTTGCAATGCTGACATTGTTTACAGTTCAACTTGCTAAAAATTAGCAAAAATCTCACATGAGCAACCGAAAAAGTGGGGCTACAAAACAAAAAACCAGAAGGCACACCAAAGCAGCTAAAAATTTGCTTAAATTTAAATTTATGTCGGTTTGTGTGCAATTTGTGTGTGTGTGTGTGTGTGTAAAGGGGTGAAAACTGCATGTGCGATAATTGGTGTGGGTGGCAAGTTGAACGTAGGTGCTGAGTGTGTGGGTGTGTGTGTGTGTAAGGGATGCCAATGGAGAAGTGAAAATTGCAGTTTGCATAGGTCTTCAATTTTGGTGTTGCAGCAAAATGTTTCTTTTCCAAAAGTACACCTTAAATGCACGTAAATGAAATTGAGGACGGAGAATATTTGTTCAAGACTTGGATAAAACTACGGCTCATAACACTTTGAATTGTCTATGGATCAGCAATTAAGAAACAATTAAGACTGCTCTAGTCTCGTCTAATCAACAATTTACACTTTTGCGAGGAAAGTATCTTAAAAGTCAAGTAATTTTCACATATGTATGCTTTTTGAGATTATACATACAAAATTTGGGCCTGTAGATCTTATAACTTTCAAGTTATGGCCAAAAACCACTGGGCTGAAACCTAAACTTATCGATAGCTTTTGATCGGGACGAGTTATCGATCAATTTAAATAAAATGGATCTAACCAGGCAACCCCAGAACTTATTTGTCAGACAGAAGGACAGACAGATGGATTTGGCTAATTCGACTCGGACGCTTATACCGATCAAGTATATATATACTCTATATGCTCGGATATGCTTGCTTACATACTTTTGCACAATTTCATTATACCACTTTTAATGTGTTTAGGGTACAAAAACTACAAACTTCTCTACACAACTTTGATATCTAAATGAAAAGCCTATTAAATGTATAACTTATTTGTACATACAAAATTTCCTGCTGAAATACTTTGCTTAAAGCAAGAATATGTGAAATATAGACATTGTTACTGCAAAGTTCTTGTGCATACACAAACTTTCATTAATCTAGGAAATGTTGTTTCTAAATTATGAGAGTTGAACAAGGAAAAACAAACAATTCCTGCGCAACTTGACTACTTTCATTTTGGTATTAGCTTTTCATATTTGGTTTGCTCTTTCAGAACTTAATATTCTTCCGCTTGTCTGGTCAATGTTTCTTGTTTGTCTCTAATTTTTCGTAAGCACGCACCAAATATAAAAGGAGCTACAACTTTGTGCAAGATACAGTATTTTTAAAAACAAGTCACAATTTTATTCGTTTTTACGATTATCTTATGCTTAAAAAGAAAACAAAACTAAATATGAGCAGTGCCAAGAACTAGAGCACAGAATGCTTAAATGTTTTAAATGCATGCTTTGACTGTTACGCAATTGTTAAATGTATATATTTAGAATGCCTAAAGCACTGTAATATATCACATTTGAGCACTTAGCCATTGGCTATTCGAACATTATCGAACAGTTAAACGCTTTTCGCACCTTTAAGGCCCCTTTCAACAACATAAAAGCGAGTTAACGACACTCAATTGGGTGCTAATTGTACAATTAAACGTTGCTCATTGCCAACCAGTGAAGCACCAAACCCGGAGAGCCACCAGAATGCCGGACACTATGCGCTCATGTCCGTCGGTATCAGTTCAGCTCGGGCAGCTAATGGCGTCATGTAAAAAAAAAACGCCAAAAAAAGATTCCAGCTGAAAATTCGATTGTAGCCTCTAATGGTAATTATCTGCATCATAAATTTGTGTCCAATTGCGCTTGAGGCATTGAAAATGGACGCGTTTTAATTGTGGACACGATGTCAGCTATTGCACACCTCCCAACTGTAATTCTGCAACATTTGTAGCTGTTGAAAACTGCATTATATTAACGCATGATTGGCAATGTCAGCGAATCGAAATAACGCAAAAGTGAAATTATGCAAATGATGCCAGTGCATGTGTGTGTGTGTGTGTGCGTGTGTGTGTGTGTGCGTGCATGTGTGTGAATGCAAAGGCAAACCCGAAAAATAGCAACCAAACCGCCCCCAACGAGGCCATAAGTCCAAATGGCGACCGCTCAATTGCTCAATTACACAAGTGAACAAAAGTTTTCGAGTGAAATTTCCACAATTCTTACAACTAGTTGAGTAATTTTTAGAAATTTGCAACAAAGTTTTAAATCGATTTATTCTGAATATTCCCGAATATCAAATTTGAAAATAATATAAGTTAATTGATTGTATATTAAGAAGTGAAACAAATATTCGAGTGAAATTTCAACAATTCTTACAACTTGTTGAGTTAATTTAAAATAAATATTAGTTTATATTGTGATGTAAATCGATACATTATAAACATTTCTGCATTTCAATCTATGACAATAATAAAGGTAAATTGAGTGTATATTAACAAGTGAACTAAATAGTTCGAGTAAAATTTATATTGATTGTAAATTAACCAGTAAACAAAAGAATTCAATTAAAATTTCAAAAATTCTTACAAATTATTTTAGTTTATTGTGTTAAATATTCCCGAATATGAATTTATGAAAATAAAATAATTAAATTGTTGTTATATTATCATATATAATAGCTACTACAAAAATTAAATTAAATATATGCTTTTATTTTCTTAAAAGCAATCCTTGAATATTATGCAGAACAGTGTATGGAAAGTGCAGTTTTTTTTAAAGTGACGCCGAAAAATGGCCAGAACAATTATAATTGTGATTGGATGTGCAGTGGGTATTACCTTGGTACTGCTGCTGAGTCAGAGCACAAGAATCCTGAGCAACCACACAAACATGAACAATGAATCATATGAATTGCTGACGACATCATCCCCGGAGCAGACTGAAGGTGCCAAATTTGCCTTCATGCCACGTCAACAGCTTTTGCTGCTGCATCGACAGAAGCGGTACCTGCTCTTTCCCGAGGGTAGCTCATTTCAGCTGGTCTTCGATTTAATCATACCGATTGTTGACTATACCAATTTCGCCATTCTTGGCATCACATGTGCCGTCGCCTGGGAGCTGCCCAGCAAGGCGCCCAGCGAGATTCTGGAGAACCTGCGCACCCGCCTAAATGATGGCACACTGGGCACTGTGCGTCGCAACGGCAGCGTGCAGGAGGAGCAGGAGCCGGAGGTGGCGGACAATGGGGACTACGTTCGAACCGCCACTAATTGGCAGGCAATGCACGCGCAGCCAACATCAGCGTCCGCATCAGCATCAGCATCTGCATCAGCATCAGCATCGGCATCGGCAACGCCATCAGCGCCGACATATGCATCCAATGTCCACAGCTACTCGTACTATACGAATGACCAGAACGGTCCGGCCACTTCCGTTTATGCAAATTCGCCTAATGGAGAACAGCAGCATGCAGGGCGACCGACTAATTGGCATGCGCGACAGTCAATAGCAAAGTGGCGACAGTGGGCAGACACTCCTCCCGCTCCCGCTCCCGCTCCGGCTCCTCCTCATCCTTATCCTGCTCCCGCTCCTATGCGAGGCAACGCTCACAACTGGTCAGACAATTGGTGGCAGCGCAACAAAGACCGGGTCCAGCAAAACTGGCGTGAAAAGCAGCAACAGTGGAACACCGGCGGGCAACCAACTAAAAGGTGCATATACATATGTATATATAAATATATAAATTTCTAATAACTAAATTACACTTTATTTCAAGCCAGAAACATTATCCAAATAGTTTTAGTGGGGAAACAAGAAAAATGTAATACTTACATATTAATTTCAAGAGGGGAAATCTTGGTTTTGACAATATTGGATTTACATATCAAACTATATTCATTTTATTTGATCAACGCGATTCGGCATATACGCTTATTTAGAGTAAAACGAAACCACCAATTCAGCTTTAGATATAGAGTTTTTGAAAGTTTGCATTCTTACTTATTGGGGATAGTATCAAGCTGAGCCAAAAATATTGATTGCAAAATTCAAAATGATCTAAATATTTTTAACATTGAATGTTCTCCAAGATAAATTACAGCCTATCAATCTAAGACTTCAATGTGCTGATACTAACTGTATACTAAGTATATGCAATACTATAAAAATGCTTGTAATGCATTTCAATTAATTTCAATCGAAAATTTTAAATATAATAAATAAATAAATATCGGAAATGATTATATCCAATTTGATCCAATTTTGTAGCAAGCAATACAACAGCAACTTCTACACACAGCGACCACGACAGGTGCTCCAGGAACCACCCAAGCACCACATTTATCCCGTATTTGGCAAACGGCGACGACGACGACGCCGAGATGTGGATCAGGACGCTATGGATAATGACGTCATCGAACGGCTGCACTTTCGTCAGCATCTGAGCTCCCGAGGACATCTCTTTGGCAAGATCGAGCGCTTGTTCAAGTCGTAAGTACGGCAGTGCTAAGACTTGGACCCACTGTTCCAATCTGCTTTCCACAGACAACAGCTCAACGGAACCGCGTGCATTCAGCGGGCACTATGTGAATCGGCGCAGCGACAAGAGGATCGGGGGACAACTGGGGCAACTGGGGCCACAGAGCCTCAGAGCTTTATTATGGAACTGCTTTCGGCCATCTTTCAATTACCCAGCAGCAATGAAGGCGAGAGTGAAGTGCTGCAGCACATCTCACCGCATTATCTGGAAGCGCATCAGCAGCGGGGCAACTGTCGCCAAATTTACGATGATTGCACTCACACATTTTGGTTGGAATAAAGAAAAGCCATTTTGAATAATAAAAGAAGGATATTTTCATAGTTACTCTGTAGCGTGTTATGATAACTATTGCAAGTAGCACATTTGCTTATTTATTTATTTATTTATTTACTATTTTGTCTTAAAATTTACAAACAATTTTAAGGGCTCATTACAAATACTGATTAATACAAATATCCACCATATAAAGCATATAATATAATTTTAAATTTTCCATTTTGCTTACCAAATTGAAAGGATTTCATACCGTAGTCCAAGCATTCTATACTTTAACACTCCCCGTTCATCTTTATTATAGTTTTTTTAAATAATATGTTGAAAAATTTTAAGATTCATCATTTCAATAATGCCGTAGACCCAGATATTTTACAGATTAGTCGACTCGTTTGACTTACTCACAAGCTAAATATAATATAAATAGGTGCAGAACCAATATGGTTTATCTTAAGAACATGTTAGTTTTAACCAGAAAAGTTCTTAGCGTGAAAAAGTAATTTGAGTCTTTAAATTGACCAATGAGAATACGCAACAAAGACAAAACGAAAGACAAACTACTTGTCAGAGAGAAGAAAAAATACTGTAATAGGGTATAGCCGACTAGCTCAGTGCCCTGGAATCAATTAAAAATTAAGGTGGCCTGTACAGACACAAGAAAATAGCTAAATGGGATAGTCCAAACTATAAATTGGGTAAGTTAGCTCATTTTAAGTTTCGGCAGAATTTCTTGTAGCCTCTTGCAACAGTCTATCAGCGATCTGATATACCTCTTGATGCCCTCAGGCATTCGATGATAGCGAAAGACGAAAAGTGTGAAAACTAATGAAGAGCAAGAGGAACAAAAAAGTAGCACGCAAACGTTACACCAACGAAGCCAAGACAAACTTGAAAGTTTGCATCACGGAGATAGATGCCGACTACAAGTAGCGGAGTGGGGCAATGGAGGAGGAATGGAGGCAACTAGCCGCAATTAACAGCCAGGCCAGGCCAAGAACTTCTTGCCTGCCTTTCAACGGTTTGGTTGGCGCAGCATTCTAAAACTCGGGCTGACAGTTGGCGTATGGACGACGCGTTGACCACAAGTGTAGGAAATGTGCATCAACAAGAAGAGAGGGCTACAAAGACCAGCTATTTGCTTGCTCTTACTCGCACTGCTGCTGCTGGCCAGCTTAGATGCTAGCCAAGGAGATGTGCTGAAAACCGGACAAGGAGAAGGAGGAGGAGGAGGCCTTGAGCTGCCATTACTGAATGTCGACAATGCTGCTGGCTCGGATTTGGAGCAGCTCATCGAGGCGAAACTGAACGCATCAGCCAGCCAAACAATGCAGACACAAGAGCTGCTGTCGAGGAAGCGTCGCTATTTGGTATTTCCGGAGGGCAGCTCCTTTCAAATGGGTAAGTCTGTCATGGAGCCACTAAACGATGCAAATGACATGCCTCATTTATTACGGCCACAGTTTTCGATGAGATCATCTGCGTTGTGGATTATACCAACTACTTGGTGCTGGGCATTACCGTTGCCCTCGCCTGGGAATTGCCCAGCAAGCCACCCAGCGAAGCCTTCGACGATCTGTTGCTCAAGCTGGCCGATGGCACCATAGACATTAGTCGCAACGACACTGTCTCCAATATCACTTATGTGGACGATGACCAGAAGTCTGAGCAAGCAACCAACAGCCCCAACAACATTAACTTCAAGCCCAACTATATCAGCTTGTCAAGTGCTGCTGCAGGAGGAGGCGGCAGTAGCGCCTATAATTCTTACTACAGTGGCTCACCCGTGTTTCGCACACCAATGCATCCAGCCTATCAATATGCGGATAGCTTTTACCGCCGTCCCAGTGCTCCAGCCAGACGCAAGGACAGTCACTACTATCACAGCATACACAATCCCTTCCAGAAATACGCACAGCCTCTGACGCTGGCCCAGAACTCGCGCTATCCCTACTGGGCCTTGAGTTCGCAGTAAGTAACTGCTTACATTTGCCAGCATCTATGTTTATATGTTGTGCATAGTTTAAGGAACACTGTGCGCCAGCCGAATAACTACTATAGTCCGGTCAGCAATCCGCCTCAGCGGAATAGCTACTACAGACCAAAGGCGGAGCAACAGCGTCATCATAAAATCTATCCGGTATTTGGCAAACGCAGCTTACCAGATGCAGCTAATCCGCATCATCGTCACAGACGCAGTGGAGTCGCCAGTGTACCCGATTCACATCTCTCCAGAATGGATGGCATTCAGATCAAATATCATCGCAACAGTCGGCAAACGTTGTATGAGAGAATCGAAAAGTATCTGGATAAGTAAGTAAGGATTTCCATATATGCATTTTGCTTAAATGAAATTCTAGAGGAAGCTCAGTCTTCTTAAGATAAGTAGTGGAAGAGTAGTATACAAAGTTGAGACTGCATTTGATATAAAATAAATTTAGGATAATGTGTATAGTATTTAGATATACTTGAGCAGTATGAAAGATAAAATTTGAATATACATTGCGTATAACAGACTTAGGCTTTCGAAAAGCATTCGGATAAGTAAGGACCTGTTCTAAACATGAATAGAATAAATCTAGAAAAGAAGAGCAAATCGAATAGGAGCTCTATAAAGTAGTATCAGTTCCATGTTGATAAGAGAGTAGAACCTAGGACACCTAGATTTGAAAAATCGAATGGAATCTGAGTTAACTACTCCCAACTAAATGGCTTGTTTTATCTGTGTCTTTCAGACGTGGCCATAATGGCCATCAGTGTGTGCTACGCACTCTATGCGAAACCGGACAGAAATCCCATGAACAGGAGCCAGGCAGCTTTGTTGGCGAACTGCTGCGTGCTGTATTTACCATACCGGAGGCACTGGATCACGAGCCAGTTGCCTATCGAGACACCCGCTACGACAAGGCTCATGCCCATAAGGACAATTGCGCCGCACTTTATCCCGAGTGCAAGCAGTCTATCTGGGCTGCACCGTTCGTACAATAAATGCAATACCAACTTGTTGCCAACTCGGTTTTATTCAATGCCCCCATTTGCCAGCCAGTAACCCAGCCAGCAGGTTCAGCTTACACTGATTCCGCAGCTCGCGATCGCAGTCCTCAAAGCTCATGCGCATTATGCGACTGTAGTCATCTTCCACACCTGAAATGGTGGGCAGCCTAAAAAGAGGATCAGTTCTTAGTTATATGTGTGCTCCCAATTGCCAGCACTTACGTAAAGATCAGGCGCACTATGTCCTGCAGCATGGAGTATCCCGGTGGCAGGAGCAAGCTCTGACTATCGCAGATGGCCCGCATAATGCAGGCCTTAGCATCGATGCCGAGACTGCAAGTAGAGAAGATTAGTTATTGTACAATATGGTCAGCATGAATTGAATGTGAAACGCTCGCCTACAGCTTGCTAAACCCGCCGAACTGCTCAAACAACTGGCGACGATCGCGATGAGCGTGGTAGTGACGCCAGTCGGTGACATGCTCCAGATCTGGATAGTGAACAGCTTCATACGGCGCCATATCGGGATCATAGGGCTCGTCCGCTTCAGAGCTGCCATCTTGCTGCTTCGAGCCTACGGATCTATACCAACGTTTGCCGTATTTGTTCCAATTGGGTGATGCCGTCGTCCATATGTTCCATTTGCCAGGCTGCCTGTGCTTCTCATAGTACGGTCGTGTAGACGTCCAGTTCTCATAACTTTTGCCGTATTTGCTCCAGTTGGGTGATGCAGTTGTCCATCTGTTCCACTGGCCAGGCTGCCTGTGCTTCTCATAGTACGGCCGTGAAGTCGTCCAATTCTGGTAACGCTGTCCGTACCTGGACCAATGCTGCCACTTTGCCGGATCCACATGGTTCGGCAATTGGGTTCGGTAGTCAATGCGTTGATGTAGTCTCACCGGATTCGGTTTCTTAACGGGTGTCGCCTTATAACGCCAGTCGGTACCCGCAATCCAAACATAGGTCGGTTCTGTTGTTGTCTTCGGCGCTGGAGTTGTTGTCGTTCTGGGTCGGAAACGTTTTGGATAGACATCCTCCCGACTCGAGGGCACCGGATAGTAGCAGGCCTGATCTATGCCCAACGTTACGCCCTTTGGGAATTGGGAGAGAAGACCCTTGCTGAAAGAGCCCGTAAATTTCAAATTCGCTCCCTTCGGAAACAACACAAAGCGCTTCTGACGCGAAAACACCCGCTGCACAACATGATTCAGCTCTGTTCTATTGGGTTCTCCGCAAGCCAGCAACAGTAGTGTCAGTTGCCCGAGCAACTGTATCCAGAGACCGCACCGCATGACTGACATGTACTGATTGAGATGTCCAAATAATGTCAACCAGCGCTGGCAGAATCAATAAATATACTTAATAATTACGATCATCAATTGGAATTGGGTCTAAATTCTTGAGCAAACAATGTGCAGTTCAGCACGAAAATTGGAGAAACTTTCATTGCGATAAGTAGGTTGGAGTACTTAATCTATGATAACTCTAGAAATCGTGGTAATTTTATTACTAAGGGCATTAATAAAACAAATGCTTGTGAACATCTTAAATATGTATTTTTAGTATCAAAAGTTATGATTGATCTAGGCTAAGTAAATTCCATACTGCTTATTATTTGTAGAAATGAATAAGTCGAAAACTTCTTCTAGAGATGTCTAAAAGATGTCTACAACTTCATGTTTTTGTTTCCTTGATACTTACTAATAGAGATTGTAAATTTGATTAGCCAATTAATAGTTAAAAGCATATTTATTTTCCAGTCTACCACTCAATAGCCAAATCAATAGGTTCATATTACACTTGGTCTTCAACTCCAGAGCACAGGCATCGGCATCTTTGCTCATAACACGAGTATATTCATCCTCCAGACCATCAAGTCGCGGCATACTATTGAAAAGGACAACATTAAGTTGGGATCAAAGATAAAACAGGTCATTCAACATACGTGAACACAATGCGCAGCATATCCTGCAGCATGGAATATCCCGGTGGCAATAAAAGTCGCTTAGAGTCGCATATAGTACGCAAAATGCAGGACTTGACATCGATGCCAAAGCTGTAAGGAAAGCTTAAATTTATGGCAAAAGGCGATATACTTTTAAGGAGTTTGCTCACCGTGAGCTGAATCCGCTGAAAAGCTCGAACAACTGCCTCCGATCGCGATGGCCATGATAATGTCCAGTCGCTTCTCTTCTGGATCTCTGCCAGTGCCTGCTCCAGTCGGCTGTCCACTTTGGTGCAGGTGTCGTCCACTTGGACCACTTGGTCTTGTTGGTCATTTGCCAGTGCTGCTTATCAGCACTGCTCTGCCACTTCTGGGCCTGGTTTGAGCCATACTTTGCCCATTGCTGCCACTTGTGTGGATTCGCATAGCCAGCATCGCTGACATCAATCCGCTGCGTCTTTGGTGGTTGCCCTACCAGTTGCGGTATCGGTCTCGGTCTCGGTCTTGGTCTTGGCTTTGGCTTTGGCAAGGCCTGAGCCTTGAAACGCCAATCGGTGCCGGGTATATAAACATAGGTTTCCGTTGTGCTCATCAGTGGTTTGGGTGTTGTTGTTGTCTTTGGCAGAAAACGCTTTGGGTATAGATCATCTCTAGTGCCGGGTATGGGAAAATAGACAGCTTCCTCCAAAGTGAAGCTGATGCCACGTGGAAAAGTCGATAGCAGACCCTTGCTAAAGTTGCATGTAAACTTAAAGAACGAACCAGGTGGAAAAATGATCGCACGCTTCCTGCGACTGAATACTCGCTCAAGTACAGACTTCAATTGAGACCGTTGGTATCCGATCTGCCCATGGCTACAGCTGAGCAGTACCAACAATATAAAGATCTTGACTCGCAGCATTTGACGTCCAGTGAACGCACAGAACGAAATGATTTCAAAGATTCACTTGCATATGGGGTAAGTACTTTCTGTGAACAGATTGATTAAATATTTACTCTCATTTGATTGATGTCTTGATTTATTGACCATACTCATAAGCTGTATGCCATTAGCCTACAGACCCAATTTGCTGGTAATACTTGAGCACTGATATTAACAGGCTGATCAGTTAAAGTGCGTAATTCAAGCAGAACAGTTAACCGGATCTAGAAGATGGAACTCAGTTGGTTGCCCTATCAAGTGCTAGTAATACTTATGAGCTGTAGGAATGCGAACTTCTTGCTATATCCAACCTCATCTTCACTTGGGGTGAGTTTTAACTAAATGCATACACACTATTATACCTTTTGCAAAAGGTATTACTTCTATACTCTTCTCGAGCCAAGAGTCGAGCTCCTAAATGAAAAATTTTTTAAAGGTTTGGTTGCCAACTTTTAAAAAGTTGCGAGTGTTTCTAGTCATCATCAGACTGATATATACATTAATGTATTTGTATTATATATTTCGACTTTAGCTTACGTCCTCCGTTTCCATACCCGTCGCTGAGTTCTATCCGGAACGTCGAATACTAATCGACTGGTGTTTTGGCATTTCCTACGATTTGCCCTACAACCTGAGCTCGTTCTATAGCATACCCATCTGGCCGGGCTTTGCCAACTATCAGACCAAACGCGATCTGTCCCAGAATGATTACAATGATGTTAACTTCTATGCGAAATATGGCTATAACGCATTGACGCAAACACATCCCAAGGATTTCTCAGCTGGGGAGCTCTACGCGGGCATTGAGGATGCATTGACTTCCTATGGATTTCACGACACCTGCTTATTGCGCAGTGTTTGCGAGTTGGCAACGCATCCGTTCGACGATAATCAGCCGCATATACTAAGCGATCTCTTGACGTTCATATTGAGGTAGGTTTAACCTATACTTATTGAGTACATATACTTAATGCATTTTCTGTTTTCTAGTCCATCGCAGCACGATGGATTTCTGGAAAGTGAGCACGTCTACAAGTCAGCCTATGAGCAGGCGGAACTCGATGGCTTCCTGGGCAAGGACTGTGTTCGGCTCTATGCGCATTGCAAACACGATATCTTAAGACTTATGAGCAATGTAATTTTTCGCCATGCCTAATAGCTAACACGTGATGTAAACTGTAACGTCTGTGTGTTTCATTAGCACCTGATGCGGCTTTTTCTGGCTTTCAGCTAACGCAATGCGTTGTTCGTTATTCGTTTTTCATTGTTTTATCCACTTCGAAATGTATCTTAAGAGTGTGCACTTCATATTCGCTGTGCTGGCAGTGCTGCTTGGCTGCCATGCCAAACTGTCTCTGTACTTTCCAGCCGCGTCGGTCTACCAGGTAACGGCTGCGTTGTCGGTGCCAATCGTCATGCCGCAGCGCAAGTTATTTTGGGATTGGGGTCTGCAAATGAACTACGCAATGCCCAGCAAGCCGTCCAGCTTCTATGCGGCTGCCATCTGGGAGGATGAGTTTGACCGCAAGGTCAAGCGTCAGCTGCACAATGAGACACACAAGTATATGCCAGCCGGTCTGACCGACATCCATCCGAGCGATCTGACCGCCGGTGAGCTCTACGAGAGCATCGAAAATATGCTCATGCGCTACGGCTTCGATGAGTCCTGTCTGCTCCGTAGCGTCTGTGAACTGGCGCGACATCCTTTCCACGACAACGAGCTGAATATGTTGACGGCACTGCTCACCTTTACCTTAACGTAAGTAATCCTATATACATATATCAGCATTATAGCTCGTGACCTTTTCAGGCCTTCGATGCATGAGGCATTTGCAGCCAGTGAGATTGTTTATCGCCAAATCTATGAGCATGCCGAGCAGCAGGGTTTTTTGGGCGCGGATTGTGCCAAACTCTATGCACAGTGCCCCATTGACTTCCTGAGTGCCATAACCAAACTAATGCACTAAAATAAAGTGTGCTTTTCAAACGTAGTGGCAGAAATAAAATACTACACTTATAACATAACATCTTTATTGTAATTTTATGCCCGTATGCATCAAAAACCTGTAAATCTGTAAATCTTGTAAAAAAAACTAGCCTCTATACTTCTAAGAGATTCACAATCTAGATGAATAGGTCTATCTAACTGTCTGTCTGTATAACAGCGTTAGCCTTAAATTTGGAATACATATTCTAATACCTCATAAGTAGATTCGACAAAGTCTGTTTAACCACATTGTTGAACAATTTTTTAATAATTATACTCTTTTCGAAGAAAATAGTATATTAAGTTTGTGCTGAAGTTTGTAACGCATAGAAGGAAGCGTCGGAGACCCCCAAAAGTTACTGCCAGTATGCTTAGAATGACAAAACAAATTGATCTAGCCATGTCCGTTTGTCTGTCTGTCTGTCTGTCTGTATGTATGCAAACTAGTCCCTCAGTTTTTTAGCTATCGTTATAAAACTTTGCACACCGACTTATTATTCAAAGGGACAGCACATTGGTCGGAACCGGCCGGATCAGACCACTATATCTTATAGCTGTCATACAACTGGAAGTCGGTTTTGCCCATAAATCCCATGTTTTCAAAGCTATCGCGATAAAACTTTGCACAGATACTTATTATTCAAACATTTATAACATTACTCGGAGCCGGCCAGATCGGATCACTATATCTTATAGCTGCCATACAACTGGAAATAAATTAAATATTCTTAAAACAAAAAAAAATAAACAAATGCCACGCGATACAAATAATTTTTACAGCATATGAAAGTGCTGCAGTTGGCAGAGTGAAAATTGTCTAAAGGTTCGAAAATAGTATAAAATCATCGGCACGCCGAAGATAATCCTTTCCCACTTGTTTTATTTGTTCTAAGCACACAATCGCGACTATATCTTGGCTATCAAATCACTTGGTTGTCATTAGAAGCATTCGGATATGCATGACACCAGAGCACCTCCGACACTTTGTACAAGAAGCCAACTGCTGTCAGTCACATCAATCCATAAGCCAACACAAAGATGACGCCTAATGAGCTTACCGTCTGGCTGTTGGCCAAAATAGTAGACAATACGAAGTGCGTGTAAATGCTCATATTTTAAGGTAGGATTTGAGCTTGTACTATGATTGAAAATTAAACACTTTAACGCAACATATTAGGCAAATCCGATTTGTTGGTATTAAAGAATTATTTGTAGATTCTAAGTTGAAATAGGCTTGACTAGTTCATGAAGCTGAAATAATAGTTATTGCTTTGAAAACATATTTATGCTAAAAAACTTTTTTTACTATTTATAATGATTTCCAATTCGGACGTCTTTCCAAACGGTTACTGGTTGGTTGCTCACATCCTGTAGCTGTTTATTTATTAGTTAAATATTTTAAGGCAAGCGCAGAGCTAAAATTTAGTTAGATAACAAAAAAAATTGCTAGAAATACATATATTGCAAAATTGTTCCTTTTATCTTTACTCAATATATTTTTACTAACTAAAAAAATACGAACTGTTTCTTTTTCGCAATCTTGAGAAAATATCAAAAAATTTAATATAATAGTATTATACAGTAAGTTTACAGTTTAAAATTATTTATTTAAATTAATATACATACAATATGAAATGTTAAATAAACTTTGTGACTATAAACCTGAAAGCCCCATTTGCAGTTTAATTACATATACGTATTACAATAAATAGATTTAAAGCAAATTTTATTTCATCTAACTAGCGTAGTGACTATAAACCTGAAAGCCCCATTTGCAGTTCAATTACATATCCGTATAATAATAAATAGATTTAAAGATTTCAAGCAAATTGTATTTCATCTAACTAGCGTAGTGACTATACTGAGCACATCCAACTCGCACTTGGGATAAGCTTTCTGGCAGTCGCCGCCAATGAAACCCAATTTCTCGGCCCGCTCATATCGATGTTGATATAGCTTTTCGTGTGTGCCAAAGCCATCGTGTTGGGAGGGCCTGGTGGGATGAGAAGTGATGCAGTTAAGTGTGTGTTGGTCTAGAAACCTCGGATACACTTACGTTAGCAGAAAGGTGATGACCTGCAGAACCAGGCTGTAAGCCGTATTATCGGCTAGCGGATGCAGCGCTAGTTCGCAGACGCTGCGCAGCAAGCAGGATCTGTGGAAGCCGTAGTCCTGCAGCATGCGCTCAACGCCAGCATATAGTTCGCCGGCAGTAAAGTCCCTTGGATGCACACCACTATCAGCTTGAAGCAGCTCCTTGGCTGAGCCAGTAAATATATCCAAATCACGCTGGTGGCGACGCTCATACGCATTGGACCAGATGGTCGGATTGTAGAATGAGACAAGATCAAAGGGCAGATTGTAGTTCATTTGGAAACCCAAATCCATGAAGACTTTCCGCGCATCTGGTATGTCAATTGGCACCGACATCGATGTCGTCAGCTGCAGCACCGTACTTTGGGGAAAAAGCAGCATTCCGCATGTGCCATTGATTAGCAGCAAGCCGATGATCCCAACGAGGATGCCGCTCAAAGAGTTGACGTTGTTCTGCTTTGAAAGACGCATTTCGATGTGAGGCACACGCTGGCTATGGGCACGAGCACATGATACGGCATTCGGTTTCCGGATTGCCGATTTGTTTATTTGGGTCTTTAATTAACCAAACTGTTAATGAGTCCAACATTCGTTAGGCGTGAGCTCCAATTAGAACGGTAAAAACCGTAGAACTGGGGCACAGTATTATCCAATGGCGTCATATACAAATATAAGAAAAAATAAAACAAAAACAATGGAGAGTATGTATAACCTATTCTCTACAATGTAGTGTCCGCATTCACGCATACTTAACTTGTAATACCCTACGAAAGTTGATGAATATGTTGGCGAAATATTATGAAAATTTAATAGTATCTTGGGGATTTTCTATGGAATATATGCGTATAGGTAAAGCTAGGACATAAAGTGAAATAAATATATTTCGCATAATATTCGTTATACTTTTTATTCCTATATTCTACTCCATAGTTCACAACAAAGTAAGTGTAGTATACAATGTTGACAATCATAATAGCCATCATATTCCTATATATTCACTATCCATATTCAATATGCGAGTATATAAGGATATATATTAACCATTTCAACTAACTGTAGCATTATAGTTAGAATATTTGTAAATTTCATTTTTATATGTCAATCGATAGAACTAAAATGTTATCGATTTCGGTTGAAATTGAATACTAAATCCAAAGATAAAAGAATTTTTATAATGACACACGATCTAGAAGACACCACAACTCTGTTGATCTCTGGGTAGCTCAACCGTCAATTTATAAAGCAAATAAATGCGGCGTTGCTCATTTGCTGTTCTAATGAAAGTTTCACATGGAACATTGTCTACAGTAGTGAGCCAAAGACTGGAATGGCAACAAGATGAGCCAAGACCAGAGAATTCTTAAAGTGCTGCTGTTGGCTCTAATTTGCGGGTCGGCAATCGTAGCTGGTTATACCAACAGCTTCCAGCCCAGCTATAGAGCAGGTGGCAATGACAGTCGAGTGCCGATCCCGATCGGGAAGCTAAGTCGCCCCAAGCGTGTGGCAATTTTCAATGGCCAGGGTGTTGTCAAGGTGCGTCATGGATGTAATTCCATTTATATAGATTCTCCATTGAATTGCAAATGTGACTTTTATAGTTTGTCGGTGGCGTGGCGCATCCTGTGAAGCAGGTGGACAAGGACCAATCCTTCTGGTTCTTCTATAACTTGCAAAACCAATACGTGCCCACAACCATACCCATCTATTGGTGGAGTTTCTGGAATACAACCGCATTCGTGTCCACAGCGCGTCAGCTGCGCAAAGGTATGCAGACCAGATTGCATCGGGACGATACACGCAGTTGGATGTATGATACCATCGAGGCGGGCATGGATCAGTAAGTAGGCAGCATCTGATCTCTTTACTTATTGTATATACTCCTGTTTGCTAATCTGTGCCGCAGATTGGATGGCAGTGAGCGCGGTGCCAGCTGCCTCCTGCGCAGCATTTGTGAAATCTCTCAGCTGCCTTTTGAGGACAGCAACATATTTAGCGAGATTCTCAACGCGGTTTTGATGTAAGTATATAAACAATATCCTTACAAATATCAAATGCAAGTAGGGTCAGGCTGCGAGTATACAATTATAATATATTGGAAGTGTAAAGACGGATACATACATATGTAAACAGAGCTGACTAACTAAATGAATGGAATTTTGAAATTCCACTTTTAACCAATTTTAACAGATTTATGGAAGGAAATTTACTGATGCTGACTGCTACAAATCAAATTTAAACATAAAGCCAATAAAGACGCGTTTTTTATTTATCTTTAACCCCTAACGTAGGAACATTTTTGTATTAAACTTACTTGTTTGACTTACCCCTAAGGACTTCTGTAGAAGTTGTCGAGATGAGGAAGGTTAGGAAAATGTTTCTCCCCAAGGAACCGTCATCTTGGTGCCTACTCTTTCATAGATCTCTCAGAACTTTTAACTCTGAACGCAAAACGGATTCTAAGTTAGTCCGGATGGTCCTAGATACTCCTCAAATTTAATCAGCTACCAGTAGATGAAATGGCCCTAATGAGGCAAGGGGTACTCGGTATTAAGACGCTAACCTGACCTACATCCGACATACCTGCTGCTATACTACATAATCAAATCAATCCTGCTTTTCAGACCCACCATGGATAACGTCTTGGAAAAGTATCTAAATGCTCGGGACGCAGGTCGAGCCGGCGCCGACTGTATGAAAACCTACAGCGATTGTAGCCAAAGAGTCTGGGATTGGTTGACGCATGTGACGAAACTGACTTTCTGATGGAATGACAACGATACATACAAATATATTTATGCATGCTTATAAACTGTTTTATAACAATTAGTTTTAATTTCGTTTTTCCGTTATTATTGTTTTTTTTCCATTTCACCAAAATTTAAAGGGGTGAATCAACGCAGTTCTCCTGCAGTCGCATTCGCATTCGCAGTCGCAGTCGCATCACATGTTCTTGTTCATGTTCTGACGACGCCATTCGGCCCAAGCCTCGCAGAGCATCGGTTTCTTCCAGCAGATGCACTCGCTCAATGGCAGCGCATTGGGTCTCATGCGCACGCACTCCGAGAAGGCCGGATACGGTGTTAATGGCTTGGTGCAAACCAACGGCCGACGGACCTTCAGACAGTCGCATGGAATACGACCCTTGCGGTGACAGCGGCGCTTGAGCTTCGGGCAGGGACTGTCGTCGAAATTGCATACGGCCGCTTGAGGGCAGGCGGTTTTGGGCTTGCCGTGCTTGCGGCGCCGCAGTGGAACCGCCTTGATATTGGTGAAGCAGCAGATCTTCTTCTTCTTGAGCTGGACGGGCGGGCAGGTGACCCAGGTTTGCCAGTACCTGCGCCTCGCCTTGTCCGACTCCACGTAGTAGATGTCATCGAAACGTGGATTGAATGGGCAGTAGGCTGCCTCTTCGTCACAGAAAGGATTCAACCACATCGACGGCGGCTTTGTCATCTTTCTCTCGTTTAACTTGGGCTTCGGCTTGGGTAGCAGACTCTCCGGCTCGCCGCAGGGGAAAGAGGCCAAATTCTTTGGACATTTCGATTTCGATTTCTTTGTCTTGCCACATTTTCCGGATTTCATTCGCACTGCAACTGCCACGTGTATTTTGTTTAAATACCCGCAAGTGGTACGCCTGAACGCTGAACACAAGCCAAACATTGTGGATTATTTCTATTTTTTGATTATTATTTAAAATGCCAAATAATAATTTTGAAAAAAACGTAAGCCGAAAATTGAACTTCTCTTGAGCAATCTATTTTGTTTACTGAGGAATTCACATAATGCTTCATTCTCACACCAGCTTCAATCGGAACAGAATTTCAAGGCATGCTTAGATTACGAATTTTTAACATTCCATGTGAGATAGTCCAGAATTCGAAAGGGACAGGATGCCGCATAGAATCGAGCACAGTCCCGCACATCTACGCGATGTTGATACTTGTCATCTTGTATCTCTTCGGGCACGCTGTAAAGAATCAGTATGAAGTAAACCAGTATTCTGAAAGCATTTCACCTACGTCAGTATAATGCGCATTAGATCCTCCATGAGGAAACCGCTGTCGAAGTTCTCGTTGAACCTGGCTTGGAATTCGCACATTGCCCGCTTTATGCAGGATCTGAGGTCCATCTGAAAGCTATACGGAACAATGGCAATAAAACCTTGATATGCTCAGCACACTTACAAATTTCCCATTGCCTCAAACTGATCAAAGATTTGCCGACGTTCTCTGTAGCCACGATTCAGTTTCCAGCTGGGCACATGTGACCAGGATTCATATACCTCCAGGTCAGCATTGGAGACACGATTGTGTTGAATAGGTTCCTCACTCAATTTCCAGGGGCTTGCATAAAAAAGATCCTTATGCGGCTTGGATTTCGTATAGCTGCATAAAGTTTAATAGAGAACCCTGCAGATTGAAATTATCCTGAATTTACCTGGCATAGCTTGCTGCTTGATAGGGCCCATGATAGTACATATTCCCCCTGCGATAAGGAGAGTTGTAACCTGTTCTATTATAGCCTTGCCAACGCCAATCCCAACGACGTTTTGGACCCGCAATGCCTGGTTTCTTAGTCGTTTTGTGATCCAGTAGTATGTTTGGACGCCAACCTTCTATCGTGTCTGGCAGCGGCACATACATATCAAACTCTAAGCTATATTGCAGCCCACTTGGTCGACCACCGACAATAATTTTGGTCAACGCAGCCGTTATCAGTACCGATGCCTTTTTCGGGAATATAAGAGCACGGACACGTCGCGAAAGTAAACCATCCTTAGGCGCTGTCGTTTCAGTCTGGTTGCCAGCAGCGATAGCTGCACCAATCCATTGAAATAGTAGAACAAGTATTATAGACCTCATACTGACACGGTCAACAGATGAATCTAGACTGGCTGTCTGTTGGCGCTTCTAAGTCAATGGGTGCTGCCTAAAGATGGGAGCGTGAAACCATGATCCAAGAAACATTTCTTCAATTAACATATATTATAAGTTATTGAGCTATGACCGATCACTAGCTAGTATTTCTAGAGCAATTTATCAAAATAGTATTCCACCTAGGTTCGGGCTATGCGGGATTTATCTACCACACAGTTTATTATCTAGAAAATCGAAAGCTGAAAGCTTTTTTTGAGCGTTATATATTGACCAGCACTATCTATCTTAAGAACACAATATAAATAGTTTTTAACTTGAATTAAAAAACATTACATTATTGCAAAGAAAAAACTCTTTTGTCCATTTGCCACAGAGTTCTATGAAATAATCTAATTAGTATACATTTAAGAACATATTTACGTAAGTTACAAACTGTTTTATTTATTTGATTATTTAATGTCAACTAAAAACAGTCGACAGAGAAAATATTTAAAAATAAAAATTTCAGCAAATTAAATTTAATATTATAAAAAGTAGTGTTAAAAAAAAAATTTTAATTTGAATGTAAATTATCTCTGGGCAAGATTTGTTGCTAGGATTGGGGAAAACCCCTTAAACAAGTCGGATTATTTATTTACAATCGTTTTCCGTACTGAGAAGTGTTTTTCCAATGACCAAAGATGAATACACAATGTTCGAGCTTTGCATATTAAGAGTCACGTGTTCCGCCCTAATGACAACTGTCACAGGTGTGCTAATTGTCCAACCAGGTGACCGGTGCAAAAGTGTCGCACCCATTACAACATACAACAAATCTGGGTTGTATAAACAGAATATCAGATCAAGTCATCCATGATATGTGTTTCTTTTGCTCAATTGTGCTTGCGATAAATAACGTATGTAGAATTTCTCAGTCATATTTAAAAATCCTTTCTGATATGTAAAATTTCGGCACTCTCGCGCTATTACAAATTATAACAAACAGAAAAAAAATCGTTTAAAATTATACTACTTAAAGAATTGCACCAATGGTTAAGTTTAACAATTCCACCAAAATGATGGTGAATCGTTGCATGGAGCTACTGAACGCAAAAATAGCCCACGCCCAGTCTCGGCACATTGCTAAGCGTGTGCCTATCAGCCGTTTCAGTCCACGGGCCCTGGACACGAAGGCAATGTACCGGGAGCGTCTAAAGAATGAGAAATATGAAACCAGTAAACGGCTTTCGATGTGGCAGCAGGAACATCAACAAGCTATTGCAGCCAATGAGAATTGCCGTCTGGATCATTCACACTACAAGCATCATGGACTTTATGATCGCAAATATGATTGCACCTGGGTGAATTTTCCAGAGGACCCGAAGCCCAAAACGTTATCGAAGCCAATTGTTACGGAGTGCAAGCCAATTAGACGCCGCAGGACTGGTCAGCAGCCCCAAACCGCCAAGCCGTGGGATGCCGAGGCCAAGGACTTTATAAGACAGTGGGACCTTAACAACTCGTCGATCAATCGCAATTGGTATTGTAAGTCGGCAGTCACTCCAGCGCAAAAAGTTACAAATCATCCGAGAAGAAGAATGTTCCATTACTGACTGGCTGACCGTGGGCTACTTAAAGTATTATGGAATATATGTATATCAAAACTATAAAATAAATAAAAAATTTTAAGTTCAAATGTATTTCCTAATTGAATTGAGACTGCATATTACATGATTTGTTTTTATGTTAATGCACTATAACTAAACTATGTAAATAGGCTGTCATATTATTATTTAATTATGTTCAATGCTATTTAGAAGTAAGCTTGTCTGATTTGAGGATTATAGGGATCTGGTGGTAGCTGGGGATAGCGAGTTAGGCGAGATTGCGCTTCTCTCTCTCTAGAGGAGCCAGCAGTATATAAAAACGACGAAGTGGATTGGATAAGAAAAAAGTTAACGTATTATACAGAGAGATTTGAATATCTAGACGAATAGAAAGCTTTGCTAGGGGCAAATGTTTTGCATTAAATTTTAGACATACACAAACGTTCATGACCTTATAAGTCATGTGTGAAAATTAAGAATATATCAAATATGATAAAAATACTGGGCAAAACAAAATAATAAACATATAGCTTTTCGTAAGCTATGAATATGATGGTGCTGACGCTGTTTGGGAGACCTATGATATATACAACTATTCGTTCTCTTGCATCTCGTCAGAAGGGAGCATACCGGAAGCCACCAAGGGTGCCCCATCTACCTATTAAGGGACCAAGGGATTTTGATTATTTGCGCGGCCTAAGACGCAAGCCTAAAGATCCAAAAGAGAAATGGAACGAAAAATTGGATGAACGCCGGCGAGCAATTTACAAGCCGAAGAAAAAATGCGAACGTCCCTCAGAAGACGAGTAAACTCCACATTAAAACTGTTTAGAAACAATATGTGAAGAAAATAACAAGTATTCAAACAAATTCACTATGCAAAAATAAATTTAAATTTTCTGCAATAAATATGGTCACACTGACACACAGCTGCGTCGTGCATGTACTCACTTACTCGTTGGCGCCAAAAGTATCGTTTTGCAAAAATCATCTGGCTTTTGTTGTTCTTTGTTTGTTGCGTTATCATTCGCTCGTTTCTCCGATATGGCGCTGCTGCGGAGCGTTTCAAAAACTGTTTGCGGCGTATTTCGCGGCTTTGCCAGCTCCAGTGGCTGCACCATTTACAGCCTCAGTTCGGGCCAACAGAAGTGCGGCGTCTCTGTCATACGCGTCTCCGGGCCGCAAACAAAGCAAGCGCTGCGCGCCATCGTCAACAATGTCGAATATGAGCCAAAGCAGCGGCAGGCATATCTTAAGTCGTTTTATCACCCCGCCAGCAAAGAGATAATCGACCGCGGGCTGTTGCTCTGGTTTCCCGGCCCCGCCTCCTTCACCGGCGAAGACGCATGCGAGTTTCAGGTGCACGGTTCGCTGGCCGTCATTGCGGCCATGCTAGACGCACTGGGTCAACTGCCTGGCATGCGACCCGCCCAGCCGGGTGAGTTCACCAAGCGCGCATTCTTTGGCGGCAAACTGGATCTCACCGAGGTGGAGGGCCTGGCCGACTTGATACACGCTGAAACGGAAGCGCAACGCAAACAGGTATCAAATTTAGACTCCAGATGCGCTATACTCTGGTCTCAGTATTTATATTTGTGGCGGAGATCAGCAGTTGGCCAACAAATCACATGTAGTTTGTGAACGGAGTGTATAAACTATATTCTTTATTGTATAATGATGAGCGAATTATTTCCAGGCTCTGCTGCAAAGCACTGGCGCTTTGGCACGTCTCTATGACAGCTGGCGCAAGCGGCTCATCCGCTGTGCTGCCCATCTGGAGGCCTACATCGACTTTGCCGAGGAGGAGCAAATCGAAGGCGGCGTTCTTTTGCAACTGACCCGCGAGCTAAACGCCGTAAAGCGCGAAATTTGCGCTCATCTTTCTGACCAACGGCAGGGCGAGCGGCTGCGTGATGGAGTGCGCACTGTCATCATTGGTGCTCCCAATGTGGGCAAGAGTAGCTTGCTGAATTTGCTCTGCCAGCGCGCCGTGTCCATTGTGACCGATCGGGCGGGCACCACACGGGACATCATTGAGACGACGCACAACTTTGGCGGCTATCCAGTGGTGTTTGCGGACACAGCTGGCCTGCACCGCCACTCCACAGACTCCATCGAGGTGGAGGGCATGGCGCGTGCCAAGCAGTGCTTGATCCAATCCGATCTTATACTGCTGCTCACGGATGCACGTGCGCTGCGTGAGGTGGACAACAATGAGGCGCTGGCTGGCCACGTGGAACGCTATTTGCAGGAGCTGGACATACCGCCGGAGCTGTGCAGCGGCAAGCGTTTGCAGCTGGTGGCAAATAAAACAGACATGCTGTCCGCGGTGGAACTCCAACGCATAGGCCAGCTAAGCAATGTGCTAGCTCTGTCCTGCCAGACGCAGGACAATCTTCCCGATTTTCTAGGCTCGCTGGAGCAGCTGCTGCAACAGCTGTGTGGCACACCGCAAGCGGAGCATCCACGCATCACGCATTCGCGCTACAGACAGCAACTGGAACGTTGCATTGAGCACATTGACATCTTTCGCAGAGATTACAAGCCCGACGTCTACCCGGACATGGCCATAGCAGCGCAGCAGCTGCGCAAATCTGTGCGATGCATCGAACGGATCACCGGCCATGTCAGCTGCGAAGATATACTCGATGTGGTGTTCAAAGACTTTTGCATTGGCAAATAGTTCGTGTCCTAATTTATTAAGTATAAAGTTTGCAATGTACCCAACACATAGACTGTTAAATAAACACCGAATATGATATGATAAACTCGCCGCTCGACTACTATTGGCCACTAGTTTCTTTCTTTTAATTAATTTCACCTTGCTAACTAATAAAATCAAGATGACCGACCTTCAACCGTTGTGTGCAAAAGCCAGACACATTCATTTAAATTGCATCACATTTTATATAAATATAAATAATAAAATATTTTTTTCTAGCTCATAATAATTTTTGTAAACTATTTTATTTTAATTTTTGTAACTTTAAATTAAGTTTCTGTATCTGACAGTTTTCAGTTGGCATTAAATAAAATACATACATATTTAAAAAATAATATATATTATGAATATAGTAGCATTCAAAAATGCTTTACAAATGTATTTGTGTAGAAAACAAAGCAAATTAAAATAAGCCAATATCTGAATCAGCAATTAGCATGCGTTTAAATAAAAATAAAATAACAATGGAAATACCCTTAGTATGCAATGATAAATCGATACATATTTGTCATGCAAACTATCGACACATCGATACCGCGATGCTCTTTAACATCACTAGATAAAATGAAAAACATTAGTTAAAATAATATAAAATAACGTGCAAATTGGACAGCAAGAATTCGTCGAGGATTGGAATTGTGTGCTGTTTGCGTGGTTGTTGGGCAGACTTCAAGGTTGTGTGAGTGGTTGTGTCAGCAGGCGACAAAATGCCAGGCAAGGTGGGTGTCAAAATAAAGGCTGCGCGTAATCTGCCAGTTATGGACAAGAGCAGCGAGACAACCGACGCCTTCGTGGAAATCAAGCTGGCTAACAAGGAGTACAAGACGGAGGTGTTTCGGAAAAGTCTGAATCCGACGTGGAACACTGATTGGTAAGTGGGCCATACAACCTATCAGCTTACATACATTAATATTTTTTATATGAAGGTTTCGCTTTGAGGTTGATGACGCCGAGCTTCAGGATGAGCCGCTGCAAATACGCCTAATGGACTATGACACGTACTCGGCTAACGATGCCATTGGCAAGGTGCACATCAGTCTCAATCCACTATGTCTGGAGAGCCTGAGTCAGGCGGCACATGGCAAGGGCACCGTCCTCTCCGGCTGGATACCCGTCTTCGACACAATGCACGGCATACGCGGCGAAATAAATGTAATTGTCAAAGTAGATCTGTTCTCTGATGTCAACAAGTTTCGACAGAGCTCCTGCGGCATTCCCTTCTTCCACTGTGCGTAGACTTTTGACATATAAATCATAACTTCTAACTAATATATATTTGTCGTAGCTCAATGTGTGCCCTTTGGCTATCGGGCACAGGTTATTCACGGCTTCGTCGAGGAACTGGTGGTCAACGATGATCCCGAGTACCAGTGGATTGACAAGATACGCACACCACGCGCCTCTAACGAGGCACGCCAGGTTGTCTTCCTCAAGCTGTCTGGTCAGGTGCAGCGTCGGATGGGCCTGAAGGCCATAAATATGGGCGCCAATGCTGTTATCGGCTATACGCAGTGCTTCGATCTGGAGGGCGATGTGGGCGTCGTGGCACGCGGCGTCGGCACAGCAGTCACACTGATCAAGGACACCAGCAGCAGTCAGCCAACCAGCGCGGATGTAGCCCTCATCGAAGAGTGAGTATTAATGTGGGAATGTATGTTAAATTTGTCCTCAGACATGGATAGGTCTCATGGACAAGGCGAGCTTACTGCAGATGACCAGTTGATACTCATGGTTATAGTTTAATAAAGGGAACAAAATGGTTTGTAGAAAGCAAGGAATAACTATGGATACATATAGATTATTCAAAAAAAAGGATGGTTATCGTAGTATCATTTTTTTATTACGAATATACTTGGGTCGCTCGAGAATTTAGAACTTCTAGAAACTGACCTTCCACCTCGGTCAGATATTAGAATAAAAATGTATAATTTCCGAATTTTATAACTTTTTGTTTTTTAGAAACCAATGTTTTTTAGATAACAATATAAAACTATCATGCATTATTAATTTGATACAAATGAGCAACGCGTCCAGAAATTATGACCATACAGAAATTGGAAACACTTCTGAAACCAAGATGTTATTAATTACGAGCGTCCACTGTAATAGGTCTGATAATTGTTGAGTTTGGTCTAACAATCTTTAGTTTATCTTTCAAGACCTCAGTATTCTGTTGTACTAATATTTTGTTGATAAATTGTAGGGAACGTATTTTTCATATAATAGCATTTATAATAAGGTTTATGAGGGGTTTAAATACAAATATAATTTAATTTATAAAATTGTAATTAGTATGTAATCATGGGAGATTCCACAAGGACATTTTCATGACCTTTAAGTAAGGTCTATAAGGTCTACAACTATGTTCTAAAGCGTTCTATTCTTTTCTCTTGAATGTTCTTCCCCTCCACGTCAACCCAACGTTCACGAATTCAAATTCAAAACGCAATCGACGTTTAATAATCATAATTGTATAAACAAATCAAATCTTGTACCGTACTCCTTGTCGTATATTCGTTGTTGTAATGCACGCCACCCGAATCGTTGTTGTTTTCGTGTATAACACATAAAACCCAACCTCGCATAGTGTCCAAAAGTATCTAGATTTTATGAACTGCACCGGCGGCGGCAGCAGCCCCACACTGCCTCTGTCCGCTGCCCAGTATCGCCTCAATATCTATAGGCAGCCGAGCCCAGTTAGTCCCAGATCGGCGGCAGCAGCAGCAGCGGCGGCAGCAACGTTGTTCTATTTGGAGAGCGGCAGCAGCGACACGGAGGATGCGGATGTCATGCATAATCTGCTGCGGCAGGAGGATGAGCGCGGCGAGCGGACGCGCGAGAAGAAGCTACGGCATCGCATGCACCGCATGACGCTCTCCTCGCGCAATGTGTTCAGCGAGAAATATGCAACGCTGCTGCGGCGCATTGAGCCCAAGATACCGGAGAATGCCACGCAATCGTTGAGCAATCTATTCGGTGTGGCAAGCGGCGGGGCAAGCGGCAAGCGTCGCCGCAAATCGCGCTACTCACTCAGCAAGCGGGCAACGCAGCTAATAACGCGATCAATTAGCAGCGATGAAGCGGGCGGGGTGCCAACGATGAGCCGACTGGAAGTGCCGCAGTATCAGGAGAGCACATGCTCCGCACCGGATCTGGATGCGTTTCAGCGTAAGTCCACGTACTCCTCGGACTCCACGGAGTCGTCAATAATCGAATCGATTGCCATAGGCATCGACAATGCTGCCGCTATGTCCAGCGAAAGCGACGAGCAGCTGCTGCAGCTGCAGGAACAGGAGCAAGATGACGACAATCTGCAGGACAATTGGATCAAGCCCGGCGAGACGCGCAGCTGTGAGAGTCTAGATCTAACGCCCAAGCGGCACACCCTGCTCGAAGATCTGAAGTGCTTCTCACGGCGACTGCAGCAGCTGATGCACTTGACGCCCAAGCAGCCCATTCAGGCACATGCCAAGCGTTCGCTGCTCTTCACGCCCACCATGGAGCGCAAGTCATATTATAGCTCACAGCCGGAACTGGCCACATGCAGTGCCATCGATTGGCCCAGTGCTGTCAATTTGCATGCATCCGCATCCATGCAGCAGCTCAATCATCTGCCCAGCTGCGAATCCACTCTCAGTCATTACGCCAGCGTTAGTTGTCTAGAAGCTGACATCGAATCGTGTGCACCAGCTCAACCTCAGCCTGAACCACATCCGAACACGTTGCTGCCATTGGCGCCCCTGCTGCGCATATGCCCATCGACACCCACACCCACTGAATCCGAACATAGCTCACAGCTATCGCCTGTAGAGACGCGTGCCTTTGGCAAATATGATCCCTCCCATTTCAGACTAGAACATGTTGTAAATATCTCTAATAGTACTAACCATAGTAACAACAATAATGAATCATCATTGCTTGCTCCATGCTATTCTGTTTCGCCATTTGCCATACAAAACCAACAACAACAACTACGCTCGACTAGGTCCAGCAGCGATCTTCAGCAGCAGCAGCAGCAACAACAGCGACCACAATCGCCGGCACCGGGCGTCCTGATCCCCACAACGATTGGCACAGTTGAGAGCAATGCGAATGTGAAAAGATTTGCATCGCCGGTTAGCAGCAATCGGCTAAAGCTAACGCCCAGTCCATCCAAGAGCGGCATTTCGGGCGGCGCCAATGCGGACAGTGCGTCCACATCGACCACATCGACGGCCAACACAATGTTGCCGGCCAAGGAGGTGGGTGAGATCTGTCGTCGCTCCTCCGACTCTGATCTGAGTGTGACGCCCAAAGGTATGTAGTCGCATTGCAGCACGCGATTTTAACTTAGTTTTATTTATGTATGCCCATTGTAATATGCTTCAAGTTTAAAACAGATAAGCGCCAAACTATTACTATTAACTAAAAATAGCTTTATAATAAGATTAATAGATTCGACTACTGCTGCTGCTCTCTGTGTGTGTGTGTATGTGTTATCCTTTATGTGTGTGTGTGTGTGTGTGTGTGGGTGTGTGTGTGTCTCTCGTGTCGCTCATGAGTAACTCACAAAACACTTCTAACGTTCTCTCTTTGCGCCCGCTGCTGCATCGAACGCCATCAGGCCTAGCATACTATTTGCATCGCAAGCGTAAGTAGTTGTCTCTTTCTCTCTCTCTCTCTGCCTATCTCTCTCTCTCTCTCTATCTCTCTTACACACACTTTCTATGTGCATTATCAATGTATTTTTGTATCAAACTCCCACTCAATGTGTGTGTTAGTGTGTGTATGCTGGCAGTTGTTGACTGGCTGACTGATTGAAACCCTTTACTTACCGTTTTATATGTCGTACAACATTTCGCCAATCTCTCTATATATACATATATATAATATCCTCACCTGACCATCCATAATATCGACGTTACTCATGCTCAGCTCTATGGATAAATGACCAAATATACCCTTACTTTGTATCATCATTCAGCAATTAAATAATGTCATTATCCTCTCTGTCTATATACCAATATATCCATGTCTATATTTAATCTTCAAAAATATTTTATACATATAAGTTTGCCGCTATCTTTGATGAAATTATGGAATGGAACTGTTACTTCTTATTTATCATTATTGTTCATCAAAACCTTTTTATATAATAACATTTATAAACAAATCTAAGCACGTCCAAACCTCTCCTTTGTCATCAAGGAGATCATCAGTAGTTGTCATCTCAAATTAGGTGACTTTATAGTCTAGAATAAAAATGGTGGGAGAACAAAATTCTTATATTTGGTTTCGCTTTTCTAGGAGATTGTTGGTAGATGTTTAATTGTAAAAAAAATAAAAATGAAATGAATGAACATTAGGAAATTATGAAATTAGAATAGAAAGTTCCAAATACTTCCAATTTAAATGCAGTCATTATATAGAGTTCAAACCATGATCAAAACTCCCTCGTGCACAAAAATCAGATACATTTTGACAAACTTATGGGTCACTTGAATGTATCTGGATTTTAAATAGAAAATCCGAACACATTTTTATAAATTTTTTGATGACTTGATTATGTTATTTTGATATATTGGACATTTGCCGGACAGTGATTGAATTAACGAGATTATACGTTACTATCTATATCTCTATTTAAAACTTCCATAACTTTGCCAAAAATTGATCAAATTTTCAATCCAAAGGCATTTTTGATTATGTTGTAACCTTTACATTTATTATGCATCTGTTAAATAATTATGCTAAAAATAAGAACAAATTTAAAATTGCGGCAATATAAGAATTAGCAAGTGTCCGATATATCGTGATTATACCGGACACCAAGAACATAAGCTCAATTGAGTCTTTAGTCCTTTGGGAACAGCAGGGAATCGTTTATCGTTTGTTAGAATTAGATAGTATATAGATATGTTTAATATCCAGAAAATGAATACTGAATTTATATCGCATGGAAACTACAAAAAATATTCATTCTTACGTAAGAATCTCTTTCAAGATTTAAATGTATCGTTACTCAATGATAATAAGACGAATCTCTAATCGATATAACATCATTTAATGGAACTTTCGATGCCATCGCGATCACACAAATCTATCCATTCTGTGTGGCCGGTTGATACCCTAAGCCTATAACTACTATGTAAACGTTGTGAACATGTGGACCCAAAGATCTTCGCAGTTAAACATAAAGATTTCATTGCGCTGCGGTTTCCATTAACAGGCAACTCCATTTGTGTGGCCAGCGAGCGTTTGGTGGCTGCCACGGCCATGATGCGTCTAACCACGCCCGCCGTGGGCGGCAAGGCAACCGATAGTCTGGACATGCTGGAGTATCCATTTCTAACCATGACAAAGTATCCAACTGGCTTCATACTTCACCTGGGCGCCACTGTGGCGGCCCGTTCGGTCAAACTGCTGGAACGGGTACCCAATCCCGATGAGCCCGAGGTGCGCGACAGCTGGTGGACCGAGCTGCGCATGGAAATACGCTCCCATGCTCGATCCCTGGGCTGCAACGTAGTGCTGGGCTATGCGGAGTCCACGACAATATCGTAAGCACTTTGGCTACACTTCATTTGCTGCAAGCACTCACTAATTGGTTTTGTTTTTTTTTTTTGTGGCAGTGAAGAGGTGTGCGTTCTATCTGCCACGGGCACGGCAGCCGTCATCAACATGGTCTTCAATCGCTCCATCTCGCAAACGGACATCTTTGGCATCTCCAAGACCAGCAACACTGTGGCCGCCGCTATGACCAATTCGATGGAGGAGCGCGAGGCGAACGGCAGTGTTGGCGAGCCAGCTGCATCCAGCAAGGACTCGCTGGGCACAGCCAATGGGTCGGCAAGCAAACGCTACGGTCTTCCCGGTGCCAATGCGCCACGCAACACCTGCGCCATTTGCCACGTGCCATACAACCTCAGCTCGGTGCCGTTCAACGTGAAGATGAAGAAGTGCGCGATCTGTCGCAAGGGTCGCGTGCCGGATGTCCTGCTGGCCACGCTGGAGGTGCCGGAGTACACGCAGGTGACGGGACGTGGCTGCTTTATGCAAGCGCAGGTTGTTCGCGCCAAGCGGGATTTGCGTGCCGAACTGAATGCCAAAGAGATATCCGATGGACTGCCCTTTCTGGAGTACGAGCTGCATCGCGTGCTGATTAATAAGCTGAAGGCCAAGGGCATGAATGCCATATTCGGTCTGCGCACTCAAGTGGCCATTGGCGAACGTATGATAGCATTGATTGCCACGGGCACGGCGCTCTTTTTGAGTGCGTTGCCCGTGCCGCAGGTGCCCAAAATCGTGGCGGGCAATTCGTGGACGGACAAACAGAAGCTCAACGAGCTGCAGAAGAAGCTGCAGGAGACGTTTGAACGCAATCAGGAGATCTATCAGCTAAAGAGCATGGATCCCGATTTGGCCAGCATTAGCGGTGCCGCGGGCGACAAGCAATCGGATACCGATGATTCGGATGATGAGGAGATGAATGAAGTCGATTTGAATTGCGGCAACAAAGAATTGTGTGTTTTAGAAGTGGATGATATTGAGGATTTGGAAATCATATCGCTGCTCATGGAGCCATATCCGCCAGAGGGCTTCCACGTGGTCAACACACAGCAGGTGCCCGGCCTTCTGGAGCTAGATGCTGTCAAAAATCTTCAAATGTTTACGCAAGTCTTTCGCGCACGCCTCGAGGTTGGCCAGAATGTAAATGGATTCCCCAAACAATTTCAGCGGTAAGCTTAACTATAATTCAACCACTATAAGGAAACAGAGACTTGTTTTCTAATTAACTAGTACTCTTATCACTAATCATAAACTTCTATACTTTTGTATATCGAATTTGTAAAACAGAACTTTCGAGATATGTGTGTTTTAAATATGTTTATCTTTAAATGTTGCTTCAATGCTGTTTCATGCTGTTTATTTCAAGCATTCTGTAATATTTTTGAATTGTTAAAATTTAGTTTTCTATCAATTAATATAAGCCTCCTTTTGCAAGCAGCTGTTTAAAATGAAATCAAATGCATGAAAGTTTTCAAATGATTTTAGTGAAATCAATATCTTTCTGACAGTAATGCTTTTATTATTTATTATGCTTATTCTATCTATCCCAAGAATTCGTGTTTGCTAGATTCCGTGTTTTGTTTAATCGATTGCTTTTTATACCCTAAAACCCAGTAAAAGAGAAGGTAACACAAGTCGACTGTACTTACTACATTTGTATGTTTTTGTTTTATATCAAGTACTGACAGTTAATTTATTGTAATTATTATTTAGTATGAAACCGAATTATTATATTTATCATCTTGCTTTCACAGCCTTCTACAAACCATATATTTTAAGCTGCGCACTATGATACCCTGCGCTATATGCGATCTGCGTTTCAGACTGGATTTACCTGAAACGGTGAGTAAATCAAATCCCAAACACAAATGTTGAATAACAATAATCTATGTTCACCCAGGACCAAATTCAATTGCTTGTGACTGGCATGGCCATGGGTCTGAGTGATGCCAACAAAATGAAATATCGTCGCCGAGGAGCACCGATATCGCTGCAAAATGGCTTTAACGATACAACAACGCAACCGGCTGCCGGTGTTCATGCAGCACAATCGCAGCCAGAGCTGAATGGCAAGCGAATGCTGCAGGAGGAGGATTACATTTTCCCGCTGGACGAGGATCAAATGGTCGACACGCCCACACCGACCAGTTCTGCAATACCGCCGTTCGGCATGAGCTCTTTCAAAGCTCGCAAGACGTCCCCATCGCGACTGGGCAACTTAACGACAGGCTTACCCTCAGCCAAGCCGCTCGGTGTGGCAGCAGCGCATCGTAGTCGCTACGTAAGTGAAAGCCAACTGCATATTGTGCCCAACTAATCTCTTTGGGTGTTTGCTCATTAGTTTCCGCTACGTGATCGTTATGGTGTAGATTTGACGCCGCTCAGCTTTATACCTGGCGGACGCATTGAAAAGTATTTGGGCAATCTGAACTTCTTCTTCATTAGGGAGAGTACATCCATACGCGAAAATGGTGGCATTAGCGGATTCGTGCATGGCTTCATCACTGAGCTGCTGGCCGTGGTGCGTGCACATATTGCTTCATTGGGCGGCAATGCGATGGTGTCCTTCTACATAACCGAACTCATATTGTTCGATAATCAGCACAAGAATCAGGTAACATTAGAAATGATTTGAAATGTATAAGCTTTTATAAACGTATGCTTTTCACTTGCTTCTTGCAGGGTCAGTGCTTGATTAGCATCGGCGGAGATGCAGTCTATGTGAGCTATTATGCCGACGACTGATATACAAGATTGCGGGGCATATAGCGCTTGTTTTACGCCAACCGTCCCAAAAGTCTCTACTACTGAACACAAACCGACACTTCTCCTATTGCTCTCTCTATCTCTCTTGGTGCCAAATCGTTTTCGGCTCTCTGGCTCCCTGCGCCTTGGCCTCACCTGACCTGACCAGGGCACGCCCAACTTATACGAATGCTTGTGTTTTCGTACTTATATATGTAATACATAGTAGTCAGTACTAGTAACTGTATGTACCGTTGAAATCGATATGCAATATTAGAACTGTGACGAAGTTTAATATGTAAAGTGAATTCTTTCTTGTCTTGTTATTTGTTTGCTTAATGTTTAAAGAGTAGCTACTTACAATTTTCGTGGCCGTAGTTTGTACATAGTTGAGATATTTATTGAATTCACAATTTGATAGATAATTTGTTTACTTTTTGTTGTGAGCAATTAGCTCTAAACTATACATTATACACACTAAGTGTACGCAATTTGGCAACTCAAAAGTCAACCAATCAATTTATGTAACATATACAATACTAAATAATATAATTCAAACGCTGTTCGAAATATTTAATTGGGTGAGGTGGACAGCAGCACAAACATTACCCACAGATGCAGCAACGCCACGTACAGAATCATGCAAATGCGCATCGTTGGATACCGCCGCAGGAAGGCACCCATACGCATGCCCGCGGAGTCCGCCTGGCGTAGAGCGCGCTTGAAGCGCCGCGCCACCCGATTGTCGAACGGACTGGGATGCATGAGAAGCGGAAACTGTGCCTTGACTGCAAGCAAACCAAAGCCTATTTTAATCAAGTGAAGAATTGCAGAATACTAAACATGCATTTAGTACATAACCGTTAGGTAGAAAGTATGACTAGTTCCACCTATTGCTTTACGTACCATCGTCTGTGCTGTTGGAGAGCAGCGGGTTGCGCGAACTGGTGCTGCCACGCTGATGGCCCATCTCCAGCGTGTGATTGCTCTGCTGCAGCTGCGCCTGCATATTCTCGTGCTGCAGCCGCAGCGCATTGCGCTCCGATGTGACGCGCTCCAGCAAGCCCTGCCGCTCGACCAGCGACTGCGTGAGGGCCTTCAGACGGTTCTCGTAGTCGATCTTGGCGCTTGTGAAGCCCGTTTCGCTGACAAGCTGCCGCTGCTGTTGCAATTGTTTCTCCTTCTCCTGCAGACGCGTGGCAGCGGCGGCCATTTGATTGCTCATCTGTTGGCGCAGCGAGGACAGCTCCTGCGTGAGCATGCGCTGCTCGGATTCAGTGGCAATGTTGTACTCGCGTGCTGTGCGCAGCTCTTTGATGAGACTCTGCTCTCGCTGGCGGGCAACACCGAGTTCCAGCTCGTGTTGCCGCTCTTGTGCCATGTAGCCATCTAGCTGAATGCGTAGCTTCTGCTGCTCCTCGCTGGCGTGCTGCAGCTCCTGTTTCATGGCATCGTATTCGATTTGCAGAAAACGCGTTTCACTGTCCTTGGCAGCTAGGTCATGTTCGGCGACGCCGGAAATGGGATTCTGTTTGAGTTCTGCAATCAGCGCATCTTTCGCTTGAAGTGCCCGCTGCGCCTTGGCACGATACTCTTGCAACTCCAGGCGCTGTTGATCTGTCTCCTTGGTCTGCATTTGGAGTTTGTGTGCTGCGCTCACGTATTCCTGCTGCAGCTTGGCGAGATTCGTTTCCAGCTCAGATAGAGAGTGCACGTAGGCCAAGTGAGCGGTTTGCGCCTCGCTCAGATCATGTGTCGCCTTGTCGCGCTCCTCGGACAAAGTTTGAGTTAGAGTCTCAAGTTCTTGTGCCCGCATCTTGAGGGCATAGTTCTCGCTGTCGTGGTTTAGCTCATCTAGGCGTAGGCGCAACTCGTCGCGTTCGATGCTTATTTCGTTCAGAGCAATTTTAAATGCCGCCAATTCATGTGTGTCCATGCCGTTGCCGTTACCGTTGTCCGAATTGACGGAAAAACTGGCCGAGGTGGGTAATTTCTGGCGCATATCTGTGGTCACCACATGAGCGCCCTCGCTTTTGGCGCTGGACGCACTATTGCCGATCATGGACAAGGACATAGGTGTGCTACTGTTGCTGCTGGAGCGCTTGGTCGGAGAGAGAGTCGTTTTTAGGGATTGCGTACTGCTGGTCAAGCTGTTCTTCATGGCGTCCAAAGCTGGCCCAGCTTCCGTGTGCAGCGCTGTCGCTGCATTCTTATCAATTTTGATTAGTATATTCTCAGCTTTATCTGCCAGCCCTGTAATCCACGACGACATTGCAAAATATAAATTTTAAAATAGAAAACACGCAATTAAAGTAAGGGAAATGCTGAATACGTGGAAAATTTGTTTGTTTATGTCAGCATCAGTGCTGTTCACTGTCACAACAACTGCATTTTACAGTACTGCAAGTATCGATAGAGCAATATTCTCTAACAACACTATCGTATATCGTCTGGGCTGCAAAGTCAGTAGTCGTAACGGATTTGATTTATAAAGAGCTATTCGGTCAACTCAATGTCACTAAAGTGCACTTATAAAGTATGCGAGCCGCTGTCGCTTTCTAATTTCTGGAAGCTGTAATTTCCGATCGTCTACTGTACTAAAGGGAAAACATTAACCAAATATAGATTTTTTGTAAACAAGAATTTGTAGATTTATTAAATAATACAATTGGAATTGCGCCCCCACTCACTTCGTCTTGTAGCTGGCCATTGTGGAACGAATTCTAAGTGCTGGATTGAAAGGTATTCGATTGTTCGGCAAGGAGCCCGGTTTTGGTGAGGTGCCAGCATTGACTCGAGGCTTTACTTTCGAATTGCCCTGAAGCTCATCAAGTTTGGCCTGAATGGAGCTCTGCAGTTGCTGCTGTTTTGTCAATAACTTGGCCAGCTCATCAATCCGCGCATTTTGATCAGGCGTTACTGTGTTTTGGTTTGCACTTGCTACAGCTGGATTCTGTTTGCCATCCTGCTTTTGTGGTGTAGTAGTCTTAGCTGCAGCACCTTCGTTGCATGGGCTCTGCTCAGGGGAGCAGTTGTCAGCCTCAGTCTCAGCCAAGCCCAGCAGTAGGACTTCTGTTGAGTTGGCTTCCTGAACGCTGGAAGCAGCAGTTTTCTCTTCATTGGTTTGTCGACAGATCGAATATTTTGGCTCATCAATGTCTGCAAAGATGGCCCTTTCGCGTGAGAAGTCCGATTCCAGCACACAGATTTCCGACATATGCGATGCTTGCTCTGCCCGATTTATTTGGTTGCAGTACGTTGGCAGCATGGACCCACCCATGATAAGCACATTTACCGGCGGCGGTCGTTTGCACAGACCACACTCAAGTTGAGGTTTTGCTGAACTTGTCGGAGCTTTTCCTGTTTTTATAATGTCACTTTGCTTGCTGCAGTCTGTGGCATTCCCGCCAAGTGTTAGATCACTGCTCAAATTATAGAAACACCAATCACAAGGCTTAGATGCTGTCGTTTGACTGGAACTCTAAAAAATACAAATATAACTACTTTAATTTATAGATAGTAGAAGAATGTTTTGGTCAGTAACTTAAAAAAAGAAGATTGTTTGTTTCCTCAAGAAAATATCCTAAGAAATATCAGTAATCATCATCATTTGTGCTGAAGTTTGTAATGCATAGAAGGCAGCGTCGGAGCCCCCAAAAGTTTCTGCCACTATGATTAGAATGACAAATTGATCTAGCCATGTCCGTCTGTCTGTCTGTCTGTATGTATGCAAACTAGTCCCTCAGTTTTTGAGCTATCGTGATACAACTTTGCACAGAGACTAATTATTCAAAGGGACAGCACATTGGTCGGAGCTGGCCTGATCGGACCATTATATCTTATAGCCGCCATACAATTGGAAGTCGGTTTTGGCCATATATTCAAATTTTCCAAAGCTATCGCCTTAAATATCCTTGTACACTTGAACATCCTTATAACTGATCAATGTTTAAAATTTCAAATTGATTGACGCATAAATAGAAAAGATACGTCATTAAATAATTCGGTGGTGCAGTTGGCAAAAAAGAGTATAAAATCTAGGACACGCCTAAGATAATCCTTCCCCACTTGTTTTTCAATGCTTCCGCCCTAACAAGTATATATAGACAACTACTAAGCTAATTTTGGTGTTAATTTTATACATTTAACGTTGTCGTTCGACTTACCCGTATCGAACATTGCATATTTTGATCGCGGGTAACAGCACCCATAGAACATTGGCATTGCTGACTTTTTTGTTGCTTCGGTTTTTGTTGCTGCTGTTGTTGTTGTTGCAGCTTGCACTGCTTAAGCTGTTCACACTGCTGTTGCAATTCACAGTACTGTTGCTTTAAAAGCTTACACCGCTGTTGCAGTTCGGACTGTTGATGTACCAGAGGTTTGTTGCTCAACTTTACTCGATTGCCACTGGAATCGGTGTGAGGCAGTGACGAAAAGCTTAACTTTAATTGTGCCTTGCCAGTGCTTTTCTGTCTCTTCTGTTGCATTAGCTTGCACATTGACGAAAAAGATTGTGCTATGGCTAGAAGGTGATGAGAAAGATCGTTTTCTTTTTGGCTGAGCAACTTCCTGTTTTCCCTGTGGCTTGCCGTTGTTATGTATATTAAAAGCTTCACCAGCGGAATCACAAAAGCACGAAGGACAGTGACTTAATGGCGGCGTAGGTTTATTTAATGAAACTCCTGCTGTATTGGTCATACTTTGATTTTGAAATTGCATTCTGTTTTTTTCAAAGTCTGAAACTGAAGCATTAGAGGACCCACAAGTGCATGATGGATAATGAATTAACGGTATATGTGTCATGTTTTGATTTCCCCGTTGATGTTCATTCGAGATTCCATAAGACGAACCAATATTGCCCAATTCGTCACAGGCAGAGCCAGAACTTCGCCTGAAGACCAACGGATGCTGTCTCTGCGTGCTATCCTGAAAATTACTCATATTTGTTGTCGTTGAACCGCCGCTATTAAGCACTGTAGTGTCAATATAGTTAGCTCGATGGTTGATTTGGCGACCTGGAGATGGCTGTTGTGTTGCTCCGCTAAAGCGCAGACAGCCCGCTTTTTTCGGCAGTTGTCTTTGGGAACAACTGCATTCACTGGCTGGCATTTGATTGTCCCCAAAATACAGAATGGCATCGGACTCCTTAAATGAGACACTTAACCGCTGATCATTTGCATTGTTGAACGATTTGTGCGCACATCGTTGCACTCCAGTTTTCTGGGGCAGATGAGCTTGCTGCGCCTGCGAGCTGTGGCTGATGTGCTTGTTGCAGACGCAACAGTAGTTGAACAATGTTTCAATGGGCACAAAGAAATTGAGCATAGTTTGCCATCTGATTGCTTCCTCCATGGTGTCTGGATAGGTGTAGCCAGATGTCGGCAGCTGCCCACAAACTATACAGCGACGCTCCATTACAATGGACAACAGACGAAATTTGTGAGGGCGCCAAAGCTCAATTTTGATTTTATGCTCGACGATCACTTGGTTGACATTTTTTTTTAAAAATTTACTGAATTGTTATACTCTTTTCGAAGAAAATAGTATTTATTAAGTTTGTCCTGAAGTTTGTAACGCATAGAAGGAAGCGTCTGAGACCCCCAAAAGTTACTGCCAATATGCTTATAAAAACAAAACAAATTGATCTAGCCATGTCCGTCTGTCTGTCTGTCTGTCTGTCTGTCTGTCTGTCTGTCTGTCTGTATGTATGCAAACTAGTCCCTCAGTTTTTGAGCTATCGCGATGCAACTTTGCACAGACACTTATTATTCAAGGGGACAGCACATTCGTCGGAGCCGGCCGGATCGGACCACTATATCTTATAGCTGCCATACACCTCAAAGTCGGTTTTGGCCATAAATCCGATGTTTTCAAAGCAATTGCCTTAAATTTCCTTGTACACTTGAACATCCTTATAACTCATCAATGGGTAAAATCGATTGAGTCATAAACAGCGAAGATATGCGTCATTAAATATTTTGAAAAAACAGGTGCATATGAGCAAACAAAGTCAAGCGTAAGAAAGCTTTTGATAGTCTGCTCTTCAAGGTATTTTGTCTGATCGATGATCAAAACGGTTTGTGGCGTAAGGCGTAAAGAGCCGCGCTAACGAACGCATGTTTCGCAAGTTCAAGTTCGAGCCTCGGCGGCGATTGATTGTTAATTTAATACTTTTTTCTTTTTCTTCCTTTCAAATATATAACTGTAATCAAATTAATTTGCTTCCAATGGCTTAGAACAAAAACAATGCCACGCGAAAAAACAAATGCTGTCAAACGCGCGAGTTGCAGGTTGCAGGAAAACAAAAGAAGGAAATTTGTAACAGTCGGCTCTTCAAGCAATTTTGTCAGCGATCATCGAAACGGCTTGTGGCGTAAGGGGTAAAGTTGCGAACTGGTGAGCGAGAGGTCCTGGGTTCAAGAACAGCGGGCGACTGGTCATTTATTTTCATTTTTTCTTATTCTTCTTTTCAAATATATAATAGCTGTAATCAAATTCATTTATTTTCAATTTCCTAAATTGTTTCTAATTTTTTTTTCATACATAAAGTAGCTTTAATAGAATAGAATAATTCAAAAGAAAAATTTAAATTCATTGGCAAAACCAATGCCACGCGAAAAAAAATATGGATCTCAAATTCTGAATATAAGCTCTCATATGTTCTGATTAAGTTTTATGACAATTCAATTTCCGATAGCGGCCTTGAAAGGTATAAGAGCAACAGGCACAAAATTTGGTATGTATATTGTAGTATACATATGTAATGTAGTTTTGACTTTTTGGAAAAACTGAAACTTGTTTATTGTTCAATTCGGTAGCACTTATGAATGCTAAGGGACGCGTCCACGAGCTGCGGATAGTGAAACGTTCCTGTTTACATGAATACCTTTATATATTTTATTTTATATGTAGGGGTATATGTATGTATGCGACATTAATATCTGCGATTAAATAAGCAGTCACGGAAAAATAGTAACAATTGCTTTAAGGTTCGAAAAGAGTATTTAATCTTCGGCACGCCGAAGATAATCCTTCTCCACTTGTTTTAGCTTACCTTGTGTCCGTTTCTGAGGGTGTTCGCATCCGGCTACGAATAGTATTATCCACAATCCATACAAAAAAGCTTAATTGTTAGATTCGAAATAAGAACGGAAAAAGAGCTCAAAATGTTAGCAGATAATTTGAAAAATAGCAGAGCAGCAGTTAAAATGGCAAATAACAGCGATAAAACGACTTGCACTGCTTGGCTGCACTGTACGCGTCTTAAATATTATCGATAACCAACAAAGTCCAGCGTCAGCGATAGTAGTTTGGAAAGAACAATAACATTCGTCATCGTGCCGTTCGGTTTTGTAGTCGGTTGTGCGTTCATGTATGCGGGCTGCGTGTTGTTTAATTTTAAACAGTTGCTGGAAACGGGCAAACGAACTCCAGATCGCATCTAGTCGATCCAATTTTAGTGCAGCACATTTTATTTGCTTTTGATGACTGAAGTGATAAAGACACAATGAGTTTAGCGGCCACAAATAACACCAACTGGCAGGCCGAGGATCGTGGCGATATGGAAAAACTGTTGGCCCATGTTAGTTCTCGGCCTTGGCAGCCTTTTGTCCGGCATGCTGCCGGCTATTATTTCGGAACGCAATCGTCAGCGCTTTCCATTGACAACATCGCTGCTGCTGTGCTTCGGTGCTGGCATTTTGCTAGCCACTGCACTGGTTCATATTCTGCCAGAGGTAAACCTAATCAAGTTTCAGCTGATAACCCATTTTTATTTCTTTCCATTTTATATGATGCAGGTGCGCGAGCAAATGAACTCGAAATTCGCCGAGGTTTCAATGTGTGGCGGCTTTTTCATTATTTATTTCATAGATGAATTTATACACTATTTCTTCGGGGAGGCCATACAGCATACGCATGCACCCAGCTCACCTGCAACAGGTGCAAACAACCAAAGCAATGGCGCATATGGAGCAACTGACGAACGCGCGCCACTAATAACCGCAGATTCAACGCCATCTTCCACACAGCATAATGGTCATGATCATCATCACACGATCCCAAAGTAAATCAATTGTAAATGTTACACCCTGTACCGATTGGAAACGTATAAGGGGGTATAATGTGTTGTTACAGAAGTATGTATGTAGTCGGCAGAAGCAGTCAACTTCGAGTATATTTATTATTTATCATGGTAACTGATTGAGTTGATCTAGTCAAGTTCATATGTCTGTCTGTCTGTCTGATAACATGATTTGAAATCAACGAATTCATTCAATATTGATGTAATAAGAGATATTTAGTTTCATAACTTTAAAATCTTAGCGACTATGGTTTCTTTACATCTCCACGAAATAAGCTAGCTGTCCTAAAATTTTCAAACCGAACTCACAATCAACACAGAACATGCTCCAGCAACTACTTTCACAAGCGTGAAAAGCTAAAAAAAAAGAAAATGTGTTTTGTATATGTATATATAAGGTACTGTACAGGGTATCATCTAATCGTGCAGTAACAACTGCAGCCTTTTATTTATTTTAGTTTAATTGCCTAAATGCATTGATTGTTTCTACTTGCAGCAGTCATGATCATAATAACCATGTACATAGTTATGCCATCGTTTCCGGGTGTGATGATGAGAATGTCGAGGATGCAAATGCACGGATTTGTCACACCAGCCACACGGAGCCGTGTGCACAATCGATGACTGGGACACTGGGCCTGTTTGTGGCGCTGTCTTTGCACTCGGCCATTGAGGGTCTGGCAATCGGTGTACAAAACTCGTCCACCAAGGTTTGCATGCCTTGACATAATTAGTTTTTATGCTGCTGAATTAGTTGTGCCGCACAGACTAAATATTTATTTAGATAAGAGAATCAGAATTGTAAATATTCATGCATTGTTGTCTGCGACTCTCCGACTCTCCGACTCTAGGTGCTCTTCCTACTCGGCGCCGTGGCGTGTCACAAATTCGTAATGGGCTTCTGCCTGGGTCTTGAGTTTCGCTCGAATCCACGCACCAGCATCCGTTCGCAACTCGTTGGCATTTGTGTGTTTGCTTTGGGTGCCGTCTGCGGCATTGGCCTAGGCATGCTTATCGTTGATATACCCTCCGCCTGGTCGAAAACGACGCTGCCAATTATACAGGCGCTCGCCGGCGGCACTCTCTTCTATGTGACTGTCTGCGAAGTGATACCGCGTGAGAAGGCACGCTGGCATCAGAATTCCGTTCGTCGCTGGGCGGGATTTGCGCAATTCGCAACCGTCTTTGTTGGCTTTGCGACTATGTGCATTATTAACTATTATCTCGCTGGTACGTCATGCCTAAACTAATCAGTTGTAGCTTTTACGCATCTATCATTTCTATTACAGATGACTGAGAATCTCCGTTTTTGTTTTAACTTGTATTCTATAGCTTTTAAATGTATTTGTTTATTCTATTTGTTAAGTGGGCTCGTAATGTTTTTGAAAAGTGCGTGTTACTATGTCATATATCTGTTTCAACATTCTTGCTGTCTGTGATGTTTGCTTAAACGTAAATAAAAGTACACCCAAAAACAGATTAAAAACACTTATTTTTCTTTATATCTACATTTATATTTTTTGTTGCTTTCTCCAAAGTATCTATTTTTTTTTTTTTTTGTCAAACTTAGTGGTAATCAAAAAAACGTTTTCAAATAGTTTTTTGATTCGTATTACTAGGTATATCAAACATAAAACATCTTCATCCTAGGTGATTACATGTACTTGCATACACATTTGCTTTCAGAATTTTGTTTTAACTCAAACAATATTTATGTAGCTACATATTTATATATGTAATCTTTTCAATATATAGACAATTTCTATATATATTTATACTTAAAGTTGAATTGTTGGTGGTGAAACGTAGCAGAAATAATAAAATCCTGCATAAATTGCAAAGGGTATAATTGGTTGGTCTGATCTCAAGTCGGGATAGGCTGAACTTGCGTTTATATACAAATATATGTGTCATATATGTATATATATGAATTTGTATATGTTGTTTTTGCATTTATATTAGTTGCGTCAATGCGATGCAATTGCATGCATGTTCCGAATTAAAATTGGGATTGAAACTTGTTTAATAACAGTCGAAACCGAAAATTCTTTTAGGCTACAAATTTGCCAATATTTATAAGTACATATATATAAATATGTATATATACTACATTTCTCAGGCCGTTAGCACTGCCAATCGAAAAGCGAACTTAAAACATAAATAAATCGAGTAATTAAAGTTGCTCCTTCTCTACAGCACTAACCCCATTCTCATCTTCATTGTCATCATCATCGTCCACCCATTCGCTCATGAGACTCTTTAATTTCTCCTGCGTTCCTGTCAGCGATTGTGCCGCTGACTTGCCATCGACGGTGACTGCACCGCTGGTGTTTGGTTTCTCCTCGTTTGCTGCTGCTTCTGCTGCTGCTGCTTCTGCATCTGCTGATGCTTCTGTCGTCGTCGTTATTGCCTCCTCCTTCTCGTTATTTTGTGCTACCGTTGCCTCAGCAGGCTCATCAGATTTAGGCACGTCATCTTTCGACGCTTCTGAACCATCAACCTCTGGCAGCTGAGTGGGCGGCATCTCGGCCTCAGCCTGAGCATTTGCCTCCGCTGGCTGTTCGCTAGCCGCTGCATCGACTTCGGCTTCAGGTGCCTCTGTATCGGCCATTATTTCCTCGACTAGCCCTTCACGTATATTCTCCGTCTCCAAGCTCTCATCAGCTTCAGCTTCTGCACTATTTTCAGCTACATGTTCTTCACTGATGTCAACGGCTTCAGCTTCAGCTTCACCTTCAAGTTCAGCTTCGACTGTTGTCGTTTGTGGCGCCTCTTCTTTGATGAATTCTTCCTGAGGCTCGTGCTCTTGCTCCTTTTTAACCATTTCGGATTCTTCTTTTATGACCTTAGCACTCGGCTCTTCCAATTCATCTGTATCCATTTTAGCAACAGCTTCCACGGGCTCCTCTTCGTGGCCTAAATCAGCTGTGCTGGAGGTAGCTGCTGCTTCAACTGTTTCTATGGCCGTGGCCTCCGCTTCGTCGGCTCCCTTGTGCATACTCTCCAGTGCCAAGTCAATGTCATCTTCCGGCTCTGGTTGCTCTTCAGCCACTTCTTCGACAGCTTCAGCAACAGCTGCCAATTGTTTCTCAGAGGCAGTAACCGTCTGTACGGTTGCTGTCAATTCTGTGGTGGCAGGCTTGTCATCCATATCTTCGTCATCGTCGTTCTCGTCCTCGGTCCAATCGCCTGTCAGCTCCTTCAGCTTTTCGCTTATGTCATCCCGACGCTTTTCCGCCTTTGGCTGTAATTGAAAGTATAAAAGTTGGAATTATAATCGAAATACTTGGCGTAAAAATGATGCCACTCACTTCTTTGCTGTTCTGCTCCGTTTCCAGGTCGTGTTTTGATATTAAATTCTCTGCCCATTCAAGATTATCAATGGACTCTTTGCTCTCATCGGCCGCCTCGCTCTTTTTGCTGCTGCTCTCCACGGACCCGGTAGCGCCCAGTTCACTATAAATTTGACTGTCATCGTATTCTTCCTCCTCGGTGCCCGCTGAGGATTTGGCATCGGCCTCCTGCTTGACATCGCCGTCGGGCTCACTGAGCACCATGACAACGCCGCCGCTGGGTGCGCCAGCCTGTTGTTGATTCAATTGTGATAAGATCTCCTTGCGCTGCTCCTCGGTTAGCTCCACCTCGTTGCCATCGGCGCCAACAAACTTGACCTCCTGCTCCTGGGTCTGCAGCAGTTGCTCCCCGTCTGATTCTGGTTCGGCTTCCTCGGGCTCATCGCTGGCCTGCTGCTGCTGCTGCTGCACAATGGTACTGGTCGTTGTCAAGCTAATGTCAGACAAGATCCGCACCTTTTCCCCCTCCTGTATCGGCTCGGGATCATCCTCGGCCTCATCCTCCTGATCGTCATCCTCTATCTGTTCATCCTCATCCTGTGAGCCGAGATATTCTTCATCGGTCTCATCAATGATGCCATCCTCCAGAGCCTGCGCCTTGTGATAGCTCTTCATATGTCTGTACAGCTGCAGCTCCTGGGCAAACACCTTGTTACAATAAATGCACTGCTGTTTGTTTTCATCCGTGTGCGCCTCATTGATGTGCTGATCCAGTTCACCCTTGGTCAAGTAAGTTCGATTGCAGAGGGCGCACTCCGCAAAATTATAGAGAAGCGATTTGATCTGATGCTCGGTGTACATGTGGAAATGCAGTTCCCGATTATTACTCGAACGCCAACCGCAATGCTCGCACAGCGCCGGATCAATTGTCTCCTTGTGGGTGTTGATCAGATGGCGCCGGAAACCACGATACGATGGAATGCTAATTGGCCGTCCATTAACGCCGCAACGCAGACACAGCCAAGGACCTATAAATATAAGAGAGTTGAAAGATGAGGCATTAAGTAAGCAGTTAAAATGCATATGGCAAAAGGCACAAAATTTCACATTTAAAAGTTGATCTTAGCAAATACGTGTGTATACAATTAGTATTGGGTTATTTGGCTATTTTGAATACACATATACTTATAACATATATGCAGAAGTTGTTACCTGTGGTGTTTTCAGCGCCGAGTGCAATAAGTGCATGCATCGTCTTGCTGTCAATGCGTCGCTTTTGCGCCGCAACCGCTGCCGTTGCCGTCGATGAAGCTGCTGACGACGCTGATGCTGCTGTTGCCTGTACCGCCTCCGCCGCTGGCTGCTGGGCCATCGATTTCGGCGTGGACTTCTGCTGCTGTGTGGTTATCATGGGTTTGTCCGGCTTAAAGGAGACATGGAGCTTCTTGTGCGGCGAAGTAGCGCTGGCTGACAACGATGCTGATGTTGCTGGTGCCGGCGAGCCGCGTTTGGTGGCGGACGCTGCCTTCTCAACCGGACTGTTGGGCATTATTTTCAGCTTGATATTCTTATGGCCCTTGACAATATGCGGATATTGACGCAACACTTCGGCAATGATTTTCGTGTGATTCAGCTTGGTGTTGGACGAATCCTTGACAATTATCGTCGGCGTTTGGCTGGGCGAGTCCTGCTTCAGTATGATGGTTGTTGTGCCATGCTCCATCTGTGTTTGTGTACCGGACTGAAGTTGTTGCTGTGCTTGCTGCTGATGTTGTTGCTTCGATGTCGAAGGCTGTGGCGGCATATCATCATCATCATCGTCGCCGGCGTGCACATCATCGTACAGCATCATGTTATCATATTCCGGATCGCCATGATCTCCAAATTCGGCGGCAATTTGCTTGCGCATCCGCTGCTGTTCCGCAAACTCCTTGACCTCCTCCAAACTGGGCTTCTTTGACGGCGGCGACAGCAGGCTGGTCTGTGCCGGCCGCTTATTGTTGTTGTAGCCCTTGCGTAGCTGCTCAAACGGAGAGGTGGGCTCCTGCTTAACAAACGTGCTGCTGGACGTTGTTTCCACATACTGTGTGCGATTGTTGACGCCGCCAGTGCGCAAAATATTGGATGCACCCACAACGCTGCGCGGCTGTTGCACATTCGTGCGCACTGTGCTGCCGATGACCGGCACGGGTCCACTGCGATTTTGGGGCACGGACACACGCTGCTGTGCCGTTAACGTATTTCCACTGGGCACCACCGGGCGACGTCGTATGCCCTTCGGACTGGGTGGCTATAAATAGTAAAAGAAAATAGATTAGCATTTGGTTTGAAGTGAGTTGATGGTTAAACAGCGCTCACTCTTTGCTGCCGATTCACATTCTCCATGGTACGACGATGTGCCTCCAGTAACTTCAACAATACCGTCATATTCATCTCTTTGGCGGTGCGCAACAGTTTGCCATACATTTTAAGTTCGAACTCCAGTGTGCCCGTGTACATAAAATTGACAATGGGCACAACGACATCCGCTTGAAATTCGGACGGCATGATGAGTGCGTCGTCAACGATTTCGCATGTCTGCTCCAGGACATTGAAGTAATCGGTGCAGGCGCTCAAGACCAAGCGATGCACCTTCAGTTGTGAATTGTCGCGAAACTGTAGCGTTAAATCGCAATAATCCGTTTTGTTGAAGAAATTCTGTAGCTTCTGCAGAAAGAAGACGCCCCAGTTGTCCACTTTCACCGACTTCACTTCACCCATTTTGTGTTAGATGTATTCTTTAACAATTAATGCAACGTATTGTTTGAAACGCGGCCTCCCCGTCGCGATGTCGTCGTCCGTTGTCGTTGTTTGGCTTTTCTAGCGAGCGGCTGGCGCAACTGTACTCTGGTGGGGGCAGGAAATTTCAATTTAGGACACGATTGCAGCGCAGCACTGTTACATGGATACATAAAATATACATTAACACAATAAAATCAAATGCATATTTTATATTTTAGTCTATTTTTTACACAACTAAGATGCGGCACACGGGTTTCGATTGATTTTCAACAAACATTAACTGCCCGTGGCGCGGCAATGCAACTCCGATGTACGCGTTTGTGTGTGCGTGCGTGTGAATGCTAGAGATGGGCAAATGGCAAAAGGTAACGATTTTCATTCTCAAAACACGCACGAACTATATTTCACAACAATATTTTTGTTCAAATGGATATTTATCTAATTAGCAACTTTTATATAAATGTTCTTTTATACAAAAACCGATTTTATTTACATTTATCACATTTTTTTTTGAAAGTATTTTAATATTTTTCGTGTGTGTTTAGTGGAAAGGAGTCACGCTATCAACTCTAGTATGTATGCCACATATAAACGCTGTAATATGTGTGTAAAATGCAATGCATATCGCTTTATTTGCACAAACTTTAACCAAACTGCTTTAACTAATTCCACAATGAACTGTTTTTTGAAAACGTTTAGTTTTATTTTATTTAACAAATTGGCGCTAGATTTTTCACACAACGTTTATTTGCAGTCCACAATCGTTATCGCTCGGCACTGCTGGATCGCCATTATACATATCGTAGCTGCAATGCAAGCATTTAGTCCATGAAAATATATTATTTATTAAATAATATGAATTACGCCTTTAACCTATATTTATTTTATATTGCACACTGTTTTTACCGGACAAATTTGTAATTTTTCCGTGAAACAAAAAAGATGGCGTCAGAGTGACCTTATAAAAATCCGCATTTTTTATACGGCAACTGCCACACTAACGATAAATTTTATAAATCGATAGTTGTTTGTCGCATAAATATAAATATTGCATAAAAACTAATACATTTAAAAACTTAGATAAATAAAGATCTGAGATTTATCAATGCTCACTAGTAATAAAATGTACATTTCTTAATTTTAGTCTTAAAATGCTTGGACGGCGCCAAAACGAAGCATGCGGCTTGCTCATCGATATCGATAACAAATCGCTGCAAGCTAGGCAGCAACATAAATCTAATAAATAATTTAAATTAAAGTAACTGAGCCAACGCAATGAGTGCGCGACATAGGGGTAAATCCAGGCGAGGCGCGGGTGCCGCTTCCTATCGCAACGTCAAATCCAACTACAACTGCGACCGCAGCTTTGCCGAACAGGCCAACGAATTGTCCCATGGCAAAGACACCGATAGCGACAGCTCCGAGTCCGATTCCTCAGGTGATCAACTAGCGGGACTTGGACAACCGCCAGAATTCGCCGTAGCTATGTGGGATCTCAATCACTGTGATCCTAAGAAGTGCTCTGGCAGGAAACTGTCTCGTCTTGGCCTAATATCAAATTTGCGCTTGGGCCAAAAGTTTCCCGGGCTTGTGCTCTCACCAGTTGGCCAGTTGTGTGTTAGTCCACAGGATCGTGAAATTGTCAGTGCTTCAGGCGTTGCGGTCATAGACTGTTCCTGGGCGAAGCTGGATGAGACGCCGTTCAATCGGATGCGTAGTCCCCATCCGCGGCTGTTGCCATTCCTGGTTGCTGCGAATCCCATCAACTATGGCAAACCCTGCAAGTTGAGCTGCGTGGAGGCCATCGCAGCAACGCTTTATATATGCGGCTTCACTGAAGAAGCGCGCTGGTTTATGGGAAAATTCTCCTGGGGTCATGCTTTTCTGGAGCTGAACGAGAAGCTGCTTAATGCATATGCGGGGTGCAAAAGCAGCGATGAGATTCTGAAGACGCAGAATGAGTACCTGGAGGCGGAGCAGAAAGAACGCAATAAGCCTAGAGATTTAACGGAGTTTTATCCCAAGCAGCAGCAGCAGCGAAAGCGAAGATGAAAATGAGAAATAAAACTAGGATAATTTAAATTGTACAAAAGGCTGCAATAAGCTTTTATTTGTTTATACAGTTGTTATAAATGTTAATATTTTACAAACCAGCTGTGAAGAAGTAACTCTCCAATTAAAATCTAGAAGTCACAAAGATTTTATTGCAGCTTGAGTTACTCATTTCAATGCCTAGGCTACTGCGCATTACGCACATATTCCGGATCGACATTAATGAAATTTGTCATGCTAAAGTACATGGCGCTATTCTTTACAAGAAACTTGAGAAAATCGTGCAGATGCACCAGCAACGTCTGCATGGCCGGTTGGTCGAGCGCCGAGTAGCTCAACATTGAACCAAGTCGCACGAACAGGCGCAACAAATGAAATGAGCCATACAGATCGGAGAGCGGCGTATCTGGATGCTTTTGCATTATGTCCGCATACTGAGTGCGCTCGAATTTGTACAGCAGCTGCGAGCCAAGCATGACATTAAAGTACTCCATGATGCCGTCGAGCACATCGTTAATGGCCACCTCTTTGCTGGCACTGGTCGACTTGACCGACTTCTTGTGCGCCAAATACTGATCAGCGATTTGCTGCACCGTCACCTTGGCCGGCAGCTCCAATAGCTTGTGCTCACGCACCACCGCATACCAGTCGTCGGTTAGATAATGCTTCAGTTCATCTGGTATTTTGATTTTCACCTCCAGCTTCGCCGTATACGTTTCCTCGCTCTCCACGCAAGGCGCTTCTGTAGTTGCAGTCGTAGCAGCAGCAGCAGAAACGGCTGCAGTTGTTGTGGTTGTTGCTGCAGCTGCTGGCTGCTTTTCGGTTATCGATGATGTGCTTGTATCCGGACCATTCCCAGTTAGCGAAGCACGCTGATCGCTGCTGCTATTTTGTGAGCTCATGCGTTTGGCTTTGGGCGGCGCTGGCGTAACAATCTCATCTTCTATTGTTTCTGCAGCAGCTACCGCGACGTCCTCTTTCTTGTCACTGCTAACCGCACTGGGTGTGCTGGGACGTGCCGCCGCTGTGGCAGATTGTGTGGATTTGCGATTGCTGCGACTGGTTGTGGTGCTGATGGTGGTAGTAGTGCCAATGCCGCTGCTGCTCGTGGTCGTTGGGGTGCTGGTGGTTGTGGTGGTGCTGCTGCTAGTGCTGCTGTCGCTTTTGGCAGCAGCAGCTGGTGCAGCGGCAACGGCTGTGCTGGTGGCGTTGCTACTGCCGATGCCTGTTAGCGGCAGGGATGTGTTGGCATCCTTGGAGGGCGTCGACGCACGAGATTCATTGCCCACCTGCTCCATTTTCTTGGCTTTTGCACTGCCTGACGTGTGTTCATAAGTATATGTTTAAACAATAAAATAAATAAATAAAACCCAAATCTTTAGCTTACCCTTCTTGTTGTCCTTCTTCGAACGTTCGCCGTACAGTCGCGAGAGTTCCTTCTGACGCTTAACGTTGTCGTCATTGTATTTTAGCACACGACTCTCTGGCACCCACTCGTCCCAGCTATTGTTTGAAAAATATATTAATAAAGAACTATGCGTATATTACAATTAAACAATTACTTTTTGCTCCAGCCCGCATAGTGTATGTAATATTCAACCGGCGAACTTTCCGGCTTTGTTTTGAGCACTTTGGCTTCGTAGATAAGCGGCCCGTGGAAGCAAAGCACACGCTCCCCTACAAATCAGTTTGTTAAAAACATGTTGTCTATATGCGTTATGTACTTACCATCCGCAAACAATGTAGATCCATCGGATGGCGCCCAGTTGTCCATTTTTACTGGTTTAGCTTCTCCCATATCTTTCTGATTAAAAATATTTGCCAAAGCGTCGCAGCTGATTGGCGCAGGTTGGCAGCCCTGATATGTACATACATATTGCGCCGATTAGCAAGGGCTGCAAACACAATCAGGCCATTAAAATCCAAATCAAATGCAATGCAATATTAAAATAATAATTTTATTTACAACATTATAAGAACGCTAAATTCTACATCACAATATTGTCACTGTTAATGTTTTGCCACTGTCGTCGCTGCCAGCTCCTCTTCCTCCCAGGGGCGCGGACCACGCTTATTGTCCCAATTCTCGATGTCGATGGTTTTGACCTTATCATATTCCGTTTCGAGCGTTACTTCTTGGCGTTTCTTCATATTCACGCCGTACTTCTTCATTTCTTCAGGTGAGACGGGCTGCTTTTTCGCATACTGATATCTGTACGCAACGGTTACGTTTAATACATGTGAGTTCCAATTCGGATTATTAAGTTCGCTTACCTTAGACTGGAAAACTGTTGTAGTCCAAAGGAGCCGCCCACCATCATAATAAGAAACGGCACACCATACCTAAATGACTTTCGTTTGGCGTAGTAATTTAGTCTTTGCGTAAATGACATTTTATTTGTGTTATTGTTATGAAATGATAACACAAAACCCTGCCAGGGCTGACAACATACGGTAGATTTTGGTCGAAAACAATAGCAACTCTGCGATTGGCAGGGCGGTATTTTTTTGGTAATTTAAATGCCAAAGATTTTTAAATCATTTGAAAGTGTTAGATCGCATAAAATATAGGCAGCTGTTGATTGCGTTACATATATATGAATAGCTTTCAAACGCCCTTGATGTCAATCAAATGAGTCGTGTGCCTTGCCAAATTCTTCGCCTAGCTAGCTACGATAAATTTCTAATTCGCAATTGTTTTCCGGCTGACAATAAATGGCACGCTTGTTTTTTATTTACATACAATTTGGCGTTAAGTTCAAGGTCTGCACTACGTTCTGTCGCTGCATACATAGACATATGTGTTCAGCAATTAATTGACAGTGACGTTGTTTAAGAGCACCAAAAAGTTTCTCACATGCACACCACGACATTTGATATGGAACAAGCAGCGCTGTCTGTGGTTCACCTTGGCCGTTATGCAGCGGCCAGGCAAGGCAAGTGGCTCGTCGCAAAGATTTCCTTTTAGTACCACAGCTCAACCAGTTGGGGTTCGAGCTCGAGTTCAAATCATTCACAAGGAGCACGGCGACAATTGAGTCATCAGTTGCGCTGGCGCACAGCGGGATGTCGACACAAGTGCGCCACTGAGACTGGGTTGGTCCGTCACACCCGCCTCCCCGCAACTGTCAACGATCTGAGATTGTTTTTCATTTTCTGTTGCACCCTACCTGTAGCATCTAATGCTGATTCGTTAGAGTTTACCTCGCATCATCGGGCAAGCGTAAAGTTGTAGTCGTCTAGGCCGAACATTGTAGTCTCTATGGATTTGTGCAATTTTCACCAAATATGGTTGCAATTTTGTTAACAAGATTTTGCACTTGTTTGAGCCGCAGCTGAAAAACGTACAAATACACATATTCTAGAACATATTGGAATTATGAAAAGTCCGTTGTATTTATACTCGTTACATATGTTAACCAATGGCCATGATTTTATTTTTCATATTTAGCGAGTTGCTCAAACATTTTGGCCATTACAATGCTATCGTTAGTCCACGGTCTTATATATATATAGTATGTATATACGATTCCATTTGGTTTGGTGGTTGCCCATTGCCAGAAAACTTTTGAATGAAAGCAATTACGTCATTATGTGGGTGTTGTTCGGATTTAATAATAAACTCTTTTACGTTCTTAATGCTAAACAGAGTTTTCTCCGAAAGAAAAATCGAATAAAAATCGTTCATGCATGTGTGCTTTCCTTTTCTTATAACATATACTTATATGCATATGTTATATAGGTATCCAAATATCCAAATCCAGAATATAACATTTATGTGTATGTATATAGTAAAAATATTCACGAGAATGCTGAAAAAATTAAATATCAAACACAAAAATATATGTATAAAGAAGGCATGCACATAAGGAATACATCATTTATATATATATAAACAAAAATCACTTCATTAAATTTTCCAAAATGTATAATACAATTAAATGTATGCTCTAGAACAAGGTTATCAACTTTACACATTTCTCCATGATGAAAACGCATTATTTAATAAAAGCTTTCTAAAAGATGTTTCATCTTAGGAGCTATTGCAAGAATATAATTTTTTTTGCATTTTATGCAATTTGTTTGCCGCTGTTAAATAAATATTTCTAAAGATTTTGTCTTTGTTACAGATTTGGTTTTATCCGCATTAAACTTTTTAGATACAATATGTTTTCAAATGTAAAATCTTTCAGGAACTTTCAAAAACCTGAAATGATCTTTTATTTATTTGTTATATCTAGCCAATATCATTGTAGACATATTTTTCGTATTTAATATTTATTTCGTTAAATGAAAAAAAAACTTTTTAAAACAGAATATAGATCTTGGTTTTAATTTTTGAGCATTAGCTCAACTTTTTAAATAATAAAATATTTGCTATACTTATAGTTAGTTGATAAATTTCAAAAGATTTATCAATATTTCAGATATAAAAGAAACTCAAGCATTCAAATAACGATAAAGTTTCAGGATTTTTATAATTTCTATAAGTTATTATATTCGATTTTAAAAGTAAAACATTTTTGCCTTGTAATAATCATAAATAGTACAAATTATAATAATCAAAAAAGGAAATAAATTGAATAGCAAAAGTGAACATTGTAAGCATTATCATATATGTATATCTATATCATCTCCTCATATCATATAAACTATCATATGGGCACTTCATTCACGTTTTGCGTAATACTTAAAGCTGTGCGTGTTAAATAGGTGAAAATTATATCTATGTGTAAAAATCTCTATAGTTTTTAATCTGAAACTGCATATGGGCTATTTTTCACGTTTCGAACAAGATTGTGACTCATAGCTGACAATTCTGCAATATGAGTTTAGCATTTCCATTGCAATATTTGCATACTTAATACAAATATATAAATAATTGTTCCATGCAAATGAATAAAAAATATGTTATCCGTTTGTAGACATGACGTTCAGAAATCTATAAAAAATACGCAGAGAACAGGCCAAAAGATATATGTAAGATTTTGTTTTTTGGCATATCAATAACTGAAATTTAAAAATAGCTGCAAAATATCAAAAGAGCCAAACAGAAAAACAAAACATTATAATAACGATAAACACACGCACACACACACATGGAAAATGCGAAATCTTTGTAGCAAAAATACTGGCAGATAAAGCTCGAACAAAAATATAATGGGAAATTTTGAAATTCTTTATAGAAATTCTTAGCGCCTAAAACCAATACAAACGCACACAGAACGCAAACAGGTGAAAGAACCAAAATGTCGAACAAAGAGAGCGACAGCGAATTCTTGTGCTTGTTGTTGCTCTTTGGGTTCTTTTTGTGAGTCCGGCTACTTGCGTTTATGCAGAAAGAAACAAAAAGCAAGAACAAAACGCTCGTAAATTGAGAGGCGGCAAAATGCAGTTTCAAAATAAAATACAAATTTGAGCGCGCCCAGCGATTTGTGTTGAGCATGCAAAACGCATGCCAGCCCATGGTGTAATTACTAAAGGTGGAGTAAACTTTTTTCGAGCTGCCACGCCAATTTCACGAAGCTGTCGTTGCTTCGTTTTTTTTACGAACGAGCTGCCAGCAGTTGCCTGCCGTTTGGTATGCTTGTGTATGTGTGTATATGTGCTTATGAATGCGTGCATTAACGCTTGTAGAACACATACAAGCACAAACACATTCACGCATACAATCAAACATTTCTGAAAACAAAAAAAATTCGTCCGCATGTCGACCTGCTTCAACGACGTTCAGGAAACGACTGGCAAGCTAGGCAGCTGAAAAGATTCACCACACTGTAGTTTACTCCACCTTTAGTAATTACACCATGTGCCAGCCGAATGCAGAGCGAACGAACGACAGACGATTTGGCTTCGTGTTGCTATGCTTCGGGTTGCTTTGCTTTGTTGCTTTGCTCTGCTCTGCGTTGCGTTGCGTTGCCCAAAAGTATCTGTCGGTTAGCTTGTGTGCGCTCTTTCACACACACATGCACACAGTGACAGCGACGCACACTAACGCAAAACAGCTTGAAATCGAAAAACAGCGGGCATCGAACGTCAGTATATTGAATAAATATTTTCAGTTGAACATCACAATCCGTTCAAGTCGCGGATAACTCCGAATAAAAGTTTTGTAAGTAAAAGGAATGCCAGCCGTAAAATAAAATATAAGAAACTCAAACGAAATTAAGTCAATTAGTTAACCAAATTTAAGTTTGTGCTGCCGCTAATTAAACATTGAAAAAGTGTCAAAAGTTCAAAAGGACATTCGCAAAAGTCTATTACATAATCGAAAGTATATAAAACTAACGAATAGTTCAACGAATTCAAAGTGCTGTGCAGAAAACCGCAAATATTTTTCTAAAATATTTCAAATATTTAGATCGGTTCGGTTCATAAGCCAAATTGAGGTTAAGCAACTTTGGCAACAAGTTTGAAATAATGACAAAACTGATTATGACAATATAAAAGAAGCAAGACAAAAAAACCAATGTCTTTGACCATATTCATAGTTTGTAGCCTAACCACAAGTTAACTTCTAGAATTTCATTGCTTGAGATATATAAATAAATATTGTCAATAGGCAGTTTCGCGATGTGATAATTATAATGTGACCTGGAGTGTTGGCAGTTATTTGATTTGAAAACTTATTAGGGCAGGACAGGATCTGAAAAGTTTAGGTAGCTTAATAACGTGCTAGATTATTTGGATAGCAAAAAGTATGCATTGTCTAAAAAGGTTATTCCACATTTTTATATAGTATAAGAAAGAGAGACGAAGAGTAGAAAGAAATTAGCAAGAAAGTATAAATAACACTAGAAGACTGTGTTTTATATGCAAAACCCAAATAAGCTGTCTTTCTAAAATGATTTTAAGAAAATGTTTAAAATTCAGTAGATCTCCGCAGCATTGTAATTCGATATAGAACCACAGTCTGCAGTGCTCGAATCTATCTGAGGACAGCGTAGGCGAAAATGCTTCAAAATTTTGCTCGAAAAGCTTTCTATTAAGTAATATCCAATTGGGCTATTAGGAAATATTCAACAGATGCCAGGCCAGGTTATTTTTAGCTGCAAAGCTCTTAGAAGCTTTCAGTGTTGCCAGGAGTTTCTTCAAATATATGTACTATGTGTGAGATCTACAAAATATCTAAGATATATACTTATATATTTGCGTTTATATATGTATGCTTTAAAAATAGCTGAGCATGAACATTTTATGTACAACTAGAATGAATTTTTTTGCCATGGATAATTTGGAAACTTTTGTGCTAGAATCAGGTTGAATTTCGAGTTCTTAGAACGTAGCCGATTTGGTGCAATAGAAGGTGTGTGTTTATGGATTATAAGAATTTTTTTTAATTTTACCATCTAAATATAACCAATTTTGTGCAAATGGAACTGGTTTTGAACAGATGTGAATTTATGATTCATTACTTTTTGGGTTCCGATTAAAACCACGTTTCTTAACAAGTAAGAGTGCTCTGGTCGGGAGTATCCGACTATGTGATACCCTGAACCCAGTCCTAACATGTATTCATACCTACTTATCAGTGTTCATACATACAATTACACTCATACTGCAAGCAGTGCAAGCAGTTTGAGCAGTTAGTTTCCACACTTTGGAAAATTAAATATTAAACAACTTCTGTGATATTTGTAAAATTTCTTTGATATCAAATTGGGTATAAAATATGTGATCAAAACCAATTTTACGGACATACTGAAATCGATAATATTTTAATGGGAAGAGTTATCGACAAAATGAAACAAACTTGATCTGACTTAGGACTACAAGAACTTATATTCCAAATATAAAGTCTCTAGCTCTTATAGTCTCTGATATCAGCGTGTTTATGCAGACAGACAAATGGACATTGCTAGATCGACTCGAGAACATATATACTTTATATGGTGGGAGTTCCTTCCAAATGCATAACAACGAAACTAAAACTTCAGGAGAACTTTTCCTATAAGATTTGTATTGGATTTAATGTTGCCTAAAGGCTCAGTTGTATTTGTATGTTTGTCATTGTCATAATTCATGTCACCAAAGTTATAAGATTCTAAATTGATATTTTGCTGAATAAACAAACATAATTCATTCTGTCACCTCGTTCGACAAACGACACATAAAACATTAATACTTCAGTATAAAAAACCCCAAACCTTCTGTCCGTCTTCTGTCTACTGACAAGCGCACACCCCATATATTTATATATATATATATATATATGTATACAAAATTCTGCCTCGATTGCAGTTTTATTTAAAATTCAATTTTGTTGTTTTTGTTTGCTCGCCTAAAAGCCTGGAACATGCCTCTATCTCTTTCTCTCTCTATCTCTCTTCGATGCCCTGGCCAATGACTCTCAGGAGCTGGAATGTAAACAAAAGTGTTAAAAATAAACTCATGTGTAAGAAGTATTATAATAAGAGCCCATAACGACTGGAGCCAGTAATGAGCAGTGTGAAACACAACACAACACAGAATAAACAACCGACTCAATTAGTTTTGCATGCCCTCCATGACAAATGCAAATTCAAATGTTGGTCAAGTATAATTCGCAGGGCTGACCCAAAAACTCGATTAAGAGTTTTCTCAATGCATCTTATCAACAGTTTTGGAGTCAAAGAGAAAGACATATCTGATCTAAGAGAAGAGCGAGAGAGAGAGAGGGAGAGGGAGAGAGGGGGGAGTTTCTCTTTTTCAAGAACAATCTCAAGTGCATTCATAAGCTTAAAGATATGCAAAAACCATATTTAGTTTGCTTGGTAAATATTTCAAAATGGCAAATTGTTTGGAGCAGCTCTTTTTGGTTCAGTCAGATTCAATTTGATCATTTGGTATTAGTGCATATTTGTATGTTGAAGATATTTGTATGAAGAAGATATTCAAAATGTGAAATAATCAACATATCGATTTTTATGTTTTAAGTGATTAAAGCTGATGATATCGATAATTATCGATTAAAATTTCTTGTGAAGATTATATGTGCTAGTCATTCTAATCCAGAATGTGTACATACCTACTTTTTTGGGCTTACAGATTTCTCCCATATACACATACATTTCCTTAACATTAATGTTTCTATTCAACCATTTTAAAATTGAGATTACATACTTTAGTTTTTTTTATTATTTAGCTAAAGAAGTTTGTAACATTATTCAAACGCGCTAAGCGTGACTTTACAAATCGTGAAGTGTTAATAACAATTAGGTTTCTTTTTTACCATTTATGCATACATAATAATAACATATATAATTTAATCCCATAAAAATCGATTACCCATTATATATGTCTTTTCCAAACTCGACATTGTTGACTGATTAATTGGTGTGCCTTATAAGAGCAGCTAATGTTTCGACTCAGATCGAACAACATATACATTCACTTGACTTAAAATCCATTGTGTGCTGATTTTAATATTTAGCTGGCGTCTTTTACTTCAATTGTTGTTGTTCAGTTTTCTGGTCAATCATCTCACAGTAAATCATTTAACGCAATAGTCAGTTGAGCGTTGCGCACGTTTTTCAACGATTTGTTTGTACCCCAAAATGAGATTATTTATCAAGGCACAGTGCTTTTGGGATGAGATATATATGTATATATGTGTACATGAAGTGATCGCACTTATTTATGCAGCGCACATAAGTAAACGCGATGCTGGAAGCATTTCTAAGTAGAGAGTTACCCAAAAATATATAAAATTGTGTCAAATTCTTTTGTAAAAGATTTGGTAAACAGCTGCAAGAAAGGTTAAAATACTGAAAGTGAGCTAAAAAAAATGTAGATCTCAGATGACGGAAATTATGCATCAAAACCTAGGGAAATAATTTAGCAATGGCTGGAAAATATTCTTCAAGCTTATCAAATACATATTTGTAAAACTGCAATGCTTAAATATTTAAAAAATACAAAATACTTAAAATGAATATAAAAAAAAAACAAAAAAAAGGAATATCAAATAAATGCGATATATATCGAATAGATCCTAAAAAATACTTTAACAATAATAATATCAAAAACAAACAATAAAAAAATATGCATAAAATAAAAATACCAAATAAATATAACATAAACCAATGTCCAAGCATATTTAAAAAGTGACAGAAATTATTTCAAATTTTTATTTCAAATAGCTATTTTAAGTAATAATAAGCACAGCTATCTGTTGTTTTTTTTTAGTTTCTTTTAGCCATAGCTTTAGGATGTTAGATGATCAAATAACTAAATAAAATTTCACTTTCGTTCGGCATGTAACTTATCTGATGATTATCACATAAATTGCAAATTTCTTTATGTTCACAATTGTACTAATTAACATTTATATATCTCATTTTCAGTTTCTTTCGAGTGCGTAGCAGTAAAACAAAAAGCCAGCCACCATGGATGCCATCAAGAAGAAGATGCAAGCGATGAAAGTCGACAAGGATGGAGCTCTGGAACGTGCTCTCGTCTGCGAGCAGGAGGCACGCGATGCCAACACTCGTGCCGAAAAGGTAACCACTCGACCATGCAACATGTTGCACTGTCCCCCACCTGTATAAGAAAAGTAAACAATTGAAAACAAGTGGGGAAGTACTATTTTCAGTGCGCCGAAGATTTTATACTCTCTTCGAATCTGTGCTCAGATTTGACTAGCTTTTACTGTACGCTTATGGAAATGCTATAGATTCGCAGATAACCCTCTGCTCAGGTTTCTGTTAAAATAGCTTATGATACATATCTTCTTTTTACAAGGAAATTTAAGCCGATAGCTTTAAAAAATATGGAATAAATGGCCGAAACCGACTTCCAGTTGTATGACAGCTATAAGATATAGTAGCTTGATCCGGCCGGTATCGACAAATGTGCTGTTCCCTTGTATAATAAGTCTCTGTGCAAAGTTTCATCGCGATAGCTCAAAAACTGAGGGACTAGTATACATACATACAGACAGACAGACAGACTCCTAGCATAAAGGAGTTAACTTTTGGGGTCTATGCATTACAAACTTCAGGACAAAATGAATATACTGTTTTCTTCAAAAAGAGTATTAACACGCAACAAGGAGGCAGTCAAAACTATTTGTTACTACTACAAAAAAAAAACAATTATTAACTGCTAAGTTGTAAACTCACGCCTTTATTTATTACTTTTCATTTAACTACATAATAATAACACTATATATTTGTGTATTTCTTCTATTGACCTGCAGGCCGAGGAGGAAGCTCGCCAGCTGCAAAAGAAGATCCAGACCGTTGAAAACGAATTGGATCAGACACAGGAAGCCCTCACCCTTGTCACTGGCAAGCTGGAGGAGAAGAACAAGGCTCTGCAGAATGTAAGTACAATATGTTCTCTCTTTTTGAATCCACCAAAATTAGCTTAGCCTTAAGTTAGATTTTTTGATCAGGAGTCACTTTTTTACTGGTAGCAATTAATCAAGTTGTCTTTCGTTCTTTAAGCTTAATCAGTCAATTATAGAGCTAGTTTGAAACATACTTTAGATATATTTCTATAAATTGACAGCAATTTGCAGTCTTCAGAAACTTATTTTACAAAATCTAAGCCTATATTCAGATTGAAAGAGGAAAACAAGAAATCTGTTTTATTCGGAAACGTTTATTTCAAAATTCTAGAAATTTATCCAATTAGATTCCGTATGTATTATTAAAAAATAAACAAACAAAAAACCGATAGTTATTAATAATCTGAGAATTTTAAGATTTTCCATAAAGATTTCTAAATATTGATCTGAAATTTATAGAATTTGAAGCTATAACTGTATGATAAAAGTAAAAACCTTAAGCACTAACACTAGTAGAAGATTTTATAAACTTTTATTTATCAAAAAAGTTTAGAAAGAAAATAAAATTCCGAAATAATTAAATTATAAATATAGAAAATCTAGGCATTTCCATAAAATTTTATCGAAACAGCGAGAAGTTTTCATAATATTATGCAATCATTTGATAAGTAGGTCAATATACGTTGTGGAACGAACACATTCAAAAGTATTTGAGAGAAATTCCTTTAGAATATTTGTAAGCATTCTTAAGTCTTAAGGTAATACTATATATTTATATATATCTATGCTCTTAATGACCATTGTTTCATTTTGAGCCATTACTCAGCTAAGATATAAGAATCCAGGCAAAAGCAAGAAATACACTTGAAATCAATACTAGAATAAGATTTGTACGACCAGATATTTGTGGTTATATATGTGTCTGAATATAAACGGTTTGGTGACAGCCAAATGGGCGCAAAATGGGGCCGGGTCCGGAAATCGGCGCCATCTGTTCGTCGTCACCTATTTCACGGATATTTTACGCGATGATGTTAATGTGTTGGCACAGCAAATGTTTGGCGCAAGGCCTTTTGTATGTTTGTGCTTTGAAATTCCATAAAAACTTCATAGGTCTCCAATGCATATGGAAATTCAAACAAAAGAAAGAAATTTATTTGCCGTTGGCAACGCCTCGGATGAGCGCTATTTTTAAATTCGTATATGCAGCGCTTGAAAATAGCTTTGTGGAGGTGCGAAAGAGACGTATGCATGTGCGTATGTGTGTGTGTGTGTGTGTGTGTATGTGGCAATATCAAATAACCTACAAGTAAAATACGATTTTCTTTGCTTTGCTTTGGCTTTGCCAAAATATTTGCTCGCAAAAACCAAATTTGTTGTTTCCTCTTGCACAATGAATATTGAAATAGCCGCACAGTATTTTCTACAAAAAATTCAAAGTGGCCGGCTGTCTGTTCAGTTGCGTTTCCAAATGAAAATTAAATAAAGCATTTTTCATTTGATTTGATTTAACTGTTGATTCGGTGCGCGAGAGCCGAAAGTATTTCAAGGACATTTTCTTTTCATTGGTTGCCAATTGGCAGCGTTTCAAAAACAAAAAAACACAAAACAAAACCAAACTTTTCGTGTCTACAGGTAACCAGCATACTTATCTGTATAAGTAAATAAATACTTATCAGACAGCATAAATTGCAAAAGATTTTGACAAATTATTTTTGGTATGCCGCGTATATATTATTATCAAGCAACATTTCGTTTGTTTGCCATCGGCCCTGCCCCGCACACTTAAATACATAAATAATAATGATGATCAGATACGCTGAGTAATATGCGAAAATATGATAAAAAGCAGAGCCAGCACGGCAATTAAATGAAATAATAACTCAAATCACATGAACAGGAAAAATGCGCTCCAAAAACAAAATGAACGCAGCTCTCTCTCAGAGAGTGAGTGGGCGTTGGGCGCGCTCGCGCGCTCTCTCTCGCTCTCTCTCTCTTGTGTTCCTCTGCAATGATCGCACTGCAGCAACACAAATACATAAGAGATACATACGAAAATGTATCTATGCGTGCATATAATGCTGACTCACTCGCACATGTGCCACACGGCTGCCACTGCCGCTTGCTAGGGGGCGCTGGCGCTCCCCCAAAACAGCAACAGCAACAACAACAGCATTAGCATTAGATGTGCCGTTCGTTCAGTTAGAGAGAGAGAGAGCGAGAGAGAGAGAGAAGGCGCAATCGGTGGTGAGCGCATGGCCACAAAAAATTATCGCACTTTCAAGTACAACGCCAAAGCAAGCAGCAAGCATCTGCCGGAGGGGCCGCTAAACACCAGCAACCGAGCGCCGCCGCACGCCGCATAATTATAATAATAAATTCAATAGTAATTCATTTAAATATAAATTCAATCAATTGCATTTCGCTAAATAAAAGAGACACTATTTTTATTTAATTAGTTTTAAATAAAATTTTAGTGATTTTCCAATTACATAAATAAGATAATCAAGAGCGCACATTACAACAGCGACAACAAGTAAAACAACAACAACAACAACAACAACAAGAACCAAATAGCAGCAACGCAATTGACGTCTATGCAAAAACGTGTAGCGGAAGTTGGCCAAAAGCTATCAAATACAGCGAAATTTTCCTATTGCTCATTTCGAGGCGCGACTGAAATTTGAAAAAGGCGAAAAGTAAAACTGTATTAAATCATCAGCAGAAATAGAAAAAGACTCAAACTAACGGTACCATGAGCACAGCTGTTTGAGGCAACAACAAAAGCAACAACAACGCAACACGCACCAAATCACAGACAACAACAACAACAACAACAGCAACTCATAATTAATATGTACGAAAAAACATTAACAATAGGAAATGCAAAAGTTAATAATGCATATGAGTGGCAAAAAGTGAGTTATAGCAAAAATCAAGCGGTGGCGGCTAGCAAAACAAGGCAAAAGCAACAGAAGCCCAACATCAGCAACATAAGTACAAAAACTTTGGCAAACAGTGCGAAAAATGCAACAAAAACCCACGTTGAACATTCAAAACCGGCAGCAACAGCAACAGCAACAATAACAACAACAACACCAACATTAACGGCTTTTAAGCCGGCAACGCAAACGCCGCTAATCAAAAAATACGTTGGCAACGCGGCACGTCGTCAAACGCTTGCGCACCAAATCAAGCGCGCACACCGCCATCTATTGACCAGCGGCGGCAACGATAAGCAGCCACAAAAGCAACAGCGTAATAATAAACAAACAAGTACATTTCAAACAGTCGCTTTGTGTACAGTGCAAAGCATATATTTATATGTAAATATAAATGTGTGCTTTGCATTCGTATGCATAGCAAGTGCACAAGGCAAATGCAAGCGAATTTAAATGCAAGCGCATTGCCCTGTGCACTTGACTGGTCACACTCTTTCTCAGCTATCGATAACGCAAATTTATGCAAATCAGCTGATTTGGCGTAAAACCAACGATATCGATATATAGTAATATCAACAATTCCATATAAAGCAGGTAGCAGCGCAGCTGCTGCAGGACAGCAGCCAACAAAAACAACAAAACAGCAGCGTAATAAACGCTCAATAAATGCAAATAAACAGTTGTACAACCACAAAAGTGATAAGCAAAAGAAACAGCAGTCAGCCAAGCGCAGCAGCAGCAACAACAACGGTGACGACACCAAATCGGAGCTCTCCTCACGCTGGTGCTCCATCGAGGAGCAGCTAAATGTGCTAGACAAACTGCTGCACTACGATGAGCAGGCGGAACAATATCTAGCCCAACTCTACGACAATTATCAGCAGCAACAGAGCGACACGGACAGCTGGAGCGGCAGTGAATACGATTTGGACATGTCTCACAATAATAGCGCCGATGACGACGCTTTGTCCAGCACCAGCGGTGCGGGCAGCCACAGCACCAATAATTCCAACTGCTCGCCGCTGGTGCCCGCCTCGCTGAAGCGGCGCGGCCATCAGCATCATCCGCGCTTTGCGGGCACCCGTCGCCCCAATGTGCCCAATGTTCAGGAAATTCTGGCAGCACTCTATCGCGGCGATTCCAAGGGCGTGCTCTCCAAAGTGCGTGGCGAGACGCATGTGCAAACGCAGCCGGAGCAGGAATCAGAAGCGGAGCCTGCTATAAATCGCAGCACGCTCAGTTTGCCTTTGAGCGAATCCTTGACCAATTCTGTGGGCAGCAACAGCCCCACGCCCACCGATGAGAGCAGCATGCTGGATGAAGGAACCACAACGACAACTGCAGCAACAACAACAGCGGGAACAGCTGACACTGCACCGCCCGTTATCAAAAAGAAAAAGAAGCGCGACAAAGGTGACAAAGAGAAATCGGAGCGCAAAAAGAAATCCTCGTCTTCCAACAAGAAGGAGCGCAGCAAGCGTACGGCTGGTGGCGTTATGGAACTGAGCAGCGATAGTTTGGCCACCGATCTCAGTGCGGGCGCCATTGATGAGGGCATTGTGGTGCACACCGAGGACGAAGATAGCCAGGCCCAAGAGTGGTCCAAGCTGCGTTGCACCAGTGAGGCGGCTGAGATTGTGGCCGAGCGGGAGGCGCGTCGCAACAAAGGGCGCTGTGCCGATTATCCGGGCCTGGCCTTTGGACGGTCCATCTTCAGCTCGGATACCATGATGAAGTTCAACATTATTCGCAACGAGCTGCACAACATTATGAATACGCAGCTAAAGCGGGTAATTAGTGGTGTGGTGTACGGGGGGTCTGCACATATACATACGTACATACATATGTATACATTTTTCACTAATCATATTTCTCTTTTTTTCTCTTCAAGCCACCTTTTGCCGTTTGCCGTCAGTCAGCGTTTTAGCCCAAAAAAAAATAAGAGAAATACGATTACTTAAAAGTTTGGTTAGGTTTGAAGCACAATTTTATTGTCTATTTTCGCTATGAATGCTCCAATTTTGTGTTCTGTTCTCTGCTCTTTTTTCGCACACACATACATACATACATTTGTATGTATATAGGTTTGTGTGCATTGCAAAGCGATTACGTCGTCGTCTTCGTTGCTTTCTTTGGCTACCCGCAGAATTTTGCTTCTGCTTTAACCCTTCCGTGGCCCCAGCAAGTCGCTTGTCATTGCATTTGTTTTGTATGAAATCTTGACCCAATTATCACAGAAATATGCGTATACAGTGGTCACTCGCCAATTAGAACACTTCGCGTTCAGAGTTGGACTTATGTGCAAAAAACAATTATAAAAGTTAAGCACTTATGTTAAATATTAATGATTGTATATACAATAATTAAAATATTTACATTTTTATTGACCGATTGCATAAAGTTTTCGGAAGATAAAAGCTATTTCTTTCCAAAGATACTATTTTTTCTGATTGTTAATCATTTTTAATTTGCATGCGACTTCTGTAATACTTTAAATCGCTCGCTACCTGTCGTGAAGGTTTTCTTTATACGTGTTAAGCTCTCTCATACATGTACATACGTACATAGATACAAGCATACATACATATGTACGCACATTTGCTTTCTCATTGCAAAAGTATTTCAAATGTTTATCCAGCAAAAACACAAAACAACACATATTTACTTCATTGCAAGCAATTGTTTAATTAGTTACGCAATTGCGCGCTCTGCATTTGACCGGTTAACGGTAACTCGTGAGCACCTGTTGCTCTCACAGCGTGGGTGTCATTCTATTCCTCGCCCTCTCTCTCTCTCGCTCTCTCTATTTCTGTGTTTGAATGTGACGGCGCCCAAAAAGGCAGCAGATAAAAAAACAGACTAAATGTTACAACTGCTACAATTATCTTTGTTTTATACACACCCCCGCTCTCTCGCTTACACACTCGCACACAAAATTGTTTAAGTTGTAGAACTCCATAAAAAGCAACAGTTGGCTTACAGCAGCTAAATACTAAACAGAAAGAAGAAGAGAAAAAAAAACGTTTTGTACCCAAAAACGTATTTCTTTTAAACTTGGCTTGCCATTCAATTATTATTTATATTAAATTAAATGTATTCTCGCTTCTCTACGTGTTCTCGCAGTCACAGCAAAACGCCAATGACCTTCGTACGACGTGTGTGTGTCTGTGTGTGTGTGTGTGTGTGTACCCCCCACTTTGGCAGTGTGTGCATTTATGAATGTGTGTGTGGCACTGACGTTTACTTTTAATTTCTTTTCAATGCCGCGACTTGGGCCTAAAATGGGCAGGCGTGCTTATTTAATTGAAATTGACCATTTGGCAATCGTCGTTTGTATTATTATCAGCAATTATGTCATTTGCCAAATACGAATCGCTTCAACACTTGTTGCTCGCGCCCTGTCTATCGGTAATCGATATCGAGCACAATCGCCAGACTAGGACCCTGGCAACCTGCCGCAAACTCCAAACGACACACATACACACACACACACACACACACACAACAAAAACACAGCGTCACCGCGACAACTGAACTGATTAGTCATTTGTGCTGCTCCTGCTTGCGTGTTGATAAGCCTGATAGAGCACCGGCATTATATGCTGTATTATACAATTATCTTGCTTGTTTGGCAGGGGTAGGTGGCGGGCGGGTGAACATGCACACACGCACACACACACAGACAATGCACACACAGCGATATTCGGCTGTTATGCGATGACAGGTCGCTTACTCATTTGCACTGTCATATGGGCAATTGGCCAGTCGTCGTTGTCGTTTGGAATTTTGCATAATATTATTTGCATTGGAGAGAAAAAAGGCAAAAATCTCAAATATTTCTTCACTAATTAATGCAAACAACAACAAACATGTCGACTGAAATTTTTAGCGGCTTTAACAGGTTTTCCAGCGGGAAAGCCGCATATACACACATGCTAGCGCACTCGCACTCACACACATGTGCATCTGAAGCAACACGACACATAGGCGAGGCACATTTAGACTGGAAAGCCAGCCGCACACACACAGACAGCAGTTGTCTCTCTCGCACAGCGAATAAACCACCACCGCCGCTTCGTAGACATGAGCATGCAAAGTGTTTCAGCGGTTCATTTCCAGTTACGTACTCACAAATGCCAGTCGCAGACTCGCGTCGTTTTATCGTCTTCGTTTCTCTCGTGTGTGTGTGCGTGTAGTTTCTGTGCAGCCTACTGCTAATAAATATATTTATATTAATATTATTTCAACATCAATTCATATATTCCACTATAAATTGTGTATCAAGTGCGCCAGAATCTAAACGGCCCCACACACAAAATCCAAAAAAAAAATAAAAAAATATACACGACAACGAAGCAAACCAGTAAAAGAAGCAGAAAAAGCAGTAGAAAAGAAAGAAGAAGAAAACCGGTGGTTAGCGCATACTCTTGTCTGTATCGTCGCTTCGTTCGGTCGTTCCGTTCCGTTCTACGTGCGTGTGTTGGTGGTTCACAGTTTGTAAATTAAATATATACATATATATATTTTTGGTGCTGCCATATAGAAAGAAATTTGTATTCCGATAATACAGAAATAACGGGCAAAAGCCAATACAAGTGTGCTGCACAGTGCCTACTGCCAATAAACGTATCTCATCTGCCAACGCAAAGTCCAAGTGTAAACACTTAACAAACACCCACAACAACAACAACAAGCACAAAAATGACGACCAGCATTCCACAAGGTACACTTTTGGATGTACTCAAGAAGAAAATGCGTCAGACCAAAGAAGAAATGGAAAAGTATAAAGATGAGTGCGAGGAATTTCACAAGCGACTGCAGCTTGAAGTTGTGCGACGTGAAGAAGTAAGCACTACAAATTAGTTCACAAATTTGCGGCTACTTTTGGTATACAAGTTACGTGTGTGGCGATTCCCTTTAAATTTTGCATAAAAACCGTAGCTCAAGTTAGCCAGCGAGGATTTCTTTGCTCTCTCTCTCTCTCCCTCTCTCTCTCTCTCTCAGCAGTGCCAACGTTTCCAATGCAAATACATGCGCACGTACACAGATACAAATGACAGACTGTCACAGGCATGGACTCTCTTCTGTTCTTAGTGTCTCTCCCTCTCTCTGGCAACATTGTGTGTTGTTTTGTTCCTCGTTGGTTTTCCTGTCGTCTTTTTATTTGACTGTCTTTTGTTATTACGAATTTCAATTTGTAATATATATATACATGAGTGTATGGGTGTGTGTGTGTGCACAGGGTGCTTCTAGCTCCAGTAGCTGTTGTCTTCTGGTTTATTTTGTCATTTTGTGTTAATGATATTTTAAACTTTTGTTATCTGCGTGACCAAATGCATTCACCTTTCAAAACTGTATGTTCTCAATATCTTATCGGAGACGGGCCGACATATTTACATTAGCATATCTTGTATGCTTTGTGCATATACAATTTACATAAGCTCGGCGCGAAAGCATCAAGCATCAAAAAACACAGTAGAAAGAGGAAATCTTTAGAGAAAACAAAAAAAGTAGAAGAAAAAAACCAAAAACCGGCTCCTCTATTCAGTTCAGTGCCGTAGCGTTTAGCTAGCGGTGTTCTAAATTCGATTAATTATGATTTTTACAACAATAAGTGGCTTCTTTTTATGCCAATGTGTGTGTGTGTGTGTGTGTGTCTGTGTGCTTCATCATTTTTTGGCACAAGCCCCCCAATAGAAAATTTGATGTGCGCTTAATTCAATTCTAATTAGACAATTGCGCAAGCGAGGCAAGGGCCATATGTACATACATACATACATACATACATACATACATATACATATGTATGTGTGTGTATGTATCTGTGTGTGAAATCACTGTTTGGAGCGCAATGAGAACATTGTTGACGTCATTTTCTCTCTCTCTCTTTTTGAATGTTTTGAATGAAAGCATTCTTAAATAGCTAAAAGTTATATTTTAAAAATAAAATATATTAACGGCACACCTGAAATTGAAATTCATTTTCATTATCTATTGCCTTTTTCGTAACTCATTTCGTCTGTCATCTGTGCCCCGTTAGTTTTTGCGCACATTTTTCCACGCTTTAGTCAAGTGATTGACATTTGGTTCAACCCCTTCAGTTGCACAAAAGCTAAAACAAAACATAATGTGCTCTATTGTTGCTTTTTTTTTTTTTAGACAATGCTTTCAATGTCATTTCCGTGGCCCCAGCAGCATTCATCTTCTCACTCCCTCTCTCTGTCTCTTTGCATTGAATCTCCTCCTTCTTATTATTATTGTTGTCATGCAATTGAGCACTGATAATTTGTGACAAATTGGTTTTGATTCACCCGATTTTTCGCTGTATTTCGTAATTTCGTGAACAGTGCGCGATTACAACACACATGACAGGCAGCTAACTGCTATGAAACGTCAGCATATTTTATGCTTGAGAGATCGCTTGTTTTACGCTTTACAAGTTGGAAGTTGTCTGCTTTAAGTGTTTTTATGGCTTATTTTTCGGTTCATAATTAAAAATGCATCATATATAACATTAAAACACACCCTACGCAGTCGAACGTAGCCGCTCGTCTTTCGTTTGTTGTTTTTCTTTTTTTGTCTTTCGTTTTTTATTTTTTTTTTCGTTGTCATGGCGATTCAAGCCAAATACAAAAAAAATTTCAAGGTGTGTGTGACTAAGCCATCAACAATTTTATTTTATTTTGTATTTGGTACAATTTCGCAGTCATGCAGCATTTGCATTTTCATAGTTTTTATTGCTTTGGATTTTGTGCATTATGTGGGTAATTTTTTGTTAAAAAATTACTCTCCTTTCACTAAATGTGTGTGTTCTGTTTGACTTTGCATTTCTTTGCGCTAAAAAGCGTTTAATCTTCAATACGTTTTGTTAATGAGTTCAAAGCAAAGACCACAAAATTTGCCTAGCTCTATCTCTGTCACACCCATTTAACGTGCAGCGACTCCCGCTATTTTTAAACGAAACGAAACTCAAGCTGAGTATTTTTGTTTTTTTTTTGGCATTTTTTTTCTGTTGCTTCATCAACGGTTTTGTTTTGTATGATGCCTGTGTGTGTGTGTTTTGGAAAGCTGCGCTGCTCCCTCAATACGAAATGTTATTTTTTTTACTTTATCGTAAAACGTACGTGTGTGTGTATGTGTGTGTGTGTGTGTGTGTGTGTGTGTGTGTGTATGTGAATGCTGCCTGCCTATCGACTGTTTGGACGATGACGTAAGCCGAAAGCGGCGGCGCGGTTTGCTTTTGGTTCCAATTCATAATCACACGATACTTTTACGACGCGCGTCCGTCGCGTTCTAAGCGTCACTCAAACACACAACGTAAGCATGTGTGTGTGTGTGTGTGTGTGTGTTTGTTTGTAATGCAATGCAAAATTGGTAATTTAGACATCCAGCGTTGACTGGACCTGGACTGCCTTGTCCAATTGTTGCCGCATTTGGTCAAAGCCGTTTTTAGCCATTTTTGGGCGTGTGCTGCACAAACATTCAATTCATTTGCGCTTTTCTCTCTCGCTCTCTCTATACCCCTGTCTCTCTCTCTCTCTCGCTCTATAAAAGGCAATCGCGGCGGCGTCAATGTCAAATATTTTCCGTTCTTTAATGGGCATATGCTTTATGCTGTTTTCCTTTTTTTGGAAAACTTGATTGCTGGGAAAAACTTGCCACTGAAACTGTTTTAATTTTTGGCAAGGTTGTTTGTTATGTTGTTGTTTTTATGTTCTTCAAGTTGACGTCACTCTTTAGCTGTTTAGCTGTTGCCTATTTTTTGGGGCTGGGATCCTGCTCATCATGTAATCGATATGTCCGCTCAATAATTGCCTAAAATATTGTCGGGCTTCATGGTGTTATCGATTACACACACGCAAGCAAACATATTTTTGTTGCCCGCTTTGGGGCGTTGACGCCGACGACCTTGTTAAATCAACTGGCTAAAACGCCGACTCTGACGAATGGCACGGCAAAAAGGTGGAGAAACAAAAAACTCAAGTCTAATTTCAGATGGAACTCAAGCTGCGGTCGAAAACAAATAGTTTTTTTTTTTTTATTTTTCGAAATATAAACTTAAATAAATAGTCTAGAGGTCGGGTTTTCTTAGAGAGGCGCAAAAATCAGGGCTAAACACACATATTTGTATACCAAAAGTAGCAATATATATACAAAATAATATTCTAGTGTATTTCTTGCTTTAGTACTAAGTTCTTAAGTTAACTTGTAATACGTATGTGTAATTATTTTAATTTATAAGCGATTTGTACGTTTGCTATATTGTCTTCGAACATCGAATATTTGTTTTATAGGCCGAATCTGAGGTTGCTGCATTGAACCGTCGCATTCAATTGCTCGAAGAAGACTTGGAGCGCTCTGAGGAGCGTTTGGGTTCCGCCACAGCCAAGCTGTCGGAAGCCTCTCAGGCCGCCGATGAGAGCGAACGGTTAGTACACATTTCTCATAATTATAATGCCTACGTAAATTGTCGAAATTATATACATACTTATGTAATTGTTAAGTCTACAGCCTACATAAGCAACTACTTAAGTATCAAGTTTGAGTTCGGCGTACGATATATATATTTAAATGCTCTTTTATAATTGCTTTTGGAAATTTAGGATACGAAAAGCGCTTGAGAATCGCACAAATATGGAAGATGACAAAGTAGCTCTATTGGAGAACCAATTAGCGCAAGCAAAATTAATTGCAGAAGAAGCTGATAAGAAATATGAAGAGGTATAATTATATATGTATTTCTTTCAACTCCGAAACTATCTACGTTAGGGCATTAGGGTTAATAGGCTTATCTTCTTCCTCGTCGTTTTCTTTACTTTTCTTATGTTTTTGAGGTTAGGTGCGTCAAATATTACCGTTACTAATTAGGTTGTGGGTTATTTACACTGCGCTCTCTTAAAAACAAAACGAAAAAAACTCCAAAACAAATAATCTAATCATAGGGTATATTTAAGGTTTTCTCAACAATTTCTGTAAACAGCTTTTAGTACTTAAGCACAACGCCGTCGACCGCAGCCAACAGCAAAAGTGGATCTATGGATTATAAACTGTTATAAATATTATAAAAATCACTTTATATTTATGTATATACATACTGTTATGTTTAAATAGCATGTGTCTAGCTTATTATAGTAGTGTCTGAGTAACTCGCTGTTTAAATACGTATACGTAATATAATTTGTTTTTGTATGTGACAGAAGCTAAAACATTGCCTTGTGCTTTGTATCTATTGTGTAGACGAAACGGATCCTTTAAAATGCTTTAAGCTATGTAGTAGTAGAAATATTCAAAAACTTTTGTAAAAACAAACACTACACTATATTTCTCAAACACAAAACACAATAAGTAATTCTACAAAAATGCTGTACAAATATGTTTGAACGTCTCCAAAAACTATACCATTTTTGTAATAGTTTCAATTTAATGAACTCTACACAAAGCACTGTTTCAGCTACTTGTACGTTTGTACTTTATGTATTTTAATATTGACTGAACTGTTAAACTCAACAAGCAACAACAAATTCTTGTTTCTTTTGCAAAAACTCTCTAAAAAACTTGATCTGTACTATGGAATACTACCAACAAAAAAAAAACAAAAAACAAAAATCAATCAAAACATAATTCGTGTGCCCCCGAAATTGTCTCTATATATTTGTGTGTACCACAACTGCGAATCCAACTGTTTGTCATAATATCTTCAACAACAACAACAACAATAACAACTACAACAACAACAATTCGACACTTTCTACACCGATGTGGATGTGATGACGTCGAATGATTCACTTTTTGGGGCTGTACCGAAAAAAATATAAAATATATCTCAAATGACAAATCATCGATATAACAACTTGGTCACTGTCTTCTATGGGCATGGTCGCAACGTCGTCATCCTATAAAATATCCTCTATATATATATATATATATATATATATGTGTGTAGTGCTCGCAAGATTCTTGAGAATCGCGCCCTTGCCGATGAAGAACGCATGGACGCTCTTGAGAATCAGCTGAAGGAAGCGCGTTTCCTTGCTGAGGAGGCTGACAAGAAATACGATGAGGTGCAGCTAAATACCAATTTATCTATTTTAAGCAAAAATAATAACAACAACAGTAACAGTAACAGTAAACCATGCCACTTAAATATAACAACAACAACAAACACCACAACCAACAACAACAATAACAATGCAACTAGTACTGCTGCTGCTGTTGGTGAAACTTCAACTTTGTCCTCCACACACAACGAACCCAACAACAACAACAACAATAATAATAATAATACTTGATCTGTCGCTGATTTCTATGCCAAGATAATAGAGTGAAAGATTGAATTTGCTTTCAACTTTGGTTTGAATAAAGCACCGAGAATATATATATTTTTGGCAAAGGAATCAGCAGCAGTTAAATGGTGCTGATATTGTAAAACTTGTGCTAAAGTCATGAATATGATGTTGATGATGATGATGATGATGATGATGATGATGATGATGAGAATGATGCTGATGAATTAATAATGTTGATAAAAAGTGCAGCTATATAGCTATAGAAATGCTGGCATGCCGCTGCCTTAGCCGCCCGTTAAACAATATACTTATGCATATTATATACATATATATGCTATATACAATATAATACACTGCTGTCTTAGTCGATCGATTCTATTTATGTACATATATGCAGTTTTTCTTTGGAATGTAACGTCTGAACAAAGTCTAGTAAAATGAAACAATAATTAAATTCGTATGTGAAGTAAATGTTAAGCGATCCAATACAAATTGTGAATGTACTCAAAGTGTGCTGGGAAGCCTACAAAAAAAAAATTATAAATATGTAAACACATATCCCAACTAGAAGTGGAAATCAAAATTGGCCTTAAAATATCAATTATATACATATATATTTTTTCTATTTTATTATATATTTAATATGTAAAAATTGGTTGGGTTTATTTTATCTGAATTTTTGTGTAAAAATTATTAATAAATGCAAATGTGTGTAAAGCGCAAGCGAATTCTAAACCATATTGATATATATAAAGTCTACACAGATATTGCATATATGTAACACTTATTAATTAAATAATTAAACTGAATTATAACATTTTTGCAATAAAGTTGATAATAACAAAACATCTACTTATTAAATATGTTATCTTGGAGTTGTGCAGATGATTTTCTACTTTAAAGCAGTTGTACATTTTATAAAGAGCGCATATGCAGTTATTAGAGATAGATAAAGAGTTCTAGCTAGTTAGGATTGCTTCATGTTGCTGAGTATAGCTTCAATTAAACACTTTTATATGATTTTTGGACAACACAACCTCAATTTATTGTGTTAGCACTTTTTAACTTGGTGCTTACGTGTTTCGTACGTCAATCAAATCGGCTAAACGAAGGCTATTGATAAACTGGCAGCAACGATAAGCAAACTGCCTGCCCTATCTATATAGTGTATTTGGTTTTTGTTGTTTCGCAGAAATTGAACGGAAAGCTAAGAAAAACAAGAAATACAAAATGCGAGTTGACTGATAAGCGGAGTTTGTGGTTTTTGTGCTGGTGGTTCCTCCCTAGCATACAAATCATACTTATTTATATATATATATATATGTATATATAGCATGTGAAGTCGGCCGTTAATTTGTATAGTTAGCGATCAGCGCAATAGTGTGACATAAGCAGCTGGAAAAAAAGTGTATTGCCAAACTCTTTCTTTGGATGATGAATCCAATAATTATTGGAACCACTCACAGCTCGAATATGTTCATGTGTGAGTGTGTGTAAACACTCAAGGCCCCTCGGGTCTTTCATGGCTATGACTCACTGTACTGTGTATGGCTCTCCGAGTTTTCGATGCGTCTTGCATTTTCTGTGTGTGTGTCCAAAAAACCTGAATATGCTGAATGTTATTTATGAGAGCTTCGCATTGCATTCGGTTTTAAATAATTCATTTGCTGGCATTTTCGTTGCGTTTCAGCGGAAATTCAGTTTTGGTTAGCGTCTAATTAATTACCATAACCATAGACGTAGCGCTTCTTTCCATATCCAAATTCACAGCTGGCCAATTTCGGCAATGCCAATTTCCTCTACAGAGGCTCTTCTATTTTTTTTGTAGAATTCTACACGTGCTCTTAGTCATATGCGCTAAATTAGTTTTATAATTCGTTATCTAGCTATGCTACACAATCTGATTAATAAAACGATCTCTATTTCAATTGTTGCGTAGCGGGAATGTTTTTAAGTTTTGCTTCCGTTCCGTAATTGTGGCGTCATCTTGACCGAAACTTAATATTTTGGGAACTGTTTCCCTTAATGCCTCTCATTTTTATTTGTCGCCCAAAAACGTAGCCAATCCATTTCCTTTTCGTCTGTTGAAGTCAACGACAATACAAATCTAATTTCCGTTCATATCTAACTTAAGTCATATGCAGGGAAATTTATCTGAAAGCAAGATTGGTATATTCTTGAGGTTTAGCGGAAGCTCTATTATCTAAGCTAGGAATAAAATAATTTACAGCTCAAAAAATGTACAACTACCACAAAAAGAAAACTTCACTACGCAATTCCACGAGGTTTTAAAAGCTTATTACATTATTTGTAAGGTTCCCAAAACAAATTGAGTACATTACCAAGTTAAAGATAGCTTAATATAATTTAAAAGTTAGCACAAGTTATCAGCCACCAAATCGCAACAATAAAAAATAAACACAAAAAAACACTAAATACATTTAAAACTTATAATAACAGAAAATCCGTTTGTTTATTACTAAAAAAACCAAATCATCATTCAGCGAATTTAACCTGTAAATTTGTTCATTCCAATTGTTAATACTAAATCCTTGTAAGAAAAAAATTGACATCAAATTTAACGCATTTTCTATGTTCTTTGTGTATTATATTCGAAAAACGATGACGAATGTTACATTCTGTACAAAACATCAACAACAAATGAAATCACATATATACATACATACAAATGAAAGGTTGCCCGTAAATTGGCCATGGTTGAAGCTGATTTGGAGCGTGCAGAAGAACGTGCCGAACAGGGTGAAAAGTACGTTTAAAAAATTCAATTTCAGCTAGTTAAATGTTGCGCCAAAAGCTTAAGAATTGTTTTGTTGTGCCTAAAAAAAAAACCGATGTGGCCATAGTTATGTAAGTTTGTTTTTTGCAGCGCTGTTAACTAACAGATGCCCCCTATGTTAAAAAAAATACCAACGCAACCTAACCTTACTTTTGTTAAAAGTGCAATTCTTGCTTTAGTTGATTTCGTTTTATTTGTTTTCTTTTCTTTAGCTAGCTAGCTTTGCATATAAATATTTTTGCAATTGGTAAAAAATGTGAATATTTTCTGTAAATTAAAGAATGTGTGTTTGCTAACGCGCATGTTTTCTAGTTTAGACATAAATAATCTTGCAAAAAGAACTGCACATGATCATAATCTCTCATACAAGCACAACATATTCACATTTTTTGCCAACCAAAACTAAACATTACTTTAACTAATGAGAAAAAAACCTCTTTTTATGTGCTCAATGCCTAACCCAAAAAAACAAAACCAAACATGCGAATTCTGCTGCCGTGTTTTTGTTGCTATGTGTGTGTTCCTTAATATCCTGCCTGCCTGTTAATGTCCTGCCTGCTCGCCCGACTGCTGCTAACTCTTCTGGTAACGCCCCGCCTAAAGGTGGCCAGAAAATTAGTGCTCATGGAACAGGATCTGGAGCGTTCCGAGGAAAAAGTTGAGCTTAGCGAAAGGTTTGTTTTGCTTTATTCGATGTTCAAATACTAACTGCACATATGGCTTAAATTAAATGATCTACGCAAACGCAAATGCCAAACGCCAGGCCAAAAATTGACAATTTGTTTATTTATAATTTGCATAATTTAAAAATACCAATAGATATTGCGCCGCCAGCGATCAATAACAGTTTTCAACTGTTTATTAAATAATACCACTGACACACAAAAAAAAAGTGAAATCGTCTGATGTAGCAGTGAAATGTTGTCGATACAACAATTGCTCTTACTTATTATTATTATTATTATTATATATGTATGTTTTCAAATATTTGCCAGACCTTCGTCTGCTTTTGGCCAATCATGCTTTAGTTTTTTTTTTTTTGTTAAACTTTCGGTCGCCTCCAGACTCAAAGATTTTTGAAAGTGTAGTGTCAACGTTATTATTATTATTTTTATTTTTACTGTCTCTTCATTGTTTTCTGGCGTTGGCGAAAAATTTGCGCACAACATTTAATTTAACTACCGCATGAGACGCGCTTTTTGTTTTTCCCACCAAAGACGACAACAAATTTGTGTGTGTGTTAAATACTCAACTAATGTGTTTTGTTTTTGTACGCTATAGCAAAATTGTGGAGCTTGAGGAGGAGCTGCGCGTTGTTGGCAACAACTTGAAGTCCCTGGAGGTCTCTGAGGAGAAGGTCAGTATGATGAAAGACCATGATACAGTTTGTGCTTACGCACAAATTTATCATCTATATATAATAATCGAATCTATTTCTCATCATTCAATTATATATCTATATAATTTATATTATTTACTCTACAATACAACCAATTTCAATATGTATTCCCCTCCTGATCGACAAATCCCATAAACAACAACAATTAATAGGCCAACCAACGTGAGGAAGAGTACAAGAACCAAATCAAGACCCTGAACACTCGTCTAAAGGAGGTAGATACAAAAACTAAATGCAAAATAACTCAAGCAAGGAGTTTCCCAGATCTGTGGATATATGCAATCAAAACCAACCAGCGATATTTGTGTTTAATATATTGTTGTTGTTTATGTTCTACTTCGTTTCTTTTATTATTATCTTATTGAGCGCACAGGACCGCTCAAAGGCTTACAAAAGCCATTGTACAACACTGGCCAAGCGTGCAATATTTATAAAATGTCTACCGACACACTGCAACTTGTATATGCCCTTAATATGTTGATTATGATTTCTTTACTAATTATTATTATATTTTCTATTTTATTTTCATATTTTGTTAACACGCTCCGCTTTAATGTTGCGGCCAATTTAATTATTTTGACTATATTATTATATCAAATATTATATATCAAATAATTTGGTTGCGCACTGGATGTTTGACAACACGCTCAAACGGCTTACTCCTACCACCTACCCCTTTTTGCCACGCCTCCAACTCTGCATGCATCAATAATTTGCTAAACAATTTGCAATTTATGTTTTGCTAACACATTCAAAATATATTTCCCACCAATTCAACCAACGACCACAAAATGAAAAAAAAAACAAAAAAACTACCCAAATAGGCTACACAAAAAGAGGAAACCTTAGATACGCAAATCAAGGTTTTGGATCATTCCTTGAAAGAGGTATATGCACATACAAAATATACTTTTAAATATTTGTGGTCTCTGGTGTTGGTAAACGCATTAGTTTTTAAAGCCATTTAATTTAATTACATATATAAAAAAAAAGAAAATATTAAATTGCACAAATCGTTATTCTCAATTTTAAATTAATTGTACATGGTCGTCAAGACAAATATTTCTAATTCGACATTTGATATTTTCTTTTTGCAAAAAATACTAAACTCAAATACCAAAACGAACGCAATTGCCCAAACGTGTTGGAAAAATACAACAACAAAATAAAAAAAAATGGATGAATAAATGAGAAATCAAATCCAAAATGTATATCAATAGCGTGCATCATGGCAAGTATTTATGAAACTTATAGGACGTGTGTGTGTACATTACTTGAAAATTGAAAAGAACGTTTTGTGCATTGATTGCAAATGAAGCAAAGCTGACGTTTTACAACACTGCTCCGGCACTCGTACCCCACTGCTTGGTAGTGGCATTAAATTAAATGCAAAACGACTTGAAAAGTAATCAATTAATTATGAAATTCGGTAGATATTTTATATAGTCAAAGCACATACACATATTATACACACGCACACACATACGCACTCCAACAACATAATGATGATGATGATGATGATGTATGTCCTAAGCACTGTTATTGATATACCAAAAATTTGTTGTATATTTCTCGACGTCTAGGCACGCGAAAATCAAAAAATTATTGAACAGGAGCTCATACAGTTCAAATTAAATGTAGACACTGTAAGTCGCTGCAGCATACAGTAAATTGTTTTTGTTTAGATTACAATTCCGCTGATGTTGAAATAAAAAAAAAAAAAAACCAAAAGAATTTTAACAGCATTTCGAATTGGCTCCATTTTCAATTTATTTATATTTGATCTTTTATGCAGTGACTGCGTAGCGTCGTACAGCAATAGTTGTAGTTATATTCTATAATATCTACACTCCCGTAATATTATTTAATTTGTCTAATTTAGGTTTTGTCTAAAAAAAACACACCCTAAACATACTATATATAAAAGTGACTACAAATTTGTAAGCATATTGTTTAAGTGAGCAAAAATTATGTTTGCTTGTTATGCTGTTGTTTATTGAATGTTATTTAATTGTTTATTATATCATAAAAACCATTAGGTAAAACATATATATTAATCGACATTTACTAATCTACATTTATCATCTCAACTAAATACTAACTCTGCTGGTTTTGGTAGCAAATTTTGGGAAGCTTCTTTTTTTGTTATCATAGTTTAATAAATGTACAATTTGAAATTCTATTGAAACGTCTTAATACACTGTTGTTTCAACAGAATTTGAAAGTTGACCAACATGAACAATAAGCATTTGTATTTAACAGCTTGTATTGTTCATGTTGTAGCAAAAAATCCTTATTTATATAAACGGCTTTACTAACATTTACATTTTCTATTCTCTGTTTACCAACACTTAAAGGCTGAGGCACGCGCTGAATTCGCTGAGCGTTCCGTTCAGAAATTGCAGAAGGAAGTCGACAGGCTCGAAGGTATGTCCGTTAAAGAATATTTTCTTATTTCCTTAAGACTTTGAACAAATTAGAACAGCGATAGTACAAAAAAAAGTACCACATATGATTATATCTATTATTGTAGCCAGTATTTGAATTTCGTACAAATATAAAAAGTTGTAGCTAATTGAGCATTTTTTATTAATTTTACATAATTTTAAGTAGGTTGCAAAATTAAGTTCCTTATTCCAAACTGATATTCCTTATGTTAGTCAAGATATATATACATATACATTTCGTTTTTATTTTGTTACCCTAATTAATACATATATATTTTTATGTTTATTATTTTTCATATGATTTTGTTCGTTGTTGTGCTTAACCGAAAAAACCAAAAAACAAATCAAACCAATTTCAACTTGTGTGCTGCTTTGAACGCTCTCCCCGCCTGCGATCCGCCAACGCCCTAATGTTTATTGTTTTACTATTGTATAATTTACAAACGTTGCATGCCACGTGTTGCTGTTGCTGTTTTTTTTTTATAAACACTCTCTCAGACGACTTGTTGAACGAACGTGGCAAGAACAAACTGCTGCAGGAGGAGATGGAAAACACTTTACATGACATACAAAACATGTAAACAAATAATTTGCTTATGTAAATGAACTAAACTGCCTGCTTTGACGTCAAAATACAGAAAACTGGCGCTTTCCATATTATAATAATAGAAACACACACACACACACACACTATCACATAAACACACACGCACACACATAACGAGACACACAGGACAACGCCAAGTGTCTTCCATGCAGAAAAAGAGTGAACGCCAATTTTGATAAGCTCTTAATGAAAACGTTAATATTTAAGCGGTTAAACTCAAAGAAAAGCAGAAGAAGTAAACTATTACGATAACAAATGAAAGTATCAACAAAAAAAAGACAAAACATAACAAAACAAAACAAAACGTTCTCTTGTAGCAAGCGCATTCCAAATTTACAAAAGTATACATCTATGTATACACACATACATTTATAGATTTTTCAAGCAGTGCAAGCAGCTGTTCGCGTTGCACTGCGAATGGCAAATGGACAAAATAGCGGCACTGTTAACACTCGATGCTTTACAATATACTGTTGCAATATTTTGTTTTAACTCTTTTTTTCTTTCTTTTGCTTTTGCTACCATTATTTTGTTTTGATATTGATTGAATTCTAATTAATTATTATAGATGACAAAAGACACAACTTGCAAATTAGTTTATGTGTAATTATTTATACATATGTATGTAAAGTAAAACAAGGAAAGATTCCAATTTGTATTTTTGTCGCCAGCTAAACTTACTGTATTAATTATGCTAATATTTACATTGTTTATACACTTTAAACAAATCGTGTTTGCAAAACGTTGTGTAATATTTGCTTATTTTATAAGTTGCCACGCCTATTATTTAGACACAAATTCAAAGCAACATAAACATAAACAAACAAATAAAAACAAACAAAAAACAAAATACAATCCAAAATGACACGCACACAGCGCACATCATTCCAATTTTCAAGCATTCATAATTAGACAGTTCTTAACACCTTTTCCATATATGTATTTTAAATTAAAAACAAGAAAATATTACAAAAAAAAACACCCTATGACTTCTCTACGCTATCTGGCTGAAATGTGTTCTTGCCCCAGAGGAGAGCAAGCTAAAACAAAAAGTTGAACCTAACATAAAATGGCATTCAAATGAAATGAAGAAAAAACAAAAAACAATTGATTTATTTACGATTTACATAAATTAATTATTTATATTTTTAATATATACATATATATTACAATACTATACAAATACAATACCATGCTGCTGCAATTGCACAAATAAAGTATTTTTCAAAAACAACATCCTTTTCGACGACCATAATAACAAATTAGAGCAGAAACCAACATTTACATCAGACTACATCAGCAACTCGTTGTTTCGTCGTACTAACCCAACAGAATTGAAGCGTCGTTTCCAGCTCATCCAATTGTTGTCGTTGTGACTGTGGTGATCATAGTGTACCCCGAAAATTGGCCACTTGGATTCGTCAGTTAAATAGCCAAAACAAGCGCTGCCAATATCTGCACTAATCCGAACTATTTTTTTTTGCTTCTAATACTGACTAACCCCAAAATGAACCACTAAACCCACCAGACGAGATGATCAACGAGAAAGAGCATTACGCAATCATTAACGATAGCTTGGACTTTACATTTGTCGAACACATGGGCATGCCGCCATTCTATAACGACCGCTACCCCAAGCCGCCCACACCGGAGCTAACCGAGGAGGAGATTGCCGCCAGAGAGGCATACAGAAAGAGGAAGGCCGCCGCTGCCGCCGCCGCCCTACTGGCCGCCGAAGGAGCCGAGCCGGCGGCCGATGGCGAGCTGCCGCCAGAAGCGATCGAGGGCGGCGCAGTCGATGCTGAGGCTGCACCCGAAGCCATCGTTCCCGCGGAGCCGGTCAGAGTGCCAACACCACCACCACCGCCGCCATTCGACTATAATATTGATCTGCCGCCAGAGGGCGCTGAAGTGCCATATGTGAAGAATTTCGAGGCAGGCGATACGCCGCCAGCTGTCGAAGGCGCTGCTGTTGAGGGTGCTCCTGCTGAGTGCTCCTGCTAGGGTGCTGCTCCTGTTGAGGGTGCTGTCCCGTTGAGGTGCTCCTCCAACTGAGGGTGCTGCTCCGCTGAGTGCTCCTCATGCTGAGGTGCTGCTCCTGCTGAGGGTGCACCTGCACCCGAAGCAGGCGCTCCTGCACCGAAGCAGGCGCTCCTGCACCCGAAGCAGCCGCTCCTGCACCCGAAGCAGCCGCTCCTGTTGCCGATACTCCCGCTGCTGAGGCGCCGCCAGCTTAAATCGCATAAAACATTGTATCATTTGCTGTTCAAACTACCCAGTTGCGAAATAGAAATAGTTCAAAAAGGATCTCTATTGAAAAGGATCTCGTTATGGCCAGAAACCGAATGTTGAATTGTGTTCTCTTCTCGTCAGTCTTCACTAACATTCCACCACCCAGTCCAACCCAATCGACTAAACCAAAGCGAGGAAATCAAACACGAATTTTTAGTTTTCTTAGTTGCGCTTCTGCTTCCTTTTCACGCTCTCTATCTCCACGCCTCTCTCTCTCTCTCTCTATCTATCTCTCTTCCTGACTGCCTGTAATGCTTTCACACTCGCCACCACATCGCGTTCGCATACCAACCAAACTCTGCAGACGATCTAATCGTTGAAAAAGAACGCTTCTGCCTCATCAGCGACAGCCTCGACGAGGCCTTGCTGGACGTGATCAAGGGCCTGGAGCCGTTCTGGTCGGTGCGCAATCCGAAGCCGCCGACACCCAAAATGCCAACGCCGACACCCGAAGAGCTGGCCGCCATGGAGGAGGCCAGAGCCGCGGCAGAGGCAGCCGCCGCTGCTGCCGCTGCGGCTGCGGGCGCCGTTGAGGGCGAAGTAGGTGCTGTTGTGGTGACGGAAGATGGAGTGGTTGTGGTCAAGCCGCCAAAGGAGCCGACACCACCGCCAAAGGAGCCGACACCGCCACCACCACCACCGCCGCCATTCGACTATAACATTGACTTGCCACCAGAGGGCGCTGAGGTGCCGTTCGTCAAGAACTATGAGCCACCACCACCCGGCTCTGAGCCAGAGCCAGCACCAGAGGCCGAAGCCGCCGCACCACCAGCTGAAGGAGCTGCACCAGCGGCTGAGGGTGCTGCACCAGCGGCTGAAGGAGCTGCACCACCAGCTGAAGGAGCTGCACCAGCGGCTGAGGGTGCTGCACCCGCGGCTGATGCTGCTGCTGCTCCGCCAGCTGAGGGTGCTGCTCCAGCAGCCGAAGGCGCTGCACCACCAGCAGAGGCTGCTCCAGCTCCGGCAGCTGAGGAAGCAGCACCGGCTGCCGCACCGCCTGCCGAAGCCGCTGCGCCAGCCGCAGAGGCCGAGGCGCCACCCGCCTAAATCAATGAAAGCTCGAAAGTCGATTGCCGATAACAATATCTGCCCTTTGGCAATCGATCGATCGGATTATCGCTCTGCTGCGCATAAGACACAACTGCTACAGAATGCTGCCCTGCTTGTATTTCTAATTTGATGCACCACAAATATATTCATTGACATTTATTAAAACATATTTAACTGAAGCATTGCAAAAAAAAAAACAAGCTACGCTAATTGGCTGCCATTTTGTTGCTGTTTGCTTGTTGCATTTTAATTTTGATTTTGAATTTAACAGCTAGCGGCGCTCACTGCCTTATCGACCAAATAACACTGCTGCCGACAAGCAGTGCAACTGCTGCATTTTTAATTTATTTTTATTTGAAGAGGTAAATATATTATTTGAATGTGTTTCTACGTTTTTGTCTAGGTGATTTGAGTGTCTAGGTTGTATGTTTTGTGCAGGGTTTATGTTTATATTTAATTGTTATTTTCATTTTTATTAATTTCAATATGTTTTCTTTACTCCTGTGTTCTTGTATGATTTGACATTAAACAGACGACCTTGTGTTGGAGAAGGAGCGTTACAAGGATATCGGAGACGATCTCGATACCGCCTTTGTCGAGCTCATCCTCAAGGAATAAGCGCTGCTCCATTGCCCGCCCCAAAGAGCCGCAACGAAATCTATCGACACTTATCGCACATTTATCGGTTTATCGTAGCATACTTGTAGGCGTACTGTAATCGTATTTTGCTTGCAACTTTTGATTCTTGTGTGTATAGTAGAGTAATGTCTGTAGTTTTGTTGTGTAAAGCTTTTTATTTATTAAATTATATGTGACAATCGCCTTGTGTATTTGTTTAACTCAACAATTTTATTTATGATTTGTATCCAAACTATGCAATAAACTAAAAAAAGAAAACTGTATCAAATATTTGCGTTTCTCATTTTTTATCTGCTGCGTTCGTAGATGAGGTCAGCAAAGGTAAAGAGAAGTACAAAACTATTGCCCAGGAATTGGAATATGCTGATCTCAACAACTATTAAGCTAATGTGACACCAGCTAACAAATGCAGCCTGAGATTTACAAAATGGAGTCCAATGCCTTTCGACATCCAGCTACAACAAACATTCTACTTAAGCATACACAAAAAAAAGTAAATGGTTAGCAATTAATTATATATATTTGAAATGTATGTAAGTGTGAAAAGAACGCTGAACTTTTTTGGTGTGAAAAAGATATACTGCCTATAATCAGATTTAAAAGTAAATCATTTTCAGCTTGAAATACAAATCCAATATGCCAGCCCTTATTTTTCATCTACAATATCTCTTCAGCCCACCAGTAAATAACTGATAATACCTTAGTCTCTTTGCTTTATGCACCACCAATTTCCACACAGAAACAAACAGTCAATTTTATAAATTATCAAGTTATTTGTATTATGCTTGCCAGCTAGATGAAAAATGTATCTTTAATTAAATGAAAATTTCTATGGCCTTTGTACGAAAAATGCAAAATAAAAAATAAAACAAAAATTAATATTAAAATAAACAAAATGTACACATTTATAGCTTTTGTAATTTCCAAAAATATACGAGTATGTAAAAAAACCTTAATTTCACAGCTATTAAGCGTTTTTTTTTATGACGAATAAATACAAAAAAATTCTTTTGCATATAAAATTCAAAATAAATTTGCTTTTTCAATTCAACTTTGGAGGAAATTGGGTAAAGGGGTTTAAATGAACAAGTGAGTACTCTTATTTGTTTTTTTTACAGCAACTTATGATTATTTGTTGCTCTTATATTTATAGTATATATATAGTGCTTAAATATATAATAGTATATCAATTGATCTAGAAGCAGAGCGATAAATTCTACAGACTGCCTTAAGAATAGGATTGTTTTTGCTGTTAGCGCTGTTAGAAGCACATACTTGTAAAGTATTGCAAATTATGCTAAGAACAGATAGCTATAAATACATTTTAGCAGCTGTGAATTGACTGATCTATCTTCAGAAAGTTACACAACACTGGAACTTGTGGTTACTTGTGTAGTTGCACTTTGGTACGCTAGTATGTTATCGATTGTTATTGATAGACCATTGCTTTTAGATTATCTGTCAAAGTAACTGAAACATTATGGGCATGAAGCTATTATAATAACTGCTATTATAATAATAACTCCATATTTAAAAAAACCTATGATATATTACCCTCAATTTTCAATTTAGTTATTTACAATTTTTAAATATTTGTTGGTTATGTTATAATTATTTATTTTTGGATTATATATGCCATAAAAAGGCATACTCTCTTTCAAGCGCTATACCGTATTAAACAGGTGGAAAAATTCATATTATTAGCTGGAAAAACTGAGCGTTGTAAGAATTTCATTCTGAATCACATTTCAAGGAGATCATCAGATAGTCTCATAAATCCAAAATACAAAATCCATATGCATTTTTATGGAAATTTTAGATTGTGCATAAGTAGGCAATAGTTATGAAATCGTATAAAAATACTAATTACATTCACTACATATACAAAATTGAATGTACAATTTAAAATCACAATGAAATATAAATTTATATTCAAAAAATAATAATATATATTTAAATGATTCTCGAATTGTTTCACGTCACATATAAATGCGCTGCAAAGCAGCTTCCACCAACAACAACAAAATTGCTCAATATTTATTTAATCAAAATAGATTCTCATCTTGTTAGCCGTGTCCGTCTCGGGCTTGTTTCGTACATTTATGCGCTATTTTTAGTCGCACTTTGGATGAGATACAGATACAGATACACAAGAGAACGATAAAAAAAACATATATGTTTTTCAATTAGGAAAAAAAACGCATAATTTTCACGCCTGTTTGTGAGGCATATGATGAGAATGCAGTGAAAGAAAGAAAAAAAAACCGGGAGAATGCTTGAAACCAATAGATACTCGATTCGGTGAGAGGATTTCACGAGAGATGTATGTGTGTACGTGTGTGTGTGTGTGTGTATTTGAGAAATCTTTGAATACACACGTATACATATATCTATATATATATATATATGTGAGGGAAATTTCGAGGGAAATTGTGATCGGCCCATGAAAAGTTGCGAAAGCGCTTTTTTTAATGGGAAATTTTACGAAATGAAAAATTATTCAATACTGCGTTGGTGTCTGTGTGTGTGTGTGTGTGTGTGTGCGTATGTAGCTATCTGTGTGTGCGCCTTGCGTTATTTCTTGGGGTCGCTTTCTCGGCACCGCGACTTGGTCAGCATCAGTGTTCTCGGGGTTTCGACAGCGTATAGTGTGTTTGAAACGCTAAGGTTAGTTACGGCTGCTGCCAGGATTTTATTATACAAAAAAATAAAAATAAAAATCATCAAAAATTATAATATATCAAATTGAACAAATTCTGCGTAAATAGTTTTTGTACAAAAAAAGTTTGCTAAAATAAATCAAGTGAAAAGTGCATGCGAATTGCATTTTGGCAAATGCATATTTAAAATTGCTTTCTGCATAACGAAAATTGAATATATATATATATATATATATATAAACATGTATATAGAAAAAGACTTCGATTATTAAATGTGCATATGTATGTGTCTATAAATAAATATTAAAAATAAAAAAGAACCTATTGAGAAGCGACTAAAAATACACATAAACTCGTTTAAAAGTGTTACAAGAAAGATTTTGAAACAACAGCAAGGATCATTGGAATGAACACCATTTATATATATATATATTTGAAATGAATTTCAATATAATGAATGATTTATGATAACTTATGGACGTTGTGTGAAATTCGCTTATAAGGAATTTTGTAACTAAATCTGGCAAAAATATCCGCCTCTGTGTGTATAAGTGAAAATTTGCACACACACACATACACAAACACACACATATACTCTCACAGTCGAAAAGCTACACACATACATATGCACATACGCACAATTCTCACGCATACAATGAAAAAGCTGCTGCTGAGCAGATTTCTATTATTCTATAAAATTAACTGCAGACAGACACCTGCCTGCCGCACACACACACAGAAATACAGATACAGATACAATACGATACAAATACAGAAACAAACTTTAGAGATTTTATTTTTAACTCTACTTGAAACTTAGACGAAAAAGCTTTTGCTCGCTTAGCTTTCGTGATCTCATGAACGATGAACGCAACCGAACATTTGCTATTGGTAATTTATCCTTGAGTTTGTTTTTGGCTTATATGTCAGAAATGCTCGAAAATTATTAGAGAGCAGATGTCGGGAAATAGCTATGCATATATTACGTACATATACATGATGAAATGTATATATATATATATATACATATATATTTGGGGATGCCACCCACACAACATTTGGCTTGAACAGAAATAATAATTTTTCCGTTTTTGCCATATATGCGATGAGATGAAGGCCATCGATGCAAATGTAAAACTAAAATACCTAACTAAGTTCTTTTGTAAATTACAATTTAAATCATAAAATTAAATTGATTTCATTTAATGAAGAAATGGGCATCAGTTTAAATTGAATTTAGTTCTTTTGAAAACCAGACTGCTCTATTTTACATCCGGTACCACAATTTTAGACCCAATTTTAAAGCTATTTGATCTTTATGACATATTCAAAACTTTCAGACCCCCAAGATATAACCAGCTCTATACAAATACAACATAAATGACTTTGCCCCACTTATAAAGATACACACAAAACAACCTTACGCCTACACAGATTCTGACCCCAAAAAAGAAATGTATATAGAATGTTCAAATTGCAATCTCAGCGGCTATATCTATTTGTGTGTGTGTGTGTGTGTTAAATTTGAATTCTAGAATTACAGGCCAGGCAAAAATGTCCAAAAAGCGCCAGCAGCAATTTTGTATATGTGGACTGGATATGCTCACATGCAAAAGCATATCAAGTTTATTTTTAAATACTTTGAAAATTGTACAACAAATAAATGCGTATAGAATGGAGAAAGAGTGAGAGATAGAGACATATATATATATATAGAAAGAGAGTGGGATAGACATTGACCAGATTTATAGTGGGCGTATTTTAAACAACAAAAAAATACGTACGATTTTATAAAATTTCTTTAGCGAAATCTGTTTACATTTTGCTTTGGGTTTTTATATACACGCGTGTATATTATGTACTTTATATATTGAAGACATTGCCTGAAGTAAACAATTTTTGTTTAAAGTGCATTTTTATGAGCTGCGAGAAAATATCTGAAAGGCAATTGAATTGTGGGCTGAAAAAAAATGCAAGCAACAGTGGGAGATAGAAAACTTTTGGTATACCATAGTAAAAATATTTAAATATAAAAGCAATAGTGATTTAAAAAAAAAATATTTATGTACATTAGTTTAATTAAACTAAAACACTTTTTAATTTATCTGATTTTTCTGTCTTCATTGTGATTGCAGTGCCTTTTTCCAGTTTTCTTCCCTCCTAAGCGCAAAACAAAAACACAAACACCATGGACGCCATCAAGAAGAAGATGCAAGCGATGAAGCTTGAGAAGGATAATGCCATTGATAAGGCCGATACCTGTGAGAACCAAGCCAAGGATGCCAACTCCCGCGCCGACAAACTCAATGAGGAGGTGCGCGACTTGGAGAAGAAGTTTGTGCAGGTCGAGATCGATTTGGTCACCTCCAAGGATCAGCTGGAGAAGGCCAATACCGAATTGGAAGAGAAGGAGAAACTGTTGACCTCCACGGAATCCGAGGTAGCCACCTTGAACCGCAAGGTGCAACAGATTGAGGAGGATCTGGAGAAGTCGGAGGAGCGCTCAACCACCGCCCAACAGAAGTTGTTGGAGGCCACACAATCGGCCGATGAGAACAACCGTATGTGCCAAGTATTGGAGAATCGTTCCCGCCAGGACGAGGAGCGCATGGATCAGTTGACCAACCAGCTGAAGGAAGCCCGCATGCTGGCTGAGGATGCCGACACCAAGTCCGACGAAGTCTCCCGCAAGCTGGCCTTCGTTGAAGACGAGCTGGAAGTGGCTGAGGATCGTGTCCGCTCCGGTGAGGCCAAGATCATGGAGCTGGAGGAGGAGCTGAAGGTGCGTTCAAACCACAATTGGCATTTTCTACATTATTACTAATACAACGTATATAGGTTGTCGGCAACTCGCTGAAATCTCTGGAAGTGTCCGAGGAGAAGGCCAACCAGCGTGTCGAGGAATTCAAGCGCGAGATGAAGACCTTGTCCATCAAGTTGAAGGAGGCCGAACAGCGCGCCGAGCACGCCGAGAAGCAAGTGAAGCGCCTGCAGAAGGAGGTCGACAGGCTAGAAGGTATGTGTTTCTCACCCATTCACTCAAAACTCTTTCTCTACACTTTCATAACCAAAAACCAGTGCGCCAATCAGATGCGCTAGCACCTACTTTTGTATCTACTACGATATGTAAATATATCGCATACAATTCAAGTTCTTAATCTCAATGCAGCTTCAACTAATGCGTACAGTCTGTATAAAAACAAATAGAAATTGTACATATGTTGATTATATTTTTTTTTTTTTTTACACTGCGCTCACACTGCTTTTATTAATTTGACATGTGTAATATAAAAATATATTTGAAAATAAACAACAAATGCTTTTTGCAGACCGTCTCTTCCATGAGAAAGAAAAGTACAAAGCAATCTGCGACGATTTGGACCAGACATTTGCTGAACTTACTGGATATTAAAAAAAAAACAAAAACAAAAACCAAAAACCTTAAACACCAACAAATGTTCCCACAACTGCATACATACAGACACACAGACAGACACACACCCATGCATACATCTGTATATTCCCTTGATCCAGTTCCCTAGCAAAAACAGTTTATCATATTGCTCCTTTACCCACTGGACACTGTGTAGATTTGCCACATTTTCAGTCACAATTTACACTGTAAATAATTTGTTTAGTCTTGTGGTTGCTGTCCACCCAACCCTATCAAAATAAACACTGTAAAAATATGTCCAGACCAAAAAAAAAAAAACAAATATCAAAAAAGTTCCACTATGCCAACTGTAGTTATTTATGCTTTCGAAACAACAGGTGATTTTCAATTATGTTTTATATCGAAAAAATAATTTCTATGTTAGCGTTTTTATGTGGCATGTTCAATTGTCTTGTTTTCCCAGACACAAACAAGCCCAACTTTATATGTTTGCCACTCTCTTTGCAGTCGATCTTTGCTGCACTCTGCATTTATGCTCATTATCACATTTAGATTGCAGTTCGACAAGCTCGATAAGATCTCTTTGACAGATGTTAAATATAGTACACCAATATTGTTCAATTTGTAGTCATTGCTCATTATTTTCACAGTCTTAATGCTGATTTAGTGTTCGAAAGTCATATGTCGCAAAAAAAAAAAGTTGCCCCCACAATCAGATACAAAACGCAATCGTTTATTGTATGATAAAAAATACTAAATTATAAATAAAATCAAACGCTTGCCATAACAGCGCCCAATTAATAAATATACTAACCACAAAGACGTGTTTTCTTACAGTGTATTGCAGCCACCTGCTGGCAGGGTGGCTCCAAATTTATGTTTTATGTGCTCGAATAAATGTTGCCTTGCGTTTTGTCCACTTGTCCACCAAATTTAAGTCAAATATTAACGCTCTGATCTATTATTCGTTTCACAGACGAGCTGGGCATCAACAAGGACAGATACAAGTCCCTGGCCGACGAGATGGACTCCACATTCGCCGAATTGGCTGGCTATTAAGCGGAGCCTCTGGACCAGACCAAGCACGAAGAAGAAGAAGAAGAAGAGGAACTCAATTAAATGTTAACGATTATCATCTCAAATATCATTTTGTAAATCAAAAAGCAAAAAAAAATAGCAGAAGAACAACCGAATACCAAGAACAACATCCATTGTGTATATCTTTAAATCAAATCTATTTCTAAATAAATAAATAACAACAACAATAAGAACTACGGACAGCAGAAATGGAAATGAGTTCCTGTAAAGTCTAATCAAATTGTTTTCTAACAACAAAATAAGTAGCTACGAAACCCAACAAATAAATTTCAACAATAATTTTTGTATTTTTAAAGTCATGTTTAAAAATATTAAGAACTTTGAGAACAAACATTTAGCAAAAGAACGAGAGATAAAGATAGAGAGAGAGCGAGAGAGTTAAATATGTATCTATGCTGTTAAGAATGATGGTTGAAAATTTGAAATTTTATAATATATTAAAAAAACACACACACAGAAAATACGAAAAAAAAGTATATAAAATTTATAAAAAACATTTTCAAAAAAAATTATATGTTGATGTTTGCTTTGATGAGAATGCACTAATTATTTTCTTTGTATTTGAAATAGCATTTAGCAGAGATAACTAGAATGTCAGACTTTCATATATTAAATGTATATATAGAAATAACTAGCTTCTATTTGTCTCCGATAATATTGTGAATCACTAAATAGAATCAACTGGGATTTTCAGTGTTGCATTGTGCAAGTATAGTATAGTATAGCTTGTTTTCAAAATACTTAAATATAATTAAATTAAAACCCCTTTTAAAGAGGTCTGAAGAGTTTAAGCAACCCCATGATTAATAATCGATAATTATTGTTCCCAAGAAATCATTCGTAATTTCAAAAATCGATAGAGAAATATGCTGTTCCCGAATCTAAACAATTGGAAATTTTGTTTAATCGATATGCTTCGGCGCGCCGATTTTTTTATACTCTGATACCGAAGGTACTCATAGTATATTGGTTTTGTCGAATGTCCGTCAGGCCGTCCGTCTGTCCGTCTGTCCGTCCGTCCGTCTGTCTGTCTGGATGAACGCGCGTATTTCCGAAACGATATTAGATAGACTCTTGAAATCTTTTGCGTTATGATTATAGCTATCTGCTTCAGATCAAGTTTATTCCAAATTTATGCCACGCCCACTGGGAGGCTGGCAAATCGATAACATGTCGATACACCTCAAATCACAAATCGATTAAACGTGAATAACTCCCACAATTTTGAAGCTAGAGTAATCAAATTTGGTAGGTATATTGCTGGTGACCTCCCGAAAAATTGGATCCTAGGTTAATCGGCCACGCCCATTATTACGCCCACCAGCCCCCCTCCAAAATTAATTTGAAATGCTTATATCTCCCGCAGTTTTAGAGCTAAAGTCACCATATTTGGAATATATATTACTGGTGACGTCCTCTACAGATTACAGAAACAAAATTTCGACCACGCCCACTCCCGCCCCCGTAATCGCGAAAATCGATATACATGAATGCACAATTCGATAACACGTGTATATTTCCCGCAATTTTGAAGCTAGAGTCCCCAAATTTGGAATTTAGACTAGGGCTGACCAGCCCAAAAGATTGCGTCCTGGATTTTCCGGCCACGCCCACTGGAACGCCCCCCAGCCACCCCGCCCCCACGAAACACGGAAGCCTATATCTCGCACAGTTTAAGAGCTAGGGCCACCAAAATTGGAAGATAGACTTATTGTCAGCCCCCCTAAAGATCGGCAAAAATTTTGGGGCCCCGCCCCCTCCCGCCCCCAAAAATCGCGAAAATGTATATCTTCCACAGTTTTAGAGCTAGAGTCACCAAAATTGGAGGATAGACTTATTGTCAGCCCCCCTAAAGATCAGCAAAAAATTTTGGGGCCCCGCCCCCTCCCGCCCCCAAAAATCGCGAAAATTTATATCTTCCACAGTTTCAGAGCTAGAGTCATTAAACTTGGAAGATAGAATTCTGGTCAGCCCCTCTAAATATCGTTAAAAAAAATTTGGGGCCACGCCCCCTCCCGCCCCCAAAAATCGCGAAAATGTATATCTTCCACAGTTTTAGAGCTAGAGTCAAGAAATTTGTAAAATAGACTTCTTGTCACTCCCTCTAAAGATCGGCCAAATTTTTTGGGGCCACGCCCCTTCCCGCCCCCAAAATCGCGAAAGCTTATATCTTCCACAGTTTTAGAGCTAGAGTCACCAAAATTGGTAGATAGACTTCTGGTCACCCCCTCTTAAGATCGACCAAAAATTTTCTGTTCACTTGCTTTCAGCTGTTCTTAAAATGGTATCAGAGTATTACGCAGTCGGCTCCGCCCGACTGCAACGTTCTCACTTGTTTTTACTTTTTTAAGTCTATGCATAGATTTCAATAGCTTATATTTTTATACCCTGAACCCATTAAAAATGGGTGAAAGGGTATTATGGTTTTGTGCAAAAGTATGTAACAGGCATAAGGAAGCATCTCCGACCATATAAAGTATATATATTCTTGATCAGTATCAACAGTCGAGTCGATTTAGCCATGTCCGTCTGTCTGTCTGTCCTTCCGTCCGTCCGTCCGTCCGTCCGTCTGTCTGTATGAACACGCGGATATCAGAGACTACAAGAGCTAGAGACTTCATATTTGGAATATAAGTTCTCGTAATCCCGGGACAGATCAGTTTATTAAAATTTATCGATAACTCGTCCCGTTCAAAAGTTATCGATAAATTTCGATTTCAGACCAGCGTTTTTGGGCCTTAACTTAAAAGTTTTAAGAGCTAGAGGCCATACATTTGGCATGTATAATGTCGAATAGCATACACATGTAAAAAATTTTTCACTTTTTGGATACCACTCCCAATCCCCCCAAAAATTAAAAAACTCATTTTTGAAGGTATGACCTTGCAATTTGGTTTGGTCACACATTTTATAGCCAATGTTACGTTCTACAAAATTCAAAAAGAGCGGACAATAAACACGGAAGTTATTTAAGATTTTACTTTCCATTGTGTGGGGCTCAGCGAAAAATCAAGATAACTGCTTAAACCGCTTGCACAGCTTGCAGTATTTGTGTGTCTGTATGTATGCACACTATTAGGCAAGTATTGATGTCAGAACTGTGTTCAGGGTATCTCCTAGTCGGGCACTCCCGACTAGAGCACTCTTACTTGTTTTTGCATACTGTAGGTAAGTTTTGGGGATTTTTTGACGCTTCCTTCTATGCACTACAAACTTCAGCACAAAATGACTAAATTATTTTCCTAGTTATGAAAATAATAACAGCAATTTTGACTTCAAAAGTGATTTTTGGTACCCTAGAAATGTCCTTAGAAGACTTTAAACTGTCATAACTTTGCCAAAACTGATTCGATTTGGAAATTACAGACTAATTTGTTCATTGTTTTTCCTCTACTTTTGTTTTTCCAACACATATACATTTAAGTGTTGTTTAATTTTGAAATTTTTGAATATTTTTGCGTTTTACTTTATGCGTATACACCTGTTTATTCAAAATATTTAATGACGCATATCTTCGCTATTTATGACTCAATCGTTTTGCAATTTTTATCGTTTATGAGTTATAAGGATGTTGAAGTGTACAATGAAATTGGAGGCGATTGCTTAGAAAACAACAGATATATGGCCAAAACCTACATCCGATTATTTGGCAGCTATAATATATAGTCAGCTGATCCTTTCCCTTTATTCGAAAACCCATGTTGTGGTTTTCTTAAGAAAAACTTGAGAAATGTTTGAAACCGAGGTGATGATATTTCGAAAATGCAAAGTTCGCTCTTATTCAGCTTTTGGGTAAACCCCTCAAGACTAAAACCAAAAAAGAAACCAAGATTAACAAATGCGTCATCGAACCGACTCACGAAAGCCAAACGAGATGAACGATGAGAGGAGACCTTCATTGCAACATCATTAAACATCCGTTAATAAGTATTCCAAATAAGTCATAATGAAAGTCTAATTGTGTATACATTGAACTCCTATCGGCAACCATCAGAAATGATTTTTGTATTTGTTGAGAGCACTTCCCGACATGTGGGCGAAGAGCGAAACACGCTCCATGACTTTACGATGCTGGCTTAACTGAGTAATCTTGGACCGCCCTTCTCCAAAGCCATCAAAATCAGTGAAATGGAATTGATATTGAAACTTTAATTGTATGCGGACTCGATTTACCTTTCTTTATAATAGGTATTAATAGATTGTAAATAGACATTGCAAACATTATTAATTATATTTCGATTGTTGATAGATAATCATTGCTGTATAAGCTTCTTTTAATAACATTTTATTAAAAACAAAATTATGTGATAATTTGAAAGATATACACATTTAATTATTTCTTAATAAGCTAACCAAGTCTTTAATATATCTCATGGTTCGAATCCGCCTAGTTCAAATATGGTTACATGGTTTTCCATTGTTTTTATTATGAAATAAATATAAATAAATGCTTAAATATATTTTTAGTTCACCTTAAGTTTATTTACTTATGGCTTGCTACATGTTAATGCAATTAATCTAAAATATTGCTAGTGTTTATTACTGATGTTGTTATTTCAGTTAATGACTTGCAACTTGTAGGAAATATTAAAAATATTATAATTTACCTCTGATTAAATTAACATATATGTACAAATACATCAAATTGAGATGATCGTTTGAAACTAAAATCTGCAAACAACTTTATTTAACTTCAGCGACAGTAGCGGGCATTTTAATTAAAACTGGCGTTAATGGTAATATATAATGAATATGTAATTATCAATAAACTGAAGTAGACAATAAAAACGCAGTCTGAACAAGTCAACGAAAATCAGTCAAGCCCAGACAAACCAAACAAAAACCCAATGACTTACATTCGGAGAAAGTGAAATTTTGCATTTCACGCAGGTAAAAAACAGCAACAGCAACAGCGACAGCAATAACAACAACAACAACAACAACAGCAACAATAAAGACATTGCCATGGTCATGACAGCGGCAGCGCCCCAAAGCACAGCTCCAATTGAGCTCCGGTCTCAGTTTGAAACTCAGCGCTGACGCGACAACAACAAAAACCGGGCGCAACTCGAAAGAAACCGAAAGTGTTTAGTTTTCTTGGCTTGAAATCGGTGGATAGTGCAAAGATTACATGTCGCCAAAGAAAATAGTAAATGTAATGAAGTGTCGCCATGTTGATGGACCCACGATGTTATTAAGTCTGTGCCTTTGCCTTTGCCTTGGATTATGCAATGTGGCGAGTGAAACTATGCAAAAATACGCAAATGATTCACTCACAGCTACGAATTGGTCACAATTTCTCGAAGATTATGTTGTAAGGTGTGTCTGTGTGTCAAAAGTATTGCGAATGAGCATTGATTTTTTATTCCATTTCCAATTTGGTTTAAAATTGAAACTACTATACCACACATTTGAAAGCGAATATAGAAATGCATATATATTGTTTAAAATTATGTACAGTAATGAACAAAAATGTATAATTTTTTATATTATATGTGCGATTTGAGATTATACATACCAAATTAGGTGCCTCTAGCTCTTATAACTTTTAAGTTATGGCCAAAAAACGCTTGCCTGAAATCTAAATATATCGATAACTTTTGCACGGGACGAGTTATCGATCAAATTAAATAAACTTGATCTGTACCGGGACTACGAAAACTTATATTCAAAATATGAAGTCTCTAGCTATTGTAGTCTCTGATATCCGAGAGACGGACAGACAGACAGACAGACAGACATGGCTAAATCAACTCGGCTGTTGATACTGATCAAGCATGTATATACTTTATATGGTCGGAGTTGCTTCCTTATGCCTGTTGCATACTTTTGTACAAATTCAATTTACTCTTTTTAGCCATTTTAATGAGTTCAGGGCATATCAATAAATATAGTATTAATATAATATAATATAATGGGAATAATTTGTGAAATTTAAAAGTTAAACCGTGTTTATTGGTGTCACTTTACAGCCAGAGCAGCAGCCAGCGCATGTCCAAGGATCTGGCCTATATGGGTGGCGAGATGAATGCACCAATTAATTACCATTCGTCGGCTTACAAAAGGCCTGGTAACAATATTTACATTACGCGCCGCATTGGCGAGGCTGTTGAGTTGGAGCCCCATCTGCGTGCGCCGGTGGAAAGTCAAGGCGCCATGGTTAATCCTCAGTTCCGGCCCATGACGAACCAAATGCTGCACCAGCAACAACAACAGCAGCAGCTGCAGCATCAACAGCAGCAGCAACATCAGCAGCAACAACAACAGCGACAGCAGCCCGGTTTCTTACAACAGCTTTTTGGTATTGGTGGCTCTGGGGGCGGTGGCAGCACCAGCAGCGGTCCATCAGCTCCACAGCAGGCTCACCTGCGACCAGTGCCGCTGCAACAGCCACCGCCACACTCGCAGCAGCAACATTTGGCGCAGCAGCAACATGGCAATCCACCGAACACATTTCGAGCCGTTTCTGAGAACGATTTGTATCTGCTGGGCGCCATTGAGAAGCTTGTCTATCGTGTTGGTAAGTAAACATATTTGAAGGTTCAAAGATTTTTGGAAGTCGTCGAGATGATGAGCGTTTCAGTTATCTACATACGTATTTGTTTGATTTTTATTTTATTTAAAATAAAATCGAATTCAATATTGATTGGGGAAAAACTGTGCAGTTGTCAATGTTTTCCAAGCCCAAAATTAAATGCACTTTCTACGTTGCAGATTACTTGGAAAGTCGCGTGCGCCGAACGGAACAATTAGTCTATTATTTAATGGCCGGCAACAATCAGAAGGAAGTACGAGATCCGTGTCCCACAAACTTTACGCGCATCAGTGACAATTGCTACTACATAAACAGTCAGCAGCAGGTCAACTGGAAGACTGCGAATACCGCCTGCAAGGGACTATCCGCACACCTGGCTGAATTCGAGAAAGTGTCCGAGAATGAGGAGATCATGGCCCATTTGCTGAATCAGCCGGCGCATAGGGGTCGCGACTACTGGTTGGGTGGTCTCAACCCGGGTCTCCTGTGGATTTGGTCGAATTCCGCTAAGCCCGTCAATCCGAATACAAACCTTACTTCCATAGCGATGTCACAGAAGGGTGACAACTCAACGGCCTCCAATCTGGTGGACAGTAACGATGCATCCACGGACGACACCGATGTACTCAACAACACAATGCAGATTGAGGGCCAGGGACGCTGCCTGCGCCTCAGCTACAATGCTGGGAAGCACAGCTATGTATACTATGGACAGGAGTGCACATCCAGGCATTATTACATCTGTGAGTACGAGGACAAGACGCTGGACAATAAGATACAAAAGATAGCACGCGACCTGAAGCTTTTTGACTAAGGTACTGAGTTACAAGAAATATTTAAAAAAAAAATTAGATTTTGGTTGCAATAACACTATGTCATAAGTTCAACAAATAGTCTGGAAGAGACAACAATATTACAAGGTATTGTAGTACCAGATATGTTTTCGATATTAGATAAATAATTTATAAAGAATTTATATATTTGAAAAAAGAAAAATTCTTGCATATTTGACTATGTCTCAGGTTTCTTTAATGATTCACTTTGGTTTCAATTACTTCGCTTGAAAGTCAATTAAGCTATCCAACTATTGTACCTGAAATGTTGTTGCGTAACGTTTTTCGCTAAAGCGTAATAATTTATTAACTAAAGACATTTATGCGAATTTACACAACTTTTTCCACTTTTGTGTTTAATAAAAGATATGAGTATATGAAACTCCATTAAAACCTATTTCGCAACGTCCACTTGAAATATAGTCAAATATGAGAGCTACTATCTTTTAATATTTAAAAATTCTTTTAATGCATGTGTACAGAAAATGTTGCATAGTGTTATTTGCGATACATATTTATCAGTGAACTCTTCTGAATTTTGACCCAGTAGTGCTTGAAGCGATTAATCCAGATTAGCAATTCAGTTTAACTTTAGTTATAGACACGTTGCTGTACATTTGAAATGAATTTCTTGTATTAGGCATAAATTACAAATATTTTTAAATATTTATACATATATAAATAAAATAATTTATAACACATATTGTTGAAGGGGCTAGAGTTACAATTTAAGGAAACGTTATTGTATTTTGGTTTTGCACAGCAAAGCTTTAGGGAATTATGCGAATGAAAATGTTGTAATTTACGGCTGAGCCGATTGATCAACGTAACAATAAATCAAAGTAGATTTGTGCATGCTATAAGCAAAATTGTATACACAGAAGAGCTGAGAGATCTTAACTAGCAGCAACTACGACTTAAAGTCGCAATTAGTCGGGATATAAGTAGTCCTGCAGTATATTCTGGAAAGCTATTTTAATTTTGCCCCGATCGCGCCCATTCAGCTTCTGTATGTCAGGCAAGAGGCTCATGAGAAACATGGCATCCGAATCGGTCTTGCAGTCGCACAGATCCACAGCGCCCGTTGTCGCCACTACTCCAATGGATGACGATGCGTTATTCAACTCCAGTCGCTGCGACGCCGTCGCCTGATGATGCGTGTGTGAGTGCGGCGCATGCACATGACGTTGGCTCAGATAGCCGCTGCTGGGCGTGACTGCTACCGCTCCGGCGGCACTGGAGGGCGCTGGCAGCTCCGCTTCGGTTGTCGAGGCGGCAGCGATGCCGGCAACAGCGGCATTCGCATGCGTCGTGGTGCTCACCATATCAACGGGCTTGCTGCTGAAAGTTGGACGCACAAACGAAATGTTTGAGTGATTTTGCAGGCTGGTAGCGCTAACAGCCGCCGCTGCCGTCGCAGCCGCAGCCACAGCCTGCAGCTCCTGTGAGCGCGGACGCAGAGCACGCACCTCGTCATGGTACGAGCGTAGCTGCAGACGACTCATGTGCTGCAGTCGGCTGGTGCTGCTGGCGCTGCTAGTGTGCTGCTGCTGCTGCTGATAATGCTGGGCGTAACGCTTCTCCAGCGCCAGCGTAGAGTGGTTTGAGGTAGAGCTGGGTGCGACCGTGTCGTAAGCCAGCGCGCAGATCTCATGCTCGTCATGCTCATCCTCATCTTGGTGCTGGTGTAGATGCACACGCTGTTCGGGCTCTGCTTCGGTTTCGGCTTCGGGCTCGTAATCATCCACGGGCTCCTCACACTCCGATTTGATGTCGTTTTGGAAACGTCCCCGATGCTCCTCATCAATCATCTCATCCAGCTCGGAGTTGTTGTGATCTTGCTCATCGAAATAATCCAAATAGTTATCCAGTTGCTGCTGCTGCGGCGAGTGCACCGCACTGCTGGTATTTACTTGGGGCGTAGTGCAGTTGCTGGCTGTGGTGCTGGCCGCTGGACAAGTGCTGACTGTACGCTCCCGCTGCATGCGGCTGGAAAGACTGCTCAGATGCGCCAGTGCATCTTGCACTTGCGTGTCCAGCGATTTGGGCTGCTGATGTTTTTTCCGCAGATACGGATGCAGGAAAAACATGCGATCAAAGTACGACCAGCAGGGCGGCACCTTCTCCTCCAAATAGTTGGTGTATTCCCTGCGGAATGAAATGCGTAAATTTGTCCACTTGGCTAAACTGGCGCCCGGGTTCTTCTCCAGCTTTTGGTCCACCTCACGCCAAAAGTTCTCCACGTACGGGCGGCAAAAGTAGTACTTATGTCGCGGATTGTAGATGGCTTCGTCGCGTTGCACAATATCGATCAGCTTGAAGACTTCCTCGGTGAGCCAGCGGGAGGAGCTTGCTGCACTGGCTGCACATGTGTTTGTGGACACAAATTGGCCAGTGCTATAGTCGCTGGCCATGTTGGAACGGTAGCAATGTGTAGACGTGGTTGGTATTCAGCTTACATTCGGTCTTATTACAATTTTCTGCAAGTTTTATTGCGGTTTTTTTCGCAAAACATTTTAATGTTTTTGCAGTCGCGTGTGAATGGCAGAACAGCTGTTACACATAGCTGCAGGACTATCGCTATCATCGATAGTATTTTTTCGATATTAAATAAAATTTAGCGCCACTTTTAATTATTATATTGTTGGTAATAATGCTTTGCTTAAACTAGTAAGTTATTTTCTCTGAAGCACCTGTATTATGTTGCTAAATGTCAGGTTAAACAATTAGAAAACACGCAAAACGAAGCATTAAAAGTATTGTTTGCATGCCCTGTCACCATTCCTCGGCATGGACAGCCTTTGTCGACTGTATAAATATTTTTGTTATACTATATATATATGATAAAATTGATATTACCCTTTAAAAATATCCCTTTGTAGATAATATCTTTAAATGATTTTGTGCCTCTATAATTCATACATTAGAATCATTCAAAACTGAATGGTCAGTCAATATACGATATCATAATATCGAATGGGTATGAAATAATCGATAAGTCAGATATACCCCAGAGATGCATTAACATTATCCATGTTATTTACATACATCGATATCGATATTACCCAATGTGTATGTAGTGCAAGTGTGTTCGTTTTCTTTGCCCGTACTTGTTGTTAAATGAAAAAGCTAATGCTGAAGTGGCCACCCATTCACTTTTGCACTGTATAACATTCAATTGAATAGCCATAAACATTTTCATGTTTTTGCTCTGGCTTCGCACATGGCACTTTTAGTTGAGGTGACACCAACACACACACAAATAAAATAAGCTCGCAGACACTCATACTGCGCCGCCTCAGAGTCGCACGCATTTTTGTTTATATACGAAAATAATCTTACAGAATATTAATACTGCCAATATACGAGTTTAATGCGCTACCCGTTGCCGGCATCAGCGAAATGGCAGTTAAGGTGCAGTTCGAAATTGGCCACACATCAAAGCTGCGCAGCAAGAAACATCCGCAGGCCTTCACCCACGACTGGGAGATATATGTGCAGGGAGTGAACAAGGCGGACATAAGTGCATTTGTTGACAAGGTTGTCTTCATACTGCACGACTCCTTTCCCAAGCCAAAGCGTGGTAAGTTTACATAATTACACAGGTGTTTTATATTTTGCGCGCCAAAACTAAGTATTTTTATCTTCCAGTTATCAAAGATCCACCTTATGTCATAATGGAGTCAGGCTATGCCGGGTTCATACTACCCGTTGAAATATTCTTTCGCAATCGGGACGAGCCCAAGCGGATCATGTATCAGTATGATTTGGATCTGCAACAGACGGGACCGCCGCGTCATCGCGTCGAAGTCAAGACGCATGTTTTTGAGTCGCCGTCGGAGGAATTTCGTAGCAGACTGATGCGCGGCGGCGGAGTGCCGGTTTTTGGCGCCAACATCACATCTGCCGGCAGCCACAATCGGACGGTGTCACCTAGCGTCGCTGAGCTGCCCGTCTCCGAGTTGAATCTTGTCAAGGCAAAGGGCGGTGGCGGCAGCATGGTAATTGAAGGCGGTGTCGGCTCCGGCTCCAACAAGAAGCACAAATCCCGCACCGAAGATGGCGGCAAGGTAAGCTCCTTCTCGGCTCTCTTCGGACCGCCTATTACCAAAAGCAGCGCGGCAGCTGCGATTCTGCCGGCAATTGGAGCACCCAAGAACTCGCCAGATGCCAAAGCGCAAGCCGGCTCGAGTGGCGCCAAGATAGGGTCACATGATGCTAAGGAGAAATCCAGTAAGGAGCGCGATAAGTCCAACAGTTCCGAAAAGCCGCGCGACAAGGACAAAAAGGATCGGCATGGGCGGGACAAAGAGCGCAAGTCTGGCAAATCCGGCGAGAGCAGTAGCAGCAGTAAGCACGATAAAGACAAGGAGAAGTCCAAGAAGGACAAAACACGCGACAAGGAGCGCACCAGCGAACGCGAGCAGAGCAGCGGCGCTAGCAGCACAGTGACAGCTGCCGCATCGGCCTTAGTCCGGCGCACAGTGAGTCCCAAAGCGGGAGGCAGATCCAGCGTCGCGGAAATGAGTCCCAAAAAACCAACAGGCGATAGTGCTGCGGCCACGCCCAATGCGCGCTCCAAGGAGCGCGAGGATCACAAGTCCACTGGCAAAGCCGAAGCAAAGGACAAGGAGCGCAGCTCCAACAAAAAGTCGAAAAAAGAGAAGAAAGACAAGGAGCGCGAGCGTGAGCGTGAGCGAGAGAAGCAGCGCGATGAGCGCGACAAGGATAAGCGTGCGCTCAAAGATGACCGCGGCCACGGCGACAGTCCGGCCACCAGCAGCAGCAACAACCAAACGCAGCAAACACAACCGACGCAATCTCAAGCCAACTACGAAGCACTCAAGGCCACCGGCAAGGCGACGCCCAATTCGCTGGGCAGCAGCGCGAGTGCCAGCAGCTTGGCCTCCAGCAGCGGCAAGCGTGCCCACGACAAGGAGGAGTCGACTGCGTTGGCGTCACAATCCCAAACGGCTGCCAAGGTGGCCGAGAAAGTGAGCGAAACGAAGGGTGACAAAGCGACGACGAGCAGCAATGGCAACAGTGCCACGGACAAGAAATCGCACAAGCATAAGAAAAAGGACAAGAGCAAAGATAAGGATAAAGAGAAAGAGAAGGACAAGGACAAAGAGCGCAGCGAACGCGACAAGGACAAGGAAAAGGAGCGCGACAAGGACAAGCCCAAAGAGCGTGAAAAGGAGAAGTCCCAACAGCAGCTGACAACTGCCACTGAAAAACCAGCAGCAACAGCAGCAGCAATTGCAGCAACAACAGCTGCACCATCACCCAAAACAGAACTGAGCAGCCAGCAGCCGGCTGAGCCAAGTACAGACAAGACTGTAGCCGTGCTCAGCAAGAAGGATAAGCACAAAAAATCCAAGGAGAAAACCGCCAGCAAGGAGGAGAAGCGACAGCGCGAAGCAGACGCCAAGCACGGCAGCAAGCAGCAGGCGACAAGTGCAGCCAAGTCGTCGAGCAATTTAGATTTAAGCGACATGGACTCGGCGCAATCGGCCCCAGACTTGGCGGCCACCAATGCATTAGCAGCTGCCACAGCGGCCACGCTGCAGCATTCGGACAGCTCCAATAGCAGTTTTCCCGATCTGCCAGCGAAGAGCAGTCAGCAGCAGAAGAGCGCCCAAACAGCGAAGAGCAAGGATTTAAAGGAGGCCAAAGCTGCAGATGTGACTGTCAAGGAGCACAAAGTCAAGTCCAAGCCTGGCGAAAAGTTGGAGAAACCGGAGAAGCTGGACAAATCGCCAGAGGCCAAGCCAGATAAGCTGGACAAGTCGGAGTTGAAGGAGGAGAAGAAGCGCAATCGGCGAAACTCGCAGAATAGCAACAGTGGCAGCACCACGGCAACCCCATTCATTGAGCCGCCACTGAAAACCACTAAGAAGGAGCCGGTGGGCAAAGCGACGCGCGAGAAGTCAAAGTCGCCATCGCTGCGACAGGCAACCGCTGTGGCAGCTGCAGTAGCAGCAGCGGCAGCAGCAACGGCTGCGTCTAACAACAGCATTGTCTCCTCACCGAGCAGCCATAACAACAACAATAGCATCAATAACAATAATAGCAACAGCAACAGCAACAATAGCGGCCATTCGCCTGTCGAGCCACTCAATCAGACGCCGCTGAGTGGTGGCGGCAACAATACGCCATTGCCCACAGAATACCTGAACGAATTACAGGAGTTGCATCACAAGATCATGACGCTGCAGGACAATGAGGAGCTGCAGCAGGTCGTCGAAATGATTGCCGCCACCGGCTGCTATGAGATTACGCACAAAACGTTTGACTTTGATCTGTGCAAATTGGATCGCGGCACCGTGCAGCGACTGCAGGAGTTCCTGGCGACGTCGGTGTCGTGACCCAAAATGCCAACGGGCACAGCGGCAACGGCCGCCTATAGCTAAGCGAGATGCTCTCAAACAAACTCTCTCATGCACATAACCAAATAATCATTACACTTACAATTACAATTAGTTTTAACATTTCAAATGCAATACGAAATTCCCGACTTATGATCTACAAATTACGATTCACTTACTACACCCCCAAGTTGTATTGGCATCGTGTACTTTGTATTACGTTCTACACGGCCATTTGTCTGGTTAACTTATAAGTACTGTAAGATTTGGAAGGTGGGTGTTATGATGAACCGAAAGCCGTAAAGTATGCGATACTTTTTCACAGTGCAAGGCTAAATTTATAAAATTATACATATTACGAAATCATAGCTTCTATATTTCATTTGTTTCGTCGGTCTTAGCATACAATTATTAGTTTCCTATTTGTTTGTAACTACTGACGCTAATTTTTCTTAATAAATATTATTATATTTTTTTTTGTATTTTTTTACCAATAAATCACTATTTTTTTATTTCATTGATAAGTTTTACTTTGCTCTCATCGTATCTACTAACAGTTTACATAAGTGCAGTCACTAACATATAACATTTAACATTTTTTTTTTTTTCTAAGAAATATTGAAAAACATGTGAGAAAGCTCAATCCTTAGCATTCAATCCAAAGTTAAGATTCGTACTGTGTGCGATATATTATAGTTACTTATATACACATAAGTATATTATAAAACATAACAGTTAAACATATACATAAATATTTATATTTGTATAAACACATTACATTACAATAAAAAACACATTTTAGCAGATCAGCAGATTAAATGTGCCATTTGAAGTATGGGAAAAATGTAACGGACAAGAAGTGTTATAAACTTTATGTAGCCCAATACTCAGTACCAGCTTAAATATGGTTAACACATGTTTTCAAATCTATTCGTCAGATTAAATGTCTGCTGTTAAGAATTAAAGCCAGGCGAGTGCATTAACAAGTTACCCAAATACCATAAATTTGCTATGCAGTTGGTTATTGACAAATATTTTGAAATATTGCAAACCCTTGTATGTAGTATATAGCAAAATGCGATTACGAATTTATGCAGGCAGTAAAAAAAAAACAAAGATTACACACATTAATTAATATGTAATTAATGTATAATAAACGCATACGTGTTTAAGCAACGTTTATGAGAATATTCAAATAAAAAATACACACAATATACAAATAAATAAATACCTCCTTATGAAATCACAAGAATTTACCTCTTGGCTTGAGTCTTATCTGATATGTTTATAAAAGTGACACATTCTAAAATAGAAAATATTTTAGGCTTGCATGTTGTGTTTTAAGTAATTTATGATCAACTAAAGTAAAATATGAAGCTGAAATGTCTGTTTGTATAAATTAGTAAATTAACTTGATTCCATATATTTATTTCAGGCATTTGTATGGGTGCATTTTATTAATATCATATGGCATCAGTGCTACTACAATAAGAGAATTGCATTGGATCCTTGAACTACTATCAGTCGTGTAAGTATTTTATAAATGACGCTGCTTTCTTGTACTTTAAAAAGTTGACGTTTTATTAATAAGTATGTCTCTATATATAATTTGAGGTTTGTGCTAAGGAACATATACTAAGAGAGTTGCAAACTTTGAACTTAAAGTGACAAGATCGAAGTCTTTGGCACACGACTACTAACAGAATTCAGAATTCTATACATACTATATGTAAATAATAGGAAAATAATAAGTCTTATACGTTAATATTCGACAGTGTGCTAATGCTAAGTCATGTGCAGATGGTGCATAGTGACATTGACTAGTTTCAGTCGCGGCAGTAGCAAAACTTGCGCAATTCCGGATCACGCTCGTAGATGCACTTGGCCTGCGTGCCATATTGATTCACCCTCGAAATATCCGTGAGCTTTGTTGTCACATTGAATGTGTGCAAATTGTGGGCGACACTCGCCTCGTAGAGCGCCTGCCCGGGCTGCGTTACCAACTGCAGCTGATAGAACTCCTCGTGCACCACTGTGTGGCCACTCATGTCGGCCAGAAAGCCATCCCTATCGCTGTTGGTCTTGAACTGCAGCAGCTCCTTATGCGGCTGCAAGCGCAGCGCCCAGTTGATCTGCAGCAGCTGCAGTGGCGAACAAAGCTGACGACGCTCGGCCGTTGCCGCATTTATGGTATCCACAATGCTGCTGGCCGCTTTGATTATGATGCCCGCGTAGCGAGTGTCGTTCAACTGCAACGGCAGCCAGTTGAGGCAGGCGCACCAGTGCGGCTCAATGTATGCATCGGCGCAGGATCGATTGCTGGGTATGCGCTCAAACAGCGAGATAGCACGTCCTCGTGCCTGCTCGGACATGTGTATGTCCTTTGCCTGAATTGATTCTGTTTTGATGTCATTGCTGAGGCTATCGTAGCTGTTATCCGGCGTCAGCTCATTAAGGCCAGCCGTTTGCAGTTCTGTTAAAAGCATTACTATAATATAAACCTATTTTTTTATTAAAGGAAACCTAACTTACGTATGAGGTGCTTAAGCGTGGCGTGTACATCGAAGGGCGTGCTGAGTCGGTGTTCGTTGCTCAGAAAGTTATTGTACTCTTGCGGAAAGCGCTTCTTGAAAGATTCGGGAAAGGCAAAGCTGAAGAATGGCAGACGCTCCTCCTGTTTACCCTGCAAAGTGGCACGCACCTCAGCAAACCGATTGCCATGATCGGCCATAAATATCAGTATGGTGTCGTCGAGCAGAGATTTCTCCTTGAGCGTCACCAACCAGTCGTGCACATCATCATCGGCGGCGCCCACAAGATTAATGGAGTCATGCGAGAGGCCGCCATGAAAGCTAAACACAAAACGTGGCGAGTCCCGATACTTCATCATGAACTGCAAAGAAAACAGTTGCCTTAATTTATAGAAAACAAGAAGGAACGGGTATATTGCCAAGTTTCATCAAGATCGTTTTAAAACTGAGAGACTGGCTTACCCCTTACACAAGATTATAACAATAATTCACAAATGAGAATCACACCATTCAGGTCTGCGTGCGACCACTTTAAATGCAACCATACTTACATTCTTGGTGTAGTCCAGCATGACCAGATGATCCGGCTGGTTGCCAACACAGTTGGGCGCACTGCCGCTCAGCATATTGGAGGCCTGCATGTAGAAGGTTCTTAAATAATGATCAACGGGCTGTGCATCGAATCCGTTCATGCGGTACGTGAACGTGCCCACATATGGCAAATCCTCATTGAACGAGGTGAGGTAGCCGAGGCGTGCGAAATCCTGCCAAATCATGGGATATGCATCGACGCTGCCCGATCCCGACACACGTTTCCTCGTCTCCGGCAGCTCCAGTTCCGTGTGCCCAGTGAGCAGCGGCACCAGTGCTTGGGGTGTGCCATCACCCACAATATTATAGCCCTGCAGCACAATGGCGCCCAGCTGCTGGGTCAAGTAGGCATAGCTGCGTGGCAGCTTGCGCATAAAGGCATTCCGACTCAGCGAATCGAAGCCGAACATGAGGACATTGTAGAACGGACTCGTCGACAGATCCTGCAGCTGTTGCTGTGCCTGCGCCACCACCTCGGGCGGCAGCACAGCCAAGTTGGGCGCCAAATTTGGAGCTATGGGGCGTTGCACAGTGTCGCGTATGCCATATGCCATGCCAAACCATCTCTCACCGCTGGCCGCATGGCAGGCAACGCGAACAAAATCGCTGTTCTGCAGCACATATGGCTCCTTTATCCTGACGGTGCGTCCAAAGCGCGCTGTGTAGTCCGACTTGCGTATTATATCCGTATACGAACATATTATATCGCTGTGAATTGCAGTTATCTCGGGTCTGACAAAACAAATCGATTTCTGCAAATGTAGAAGAAAAATACACATGTATTAAATTGGTATCAGTGTGTCTTCAAGTGCACTTATTTTAATGAAATACACACATATTTATTTGAATGAAGATAAAGTGATTCAGTATAGATAAGACAATGTTGTTATCAAAAGTGCAATATTTTTTTTATATTTTGCAAACAAACTGTGTCAGTTTTTAATATAATAAAAAATATATATATATATATATATTATATATTGGATCGTGGCTAAGTGGGACAACTTGTATGTAAGCAACATTTTTTGTTCGCAAACATACGAAAAGTGTTATGCATTTAACAAAAATCTAAGCTATAATCAATTTGCTTGTGTGTAACGGGACTTTTGTGGAATCACGTAGTGAAAGCAGCCAATTGACTCTGCCACACAAACGCATTCATATGTATGCTTGTACAGCGCAATGGTAAAGTACATTTAATTAATTAGCATTTACCTCGCACATAACCCAATCCGGCTTGGAGCCGCAGTTGACTTTATCAACCGGCTTATAAAATTTCATAATATCTGGATTGTCCAGTGGCAAATGCGGTTGCCGGCATTCGCCTTGATTCATCACCGACCTTATCGATCGCTCAATTATTTCGCTGTAGAATAAACAACAATTAAAATATGTATGTATGTATCCTACTATATAATGACTCTTATATGTATGCATGCTCTTTCGTTTCGAAATATGTGTAAAATATACTCACATTTTGATGCTTTTATCAACATCTTCGGGCTCATCGTTCAGCACATACAAAACTACTAACATCGAGGCCACACATCCCACTAGTATCAGCTTTTGCACACTGCGCCGTGCAAAGCGCATTTTGAAACTGCAACTAACTTTTTGTTTAAAAAATTCGATAAGTGTACGGTTTGGGGAAGCGTGCTTTATCTACACTTAGCAAACGTTGACACACTCACATTTCGCCCTTTGTTGGGCTTGATTTTGCCCGGGAGTTACAGTTTAACGGCTGTAGCGATTTTATTACAGTTTTATTATAATTGCACTGTTTTTGCCTTATGTATATTTGTTAAATAGCCCCGCGTTAAACAAAAAATCAGCTGTCAAATATAACTATAGCCAACAGTGGGACCGTGCTTTGAGTGCATTTTTAAATGGTCTGGTATTAATCAATAGCAGCAATTTTTAATACCGACGATATTTAAGCTGGCATCTAAACATTTTCTCTGATCTGGCAACACTAGTAACGGAATTATTTGAAATTGGAAAATATGACATCGGAATTAATTTAATTAAACCAAATAAAACCTAGGAAAATGTTTATTCATGTAATGTAAGGGCTTTTGTGCTAATTATTATTACAGAACTTAAACGAGTTGGCAAGTCAATAGATTATGATTATTTTACTGCAAATGTATATGATAAGCAAATTTTTTAATTACTCATTTTCATCTATTGCAATAGTTTTAGTCCTCTTTGAGCATATAAATAAATAATGGATGATAATGGCTATGAAATACACAGTGCCAATTACAATATAATAAAATGCATAGACGGTAAACTGTTCAAAAGTGGTCAGATTGAGGCCACCACCCTCAGAGACGACCACCAGAGTGAGCAACGTCTGGATAACAAGAGCAATGAGTGTGTTAATGCCAAAGATCAAGGCGAAGCTATCGTCCAAAAGACTGCTGGCCAGTTCGGCGCTGCAATAAATTATATATTAACGTTAAGAGCGGATTACGAAAGCTAGTGTGTTTACCTGGCCACCGTGATGGTAAAACCGAAGAGTGCACCAAACAAAACGTAGCCCAGATAAGATAAATATATGTTGGTTGTCCAGGACGCCAACAATATGCAGCCACCTTCAAGAGCCGACAGCACTGCCAAGGATAAGAGACTGGTATGTGTTTTCAGGCGGCCAGCATGGAAATAACCCGCCAGGAGCGAAAAGAGAGCAGCCAGTGCAGTCAGGGCGGCATCCACGCCCCCATTCCACACAATCTGTGTGGACCGATTAGGCTGATTAGGCGGCTACTTGGCGGCGTACTTGTATACTCACTGTGGGTTCGTTTTCAAACGATTTCCAAACAACCTGCATATAGGTTGTCACTTGCAGATAGCCAGCGAGACTGACCGCATACCATAAGCTCCACTGTAGCACCAATGGATTTGTATATGCGCTGTGAAAATGCGACCACAGCAGTTGAAGTGGTTGTATGCGATCCTTAGTGGCAACAGACGGCTCTGGTGTCTCCTTCGCAGGGTCAGCAGAATCGGCAGGAGTGTTTTCTATGGCATTGACACTGACTTGGTGATGGAAATACAAACTCTTCTCCACTCTCGGCAGTCCAATGGCCCACAAAAGGGCCAATACTTGTGCTGTGTGGTAAGAGTTGGCATTAGAATTTAGACACAAAATTGTCAATACAGTGAACGTTTAAATATACATATATCAATTGGTACATCGAAAACCTTAAATTAAAGAAAACAAGTGGGGAAGGATTATCTTTGGCGTGCCGACGATTTTATACTCTTTTCGAATCTTTAGGCAATTTTCACTCTGCCAACTGCACCACCGAAATATTAAATGACGCATATCTTTGCTAATTATAACTGAATCGATTTGTAATTTGAAACATCGATGAGTTATAAGGATGTTCAAGTGTACAAGGAAATTTAAGGCGATAGCTTTGAAAAGATCGGATATAAGGGCCAAAACCGACTTCCAGTTGTATGGCAGCTATATGATATAGTGAACCGATCCGGCCGGCTCCGATTAATGTGATGTATGTTTGAATAATAAGCATCTGTGCAAAGTTTAATCGCCATAGCTTTGAAAACATGGGATTTATGGCCAAAACCGACATCCAGTTGTATGGCAGCCATAAGATATAGTGGTCCGATCCTGCCGGTTTCGATCAATGTGCTGTCCCTTTGAATAATAAATCTCTGTGCAAAATTTGATCACGATAGGTCAAAAACTGAGGAACTAGTTTGCATACATACAAACAGACAGACAGACAGACGGTCATGGCTAGATCAATTTGTTTTGTCATTCTAAGCATACTGGCAGTAACTTTTGGGGATCTCCGACGCTTCCTTCTATGCGTTACAAACTTCAGCACAAACTTAATATACTATTTTCTTCGAAAAGAGTATAATAAACAGTGAACGCTCGGAAATGAAGTACTAATAGTCTTCATTTATATATATATATATATATATACATATTTATACTCTTAACTAGTAAGTTTGGCTAAAACAGTCCGATCGGAAAGGAATTACTTATTCACACACCTTTTTAACGACGGGGTTTCAACTTTCGAGTGTATTGTATACTCACAGCTGGCTGATATGTACATTAACTGCTGATAGTTCATCCAGTTCAGGCTTATCAACAGCTGAGCCGACAATCCGGCCACCAACTTGCCAACAAACATGGCAGCTCTGGTGTGGGAGGTAACCCGGGGATAATACTTCTTGTCGACCTTGGCATAGATGTAGGAGTAGTATGCCACTTCGGTGGCCTGATAAAACCCATAAAACACCTCAACAATTTGCAAGCCCAACAGCGTTGTCGTCCATAACAGCACACTCCAAATAACAATGCCAGTTATGGCGTTGGCAATAATCATTGGTTTATATCTGTGGGAGACATGCTGAAGTTAGTATATATGTATACATGTGAGTGCATTGCGATTACCGGAGAAAATCGGTGACCAGAAAGACGACAATCAGTAGAGCCAGATAAGAGTAGGTGCCAATGGGGTAGACAGCGCGATTTACCTGATCTTGCGTCACATTGTACCACTCGCCCAGCAGGATCTCGGCATGGTAGGGCTCCGAGGGGCGCAGTTCGCGTAGAAATCCGAACACGCACAGCAACCCAGATATTTTCAGCCAAGACAATTCCATCGCTAACCCCATCGCCTGCTCAACACTATCTAATCGACGGCTTGGCTCTGAACGGTTGTGAGAGTAGCCGCCGGTTAGCCGAAGCTAGACTACTCATGTATAGCATACAAGTAATTAAAATAATTACACATACCTTTATGGGGTTATAAGTTTAACAATAAGTGCATGCTTTTCACTTATTGTAATCAGCGCCACAGTCTAGAGATTAACGTTGCCGACGCAACGCGATTAGACAGCGGGAAGCGAAAAATTTTCCCTAATCGTTGGCAATTTGCACAATTTTTCACATTCCATTTGCAAAAATTCACACAATAGGAATCAATGCAAGTGCTGTAAATAAGCCCGTTTAAGATTGCCGTGCCAGCCATTTTCAACACTTTACCACAATGAATCTTTTAAGACGTGTAATCAAAAGATTTAATATCTATCTTAGATGCCGAAGGTTAATTGCCCGTATGCGCTAATTAAACAAATTATAAAGGATTTATGAAGATTGTACAGCTCGTAAAAAGAAAGAAAGAAAAAAAGGGGGTGTCTTAAAGTTGTGCATTACAAATAGAAGCAGACGAATCGGACCCTATATATGTATATATATATTGATCTATTAAAACAAGAATTACCGGAAATATGCGAAATGTTGCTCTAATTGTGTTTACTTGTTTTATTTATTCCCCAAGTTTGCACCACTCTTCATTAGAACAGGTTCACTCTTTCAACAATTACAGAAATCTCATTAGTTTTTTAACACATCTCGTATAATCGTGAGTAAGAATGTATGATTGCGATCTGAGGAAATGTGTAGACAAATAAATTAAAATTGGAAAAATATGGTTGACGAATAGAGCAAAAGATATGAATACAGGGTGTCTTAAGACACTCGATAACCTAGTAAGTTGCGTAATAATAATAATAATAATAATAAGTTGCGTTTATGCAAAAACTGTAAAAAATAAAAAAAATTCTCTATAAAGCATTATACGCAAGTGGGAAAGGATTATCTACGGCGGGCCGAAGGCCCTGATAGTCCACATAAATACCTTTCAAAACTTCCATAACTTTGTCAAAAGGTATCCGATTTTCGACTCCAAGGCAGTTTTGAAAACAGCTTGGGTTCTACATCAGTTTAAGTCAAAAAAATTTTGGACTTTCGGATTTCCTATGGAAATCTAGCCAAAAAAATGCCTTTCGAACATCTAGAACTCCCAGAACCTTGTCAAAGCTGATCAAATTTTCGATCCTGAGGCAATTCAGCATTTTGGAATTTTAAATATTGATGAGTAATAAGCTTGTTTAGGTGTACAAGCTTAAAAACATGGTAAGTATTGCCAAGAGCGACTATAAGCTGCTGTGCCTTTGAGTAATAAGTCTCTGTGGCAAGTTTTATCGCGATAGCTCAAAAACTGAGGGACTATTTTGCATACATACAGACAGAGAGAAGGAAGATAGCCAGATAAATTTCGATTGTCATCCTAAGCATACTGGAGGTAACTCTTCGGGGCAAAATGAATATAATATTTTCTTTGAATAGTGTATTAAAAAATATTAGTTTTTTATAATATACAACTACATTTTTGTGCATTTTATAGGAACATATTTCTATACATCTATGTGTTTGTTACAGCTTTATAATGATAAGTACAAAATGCTAGGGTAAAGTGACTTACGCAGGACTAATTGAAAATCAACTCATTAACAAAAATCTCAATGTCATTAAAAAAAACTTTTAAAATGTTAAAACATCAGTCGAATTTAAAATTATACAAACTAGTAAAATAGTCTTTAAAAAAAAATGATAAGTTTGTATTAGATTTCTAAAAGTAATCCATCGAGCTTCAAATTGTTCTTAAATTAAATTGAATCCGAAATATTTCCTGCGAATATCACTGCTTCTATTGTATCTATTCTAAACTATCAGTTTTTGCCTGAACCTGCTGCTCGCCGCGATGCCAGAGATACTCTATCAAAACCGATATAAAATATATGATGGCCACAGCAATGAAATAGAAAGCATAAACCGCATACTGTCCCACGACATCGAGCTCAAAGCCCGTTTCGGAGACGACAATGATGGTGAGCAACGACTGAAAGACCAGAGCCAGCAGCGTATTGATGCCAAAGACGAGACCAAAGCTGTCCTCCTGCAGATTACGTGCCACCTCAGCGCTGAAAGTGAAAAATGTGAGTTACTCTTAAGCAATAAACTCGGCTTGAAATGTACCTAGCGACAGTTATTGTAAAGCCATAGAGTGCGCCAAAGATGATGAAGCCCACATAGGACCAGTATATGTCCTTAGTCCAGCAGCAGATTAAAACGCTGCCACCTTCCAGAGCTGATAGCACCGATAGCAGCAGCAAGCTGGCGCGTGGCCTCAGACGACCGCTGTGCAGATATCCCGCGGCCAGAGCACTAAGTGCAGCCAGAGCGGTCAGCACAGCGTCCACAGCGCCATTCCACGCAATCAGCGGCTCGGGCTCGATAACCTTCCAGAGCACCTGCATGTAGTAGCTGACCTGCAGATAGCCGGCAAGCCCAATCGCATACCAAAGGCTCCATTGTACCACTCGCGGATTTGTGTAGGCATTGGAGAAGTGCTGCCAGAGCAGTCGCATAGGACTAATAGCCTTCTGGCTTTCCACTTCGGAGTCGGCGGAATCCAGCTGCGTTTCCAGCTGTAGCTGCAGCTGGTTTCTGTTGGGCGTTGGCTCCGTCAGATACGTTTCGCGATGAAAGTACAAGCTCTTGTCCACCTTGGGCAGACCGAAAGCCCACAGCATTGCCAGTATTTGAGCTGGTAGAGTGTAGAGAGAATTATTAGAATTAAATTATATAGATGTATACAAATGATCAACTCACTGGCTAGCGTTATGTAGTTGAGCTGCTTGTAATCCATCAGTTCCAGGTTGATCATAAGCTGCGATGTAACGCCCGAGATTAGCTTGCCAGCAAACATGGCAGCACGAGTGTGGGAGGTAACCTTTGGATAATACTTCTTGTCCACCTTGGCATAGATGTACGTGTAGTAGGCCACCTCGGCGGCCATGTAAGTGCCATAGAAGAACTCCAAAATCTGCAATGACAGCAAGCTGGTCGTCCAAATAAGCAGGCTCCAAATGATGACGCCAGCAGCGCCAATTGTAATTATTAGCGGTTTGTATCTGCAAAATAGATCAAAAGATAAAACAGAAGTAAATATTAAGGTTACGCATGTTAAACTTCGGGATGCTGACTAGAGTTTGGTATACTTTTTGAGAGAGTAAAATTGCATTCTTCATTTTGGTATTGTGATCTAAAGAGTTTAGTTTGCTGCTAGATTTTCGACTCAGCTCAGAAAATGAAAAAAATCCTATCATTGTAAACAACAACTGAGTAGGAGACGATTGCATCAATGCAAGTGAAGAGCAGACATTTAATCCTACTCAATTAAACCATATAAATTGTATGCGTAATTAAGCTACAAAATTCACATATACATATGTAGTTTCCTATTGTAGTTATTGGTTTCTCTATTTCTATGCATAATAGTCAATTAATTCGAAGCTTCTTAATGAAACTTGGAAAACGACGATCGAGAGTAGATTTGTTGATTAAAAACGTGAATGCTTCTCAAGATATTGCCAAATACACAAGTTTTACTGCGAATTTTATAAGCATCACACAACCACATCCTGGAAAGCTTAATCCTCAAGTTGAAAGTAGCAAACATTATATTGTCAAAGTGAACTAAAACAAACTTACCGCAGAAAATCAGTGATGAGAAAAACGAACACCAATTGAACCAGATGAGCGTACGTTCCCACCGGATAGACATCTTGAGTTAGCTTTAATAAACAATGTAATGTCATAAATCACATTTAAGAACTTGCTAAATTGACAAGTCTCACCTGTTGTTCTGTAATGTTGCGCCATGGACCCAAAAGATATTCCGTGACGTACGGCTCAGAAGGTCGAATTTCGCGCACAAAGCCAAATACGCACAGCAGGCAGGAGATTTTAAGCCATTCTTTCATTTTGTAACCGTTTCATGTAACGTTGAGTAACGTAACAAAAGCTAACGGTGTCATAAGATTTTATGTTGCGACGATACGTTGCGCTTTGTTGTACTACCTGCGTCAGCTTTTTGCTTTGCTTGATTTGACCGGATTTGCAGTTTTGTTCATGCCTTTTTACTGGTTTAATTTTAGACAACCGAATGCTTTTCTTGGAAACAACAAGCAGATACACTCAGACGTGCTTAATCTTATCGTTAAGTGGATTTATTTAGATGTCATTATCTCACATTGCTCTTTATATGATTGTTAGATAATTGAAAATTTATAAGTTACAAAACGCAGCGCACATTGCGTTCCGTTCACTTTGACGTTCGGCGGCCAATTTGCCGGCTTGCGATACAACATTTTGAATGTCAGAGACAAGCAGCACACACAGTCAAAGGAACACAAATGTATATATGTACATATGGTTGAGCATGGGAAAACAAACAGTTGGTCGGGCTGAATTTCCGATGCCCTACACCACTAACAATGACATTGAAAGTATGAGGATCGCGCACATTTGTGCTATCGTTGCCACTATTGATTTAATTGATTTTTGTATATGCCGCGACAGCGACAGCGGCACCTGCAACAAAAACAACAACAATAACAACGCAATTGACTTTAATTTAATTGATTTATTGTTTGTCAGCGCTGTGTACACATTTCTATTTCATGTTCTAGCCGGTTTGTTATATCACAATGCATCAGCTGTGTGCAGCGTTCATGCGCTCTACATTTGGTTGGCAACGCGATGCGAAAACAGCTGTTCGCATCGCATCTGAGTTTGGCGCCTAAGCGAGATATGAAACAAGAACAACAAATCACATTTGTATGCAAATTGATTTTTGTATATTGTAAAAAATACACGTTTATTAACGCGCACATTTTAAAGTTATTTGTGTATATATGTATGTATGTGTGTGTGTGTGTGTGTGAGTGTTACAAATTATTTATTTATGCGTATGTATAACAAAGTAAAAGATAAACATTCAGCTATTTACACAAACAGACGGATTATGTTATTAATATTACAATTTGGTTTCTTATTTTGTTTTGTTTTTCATGTGATCAATTCGTATGTGTGAACAGCTGTCCATTTGTCAAAAGATATCAATAGACTACGCTAACAATTATTGGCCACATTTACGGAAAGTTAGAAAATACGTTTAAAAACTCTTAACAGCAACATTGAGGTTAGACTCTTTCGCACATGTTTCGCATTCGTTGATTGTTGTTCCATTCCCAGGCATTCCCATCTGCCCCTTACTGCTGCGCAATGGGCGTGCCCTGTGGACTCAAGGGCTGCGCTGACGTCGCTGCCAGCGCCGCTGGCTCCGATTGAACGAACTCAATGGATGCCGAGTTGATGCAGTAGCGCTTGCGTGTGGGTTTCGGTCCATCCTCGAAGACGTGCCCCATGTGGGCGTTGCAGCGGGCGCAGCGTACCTCGGTGCGTATGCGTTCTGGATGTGCAATTAGTAGTAAAATATTGCCCCCTTTTTTATTTGTATTTTTGCAAATGTGAGATTAGTTGGGTACGTTCGTTCGTTTTTTTGTTTTTTTTTTAATTTTGTTTTTGTTGTAGCACAGAGCAGATTAAGTTTTCATTGTGGTTTGTTTGTTTTTACAATCATTGATATTTGCATTTCATTGAATTTGTTCAGGTTAAGATCGGGTTTAATCAAAAAAATATTGAAAAGTATAGAAAATAATATGCAAAATTGGTGAAATGATAAGCAGAGCGAGAGAGAGAGTGAAAGGACATAAAATGGATCAGCGTAATCATAATAACATAAGATAGTGGTTCCAAGCGATAAGAGAAACAGAAAATGTAACGGCAAAAATAGAATTGTGCAAGAGACAGCGAGACAAATGATGCCACATAATGACAAAGAGAGAAACGATAGCGAAAGTAAGAGAAGAGCGAAAAATTACAGTGGACGGCGTCGATTGAAAAATGAAATGGGGCGTAAGATATGTAAGAAATCATAAAAAGGTGGTTTTATTTTTGTGAATGATTTAGTTGTGATGTACATTTTTATTTTTAATTTGTATAAATAGTGTTTATAAATTTGTAGTTAGTAAGCCATTTTATGCGTCAGGTGTTTTGTATTACAGTTTACAGTTGTAACAATGATTTTGAATGTGTTGGTGTCGGTGTATATGTGTGTGTGTAAGTTTTGTTAGCAAAACAAACCCCCAAAGAACGTTTTACAGGCGGTACATTAAGTATTGGTATTGTTTTTTTGTTTTTTTTTCGAAGCGAGTTAAAAAAAGAGAAATAGAAAAATATACGAAAAATACACATTATTCAGATTGTTGGACAATATATGGTTCGGCTACAATACGTCTTGCAATGTAATACATCAAATATAAATATAATATGTATAAATAGCAAACAAAAATTAATAGAATGAACAAACTAAAGCCAAATAAAAATACCAACAAATATGTAAATATAAAATAAAAGTGAAAGAAAGCAATGCGACCAGTTCTTTCAATCAGCTTTGATACATATAGACATATGTATGTAAATACATATATCATAAATATATATACACATAAATGTCTCCTAGCCCAGCAGTTTGTATGTTATGAATTGTTGCGACAAATAAAATTAATGAAGCTTGTGCGTGCTCAATGGATTAGATTTGGATGTAACTTTGAAAGCTCGAGTAATACGTTTTGAAACCGCAATCAAAAGTCAGATGAAAAGTATTGCAAACTAAAACGAAATTTTGGTATATACGGCCTGCTCCTTTATAACATAAATGGCATTATCGTTAAATGGGGTTTTAATACTTTTTGTCAGGCCTAAAGTTACACACTCCCTAGAGTAAACGGCGCTATAAACATATCAACAATATATAATGAGTACTTTTTGCATATGTAAATAAAGTCCTATAATATATTCATAAATGTACTATATGTACTTCAACTTAACATACAATTTGTCTTTTTTCTTTGTTGTTCTTTTGTTTTGTATAGATCTCTTTTTGTTCACAAAGTCAAAGTGATTATTTCTTGGACGATGTCGTCGTGGATGTTGCTGTATTCTTAACAAAATCAATCGATGCCGAGTTGATGCAGAAACGCCGATGCTTCGGTGGTGGTCCATCATCGAACACGTGACCCATGTGAGCCGAGCACTTGGAGCAGCGCACCTCGGTGCGCACCATCCCTAACGTTTTTGAAATGACTACTGTTGTTTTAATCATATATTTGGCATAATAATTATTTTTGTTTGTTTGTTGTGTTGCAGCAGATAACAAAATTTCATAATTATTTGTTTTGTTTTTGTGGGAAATTTGAGAATTGATTTTTTTTTTTATTCGGTTTTTGGTTAGCAAAAAAGACGTGGATAAAAGAATAATACTCAATTAGGTAAGTTTTAGTTTTTTTTTTCTGTTCAGAATTGGATTAGTTGCATATTCATCAAACAGGACAAACTCACAAATTAACGGCACAAACAGTATGCGTTTAAGCGGCTCAACAACTACAGTGAACACACATGGTTATAACACACACACACACACACACACGTATATATATGTACGCATTTTGTACGACTCTACAAATCGTTGTAAATATAACATGTAAATAACAAAAACATACACAACAGGACAATGTACAAATTCCATTTTGTTTATCAACACTGGAGTTGGAGCTAAAAGGAGCTGAAAACGGTTCCATTAAATATGTTTCACTTGAAGCGTCTCTGCAACTGAACAAATTAGATCTAATATCTATAACAATAAATTTGTAAAGAGTGCTCAAGTTCAATTCAATTCAATTCAATTTTGATTTGCAGTCAAAGCTGTTATTGCAAAGCGACCAACAAGTTAAATAAAAACTGTACAAAACTAAAATCTCAAATGCAAAACTTTTGCAAACATCTAAGAGTGCTGAACGTACATACGTATCTAAGCTACATTTGCTTGCACTATTTAGAGATATAGCGCACATATATATACCTGGTATACTGGCATCGCGATGCAAGGTGACTTTGCCCTTATCCAGCACATCGTTGAACGCCGGCCAGCCGCAGCCCGAATCGTATTTGGTGTCCGAACTAAACAAGTCCTGATGACAGACGATGCATTGATATACGCCCTTCTCATAGTGCTTGTTGTAACATCCTGAAAAGCGAGGTCGTTATTGTGCTTACTTAATAATGTTTTGTTGTTGTTTTGAACTTTATTAAAGCTCACCTGTGAAGGGGCGCTCGGTGCCCGCTTCTTGTGTAACCTGATACTGCATCGGCGTTAGACGTTTGCGCAGTTCCTCTTTGTTTACGGTAATCTTTTCGCTTTTATTCTCCATGTTGGAACTTGTCGTGTTGCTGTCGTTGTTGCTGTTGTTGCTGTGGTTGCCTTGACGCGAATCTGCAATTTAAGTCGTTGTTGTATACTTAAGCTTGTGGTTAACATTTGAGTAGCTTTTGCTTTTTCGCAACAATTGAGCAATTGATATCAGGTTACCAGAGAAAATGCATGTTTGTAGTATTTAAGTTTACCGCATCTTTTGAAATATGCCAGCTAACCGTATACATAATTCCAATTACTGTAGCTACCATTGAAATTCGTCAACAAAGGTCCTTTGTAGCTTGTCGCATTTTCCTGCATGCATCGCTCTATTTTCATCTTACTCACAATATGCCTCACTCTTTTAAATAATGCCCATCTCTACCCGATTCTCTTTCATGGATTTTATGCAATTTATAAACTTCTCTCCCATTATCCTTTGCTCGTGCTTTCGATCGCTCTCTCTCTCTCTCCCTCTCACAGTCTCTATCATTCTTTTTAGCACATCCTATATTACTAACATCACCCTGTATTACATAACTATCATTTTAAATATTGCCTTTCTATACTATTTTCACGAAATAAAACAGGTCTTTCAAATTTTCTTGAAAGTTTTTAAGTAGTAAACTTTATTCTCACACGCCCACTCCCAAGACATTATTCTAAACTTTAGAATCTAAAGTTTTATATTACTGGCTGAACTAGGCACAACAATAAAAATGATCAGCAACAATGCTATTTTAAGTAACTTTGTATTTGACTATTTATAAACTTTATTGTTGTTAAATCTAACCGATTGCAATTGTTTTCTATTAAGCCATCAACTAACTTATCAGTAGACTTGACACAAGACTTTAACGTCCATAAATTATAAAATATGCAAGTTGTTGGCCAACAAACGATAAGATCGCCATTTTATCAACAATGATTTGCATTAAGTAATCTTGAAATAACAAGAATTAAAATAAATTCCAAAAGCACTGTGAAACCACGTAATTTGTATACAAAATATTTACAAGGCATAAACAAAATGCTCGCGACTACAGGCCATTAAAAAATGAGAATTGGAAATGGGAGGTGTAAACAGATTTGTAAGGTCTTTGGAAGCTGCATGGCTACAAATTGAGTGAAGAAACGCATAGGTTAAAAATAAATGTATGCAGCCACACTTAATTGAAGTGGCGCCCAATGCAAACAACAGTAAATACAGAGGTGCACGAAATGGGGAAAAGTGGGGCTGTTTTATTTTTCTCAATTAAAAAAACCAAAAAAAAAAAAAAGAAACAGCTACAAATAGAAACCACTGAAGTGTGTCGAGCACAATTAAAAACGATGAATTCATTTCGAAAAGAAAAAAACGGACACATTCGATCTGCTGAACGAATCAAATGAATCACTGTGCGGCTAAAAATAGCCACTAAATTGACAGCTATAAAGTGCGCAACGCATTAATGCCAACTATTTGAGCTAGAAAATTGAACCGTAATTGGAAATTCGCCAATCACTGGGCATCTAAGAAATCGATTGAATTGTATTGCGTTTAACAATAAATCAAATCCATTGTGTTATTGCGAGCCCAGTTGAATGGTCAACTAAATAAAGCCACTGACTGACACGCCCACATACGCCCAGCCCACTGTCAAGCTCACCTGCAAAGGCACGCACGTACGGCAGTGCCGAGACTGCGATGGCTCCGCTTTTCAATTGATTTACGTTGCACCTGTACTTGCAGGCGAAAAGTGCGAAATTTCGTGCCCACAGTGCGTGGCGAGAAAGTGAAAACATTTTACGTGCGCACCTTCCAATTGACAACGAATAGTATAACGGCAATGGTGCGACTGCAGTTTGCACTTGGCACTGATGCGTTATTCAATCACTTGCGAAAAGACTAAACAACAACGGCGAAAAGTCAATGTTTTGCCCATGTGTGTTGCTTTTGCGCCCACACACAGAACTAAACTAATATTTATGCAATTTCGCTCACTTCCGTATTTTTTGGCATTCTATTTCTACGTGTGCACACGTTCATGTGTGCGTACGTGTACACACAGACACAGAGGGAAAGCGCATAATAGAGAAAGCCAGAGCCAATGGCTGCAGTTTGCTCAATTGCACACGGCTGCTTACACAAATAAAAACATACAAACACAGACAATTTGCTGGCCTGTAGAATTTTTCATAATCGGACATTCATTTTCCAATAAAAAAATTCCTAATACGAAAGGCGCAAGGCAAACTGAAAACAAGCACATATACACACACACACACACATGCATACACCCAGTGTCCTTGAATGTGGCGCTACGGCTACGCCAGAATAAGGCTCACCTGCAAATATTTAATTTGTTGCTACTGCTTGTTAAAGCGCTATTTTTGGATTTTTGTTTATATTTTTGTAGCAATTGTAAGAAGCGTCCAACTTGCGGACACCGACTACACGCAATGTCTTCACAACGAAGGAAAATGAAAAACTAAAAAGCTAGAAAACAGCTGCCTGTAAAAATAACCAATGTTGCCTGACTGACCAGCAGGCCAAAGCAGCTGTTGTATCGCGTTGCCAACGGTGGTAAATTTAATGTTGACAGTCTGGCAACACTGCAAATACATTTGTTGTTTTGTTGGCTACTGACTGCAGCATTTGGTTGTTAATTGTTAATTTCTTTATAAAAAACATCAAAAATGTGTGGTTAAATCAATGTTAGAGGTCTTCTGTCATCTTAAAGAGACACGATGTGAAAATTGCGTCTTGAAAATCTACCAATAGACCACACACAAAGAGGGCGTCAACAAAGGGCAAACAGTGCAAAGAAGAAGAACAAAATAAAAAAGCAGTTCAACGCTATTCAAATTTTTTTTGTATTACTCATTACTTGAAGCGGCGACTTTTGCAGCCATGAGCAATCACAGATATCACCACGGCGGTGGTGGCAGCTACATGCATCCGCGCATGTCGTACCAACATCAGTTTACATACGTTTCCAGCTGTGTAAAGTACCTTATCTTTCTGCTCAACTTTCTGTTCTGGCTATTTGGTGGGCTACTCTTGGCTATCGGCGTATACGCTTTCATGGATAAGCTGAAGGACGGCAATGGTTGGGTGCGTCTGGAAACTGTTTACGATGTCATATTCAACATATCGTTAGTGATGATTATTGCGGGCATTGTCGTATTTGTGGTCAGCTTTGCTGGCTGCTTGGGCGCCCTACGCGAAAATACCTGCCTGTTAAAGTTCTACTCGCTATGCTTGCTGGTGTTCTTCCTCATGGAAATGGCCATTGGTGGGCGTTAATCATCTGCAGCTGCTGACAGTCAACTAACTCTCGCATTTTCTTTTTACAGCTATCATTGGTTTTGTGTTCCCACATCACATGAACTCGTTCCTGGAGTATCAGTTTACAGATAAGATCATTCATTCCTATCGTGATGATTCCGATTTGCAGAACTTTATAGATTTTGCACAGCAGGAGTTCAAGTGTTGCGGCCTCAGCAATGTTGGCTATCTGGATTGGAGTGAGTACAATTGAGGGCTTAATAGGGATAAAACTGTTAATGCATGAAATCAGAAATATTCTGTCTGTGCAAACGCATCTCAGTGACTTCAGCTATATTTATACGCCAGATGTTTGCAAATAGAAATAATTAGCAACTGCTCTCGTTTTGCAGTATGCATACGGAAATATATTAGTTTTTCCAAGCTGCACTTAAATTTAAAACATATGTTCTTTTTTTGTTATTAATTAAATTTCTTTATTATGTTAAGAAGTTTCTTAAGATCTCATACAATGCAGCAGCAGAATCAATTATTTGATAACTTCTTTTATCTGCACAATATCCATTTGAATCTATAGATTTTTGAGTGCGTATGATAATATTCCATGTAGTTTCCCATATAACATGCACAGATCCCGCTTTCCAAAAATGTATAAAGGTATTTGGTATATGCCAAAATTTTTAATGGTAATCCTATGTTCTCTCTCTTGTTATTAATTTTTGTTATTTTGCTTTGATTCACAGGCAAGAATGAGTACTTCAACTGCTCGTCACCTTCAGTGGAGAGATGTGGCGTTCCCTACAGCTGTTGCATCAATGCCACGGACATCAGCTCGGGCCTAGTCAATATAATGTGCGGCTATGGAGTGCAGGCGCATACGGTTCCCGCGGCCAGCAAACGCATTTGGACCAGTGGCTGCATTGAAATCGTAAGGGTCTGGGCCGAGCGTAATCTGTATGTTATCGCTGGCGTTGCGCTGGGCATCGCGTTCCTGCAGCTGTTTGTTATCTACTTGGCCAAGACTCTGGAGGGCCAAATCGAAATGCAGAAGTCGCGCTGGTCGTGAGTGCCATAGCACCCGGTCTTTTACGGGTATCCATTCGATGATTTATACTACTACGACACACAAATGTAAGCCAGCGACGGTGGAGCTATCGGCCAGGCCGTGCTGTGCACCGTCGCCATCAACGACTACGTCTTCGTCAAGTTAATCTGGTCCGTGTAGTGCTCAAATATATATTTTGCATGTCTTATCTACAAGTATTATCCATAAGCTATTCCGAATCTACACTTGTTGCTCACTCTAGAACTGTTTGCATTTCGAATACTCTTGCCTTTCATTTGCATTTCTGTGTTCTCACATTGTGCAAGTATATCTATATACTCTATATCTCTCTCTATATATATATATAAATATATATGCATATAACTAAAGTATTTACTGTATTACTAAATGTCACATTAACAATTAACGCGTGGCCCATTTAATGCATATTTGTATCTAAGTATTTTAATGGCTTATTGAGCATAGACAAAATTTTAAGAAAATTAATCAATTTTATGTATTTCTATGAGGTATCATTGTGTTCTTTACAGTATACAAACAAAAGACATAATGTACATAGGTATTAAGCGAAGTGTATGCATTTAAAATGTTAAACAATACCAAATTGCATGCGCATTTACTATAAACCCAAACACAATTAGTAGTAATATTAAATAAACCTAGTACATTTCCCAAATATACTCCTTATCTCAAAGTATCGAATAAATATATATAATAGATGTTTACAAGAAATGGTTTTTATAACTTTGAATAAACACGGCAAACATTTTAAAGAACTCGATTAATGGGATAACAAAAGAATATACTTTCACTAAGTTTTAGTTTATTGCAGTTAACATTATCCAATAAATCGGCTATATATAAGGGATTCAGATTGTTTACACTGTTTTAGAACATTCTAAGAGTTAAAGAACTTTTTAAATCTGTTAGTATGCATCCTATACATCCGAAATTTTAGAAATTTCTACACATACATTTTATTGCTTTACACAATATTCTTTATCAACCTAAAATTGTTTAAGGTTCTGTTTACCAAGCACAAGCGAACCGGAAATGACATATTTAATCTTATACTAAATGAATTGATTGTGTTAAATGGTTTACTTATTTATTTACTATAAGCTGACAAAACGCAATATTATGAAATACAACGTGGCCAATTGGAATTATAACTTTGCCAAGTCATCCAACGTCATATTTAGCATATTTATGTATTATCTTTTTAAACAGAGCGATAATGCTAAAAAGAAATTGTGTCAATGCTTAAATGCGCAACGAGATCACTTGATACGGTTAAAGGTCAACAACAGATAAGCTGTGGTTTTTAAATGAAAGCATAAGTATTACAACCCCCGCTGCGATAACTTTATCAGTACTTTTTATATGTTTATGTGCACTGGAACAATCTTTATTCGTGTATACAAATGCTCGGCATGTACGTTTTATTAGACAATATAGTAAAAAAAATTGGACAAATATTTAATTTTTGCGTTTTAGTACTTAATAACGCTACGAATGCTCTCTCCCTTGTGCATCAGATCGAAAGCTTCGTTAATTTTGGCCAATGGCAGTTCGTGCGTAATAAACTCATCCACAAGCAGATCCTTCTTCAAGTAGTCCTCGACAAGCCTAGGCACATCCGAAACTGAACGCCAGCCACCGAAAGCGGATCCCTTCCAGACACGACCCACAACCAATTGGAATGGACGCGTGGATATCTCCTGACCGGCGCCAGCAACGCCAATCACAACCGAGGTGCCCCAGCCCTTGTGTGTGGCTTCCAGAGCAGCACGCATGGTTGTCGTGTTGCCAATGCACTCAAAGGTGTAATCGAACCCGCCATCGGTCAGATCAATCAGATAGTTTTGAATGGGGCCCTTGTCAGCGACATCCTTTGGATTCACAAAGTCAGTAAAGCCGAATTTTCTGGCCAATTCGAATTTTGAGGGATTGATATCGATGCCATAGACCTTGCCAGCACCAGCCTTCTTGCAGCCGAGTCCAACGGCCAAGCCAACGGCGCCCAGACCCCAAACGGCGCAGGTGCTTCCGCGTTCTACCTGTGAGCAAATGCTTAAAGCGTGATCTGAATTAAGAATCTTATGTGCTGCCTTACCTTCGCCGTATTTAACGCAGCGCCGTAGCCCGTGGAAATGCCACAGCCCAGAAGACACACCTTGTCCAGGGGCGCCGTTTCATTTACTTTGGTCAGCGAAATATCAGCGACGACAGTGTACTCCGCAAACGTGGACGTGCCCATGAAATGGAACAACTTCTTGCCCTTGCACGTGAAACGGGAGGTGCCCTCGGGCATTACGCCGGCGCCCTGCGTGAGCCGAATCTTCTGACACAGATTGGTTTTGCCGCTCAAACAGAACTTGCACTCATTGCACTGGGGAATATACAGAGCAATAACATGATCGCCGGCCTTGAAATTGGACACGCCCTCGCCGACGCTCTCCACAATTCCGGCGCCCTCATGACCTAGCACGGAAGGGAACAGGCCCTCGGGATCGGAGCCACTCAACGTGAAAGCGTCCGTGTGGCAAACACCTGTTGCCGTTATTTTAATGCGCACCTACACAAGGAAAGTTGCAGTATAATTGTAAAAGTTAGACTTTGATATTTGCCTTGACTTACTTCATGCGCTTTTGGGGGCGCTACTTCGATATCTTCTATAACTAGCGGCTTCTTGGCCTCCCAAGCAACAGCTGCTTTGCAGTTGATTACCTAAGTGAGAAATGTACACTTAGACACTGGCTGCAGTTAATTAACTTATTTCAATATACACACTTTGCCTTCGGTAGCCGACATCTTGTTCTTGCTATCTTTTTAATGGAAAAAACCCGCAACGACTGGATCTGGCAAAGGCAGAAAGCGAATAGCGATTGATAGAGATGTGAGCAGCCGGCTGCCATTTACCGCTGATCGGATTCTCTGGTTCTCTCTTTCTTATTGTCGCCCATTGTGAGTTTGTTGTTGTTAATAGACCACATCGGGTCAAAATAGACAAAAAAAGTCAGTCTGCTGCCAGATTTTCAGCAAATCTGTATATCTTTCGACGTTTGCTTACAAATTTGATTACAGTAATCGATATTAATTTGGTTTTGGCGCCAATCAGAAAAATGTAAACAACACATTGACTGTTCACATTATTAATCATCTTATCTGCTGATATTTATATATTAATTATTTTATTTGAATGTTTCTATAATTTGTTATTGAACAAAATAAACCGTTTTTGCAGGTAAGTTAGGACCATGTGGCAACCTTGAACTGTGAAATTTGAATGCGGCGAATTAGGATATACTATTTAACTGAACACATTTCTTAAGTGTCATTAGGCGATTATTTTTCTTTTGTAGACCAAAACCGGCTATTGTTTTTAAAGAAGAAACGCGTTTGCTCATGATATACCAGCACGTGGAAACATTCGCCTGCTCATTATATGCAACATGTGGCAACCTTCGACGGCGAAATCAGATTTGGTATTCGAAAATACCAAACTTAACAAAACTGCACAGTAAACTGAAATTTAAAATTAAATTGTGGAAATTTTTAGGGTAAGGTTGGAATAGATTACATTGCGCTTTACAAATGTGTAAAGTGCGTTTTAGAAAAAAAAACGTATTCAATATTGTTGTTTTTTTTTATACGAGCAGCTGTTTGATTGCATTTTCAAACAAAGTGCTGCGCATGCGTTAAGTTGCTGTAAACATTATGCGCCCAACCCAAAAGGCGGCATTGTCAACGAACGCAAAACCAGCACAAGGACATCGAAATTCTATGAAAAATCAATAATTACATAGCTACCGAGACGGACAGCCGGAAGTGCATTTTTTGCCAGTTAAAAGAAGTGCAGCATAGAAAACCCAATTTCTCCTGTTAGTCGACATAAAAACATGTAGATTTAGGATTAAGTGAAATATATATAGTATAGAGCACAAAATGGTAGGCAAGGGCGCCATGGGCGCTGAGGTATCAACAAAGGAACGCCCTGTTTTCATACCGCCACGTAAACGTCAACAAAACAAAGCCGAGGCTAAAAAGCAAAACTATGTGGATCACATAGTGAATGTGCAAGTGAGTTTTAATCAATATTTATAACGATTTAGGATTATTGATTGCGAAACCTATCTTTGCGATTTTTGCAGCCAAATCGAGCCAAGCTCTCGCCCTCCAATCCGGGTCTTGAGGAGGAGCTGCTCAAATCGAAGCTGATTATCAAAAACAAACAGCCACTGCCGCAGCTGCCGGGCGAACTCGGATGTGCCCAGGACACCATTGCCAGCACAAATTCGGCCAGCTCCACGCAGCATAGCAATAAGTCAGCCAAGTCAGCCCGGTCGGCCAACAATGTGAACGAGTTGCAGAACTTCGAGTCCGTTTCCCAGGGCACCAAATCCACATCGCAGCGCCCCGAGAGCAGCACCGTCACGCCCAGTAGCTGCTGCTACTCGGAGAGCAGCCTGGACGCGAAGCTGAGCAAATCGCAAGATTGCCTCAGCCTCAGCAATCGATCGTCCTCTAAGAAGCGCGTCAACATACGCACCTCCGACTTGCCACACGTGCGCAGCCAGCGTGCGTCTCCGGACATTGCCAACTACGAGGATCTGGAGTCGGGCGAGACCAGTGTGCTGAACACTTACGACCAGAGTCTGGAGCGCTATCAGGCTCGCAAGGCAATCGATGGCAGCAACTATTTGACCATGACAGGTTAGTTACTGCAATGACTTAAAACGGGCATTTGCATTTTGTCACGTATTAGGCATCTAAAATTTGTTTAATATTATTACATGACAGCCATCAGATCGGTTGAAAGTTAAGTTTATGTACGAAAAGCTTTATGTTTTATAGTTCATGCCAACAATTTTGGCAATAATTTAGTGATATATAACAGCTTTTCGTCTTAAACTCAGAGCTGTTTGTTTCTTTAAATGTCTTTAACACCATAGGATAGTATATCATAAACAGAGATGATCTGTTGTATGATAAATTAATATAATATCGAAGATACACATTTTTTTGTCATTAATATGTAATCCATTAATTTCACGTAATTTTCAGGCACCATCAAGCGCGGTCGGAAGAAGGGTCAATCCATTGATCTGCAGATAAACATCAGCCGGGAGGAACTGGAACAGCTCAATGCCCACGCCATGGCCACTGAATCGCACAAGGGACACAATCTGTTCTGCACTTGCAGCTGCGGCGTTGGACTGCACATCTTTCTAATCTCGCTGATCTGTTTGCCATTCGTGACGGTTATCTCGGCCGTGTATTCGTTCTACATTGGCACTTTGACCTGGTACAATATGTTCAACTACTACTGCGAGGAGAAATCGTATGTGCACAAGATATTCGTAACGCCCGTACTCTTCCTGGCCTATCCGCTTGCCATACTCCTCTGCACCGTGGGCCTTGGCTTGTATTCGGGCTTTCGGCAACTGAGCCTGCAGTACAGTAGCTGGGTGAATGACGTCACCGATATTGAGAAGGGCTTTTACGGCTGGCTCTGCGGCTTTCTGCACATGCCCGACTGCAGTCCCTATGAGGTGGTTATCCTGACCGATATTTGCGTTGCCCCTCAGGACCCACAGCGCTTGCATATTAACAAGCCCAGACAGGAGTTGTCCATGTAAACCAAAAGAAGTATGTTGAAACTAATTAAAAGCAAAGGCAGCGCGAACCGTCGAAGCCAGAGATATTGAGCTGACTGCAGCAATTCCATTCAAATTGCATTTATCTATATGGTTTATATATATATATATGATTTTTATATATATTAATCCCACAAGCACTGCAGCCGCATCATATCGAACAAATTTTTGTGACGGTTTCGATTTTCGACCATATGTGTGATAAACGTAATTAGAATCATAGAACAGTGAACAAAAATCTGTATCTTTGTACTGCGAGTACAGTAAAACTAAAGTTCAATGCATTTAGTTTCCTTTTTGGCCAAATTTGTTCCTTTTGTATGCAAGTTTAGCTTTAGAAAACGACAAGGAAATACTTACATATACAACATATATACGTATGTATACAAAGATCTATATAAACTTATCACTATCCAATTTTATTGAGTCTATAGACATTAAGCTTCTCGTCTTGCAAGCCACTATATACTCAAATAGCGGTCAATATTCAATGTTTGAGATGAGCTGGTGAAAGCTCTATCATTTCTTTCTCTTACTCCACGCAAAATCTTAACAGATCAGGAAATACAATTCCGATGGCATTTACGGATTATGCATTTATATTAAATTACGAAAATAAAACGGAGTAGTGGCTATAATGGCAACGTTTTTCTTCATTATAAGCAAACTACATTTTTTTAGTTTTAAGCACTAAATATACATATATAAAACAGCCAATAATAGAGGCTATAATACTTATATGTATCTATATGCGATATAAGCAAACGTTTTTAAATAGAAATTCTACAAATTATGTGGTATACTTAATAAAAAGAAAGAACAGCTCTATGCTTGAAATACTCTTGCAGACATATTAGTTCAATATCTCCCTGGAGTCGTGAATATTCTTGGATCATATAAGTATGGATAAGTTAATTTACAAATAGTTTACTTTATACAAAAACTGGAATTATTTAGAGTGCAATGATTTTTATATATATTTAAGATATATTTATGTAAAGCCAAAAAGGTTTTCCTAAGAAACAACAACTTAGTTTTCGACTGATCGTTCCTATAACAGCTACATATTTGGTATAGGGAACTGATCTGGCCGATTCCGCAATATGTGCTGCTTGCAACTGATAAAAAAATGTATCTGCATCCAGTTTCGCAATAGCTTGAAAAATGCGAAAGATACACATACATATGAATATACGTACGTATGTATATGTACATACATATATGTATGTATTGCACACTATGTGAACAAATTGAAATACCCTCTGCAGGAGTTTAAAAATGCGCATACATGTATTCAAATATAACACTTATTAAATTGAATAAATTAGTTCGTGAAATAAAGCCAGCAAAACTATAAATCAAAATCTCAATTTGTTTTATGCAGTTGATGCAAGTACATACATACATACATGCATATTTGTATGTATGCATGTGTAGATAGAAATATTGCCAAGCGCTTACATGCGCACATATATACCCACCTACATACATATGCATATATACAGTTATATGGGTGTTGGATAGAGTGAGATGGGAATAGCGCAGCCGGCATTTGTCGCCACATACACGAATTAAATGTAAACAAGCAAAGCGAAAAACAGCTGATTTGAAGTGCGTCGATACGAAATGAGCGGCAAAGTAACAACTATAAATATTTATTTTTTGTGCATGTACTATAAAAAAGACTCAAGTTAATTGATAGAACACATGCTCATCCATATACTCATGTGTTTGTCTGTATATACTCGTGTGTAGACGAAATTTGCTTATAGATAGCACAGGTCGCATCGCTATTGAGCACCATGAATTAGTATCAAGTCAGCGTTCAAAGCGTTCGGACCTATTTCTGGAAGTAAATTTATTTATACTTGGTACATTTGTCCTCAAGAAACAGTTGACGAAAATGGCAACAGATAATTTGACAGCTGTTCTGCATGGCATTGAAGACCTGCGTTTGGTAAGAAAACGAATACCAAAGCTATAAACCGATTTAATTAACACTTGTCGCTCTAATAACGATTGCAGGAGCAACGTCCTGTACCGGAAATATCCGATGAGGGTAAGTTTATAATGGCGAAGGAGAGATATATTGATTTGTGACTGTAGACAACAATTACTTTGTTAAATGTCTTACCCGCAGAGGTTTTGGTTGCCATGGATAGCGTCGGCATTTGCGGATCAGATGTGCACTATTTGACCAAGGGTCGCATTGGACACTTTGTGGTTACCAAGCCGATGGTCATTGGCCACGAAAGTGCCGGCGTGGTGGCCAAAGTGGGCAGCAGAGTTAAGAATCTGGCTGTAGGCGATCGAGTCGCCATCGAGCCAGGAGTGCCTTGCTACAAATGTGATGCCTGCAAGCAGGGCAGCTACAATCTCTGTCCAGGCATGGCCTTCTGTGCGACGCCACCCTACGACGGCAACCTCACCCGCTATTACAAACATGCAGCTGACTTTTGCTTCAAGCTGCCCGATCATGTCAGCATGGAGGAGGGTGCTTTATTGGAGCCACTGTCGGTGGGCGTGCATGCTTGTCGCCGTGCTGGCGTCGGCTTGGGGTCCAAGGTGCTGATCCTCGGTGCTGGACCCATTGGTTTGGTAACGCTGCTGGTGAGTACCTTCCTTGAAGTGAATGAAGTGAAGTAACCATGTGTCCACTAAACTACGTTTAATCTTTTAAGGTCGCTCAATCTATGGGTGCTACGGAGATTCTAATCACGGATCTGGTGCAGCAGCGTCTGGATGTTGCCAAGGAACTGGGCGCCACACACACCGTGCTGATGAAGCGAGATGAGACCGCCGAAGACACAACTGAGCGAGTGCATCAAATCATGAGCGGAGAGCCTGATGTCGCAATTGACTGCTGTGGAGCGGAGAGCACCACTCGCCTGTCGATCTTTGTAAGAGTTCAACTGTGATAATCATTGCTATAACTAATCCAACAAATCTTTGCTATCGCAGGCTACACGATCTGGCGGTGTGGTTGTTATCGTCGGCATGGGTCCTGCCGAAATGAAACTTCCTCTGTTCAATGCCTTAGCTCGAGAGGTGGACATACGCGGTGTATTCCGCTACTGCAATGAGTAAGTGGTTTAAGTAAGTTTATTTAGTTTACGTTTGGCTGATTCGGATTTATCTTTATAGCTATTCCGCCGCTCTTGCTCTCGTCGCTTCTGGTAGGGTGAATGTAAAGCGCCTTGTCACTCATCATTTCGACATTACGGAGACGGCGAAGGCCTTTGAAACAGCTCGCTGTGGTACGGACGGTGCCATTAAGGTTATGATACACGTCCAACCGAGGAATACAAACAATCCTGTCAAGTTTTAGCTATATATTATATAACTTTGTATCATAGATCAGAAAAATGTAATTCAATGTGGAGAAATAAAACAGATTATTGTAAAATGTTTTGGAATTGTATCTAGAGTGAATTCAAGATCCTAACCAACATTTAACGTTAATATTGAGGTTAGAAAAGGAAAAAGTGATTACTCTAACCTTGCAGATACATTATAATTCTTTTTGAAGGATATACTTTTAGTATCGGCTATGAAATTTTCTACTACTGAAGGAGGCATTTAAAAGATCTCGCAATACTCTTGACGGCACCATCAAAGTTATGATAGCTTTACAGTTATGAAACCTGCAATAATAATAATAATAATAACAATGTTTAAACCATTACACTGCATTTCTTGGTGAATGAGTTGGCCAAGTGACCCAGACAGTCGGGTAACTGGACAACAAGGATCTGGGTTAGAGTCCCAGGCTTCATAATTGTCAATAATTTAGATTAAGGGTAATATTAGCCAGTGCTACAAGCCATCAACTTTTTCCGATTTCACTTAAAAAATCACATATTAAAAAGTATGACAAATAAAACAGGTTTTGCACTCTAAAATTGCAAATATGTATGTGTATATGTGTATACATTGACAAAAACAAATAAAAAATGCATTAATTGAACGTAATGTTCACACCGAAAAAATAAATTGACTCTCATCCGGTTGCTCGAAGCTTATTTTCAAAGGTCTATGTTAAAATTTACTAAATACCAATATAGAAAAAATTTAAAAATTAATGCCACTAATGTAAAATAGTATAAAAACGAAGTAGAACAAAATTGTTTTCTAATTGTTAATTGGGCAATTTGTGATTAAGATAATTCAGTAAAACTCATGTAATGAAATTAGACGCAATATATCAAGCAAGGTGTTTGCAATATTTAAATTCAATGCAGGTGTTGTGTAACAAACAAGCTGTCACTTACATCACTTACAGAAAAATATATATTTATATGTCCAAGGTATATCTATGTACAATCAAGTTAGCAACTAATTGCGACGTGATAAGAAATATAAAGCGTCAAAGATGCAATAAAGAAATAAACGTTGATGCATAACTGCCTTGATATAGCCGGGTAAGCTCAGAATTCTGGGATTGTAGACATTTTTAGTGTGTAATAAATCATATTCAAAACGTTGACATTGCACTGTTATTTTGGGGGGTATTGAGGTATTGAGGACTTTGGTTTGGTAAGACATAAATTAAAACCAAAACACTTTCTGTTCTTTTTAATGATGACAGTCTAATTCTGAATTCTTGGAACACGGTGCTATTGGCCACTATATCCTGACCGACATTTCGGATACTTCGAAGGCCTTTGAAGCAGCTCGTTTGGGTACGGATGCTTATGAAGCACGTACAACCGAGGAATACAAACAATCCTGTTAAGTTTTTAGCTGTAGATTGTAGCAAACCTTGTGTCATAACTCATAGATATGTAATACTCAGTGCGCAAGGAAACAATAAATTCTTCGTAAAGCTTCGTTCAAAATTTTCAGTAATTTTCTTAAGGTTTAGAATTTTTCTCGTAGTTTAGCAGTTGGTCTTTGGACTAAAAAAATCTATAGAAAATGGAAAATATGCTTTGTTGTCGTTTCTATCGAAGTCTTACACCGTCTTTGGCCATCAGGTGTGCTAATTGTCGTCCCATTCCAGCAATGATACGTTACTTTCATGAGGTAAACGACGTCAATATGAGAATGGAGCGAATACTGAAAAGGATCAACGAAAATGTTGCTGCAAAGCCCGGTGAGAAGAATAACATAACAGAAAGAGAGATTAGGGCACTCAAAGGACTCTTGGGAAACAAGTAAAGCTCTATTTGAAACTCAAGATAAAGCTGGCAAGGTTAGTTAACAAGAATTGCTGGAGCTTCCGCAAATTCTGAGTCTACTTCAAATAAAACGAATTCGGGTTCTAAAGCATCTGATTCACACACAGTTAAAGTTGCGACTGAAGGAAATTTCGAAGCCTTGCAAACTCATCCAAACAAATCCTTTTTTTATGTTTTCTTTTATTAATTATTGTAAAAGAGTGTCTTTTGTGTTGGGTGAAGGGTGCAGTTTTCTGCAATGGGGCTAAAGATTTTGTACCTTCCTTATAAAGAGGAGCGAATTTCTGATCTGTGCTGGTGTAACAAATTATCTGCAAAAATAAGTCCTCCTACTCTCATCATCCTCTCTACAGAGTGCACTTTATGTCGGGGGTAGGCGCATTCTGTGGTGGTACTTGGCTGTAGGGTGTTCAGTGAGATAGGCCAGCAAGATACTAGATTTTTCTACATATTTCTGAGTTGACCAGCTCCTTAGCTTGTCACTGCCTAATTAACAGGTAAGTGCACAAATGGCAGTGGGAAAATTTGAAGGCCGAGCTCATGCTTCATATCTAGTATATCTTTAATTTGAAAAAGTCAGCGAAAAAAAATAATCATGAATTAACAATTAAAATTAAAAGTCAAAGCGATTTCTAATCTTTAACATACATGCGTATATATAGAACACGTATACAAGCGTTATATTTATTACAACAAATGGAAAATTAGAAACAAACAGCTGATAGAGGCCTGCCAACAGCGTTTTTGCATACTTGAACTTAGTATCAAATCAGCATTCAAAAGGTGCGGTCTTATTCTCATAAAGAAATCGGCTGAGTTAACGAAAGGCATGGCGAAAATAGGAAAGGATAATCTGACAGCAGTTTTGCATGGTATTGAGAACATGCGCTTGGAGCAACGTCCTATACCAGAAATTTCAGCTGATGGTAAGTGAAAAACTGCAGCAAGAAGGATGTCGATTTCTCGTAGGTTCTTACATATGCCAATCCTTATGCGCAGAGGTTTTGGTTGCCATGGATAGCGTCGGCATTTGCGGATCAGATGTGCACTATTTGACCAAGGGTCGCATTGGACACTTTGTGGTTACCAAGCCGATGGTCATTGGCCACGAAAGTGCCGGCGTGGTGGCCAAAGTGGGCGGCAGAGTTAAGAATCTGGCTGTAGGCGATCGAGTCGCCATCGAGCCAGGAGTGCCTTGCTACAAATGTGATGCCTGCAAGCAGGGCAGCTACAATCTCTGTCCAGGCATGGCCTTCTGTGCGACGCCACCCTACGACGGCAACCTCACCCGCTATTACAAACATGCAGCTGACTTTTGCTTCAAGCTGCCCGATCATGTCAGCATGGAGGAGGGTGCTTTATTGGAGCCACTGTCGGTGGGCGTGCATGCTTGTCGCCGTGCTGGCGTCGGCTTAGGGTCCAAGGTGCTGATCCTGGGTGCTGGACCCATTGGTTTGGTAACGCTGCTGGTGAGTACCTTCCTTGAAGTGAATGAAGTGAAGTAACCATGTGTCCACTAAACTACGTTTAATCTTTTAAGGTCGCTCAATCTATGGGTGCTACGGAGATTCTAATCACGGATCTGGTGCAGCAGCGTCTGGATGTTGCCAAGGAACTGGGCGCCACACACACGGTGCTGATGAAGCGAGATGAGACCGCCGAAGAAACAACTGAGCGAGTGCATCAAATCATGACCGGAGAGCCTGATGTCGCAATTGACTGCTGTGGAGCGGAGAGCACCACTCGCCTGTCGATCTTTGTAAGATCTTTGTAACTGTGATAATCATTGCTATAATTAATCTTACAAATCTTTGCTATCGCAGGCTACACGATCTGGCGGTGTGGTTGTTATCGTCGGCATGGGTCCTGCCGAAATGAAACTTCCTCTGTTCAATGCCTTAGCTCGAGAGGTGGACATACGCGGTGTATTCCGCTACTGCAATGAGTAAGTGTTTTAAGTAAGTTCATTTAGTTTTCGGTTGGCTGATTCGGATTTATCTTTATAGCTATTCCGCCGCTCTTGCTCTCGTCGCTTCTGGTAGGGTGAATGTAAAGCGCCTTGTCACTCATCATTTCGACATTACGGAGACGGCGAAGGCCTTTGAAACAGCTCGCTGTGGTACGGACGGTGCCATTAAGGTTATGATACACGTCCAACCGAGGAATACAAACAATCCTGTCAAGTTTTAAGCTAAAGATTATAGCAAACCTTGTGTCATAACTCATAGATATGTAATACTTAGTGCGCAAGGAAATAAAAAATTGACTAGCCTCGTTCAAAATTTTTGGTAATTTTCTTAAGGTTTCGAATTTTCATCTCGTAGTATATTCGCTTAGTTTAGCGGTTGATCTTTGGACTAACAAAATCTATTGAAAATGGCCAATATGCTTTGTTGTCGTTTCTATCGAAGTCTTTCCCCGTATTTGGCCATCAGGTGTGCTAATTGTCGTCCCATTCCAGCAATGATTCGTTACTTTCATGAGGAAGATGACGTCAAGATGAGAATGGAGCGAATACTAAAAAGGATCAATGAAAATGCTGCTGCAAAGCCCGGTGAGAAGAAAAACATTATAACAGAAAGAGAGATTAGGGCACTCAAAGCCTATCAGGATATGTATAGGGATATCTTCAACACTAAGCGTAAAGAGGAAATCAAAGATGAAAGCAACAATAAAAGCCTGCCAAAAAAAAAATCCAAGGACTCTCCGGAAACTGAAGCTCTAGTTGAAACTCAAGATAAAGCTGACACAACTGATCAGGCTGATTCACAAGAATTAACAGTGGAAAAAAGAGTCAAATTGTTTGTTGCTTTGAAAGAAGCCAATGAGTTAGGTTCCGCACTGAAACCAGTTAAGGATAATACATATTACAATGATAGAAAACGCAGAGCAGACAAAGCCTCAAATAATAAGTCAGAAAAAACCCAAAGCTCGAAGTCTCCTGTGAGTCCAGCGACACCAGATGCTGGAGCTTCCGCTTCAGATAAAAAGACCTCGGGTACTAAAGCATCTGATTCACACAAATTTCAAACTGCAAATGAAAAAAGTCTCGAGCTCTCGCAAACTCAACCCGAAAAGGCTTCCAGTGAAAGTGTATTAAAAAATGCGCCCACAACACAGCTCAAGTCTAAACCCGTTGGTTCTCTTAAAGTTCCTTGGAATCAAGATAGGACACAGTCAAGTGCCGATCAGCAGGCAGAACGGGAAGCATACGGTTTAACCAAAGTTGGACCCCAAATGCCATGGGAGGAAATGTTTGCATCGTTACACAAGGCTAGCCCCAAGGCGCAAGTAGAAAAGGTAGATCATCAAGATAAAACCAAAGAGCTCTTCGTCGTTAGGCGTAAGCGTAACAGCAATAATGTTCAGCAAATGAATATAGACAAAGCAACAGAAGTCAAGGACTTATCAGATACTAAGATACTCTTCCATAGCAAGAGCAAATCGGTAACTGATAAATCCAAACCCAAAGTTGTCCGTTCTAGTCGTGGCACTGAGACGACTGGCGTAGCCATGGGAGGCTTAACCATTCGTCCATCGACTAAAGTTGAGGAAAGTTTTCCAAAAATGAAACCCCTTGAGAATCACTCAGACAACAAACTCACAGCACCCAAAACTGTTCAGGCCTCACAGAACGAATTAAATAATACTTCTGCTAAAGTCGTTAAAGATGGGATCGACTCTTCAAGCAGTTCCAATAAAAAAGTTACTGGAGATGCAACCAAGGCTGTTGTAATTGATTCAGTGGCAGAAGATGTGTCCCACTCCCCTCGAAGTCAAATGCAAATTGCTAGTAATTCAGAAATATCCCTTAAATCTTGTGTCGACAAAGCTGTTGCGTTTGATAGGAAATCAGAAGTTTTCCGGTCTGTCAGGCCTTCGTTTCGATTTGAAAGCGCGAAGAATATTGCACCTGGACCATTGAAAGGCCCGATTGCATTGCTATACGAAGCTAGTTACAAGGTACCACTAGGAGAGGAATTTGATTCAAGCAAAAGAGTAAATGCGATCGCAGCACCATTTGTTGAGAATCCTTTGCCGTCATCTAGTTCTGATAAACCAACCTCATTAGAATCAGAAAAACAAAAACCTATTGCTCAAAGTGGCAGCATAACTGATTTGAACTTGACCCCTACATCGCTGGCTAGTTCTGGTGATAAAAAATCGTTTATATGTATATATGAAAAAACAGAATTTCAGAGCAATGTCGATTGTTCAGGTAAAATTGGCATCGCTTTCGAAGTAAAAGACAAATCGGCTGGAAGGGAAATCACATCTCAAGGCGATCTCACACCTGGAGACCTTTATAATTCCACTACAGAGGGTGAAGATCGATCTGCAGGTGACATATCAGATCTGATAAGTAGTCGAGGTCAAACAGAAACGGAAAAGCGTAAGACCAAAAAAAAGGCAAGCCAAGGTCCTTCAGGCAATACTTCAAAAGTGAAAGACAAATCGACTGAAAAGGATATCAAATCTAAAGACGACTACACTTCAGAGGCCAAACAGCGCTTTTTAAGCAAAATCCTTAGACGTATTAGTCAAAAGAGTGAAGCTTCAACAGCGAAAGACAAATCGGCCGAAGGGGAAACCCAATCTCAAGACCGTAAAAGCTCCATTTTAGAGAAAAATGAAAGTCTTGCAGACAAAACTTTGAAAATTAAAGACAAATCTGCAGAAATGGCATTCAAATTTCAAAGCGACCTCAAACGATCTTCAGAGGATAAAGAACGATCTGCAAGCAAAATCCTTAGCCGAATCAATCAAGAAGCTAAAAATCTTGAATCAAGGGAAAATCCAAAAACATTCAAATTTCAAGGTGATCTTAATAACACCTCTTCAGGGGATAAAAATCGAGCTTCAAGTAAAATCTTGAGCCGAATAAATCAAGAAGTGGAAAAAGAAGAAAAATCAAAATTTAGCTCAGTTGTCAGAGCTTTAGAAAGGGAAATCAAATCTGAAGATAGTTTAACATCTGGTGACCTTTACAAACCCAATTCAGAGGGTGAAGATCAAATAGTAGGTGACATTTCCAAGCGGATAGAAAGTGAGCAACAAAAGGAATTGGATAAATTGAAGGCAATAGAAACCGCAAGTGCAACTGAAATGAAAAAGAGAACTCAGGAAAAAAAGAAACCGCCACCAAAAGACGATAAATCAAATTCAGACGATGAAGGAGTAAAGCGTAATAGAGTAGAACCTAAGCCATCAACACTCACCGAATATCTCTACGAGATTCTCAGGGGTCGCCGGTCCATCACCACCTACTCGGCTGTTTTAAGCTCGGATAACCAGCGCACGAACAGACCGAAAGTCCAAAGAAAATCGACAAAAGATAATGTTTATATTTCGCCAGATCTGGTGAAACGAGGTCTTGGTGCAGATCTAATACGTAAGGAGCGCAACTCCAAGTCGAAAGAAGATAAAAGCAAAGGATCAACCTGGCGTTTCGCAGATCCGGCTCAAGCTAAAGAGCTCGCCATGCCACAGTCAACAAGCATGCCGGATATATCGGTTGCAAACCCTAAAGTGACCACGACCCTGAACAGCAATGTTATATTGGGTGTGCAAGTCGCCAAGTCCGAGGACAATTTGATTATCTTGGCTGCCGATAAAGATCACACTGAAATTCGGGGTGGCACTCCACGCGAGTGCAAGGACAAAAGCCTTCGAGCGCAGCTCCAGAAGAAGAATCAGCACAACAGCATTGTAATAAAAGGTGGGTCTAAAAAATGCTTGGAGAAGACCAAAGAACTGGACCAAGCGGAGAATACCGATTGTGACAAGCAAAGCTTCAGCAGCTTGGCTCGACAGATGTGCCAGAACATATGTAAGTATTATAGCTTCAAAGTAGTGCAAAATCTATTTGAGTGCTACCAATCAAAAAGTTATAATTCTAATAACGAAACACTACATTATCAGTCCCCATTTATTAGGCATTCAATGTCAAATCGAGGTGATTGACAGCAAAATTGCTTATACTACTAATCTACGTATTTGCTTACGTATCTACCACTATGAGTTCAAGTTGATAAGACCATTTAAACAATGAAAACATAATAATAATTAAATACTTAGGTTATTTGTAAGTCAAAAGCAAATTACTTACAAATTGGGGCATAGTTTTATTTATTTCCAGAACCAAACACTGAAAGGCTCAATCTTGGTACAGGCACTGTCAAATTTGAAAACTAGTCGTGACAAGATCAAAATACTAAGCAATATGTAAATTTCTGAAAAAATTCCCAGTTTAACTATTTGTAAAAAAAAAAAAAAAATTAAAAATAAATAAAAGCACATTGAAATAACTTTACTTTTGTTTTATACTTAGTTCGAGCAACTCTACTTATTACTCGCAACTAATTGTGTAGATTAATCAGTGTTTTCATAGTTAATACCTTTGGGTTTCCAAATCTACTAGACCCACTGTAGTGGAATATTTCAAACGGCAAACGAGAATCCAAATATAGAATAAAGTACATCCGTGTAGATAATTATGAACAATGCCTACGTAGGCAATATTATATTATAATTTACAATCAGCGAAAATACAATATCAGTTGCTCTATCTCTCTCTGAGCTGGTAATCTAATTTTGCCCAATAGATAGCAATAATCATATAAAATTTCTCAACGATATTGGTCGCATTAAGCCCAAATTAGTAAGTAAGGTAAGTTACAAGTGAGATATAATAAATATTTATAAGTTTTCGTATTAAAGTTGTTTAAATCGAAAACTTAACAATGTTACGAATATATTATTTGAAATCAGCATGGAGGTTTAATTTTAAGCAGAGCTTGAAGGGCTTTTGGTTGATCGCTCTCATCATATATATTAATTATCCATATCATAAATAGCTTATCTTTCATAGAAAACCAAAAGATCGAAATTGCCTCGGGATCGAAAATCGGATCTTTGACAAATATATGGTAGTTTTAAAGGAGTTTGTTTGAAAGGAGTTGAGTCACATACAATGTCTATGATGAAATGAGCTCGTTGGTAAGACCTCATAAATAAAAGAAACTTAGGTATTATAAGCCATTAGGGTTATTTTAAAATGAATAGATCTAAACACTAGAGGCTCACTTAAAAACATTTTGAAATTTCTCTTTTTGTGTACTCAGATGGAAGGCCAAGTACAATTTGTCATTTTTAATTTAGGAACGTAGTGAAGTAATTTTCATTTTTTATTCAAAATTTCAATCAAAATTTTCCTTGAAAAAAAAAATGTCTAAACGAACAATTTTAAGCTGTAACATACAAGGATTTATTAGAAACTTGAATTGCTGCACGCTGTCTCCATTTAACTATGGTTCGTTATTACATAATTGCTTGGAGCGAAGGCACAGCCATTGGAAATTTACTACATCTAATGTTGGTCAGGATTTCAGGAGGAAGAACATGAAGGAACGTAAGTAATAATCAATTGAATTTTGAATGAATTAAGAATTTACTCGCTGTCGAACGCAGAATTTACTTTAACATTTTACAATCACAAAAAGCCATCAACTGATGAGAGGAGAAAATTTACAAATAAGACACAAGTGGAAAGTAAAAATTCAAAAAAAGATAAACAGTCTCAGAATATTGTAGATCTACAAGAAGAAGCACAGAAGCCGCAGCATAACGAGAATCCAGAAGAGTTATGTAAGCTGAAATCTGAATTAGCTGAAAGGAAAGAGGACCTTAAATTAACAACTAATGAAGCAGTACAGAAAACAGATAACGGTGAACAGCAAACAGTATTCAACGAAAGGACATTAAAAGAACTGGTCAGTAAGTTGACTGAGCTTCGAAAATTAAAAAATCATAAGAAGCTACTGGTCAAACAGAGAAAGGCAATGTCTGAGCTACAACTGAAAAATAAAATACTATCGGAAAGTCTACGTAAGGAAAAAGCAAAGAAGAAAACAAAACAAAAGACGAAAAACCAATTACAGGAATTTACCAAAGCAGAAGAGTGTGAAGAATTGTCCAAGCAAAGCAATCATGGCGAATTTATAGAGCTGTGCAAACACTTAGAGCAAATGGCAGAGCTCCAAATAATTGCCAAACAAGAAAGATTGAGAAAGGAGCGAATAGCCGAAAATGAAAAGAACTTAGACATAGCTAATTTTAGTAAGGTTAAAGAAATATGTCAGAGGATAGCGGCAGAAAAAAAACGTAAGGATGAAAAAGCCAAGGTTAAGAAAGTCGTGCTTAAAAAGTCGAAAACGACACTTAAGCCTCAACAAAGACATTGGATAAAAAAAGAAACGTTACTAAGTTTAAAGACCAACCCGCGGGCCCAACGAAGAGCAGCTGGTATCAAATTAAGGGAATTATGCGAGAAAATGGCTGGTATCGACTGTTCCGATTAAGGTATGTACAAATGTAAGCAGTACTAGTTTAGTCTTTCAAATAGCCCAGACAGTTGTCCGGTTGTAGAAATGGAGTCCAAAATCTGCATAAATTCGATTAGTTTTGGCGATGATCAAAACCTTGTAAGATATTCGCTTAGAAGTATCTACAACCAATGATAGAGCTGGGCAGCTGCAGAGGTTTTGCTTTCATTGGTTCATGGGTTTCTTTTATCTTGGATTACGCAAATTTCCTACAGTCGTCGTTTGATGTTATCCCTAGTCAGCTAAAATTCTTACCAATGTTATGTATTGAGCCATCTCCTGTTTTTCCATTTTTGATAACGTTTTTCTAGGTAGCTATAGAGTGCCCTCAGAGAGACCTTGTAGCCCTCTCACTCATCGGATCCTTATAGTGCAGTTATGCTAATCCACTCTGCACCAGAATACAGATTCAAGTTTTCTGTATTTACTATTGCATGATAGTTAATCAATGTTTGAACAAGATGCTGCAAATAAAAGATTAGCACAAAGGTTTGAGTAAGACAAGTATTTATTTTAAATACAATATTGTATATATTTTATCACGAGATTACTATTTCTTAATTTAGACAATCGCTCACGAAATGAAAAATACATACACATATAATGTATGTCAATTGAGTGGCATAATTGAGATTACAAAATTGACTAACAATGCTTTTGCGCTGGCGAACATGTTTATGCTTTCTTCTGGACGGAAAGCTGGCAAATAAATGCAAAACGAATAAAATTGCAATAAAAATATAGAATAGCGAAGACAGATCGACAAATTTGAAGCACACTTGAATTACAGTTCATCAAATATTGAATTAAGGGCTTAATGCTGGTGCTGTAGCGTTCCTGAACTGAAAGACTGGATAACGCGGAGCAAAAGTGTTGTCCCCGATGATTTGTGTGTGCTCGGAATCATCGCGGCCAGTGTTGATTGATGCACGGTAATCCGTTTCCACAAACTGGGGTGGCGCTGTACGAGAAATGGGAAATTACTCAATCAAATATAATCGTTGGAAGTTAATTCTACTCACGTATATTGGGATAAAGTCCGCCGCCTGCACTATCCGCCACATTCCAGCCTTGAGCACCGCCCACACCATCGCCGGGTGGACTGACTGGACTCACGGGCTGTGTAGGTGCCAGCGAGGGATCGTCAGCCTGTGGCCTTAAGACAGCCAGCGGTATTGTGCCCAGGGTGATTGGCACTTTGCCTGTGAGATTGCGATGCGGCCCGCTGACATCGCACTCCACATGCAGATCATAGTCGAGGGCAATTATGCCGCAATTGAGTAAATTGGTTGGAGGCAGTGCAGGTATTTCCATTTGCTGCGTAAATGTATGAGATTCGCCAGCGTTGACGGGTCCAATGCTCAGCTGAGCAATTATCACTTTGGACTCGCGCTTTTCACTGCGCGGCTGATTCGTATGGAACGTGACGAGCTTGCGCAGCTCGAATTTAACCGAGGTCAGATTCACATTGCTGCTGTTGTCCACCTCACAAGTAATGGGCAGCATTTGGCCCGAAACATAACCAGTTTGTGGTATGCTTGTGATGACAGCCAACGGACCAGAGCGGCAGCAAAAGCAACAGAATGACTTTTCCAATTCCATCTTAAACGGTTCCTTAACACGCGGATTGAGATTCAAGTCAACTGGCGCTATGACGGTAAACGCCATCTTCATGTCCTGATCAAATTTCCATGGCCTATCCAACGTGACCTTAATGGTATAGCGCACATGACCGAATTCACCCTCAAACGAGGATGGCAATGTGGGCGGCAAGGCACACGTAAAAGGATACGTGTGAGTACCCGCCGGCAGCTCAGTTTCGTTGCCTATAAAAAAAAACCGATCACTTAGCAATTGTTAGGTCGTGAGAGACGTGCAATGCTTACTATTTTTGCCGCCCAGCAAATAATATTGGATTTTAAAGTACTCCTCATGTCCCTTCAGATGCGTAATCTCGTTCTCAGTCTTGCCCTCACTCGATTGTACGTTACGCTCCTCGGTCCATTCCGTGTTGGCTTCGCCCAGAAAACGTATTATAATACCTGCGTTGGCAAGAACCAAAGAACAGTATTAAGAATCAGTGTTGCATAATTTTTAAAAGCAATCAAATCTAGTTTTTGGATTTAAAATTGAAAAAGTTTTTATAATTTGATTTTACGTGTTATACCCTGAGCCCATTATGAATGGGAAAAAGGGTAATTTCTGGTCAGTTTAATTTTATCGATGAACTTGGATTTTACACACGCGATTTTTGGCCATGAGTAACAAAGTACATTTGCACGCAACGAATGCATGTAAGGACCCGGTTCAGGGTATCTCCTAGTCGGGCACTCCCGACTCAAGCACTCTTACTGGTTTTTTATTAATATTGTTATTTTATATTAATTCTAAGTTAAGGCATTCATGCATTTTGCTGACATATGGAATGTTTTAGGTTTAAATTAATTCTTAGTATTCAAGAATTACCAATTGTCTTATTTATTATTTTAGAATAGTTATGCACTACAATAAAAATTGTTTGGGTTATTAATGCAGAAAGATTCATATTTTTGTTTTCTTTCTCAATGTTGTTAAAATAAAAATATTTTTGTACAAAATTTTGAATAACATCCAAAATGCTTGTATATTTAAGAAAAATCATAATAACAGCCACATTTGACGGCAAAAATCGCTGAAGTGACAACATTGATATGAACAAAGTTTATCGAAGATCAACAAACTTAAATGATTAAATTAAGGGCTGATTGCTAATACCGTAGCATTCTTGGTCCGGAATTCTCTTGTGTTTGTTAAGACATAAAAGAATTTATTGTCGCGGCACACCTCGCTCACGTCTGCGAGTCTCTCGGTAAATGCTATAAATAACAAGCTACTGTGCCGTATGCTAAGCTCTGTGAATGTTTCGCTCTCTACTACGACTATCAAAGTGGTGACATCATCGCCAGCAGCATCATTCCACTGTATCGTAATAATGGATTTGACCTCAATTTAAGTTTGACTATTCTACTATTCTATTGATTATTACTAAGCAAGATCAATTCCAATATTATACATTAATATTCAATTGAATTGAAACCTATCTGTAAAGAAAACAAGGTCCACCCAAAAATCAGTTGGGTGGTTACATACGTATGTACATATATCAATAACGGGACCGGCTTTCAGTAAGAGAGAGGCGAATGTTATTGTTACGGAAAAATAGAGAGCCAGCTGTCTTACAAAGCAAATAGGAATGCAAGTTTCTAGTATATAAAACCATTAACTCTGCTGTTTTGATGCGGTCACTATTATGAGTAATACGGGCTCTGTTAAATATACGCAATATATTTTGCCCATAAATTAAACTCTCACCTCGCACTTTTTTGGGCGAGTCAAAGGTAAATTTGGCTTGTCCATTGACAGTTTGTCCAGCGTAGTACGTGTTCCAGGGATTGTCCAATTGCACTTCGCAGCCTTTGAGACCCATTGTATTGTATTGTTGTCACGCACAAATAAATTCACCTTCTCAAAGCTCAAACAACAAACCATGCAAAACCAAAAACAGTGAGTTTGTGTCGTTTTGTTCGGACCAGTGTGACCGAATGTTGAAAGCGATAATATACCTATTTGCTTAACAAATATACCAAAATATACCAACGTCTGAACTTTGCCTCTGATCGAGCGGTTTTACTCAAATTTGTAATGTTAGTGAACTGGTTGATTTTTTTTTTCTTTTCAAAACTATTTATAAATTTATTTTGATGATAATTTTAATACTTTTAACTAAGTTTGTATGCATTTCATGAATTCACGGTGTTGCATATTGTTATGCTTACAATAAGAATATAAAATTACGTGAATAATTCGAATACAAATCAGATGGCACTAGGTCACCCTTTTATTAAATTGCAGGAAGTGCCATTACCCTATTTTGAGTAACAGCTAGAGATTTATCTGTAGGCAGTAAATTCCGTGAACGTCAGGAGTTTGATGTCAAATTAAAACTGTTAGTTTAATCGCCAAGAATTTTGCTGTATATAACGATAGCAATTTTTTTCGATATGTAAAATTTCAACTCTTGAAACCATTCGATAAGCTACTTTATATCGAGTCGGTGATATCGACTACAAAAGCAAAGGAAATTTCTTTTATTGCAAAAACGTCTTGTGTGCTTTATTTGTCCTTTAATTATTGTTACCGACTGTTATTTGCGACATACAATAAGCTAATGTCGCTTTTTCGCAAACCTAAAAAGATCCAGCGTCGCGTCTTCTCCAGTAATGCAGACGAGGACGAAGTCGCGTCGTCGATGGATATTGATGGAGATATGGAAACGCCCCCACTCCAGCCGCCCATAATATCGGCATCCGGCAAACGTGATAAAGATAAAACCAAAAAGACAGTTCGACAAACCGATGATAGCGTGGCAGCAACTGCTCCTGGTGGTGCACAGGTCAAACCAAAGGCTCTGCTCAGTTTTGCTGACGATGGTGAGTGTAATTGTGCGGTTGCCAGTTGAAATAAATATTGATTGATTAATTGGCTATTTTCGGTGGGCAGAGGACGATGGGGAGGTGTTTCAAGTGCGCAAATCTTCGCACAGCAAGAAAGTCATGCGAATGATGGACAAGGAGCGACGCAAGAAGAAGCGCGAGGAGCGATCGGACCATGCGGGAACACAAACCGGACAACCGGGCTATGAGAATGGTAGTACAACACAGCATTTAGAGTCGTCCAGTGCAGGTGCCGCCAATTCTAGTAGATTTAAATGTGCGCCGATAGCCGGCGATAATGCGAGCGTACAGAGTAAAAGTAAAAAGTGTGATAATCATATGATCCAAACCGAAATACGCACAGACGACTTTGTGGTAAGGTTATTATTATTCAATTTTTACTACAAAAAAAAAACAACAAAAACCATTTATTACGATTTACGTACAAAAACACATATTAAAACAATATGGAGCTGTCTAATTTTCAATAGGACAAAACAAATATCTCGGATATGTCTTTGGCTTGATTGTTTAAAATAAACATCTTAAAATTGCATATATTACAGAAACAATGCCATAGCCATAAGATACATCCTTGTTAGAAAAGTAATTCTAATATTATTTATTTAAAATAAGTTACAGCTTCATTTAGGTTTCCAATCCCTATTTGACTTTTTTTTTAAACTAACTAATCCCATAAATAATCAATGCACGTTCCCTTTTTAAAGCTTATAAAAAGTTCAAAATAAACTGAAGCGAATCGAATTATATATCCAATAAAATTGAATTAATCTTAATCGCATCGCTTATTTTGGGCTGTGTACCATATATATTTTAATTTCTTTAATCGACCTGCAAATGCATTCAATAATATATGTTTTACTCTTGCTCCCAAAACTAGCTGGTGGTCAAGAAATCGGAAACTCCTGAAGTGGTTTTGAATGGACGCGCTGCGATCTGCGCCGGCCGCGACGACTTGAGCGACGAGGAGCAGCTGACTGATAGGGATCACGATAAGACGCGGCACCGTTTCTCAAAGCCGGAGCACTTAAAACAAATGCTGGAGAGCGGCTCCATACCAGATGCTGCCATGATACATGCGGCCCGCAAACGCAGACAGCGAGCCAGGGAGCAAGGTAAGCAAACACACAGCCATATTTCCTGTTAAGCAATCTCATATGTATCTCATATCTCCAGGCGCTGGTGATTACATACCGATTGAAGAGCCCAAGGAGGCGCCCAAGCTCAGCACTCGACTGCCGCGTGAGGACGTCGAGGGCGATCAGTCGGACGATGAGGAACGCATGGATATGAATGACATAACGGGTCGGAAGGAGCGCGAAGAGCGTCGCGAACAGTTCTATGCCGTTGAGAATGATTGTATGTAGTAGTTAGATAGCTATTACGATGTGTCTCCCAGACCAGACGGCAACTGCACGTCATATTTTGTAGTTGTTGAGTTTGTTGCGGAAATTTCTCTAATCTTTGTTTGAATTCACACTTTAGTGACCGAGGAAGACTCCGATCGCGAAATGCACGAATGGGAGAATCAGCAGATACGCAAGGGCGTCACGGGTGCCCAACTGGTGCACGCCCAGCATGAAACAGTGCTCTCGCGTTTCATGATAAAGCCTGCAGCACCTAGCGGTGAGGAAGTCTTGGAACTGGAGGATGTCGTGCCGCCCTCAACGGCAACGCTGCTAGAGCAGGCGTATGCAAAGACTGCCATAGACAGAAGCAGCGCTATGGCATCCGTAATGCATACGAGCTTCAGCAAACCCAAGAAAGAGAAGGCCAAGGCGACGTCTCTACGAACGCCACAGGAGATGCGTGATGCAATTTTGACCCGCCTCGCCGAACTTCAGGAGCGGAACAAGGATCACAGTGCCAGCATAGCGCGCATTGCAGCTGAGCTAAAATCCTTGAAGCTGCAGCAGCTCGAGTGTCAACAGAATGCGCCAACAGCGGCAGCCAAATACAAATTCTATCAGGAGGTTAAGTGTTATGTCAACGATTTGGTCGATTGCCTGGCCGCTAAGTCGCCCGTCATAAATGAGCTGGAGAAGCGCGCCCTGCAGCTATATGGCAAGAATCAACGCTATCTGGTCAATCGGCGGCGGCAAGATGTGCGGGATCAGGCCAAGGAGATGGCTGAGGCGTCAAGTAAGGCGATTATTAATAACATGAATTTACTGGTACTCATATTTACTTGTTTTTCACAGAAGCTATAATAGCTACAGCACGTCGCACACCGGAATATGAGGAGCAAGTGCGTCGTGCCGCTGAGCGAGAAGGTCGACGCACGCGTCGACGTTGTGAGCGGGAACGCAATGATATGTTGGCCACCCATCTGGATGGCATGTCCAGCGATGATGAGATTGCCGATCTGCAACAGGAGCAGTGCGTGGCAGCCGCGGGTCTAATCGAAACGCATGCCACGGACGCTTTCGAAGATGTGACCGATGATTTCTGCAAGGTGGATTTAGTACTTGTGAAATTCTATGCTTGGCGCAAAACCGATATGAAATCGTACCAAGATGCCTTTGTTACTCTCTGTCTGCCCAAATTGCTGGCACCGCTGGTGCGTCACGAGTTGCTGGTCTGGTCACCGCTATTGGAGGAGTACACGGATATTGAGACTATGAATTGGTATCAAGCCTGCATGCTGTATGCCTGCCAGGCAGATGAAACCGTGGAAAGTCTGAAACAGGATCCCGATGTTAATCTAGTGCCCTCGCTCATGGAAAAAATTGTGCTGCCCAAAGTGAACTGTAAGTCTACATATACATAACTACAATTTATGATTTATTTCATAAATATTGGTTTTCTTTATTTCAGCCCTGGTTACGGAATGCTGGGATCCATTGTCGACGACACAAACTCTACGTCTTGTGGGCTTCATCAATCGTTTAGGTCGCGAATTCCCCCTCAACAGCAGCAACAAGCAGCTGAAAAAACTGTTTGAGTCAATTTTAGAACGCATGCGTCTTGCGCTGGAAAACGATGTATTTATACCGATCTTTCCCAAACAGTAGGTGAATGTCCAGCACTAGCCAAACATTGATTAACTGGAAATTTGATTTATGTATTTTAGGGTGCAGGAGGCCAAGGGCTCGTTCTTTCAGCGTCAATTTTGCAGCGGTCTGAAGCTGTTTCGAAACTTTCTCAGCTGGCAGGGTATTCTGGCGGACAAGCCACTGCGGGAGCTGGCCATTGGAGCGCTGCTAAATCGTTATCTGCTATTGGCAATGCGCGTATGCACGCCAAATGACGCAATAAACAAGGCCTATATTATTGTGAATACCCTGCCCACTGTTTGGTTGCTGCCCAACAGCGATACGTTAAAGAATCTTGAGCTGTTCATTAGCTATATACGACAAACGTTGGAATCTTGTGATGCAAACAATCCACTATTTATGTACGTATATGAGAAAGGCGCGTAAACACTTTAAAGCATCTATTTCGTTTCAATAGGCAATCCTGCGACAAGGCAAAGCAGATACTACAAAGACTACATAGCTTATAAACTGCAACAAAATACATAAATACCAAAACATCTCTTATTACAATCTTAGCTCAAAAAGGGTTTTGGCTTTTGAAATGTCAACAACAAACAAATATTCCTAATTGGCAACAACTAAATCAATGCTCAAAACTGTCGAAAACTATAAGCGAATGTCTTTATAAATTAAAAAAAAATATATGTATACATTGTAAATACTCTTTATTTGTTGGTTCAAAATCTATGATAACCAACTTCCAATTAGAAGGGCGTATATAGTTTTTAAACTACAACGTCTCGACGGGGACTAAGCCTCCTGATTGTCTTTCGTAGAAAAGTAATATTTGAAAACCTAAATCTAAAAAGTGATATCAATTCAGACACTCTTTTATAACTTTATTGATTGTATTTAGGAGACTTGCGTGCATAGCAATAATAAAACAATTTTTAAATTATGTACACAATACTTTAACAATTCCAAAATGTATATTACTTCTAGACCATAACCAATTGAAGTGAGTTGAATTTGAATGCTTAGCTGGACCATTTTAAAATCTCAAATATAAAGACAGTTTCACTTATTGTTGGAAGCCCAAATATTTTGGAGTGTAGTCTAATCAGCCTTGGAAACGGAGGCACGTGAGTAGTTCTGGGCAAGATCAACCACTTCCGCTTGCAGTGTTTGCAATTGTTCGTTTACAGACTTGGATTCGGCGCTATCTGGTGATGCTTGTTGCAGAATTTGCAGGACGAGATCTGCAGGCGTAAACGTATATATTTAGATCATTATACTACTTATAGTTTTACTAAATTTCATAATCATACCGTGATAGCGCAACAACAGCGCATTTTGCGGCTCAGTTAGCGTGGCCCGAATGTGCTGCAATATGGCAGAGACAAATTTGCCCGACGCATGTAAAATGCAGCCAGTGATTGTGGTGAATAGTATCAGAGCGGCGAGATGAAGTAATAGTGCTGGCTCCTGACACTCCAGCAGCTGTTGCAGCAGCTTCTCCTTGTGGCCGACGATCAGTATGCGATCCTTTTTCTTGTCAACCTTTTTGATAATCATGCTGCAGGCTTTCAGCACTGCCTCCGTGGCCAGCTCAAAATCTTCGATGCTTTTGTTCAGCGCCTTGTTTTGCTCCAGTAAAGCGTTGCGATACAGCGCATCTGTTTATGCATACAATAAATATATGAATTGGTTTTAGTGATATTTGGGCAGAGACGTGGTTTAATTTACCGCACTCCTGCACCAGTTTGTTGCGTTGATCGACGTTCAGGTTGGTGGACTTGACCGACAGACTACATTCGGCTGCCACATACAGTGTGAGTTCGTTGCATATATCATTGCCCAGAGATTTGAGCAGATACTTGACCAGCTGCGTTTGTGTGTCGGCGTGGAACAGCTTCAGACCCTTCTCGTACAGCCGTAAGTCCACGAGCAGCGTGTTAACGCGCTCCTGTATGGCTGCATGCGTTTGGCGTCGATTTGTTTGGGGCGTTGCCTCATACAGCTCCTGGGCCTTGACCAGCGCCGACTGATTTAGTTGGCTGTAGTTAAAAAACATACAAATACGTGAGATTAACATTGAACAATTGTAGCTTATCGACAATTTACTTCAAATAGAGCGCCGCAATGGGATTGGCCAGATGCTCCAGACCCTCCTCCTCCAGCGTGACCTTGATTAGATTTGTAATATCCGATATTTTAACCAGCTCCAGAGCTTTTACGGTCTTACGCGAACTGTTGGCCGACTGCTGCACTGTGTCCTCGTCATCCTCGCTGTCGTGGTTGTGAGCAGCACGGCCGCGCTGATGTTTCTTGGTCGATTTGGTTTTTGTTTCGCGCCCTTGAGCACCGCCACCCGCCTTGCCAGAGACAGCCTTTTTGCGACGCTCGTCGCGCTTGTCCAGCTTGCCGTCGTCGTCGGCATCGTGTGCGGTGCCCACTGTGTTACCAGCTTTCTGAGCGAGCGTTTTCTCCACAACGAATTGCTGATAGACACCATTGTCGATGGCTGTTTTGGCCAGTGTATGAGCCATATCCTGACAGGGTTGCACCAGTTGCGTGAGATATGCCTGGGAAAAGACTGTGGAGGGAGTGGGAGAGGAGCGAAAAATATAAGAAAATGGTCAATACACAACCATACAGACCTAGCTATTCATTGTGCCCTTTCTTGAAAATTTTCAAAATAGTAGAGACGAGTTTCATTTACCTATGCTCTCCAGGTAAACAAAATGACTGGGATTGCATTGCTTTTGAGCCATGACAGCGCCGAAAGCCTCCTCAATGTCCTCCTCCGACAGATTGGATGGCAGAATGGTGGACAAGTCCAGATATTGCTTGGTAGCGTTGCACTCATTCAGAGCAGCCACCACGGTCAGTTCAATGAGACGTGCGCCGAGCGCGACACGCCTGAGGAAGAGGAAATCCTCGTTGGGAAACTGCTTGCGTATATATGACTTGGCATCCGAGATGCCCAGCTTGTTGATGGCCTCATATTCCAGGAAGCTGTTCTGCTTGTAGAAGGAGTTCACCCAATCGGCCTGCGTCTTGGCGTAAATGTGCGGCACATATTGGGCGTTCGCCTGCTTGGAGGTAACCAGACCAGCCGGATTGATTTCATCCAGCAGCGAGTGAAAGATCTTCTCCTGCACGTTGATCTGCTGCAGGATGACGGCCACATTAGTGGGCTTCGTGATGGCCGCCAGGGCGCCGCGTATTTTGGCTTTGCAGCGCTGAATGTAGGCTTGGGTGAAAAAGACGCGAGGATTGCTGGCATCCTGGCGACCCTTGATAATCTTGCCTAAGTGCTTCTCCACCACTTGGTGCTGCAGAAAGTCCGAGGGCAGATCAAACTGTGACGTTAAATCGGAAATGGAAATCTCGCCACGTTGCGACAACTTCTCGTTAATCTCCTGCGCAATATGCGTTATATACTCCTCATCGATGAGTTGGCCGAGCATTAGATGTATCTGTGGATCATCAGCTGCAATGCGTTCCGCCAGCGTCTCAATCCTCGACAGATCCACATTCAAAGTTTTACTGACTTCTACAAGATTCGCTCGCCCGCCGTTCGCATAAAGTTCATCTTGAATTTCGCGCTCTAAATGATCTGGTGTAATGTACTCCTTGCCATCGTTGGTGAAGACAACATCCAGCAGCTGCTTCTCCAGCAGCAAAGTAACGATTTCGATGCAATTGCGTTCAGAGAGCCTGTCCGGAAGATGGAATTCATTTGATACATAAAACAGCTGTTTAACGACAATATTCGACAGCCACTTACTTTTGCAACGTGGACGTGAGCTGCGCCTTTTGGAAGTCGGCAGCCAAGCGTTTAATCTCATCCCAGTCGCTGCTCATTTTTTTTTTGTAATTATTGCTATTATGTTTAATTGAATGCCAATCAGAAATGTGACGCGTCAACAAAACTGAATTGCTGTCGTTCAATTATCGATAAGTTGTATGCAATCAGCTGTTTTGCTGTCAAGCTGTGCTGTCAACTATCGATTGACAAAACAGAAAAAGACTAGCATTGACTAGAAAATAGAATAGAACTTTGAATTGAGCCCAAGTGCGGCAGTTGTGTCTGTGGCTGAATGTCAAATCATATTCAACAAAATTTGTCACTGTTAATAATTGAGTAGATTGTTTTATGCCAATAAGATATATGACTCGTTAATTTAAGTGAAATGGCTGTTTGGCTGTGAGGCAGTACTGTCAACTATCCATTTTCAAAATATAACAGATCCAACCCAAAATGCCTTAGTAATACTGTTAGAAAATATGACAAAAGTTGTGTAAAATGATATTTATTACCTCCAAATATGGTTTTATTCCATTCATAGGCTTTATGTTACACAACATACACATTCAAGTTTGACTGAAGAGCAACCGATGCGCTTTAAAATTACCAAACGCAATATTTTGGCAATATTACTTTTGATGGATTTTGAAAACTAATTGTATATATGAACCACCTTAGCTATATTCGAAAAATGGCTATATTGTCAGCACTGCTTCGACTCAATTTTGGTATTTTCGCTAAGCCACGGATACGTTCACACCTCGTTTTAGCTTATTATTTTTAAATCAAATTTACATTGCAAGCAGACAAAATGTTTAGAGGGAACTAGTGTGTGTATAAAGCAAGCAATGTATTACTAACTCACAAACTGTGCCAAGATGTCGATATCAAAATTATTCGTGAAAGTATTTAATGAAGACATTTTTGAGCACCGGGATCGGGATAATAACTCCGACTTGGAAGATGATTTGGAAGGAGCCAATTGCTCCACGGTCCCGGATCCGCGATCCCCAAATCTCAATGAACTCTCCGTGACAAAGTGCGTGCGAACATAACCGTTTTTAACAAATTCCAAAGAATCAAAATCCTTTTGCAGGCAAATGACCATTGCGAGAAACTGGCTGGATGACAAGTTCCAGCAGATACAAGCGGACAGCAATGAGGAAATACGCAAGCTCTACATAGAGACGGAGTCGCGCGTCGGACCCGAGCTGGCCATCTTCGATGTGGACTATACAACAACGGTGCGCGTGTCCGCCGACAGACTGGCCTTGCGCTCCCAGGGCAGCTTCAACACAGTGCGCGCTAATTGTTGCGTCTATGGCGGCCGTTGGATGTATGAGGTAATCATCGCTTTTACTCCGCATGGGTGGGGGTTGGGGTCTGAGTGCTTTGGTGGTTGCTTGGCAAACGGTCAATGACATTGAACTGTCTAAAACGGTTAACGGTTCTCGGGAGTGTGGGTTGCACGTGCGCGTTATCGTGAAAAAGTAGGACAACTAATGAGGCCTTATTTGCTCCTTCACTACCTAGATTCAACTGCACACCAAGGGCGTCATGCAGATCGGTTGGGCGTCAGGCTCTTGTTCTTTTAATGAGAACAGTGGCGTGGGTGACACCAAGTACAGCTATGGCTACGATGGCAGCAAGCAACAGGTTTGGCACATCTCCACCAGAAAGTAAGTGCAAGTGGTGAAATTACTTTACAGTGATTTAGCTCATTTAAAATGAAACCATTGATCAAACTTTATAATTGAAAGCTATAACATTTGTTAGTGCACTTGAGTTGAATTACTTTAATTCTTTATTTAAATTTTGTGTTATAGTTCTCAATGGTTTTCGAACATTTTTAAACTACTGAATGAGATTACAATACAACGATACTAATTTTTATCTCTACACAGATACGGCGACAAGTGGCAAATTGGGGATATCATTGGCGTTACCATTGATGTGGATCGCGAGATTATTGAATACTATCGCAACGGACGTTCCATGGGCGTTGCCTTCGACAAGTTACAAAGGGGTCCGGGCATTACTTTTTTCCCGGCCATCTCGCTGGGCTACACACAGGGCGTGCAGGCAAACTTTGGCAATCGTCCTTTTATGCATCCAGTGGCTAGATTTCAGCCACTGATGGCACTTCCCATACTAAAGCTGCGTCGCGCCAATTTATTAATGGGCTATCTCATCAATTTGGCGGGCATATTCTCGCACTATAACTCACAGTCACGTGCTAGCAGCCAAGTGGATGGCGAAATGCGAGTGTCCACCAAAAAGACAGTGTACTGTATATTTGCAACGCTGCTCATTGAACGATTCACAAATGAAGTCTTCGATCCATATGTGATTGAGGATGTGCTGTTAGCGCGCATTTCAACCATGACAACACTGTCCGCTGAGAAGGAGAATCGCAATAGCGTACTCGATGGCATATTGTCCTTGTTCTGGAACTTTATGGAGGCCGATGAAATTAAGTTCGTACTGCGTAAGCTGGTCAATGCTCTATTGGCCACCTATTCGCACACTATTCAGGGCATGAGCTACGAGAAGCACCGACAGGCGCTGAGCACACTTCACTGTATCTGTCTGCACGAGCAAAGCCGAAAGTATCTGCTTGAGGCAAAGCTCTTCAAAAAGCACTGGTAAGCCAAAAAAGCCAAAAGTCTACATTAACTCAAGACAAACAATTAAATAATGCTGATCATTCGTTTGTCTACTTTTCAGTCTGGCATTCTTTTTGTACATACATCCGCTGGAGTTTCATGTAATGGAGGAGCTGCTGCCCGACTATATGGCCTGGACAGAGGGCATCGATGGGCCTAAGGATAAATATTTGAATGTTGTGGAAAAGGTGCGCAAGATCACGGATCCTTTGTATGCCACCCAAAAGGACTTTCTCAACACGCTGATGATCAACACCGATGGCAGCGCAGAGACGCCCTCGAGTCGCAAGCTATTCCTGAGCAAGCTGCGACGCTACGTCATCGATCTGAGCATGGAGCAGCGCGTTAGTTATTGCCACCAGCAGACAGAGAATTTGTAGTTTGACTAATTTAACACTTGTCTCTTGCAGCCCTTTCATGCCTTTTTCTTTATGCAGTCGAGTATTCAGCATCCGCTGGATTCGACAGTGGCGCTCGCCTTTGTTTCCATACTAATTGATCAGGTGCGGTCACTATTTAAGGATGAACTACCCACCCATGTAATGCAAGTGAATCCTGATTACTTTGTGGATGGTACATTTGATTATATGCATTTTGATCGCCTTGGCGGAGTCTTGTCGCATCTGCGCAAGGTGCATAGAGGCGATATCGACACGCATTTGGGCACAGAGCGTACGCAACAAATATACGACGAGGATCGTGGTTCAGTACGCACCAATGACGTGGGTATGTATACGTAATGTAAATACTATAGATGTTCGTTTTATTGTCTTCGTTAAAATTTTCAGATACTACACTTTACCTGCTGGGCGAGAACATAAACAATGTGGCGGTAGTTGGACATATGCAAGGCTCCAATAACTCAACATTTACCCACTTCGTTAATCCGCGCATGCCTCAAAATTCCGAAATTCCGCCAGGCAACTCATCCGCAGAGGCGAGTGTGTGCGAGCTGCTGGATATTTGTGTGATCTTCTACTATTCGGCCGGGCACAAGTATATTGTGAAGATTGCAATGGTGCGTGATGAGATCGCCACGCTCAATGAAGTGCTCAAAGAGACGAAGTATTATCGCGAGGATATCGAACGCAGGCTGATGAAAATCGAGCAGCACGCGAGTGTCTGCATGAATGAGAATCATCAGCATGTCATGTCCGAATTGCGCTCCAAGTTCAGTCAGCGACAAAATGTTTTTGCGGTGAGTAAAACGCTAACAAGAAAACGGATTATTCAGATATTTGCTTAAATCCTTATACAAGTTTTGGGAGCATGCTTATTTAACTTTTACTATCCACAGACACGTTCCATATCGCTGGCGAGAAAGCAAGTCTGGCTACGTGCTGTGGCCCTGAGTAGCCAAAGGCGAGCGTTGCTGATATGGCTAATGGAGCGCACTTTGCGCTCATTAACGGTGAGCAGGAGTGGATACAAACATCTGATACATATTAATCGTTGCTTTACAGAGCGCCTCCAGCGTGGGTGCGCTATTTGCGTTTGTGCCGGAGGTCTATATAAATACCTTGCCCATTTTGCTGGACTCTGTGATGGACTTTACGCATCACGATATGCGCTCCCAGTTTGATGTGGCGGAGGCCGAGTGCGGCATCAATTCGGCCGCTGAGTTTCTGGCGATGCATGCGGCGGATTCGCGCATTGTGCTGGCATCCTGCAAGGATTCGCTGCTACAGGCACTGGGCACGCTCACGTGCCATAAACCTGGAGTGCGTGCCCTGGAACGTTCCTCGAAGCGTGCCCAGTCGTCCTTGGTGCGCGCTCTGCTGCGACCGTATGAGAATCGTGCGTGGGGCCAGAGCAACTGGCTGCTGTTGCGCTTCTGGCTGGGCGAGGGCTATGCGTTCAAGGATGCACGCCAGCCCAGTGTATGGCAGGGTGGTTCCCAGCCGCTGCATCAAGGCCTGTGCCGCAGTCGTTCAAAGAACGAAACACACACGGGGCTGCTGCACAATGTGGCGCCTGCCAATCCGTCCAAGCAGTTTCAGCGCCTAATTGGCTCCAAGCTGGTCGAAGACGAACCATTTGCCACCATGTTCCTCAACTCGGTGTTGGGCCAGCTGAATTGGGCTTTTTCTGAGTTTATACTGCTGCTTCAGGAGGTGAGCTGTTGAGATAATTCCTTCCCAACTTGTTTTCATTGTATCTTTGGAATTCTTACACACGTGCTTGTTACTTTACAGATTCAAAACACGGCGCAGCGTCAAGAGAACACGCTTTTTGAGCCCAAGCAGTTGAAGATATGCTCCATGTGCTTTGAACTGACTGTTTCGCTGATGCGCTGCCTGGAAATGATCATAACCGTCGCGCCGGACATTGTCACCGATGACTCGCGTCCAAATAGCGACCTGATCTTGAATCGCATTTGCCAGCTTATCAGCCAGGTGCTGTCACGCGTCACAGTGCCGCCGGGCTGCTTTCAGTTTGTGGTCGATATGTGCTCTGCCGATCTGAATGCCGTCACACACTTTCCCATCATTACGGCTGCCCTGGGCATACTGATGGCCTTGCTGCGTAACGAAATGAACAACGATGTGATGCCACAGAAGGTGACGCGCATATCGCGCGCGTTCCTCACGGATCCAAGTTTTCAATTTGCCACACTGGAGTTTGCGCTGGGCGAGATACGTACACCGCTGCTGCAGCTAAAGGAGATACCGCGTGGCAACTTTGACCCCTCCTCGCGGCCGCATATCGATCCACTGACAAATGATGTGCGCGTGCCGCATATCAATAATTCCAAGCGCATACGTGCCGACCCGCCCATCATTAAATTCGCGTTGACTGACTGTGAGTGAGATTTAATTTGATTAGGTGAACACCTTTACTTAGTAGCTATGCGCTTTTCCATAGATCCGACGCATGTGTCGCACGCCGAAATCGAAGATGTGCGCCATCTGATTGAGAGCCTGCGCATCAAACAGACTCTGCTCTCGGATATTACGCTGCCGTCGGAGGACTCGTTGTGCCCCATTTGCTGTGCCAAGCCAATCACTGCCGTTTTTACGCCATGTAAACATCAGTCGTGCAGCGACTGCATCATGCAGCACATGATGAACTCAAAGGTGTGCTTCTACTGCAAGACCACCATAGAGGCCATCGAAACGCTGGACGGCACGCTCATCTACTCCAATGACGAAACGGTTCAGACAGCTGTTGCCGAGAATACTTGAAATATCCCACCTCAACGAATCCAACAGCCCAACAAAAATCTAGTCACATTTAAAGAACAAAAATTGCTACGCTTAACATGTGGTTATTTACACATAAGTACATACACACTATATACATAGATATATATTTTAAACTTTGGTTTTTTTTTTCTTTTTGTATCTTTTATGCTTGCAATTATTTCCGATGTGATATGCTGAAGTGCTGCATAAACAAATCGCATACCAAACAAATCTACTAGGTAGCACATTATTATATAATATTTTTTTGTGATCCCTTGGTTTGCATTTATGCTATTTTCGCCAAGAACTATGTTTTTTTAAACAGTTTGCATTTGAAAATCATAACAGACATATTATAAGTTTCTAAATATGATAAGATTGCAATAGTTGTGTTCAAAATTGGTTTGAGTCGGTTATCTTGTTTATTATAAAATATAGTAAGGCAAGTAACTAATTAACTGCAATTGTAAACCAATTCCTAATTCTATGCTTTCAATAACTAGATTTAAGTAACAAAATCCAAAATTAGACAATTTCCTAATACGATTAGCGTTGCTTTTGCTTCGTTTTCAACTCTTTGTGTTATATATATATATATATATATATATATATATGTATACGTATTTATTGAAAAAAGTACAACTCATGGGTGGCCTGATGTGAAAGCCATACAATTATGCATTTCTAGAAATATAAATATAAACTTTTAAATAGTTTTATTCTTATTTGCTCCGAGTTTTCATTCGTATTTTTAGAAAAATAATTAATTACTTTCATATTTTGAAGCATTAACTATTAAAAATAGTATACCGTATATAGTATATTATAATACATATAAGTACATGTAGTAGTAAGTATATATAGTTAGTATACAATGTATTTGATCATCTTTATGTATACATTGATATATGCGACAGGTGGTACCAGGATGTGTGAAGGCTTCATTTTAAAAATGTGCCTTATCAATTTTTCTTCATTTTGTTGGTATTGTCATTTTTGAGAGGTCAAGAAATTTGTATCTTTTGATTAGCATTTCACTAGGTACGTTTACAGACATATGTGTAGATATATTTCGAGCTACTATTTGTATTGTAACAGTTTATACAGGTTTTTTAATAGACATTGACATTTGCCAAAACGTTAAAGCCTTCCAAATGGCTACAGCTACGTATGCATATAGTAGGTAAACATATATGAGAATCAACAACTAACTACAGTTTAAGATCTAATAATTGCCGACTACAGTCTAAAGAAGCGCGCGGGAACATTGAGATATAGACGATATGACTTGATAGGCATTGAACCTATAGAGTTCCAGCTTCCTACAGAATGCTGCACGCATTCGAGTGCATGCGATGCGAGTGTCGCCCATTGCCGTGTCCAAAGCCACTGCAGCACTGATGTGTGATCGGTCCGGAGCTGCGCGCATGCTGAAAACTCTGGCTATTGCTCATCTTGGGCTCGTGCAGCGAATGATGACAGCTGGGCGCATGGCTGTGGCTATAGATGAGATCAGGTTAAAACCAATTCAGTTGGTTTCTACTCAACTCTTACCCATGATTACAAATGCTCGAGTCGGATCTCGAGCTGGGCATGACACGACTCAGGGCCAAAGCCTGTGGTGGCGGTGGTGGCAGGAATAGCGGGCAACCACCTTCGGCCAGATCACCGTCACCACCACCACCACCACCATCATGGCCGAAAATGGCCAGACGCATATTAGCCGCCTTAGCCGCCGACTGGGACTCCACCTCATGCGCTTCTTCGATCATCTTGTCCAGCTTCTCCAAGGCTTTGGTTTGCTTGGCCGCCAAGAAGGCCTTGCGTGCCGCCTTGGACATGGAATGGGGTCTGAAATGCATTTGTATACATTTGTATTCCCAATCCAAAATATCTAAATCAAAACAAGTGAAGTAATTGCTCACCTGGCTGGTGCGGAATTCGAACGATGCGGCGGTGGTGAGTGCAAGGAAATGGATGTCATGGAGTCCTTAGAGCCAGGCCGACTATGGCTGCTGCTGGCCTGGACCACAGCTGGTGCTGTGCCCACCGTCGCCGGTGGCAAGGTGGTCCTGCGCATCGGACAGAGGCCAGGCATGGACGCAGCCGCCGGTGCCGGACAGGCTGCTTTGGATGTGCTGGCGATGACTGCGACTGGCGCCAGCGGCGGCGTATTAGCCGCCTCCAGGGTGGTGCTGGTTGAGAAAGAGATTTTTCTAATTAGAGTGGCGGTGGTGCAAATAACTCTTAAGTCTCTATGCGAGGCAATTACTTCAACTTGCTGCTCTTGTCCCGCTCCAGCGAGGCATTCGATGTGGATGGTTGCAGGCTGGCGCTGCTGCAGGTGGCTGATTCGCGTGGCGGCGCCGTCGATGGCGGCGTCAGCTGATCCATGGCGGCCAGCTCCTCGGGCGTGAACTTGTCCGGATTGCTGGGCCGCGGCTTATGCGGAGCACTGCCAATGCGAAATGGTGGCGTCGGACTAAATCCACAAGGTGACTGACAGCTATTGTTGTTGTTGGCGCTGGCGCTGTGGGCCAGTGAGCCGCGTGACATTTGCAGGTCCTCCAGAAACTCCTCCGTGTCCAGTATGAGCGAGCCGAAGATGTCGCTGGGCGAGCGCATGAAAACGTGACCGGTGGAATTGGAGCGCGACTCGCGGCCCTTATGCTGATCCGTATAGCAGGCGCTGCCAGCGCTGCTGCGCACTGGAGAGTTGGCAATGCTCCTGCGCGCCACATCCTTGAAGGTCACCGGCGAATAGATGCGACTGCTGCGCTCATCGCTGGCTGTCGTTGGCACTGCCACCGTCGCCGGGGGCACATGATGAGCCAGGGTCGTGACCGCAGCCTGTGCACCATGGGCGCCCAGCACCACATTTGACATAGCCGCCGGCGGTGGTGGTGGCGGGCACATTGGCTCCGCTGCTGGCGGTACTATGGGCGCCAATGGCTTGGGCGCTGGCATAATGGCCTTGGGAATGGGCGTTAGGGGCGCTGCAGCAGCGGACATGGGATGCAGCGGAAGTCCAGCGGTGAGCTGCAGCGGCAGGCGATTCTCGCGCTCCTCCAGCCAGTAGGTCTTCATGGTGCCCTTGCCCTTGACATCGATCTCGCCGCGCTCCATTATCTTATAGTTTGGGCCAATTAGCACCTTGGTGGACTCCGAGATGTGCACCTTCATTGCAATACTCGTGGACTCCATGCGCGATGCGGTATTAACGCTATCGCCGAACAGGCAATAACGTGGCATCTTCAAGCCAACGATGCCGGCAACAACGGCACCCGAATGGACGCCCACACCTGCTCCAAATGAAAATGAAATACAGGATATATGTACATATATGGATTGGGATTAGTGGTTATGGTGAATTTTTCAGCTGCCGAATGTAACTGTAACTATAAGTTTGGCAAATGTATAAGCCATAAATATTAACTTCCACTTGTTAATTGAATTACGTCTGTAATCTCTGTCTGCTGTATTCTTATCTGCTTATTGCAATTAGCTTATGACTACTGTAGTTGAAATTGCCGACTTACGCATTCTCAAATGTTGTCCCGTGGAGGGATCCTTCAAATCGGTTATGGCATCGACCATATCCAGCGCCATATCACAGACTCTCTCGGCATGATTCGCATCCTTGTCCGGTGCTCCAGCTACCACCATATACGCATCACCAATAGTTTCCACTTTGTAGACGGAATTGCGCTCGGTGAGTGTATCGAATATGGAGTACATTGCATTCAGCATCGATACCACTTCCATTGGCGTAATCCGACTACAGATCTCCGTAAAGGTGACAATGTCCGAAAATAAAATCGAGACACTGTCGAACATCTGTGTGGCAAATGAAGATACATTTATGGTGTCTCTTTTTATAGATAATTTGTATGTATGTCTGTTTGAAACACACCTCACAAGTATCTATGGGATTCTCGCCACGTCTCAAGCGATCCGCCACCTGTTTGGGTATCATCTGATAGAGCAGCTCATCGGTGCGTCGCATCTCCTCGTCCAACTTACGCATGGACTCCTCCAGTTTCTTGGACTTTTGCTGCTCCTGATCCAGTGCCAGTTTGAGTTCCACGGACTGTTGGGTACCAGCCAGCATAAGATCTCTGCTAAAGTCGTGCATCGAGAGATCGTTGATGTAGAGACCGGTTGTGATCAGTGATGTCAGATCGGGCATCACTGGAGTGCCCAGGAACATGATCATGCGCCAGTTTTCCATATAAACCATTTGACCTAAACAACGTACAATATTTGATATTATTACTGTAATTATATGAATAATTTATTGCAATTCACCATTATAGGTGGAATCCGAATAATTATATTTTGGGATAAGCTCCTTTTATAAGACACCCATTTAGGCGGATTTTTTATTTTTAATTTTACCTATCCTGGACGAAACCCCCTTAAATTGTGGAAAACGCCTCAATTAGCCGTATGCGAATCGGTTTCAAAGGCTATCCCGATCCCGAACCCGTTTCAAAGGAGCTTGTGTCCCTCTAAGAGAGGCATTTTTCACAATTTAGAAAATAAATGCTCCCGTACAAAATTTTTTTAGCTAAATACATATAAAAGCTTATTACATATTCCAAATTGTTTTTTCATTTACAAAGTGGATCTAAGCCCACCTTCTGTGACCGCCAAAGCGAGTTTTCACCGTATTATTATCATGTATTCTTCTATTTTAAAGAGTATAGTATGCCAAATATTAGATTGAAAAAGTCTCTTATGAAATTGGTAATCTTTTGAAGTTTCTTTAAATAATTTGTAATAATCTTTATACTATTATATGTAATATATAAGTTTTAAATACAGAATATATGTTATTCAAGAACACATCAAAGTAGGATTTCAATATTTTTTAAACATCCCAAAGCATTGAGTTCTATTAAAAGAGTTGTTAGCTCAGGCTTAGTTGATATTAAAAATTCAGAGTTTTCATTTGGAACATATTACGCACTGCCACAATAATTAGCTATGTTTCTGTGTAATTGTTAAATGTTACCTTTTAGCCTGAGAGACTTTTCCGGCTCGCTGCCATCGTCGTGCAGTAGCAAATCATCATTTTGTGCGTCCAAACGTTCTGTAACCGGATCAACAGTGACCAGTTCGAATATGTTGTTAGTGCGATTAAGTATCTAATGAGAAGAGCTAATTAGGAAACATGCCCAAACACAAATGCCCAAAAGCAGAGCACATACCGTTTGAAATTTGAATGCAATTAGCGGACGCACGAGGTCAAACCATGCCGTAATCTTCTTGCCTAATAGCTCCGGCAATATGACCATCAAAGAGTTGCCAATGCTGCGCACCACCATGTCGGCACTGCACACGTGGAGCATGGGGGAGTGGTTCTGATTAGAGCCCATGGGCATTTATTATGCATGCTCGCTTACCCGAACACGATGCAAAACGGGAATATCTCGAACAGGACGTGAGCACTGATGGGCAAATGCTTCTCCTCGCGCGTCATTGCCAGGGAGGCGAGCGTAAAAGCGCGATTGTCGAATGTCAGCTGAAAGGTCACGTGCACCGTATCGAACAGGATCTCCTCACGCACCAGCTCAATGTGCATCTCCTTGTGGTAGAAGTAGCGCGCCACCTCGCGTATCTGCCCCATGGTGTAGTAGACGAATCCTCGCCGCTTCGAGCGATAGTGCAGGGTCAGGCCCTGCTTGGTCTCGTTCTCACAGATGAAGCTGGGAGCACGCATGCGTGGATACGAGAACTTCAGGTACTCATGCAGATTGTCCAGGCCGTTCAGAAAGTCTCGCATGTGGCGGCCCAGCACGGATAAGACGCGATCGTAGCCATACTGGCCCACAAAGCCCACAAAGTAGACGCCCAAGCGATCCATAAATTCCCGCTCCGATACGCCCAGCACCTGTGTAATATTGATTCGTATATATTTGAGTGTTTTAAATGCATATGAAGTGGCCTAAAACGAGCGTTACTTTTGAATAGCGTTTAGAGACATAATGCAAAACTTATATTCAGCTTTGGATACACAAAATAAGTTTGAGTGTGGATAAGAAATATTATTATTATTTCCAATTTGGTGAGCTTGTTCAATACTCAAACTATTTAGGAAATCACAGTTCGATATTTACAATCGAACTGTTATTGCTAGAATAGTTTTGGGATCAACATAGTATAGTATTTGTTATGGCTTCATAGCTAAAATTGCTTTATACATTTTATTTATTTTTACATTTTTATTCTTTCTGTTGTGTTGTGATTCATTTTAAAACCTTTTCATAGTTTTATTCTGCAAAATTATAAAATAAATCCAATTTAACTGGTTTTTTGACTCTTATTGTTAAAATATTTTATTTTTTGATTATTTCAATTTTAAGTCACTTAAAGATTTTTATGTTATGAAATTAGTTATAAAATTTGCATCAATTTTTAATATTCCACAGATTGTATGTGTTCTTTATAATGTTCGCAATATATTTATAATACTCTGAGCAAGTATAATAGCATAGTTATAGTCATTTTTGCCTTCTCTAACTTGAGTGAGATAAGTTTGGTTAGTTCTCTTACCGTTTGCGCTTTTTTGGCCAGCTTTTGCAGTAGATTCTCGGGATACACCTGATGCACACTGAATGATGGCGCATCGATGCCCGCCTGGCGTCGAATATCCTCCCATTTCTCCTCACCGTACACGGACTTGATGTACTCCGATAGATTCTCCAATAGCAGCCCATACATGTTGCCAACGATTTGGATTTAATTCTTAGCTTCGATTAGAGTTGGCGGCAATTTAACATGTTGCTGTAGGCTCCATTGTAGCATACCTGTTGAATTGGAATTATCTTAGTGTTATTAACAAATATTCAATATAGAGATAATAAAGCGATTGAAGTTAGCTAATATAAGAATATGATATTAGCTTATTAGCAGGCTTATATATTAACTTAAACTCTCTAAAATAATTAAAAAGTATATAAATACTAAATGCTAACTCCAGCTACAGAATCTTCGCAAATGCTGTTAAGCCACACATAAAAAAGGGAATAAATGCCATTCCAACACACCACAATGCTAGCAGATGGCATTTCATGCTACTCGACCAAAAAAACGTCGCCATGACCTCGACATAGTTTCTTCTCATACCAAAGCCACTTATCCACCAAGATTCTTTAGTAGCTTTATGTTTTACATGTTTCATTGATTTTGTATATAACTTAACATACTTTTTCCATGCAGAACTGGAACTATTTATGATTTGCTTCGTTTCTTGGCCAGTCGTACACGTCTAGCACGTTAAGTATACGCCCTGATCACTTTCGTATGTAAATTGCAATACAGTGTGTGGGGCAGCACCGTATGGCTTTAGTTTTCATGGATAACTGAGAGCATTTTGGACAAGCCTCCAATGGCCAGCGAGCAGTGTTGACTTTTGTGCAATGCGCCAGACATTGGGCGCCTCATAATTTATGCCAGCCTCAAGCGCCATCATCTTTGGATCAATTTGGATTTTGTTGCCATTGGGGAAATATGTCAATAGATTGGCTCGCCTTTTGATGCAGCCTTTTCATCGGACCATCATCACTTTTGCTTTAAATCAACAATATTGTGCAGTCAAGTGATAGATAATTTGTGATGATTCGCCAAATAATGTGGACTTTTAATTTGCAATGTAAGTTCTGGGGTATTTTTTTGTTGCTTTGAAGAAGACAGACTGTCGCTGTTGTCTCGTCGATACGCAGAATAGTTGTGTTTCTTAAAACTATAATTGTTTGAATAACAATTTAAGCTCTCTATCGAAATTTAGCAACTTTCAATTTTCAATTGCAGAAAATCATGAACAAAAATGTTTAACAAAGTATTTACAAAGTATATTGCATATGTTTCAGCTATACCTTAAAAAAATATAGTTATGTCACGGCAAATGTGATTAGGTCTAACTATCAATAGATCTATATAGCAATATATTTATTACTATATTTACAAACTAGCAACCAAAAATTTAAATATAACGCAGGTAAAACCAAAATAGCCCTATACAAGCACATATTATATTCCAGATGTTGAGTTATATTGGCTTTTAACTCTGAAGTTTTAATTCTATGTATTATTACGTATACGCAGCTTTGGATCCTCAAAGAGCAACTAATGAATTGACTTTTGAAAATGCACCACTTAACAGAATGAGTAGCATAAAATCCAATTATGTATGTTCATGCAAAATTTCACTAGGCAAGTTTGCAGGTCAAGCAAGCCAAGCGGAAATATAACGCATACGCAGCGTACGCCAATGAACTTTGTATTGCTTGACGGAACAACAACTTGCTGGAATGATTTTATCAGTAAGCCATTTAAGCTTTGTTGCAGAGTGCTCCACTTTCAGTGCGCATTTGATTGCTTCCGTAAGTGGCTGTTAATTGAGCGCAGTAAATTTATCTGTACATAGCCGCAATTAAGTGTAAATTGCTATTTATACAACGGGTTGCTTTGACAATCTGGGCGGTCAAATCAACGTTGATTCAATTGCATTCGAAGGCACCTGCACCTTAGCAACTAATTGCCAGACATTCAAAGTGCCATCGCCTTGGGAATGCTCAAGTCAAACCTGCATAATAAACAGCTGCGACACCAGAGCGACATATGTATGATCCTATTACTATTACAGTTGCACTCGCATATGGTCGTGTCAATTGGAAGTCATTTGTTAGCCATTATATGTTGTAAATTGAGTTATGCACTCGAGCGCATTGCAAGGAGACAGAGAGATGAAATTCTAGCTATCACCTCAAGGCTGCCGTTGCTTACAATTACAATCTGCTGTAAATTACGAGAAGGCTGCCAATCCACAAATTGCAGCGCCTCGAAGTGCGTCTTCGCATGGCAGATGAGGCTTAATTCAAAACGAAAGTGCCAGGCTGCAGTAGGGATAAAGACATGAGTTGAACATCAAATTTGGATTCGATGCAAATCTTTGAAGTGCACCATTTAAATTACTATAAGTTTAGTTCCCAAGGACATAAAGTATTTGCTATTGAGCATCTTTGAATGCCCACAAATCACACCACAAAACTCGAATCTCAAACAGTAAATACCACGAAATAGAATTCCATTATTCTCACTTTGCGCTTTATTGCCATTTGTTTTGTCATAAACATATTTCATTGTATGCTTTATGGCTATCCGCACTCATACCACTTTTCCTCTTTTCCATTCATAAATTTATCTGCGGGCAACTCATAAAAAAAGCCTTGCTAAATATGCCAAATGTGTATCTGAAATAACCCAAAAATAATAAATCTATGGAAAATGAAGCATTTGCATTTTACTTTCCCGTTTTACTTCATTGCGTTTCGGTTAAATTGGATGAAAATTGCGCTGAAAAAACTGAAATTTATGATTCAATTGATATGCTTTGAACTTTGAGTTTACCAGTAACACTTTTTGCATTGCTATTTTATTAAATTTTTATCCGGCTTTAATTTAATTGACCATAACATATCTTATAAACAAAAACACAATCCCTTGACGTCAGCCAGAAAAACAAAATAGGAAAAGCTCTTTTCATTTTATTTTTCGTTCGTGTATTTCAAATACATTATAAAAAAAGGCTAGCAAAAAGCATTAAATCTTCTTGATATATAGAAGAAAAAACAGAACGGAACACAATGTATTTATAAAAACACAATTATGTGCGAACTACTATATAAAATAGAGAAATTATGAAACGCCAAAATGCTTATTTAGACATGGTATAAGCAAAAATTAGACAATATTGTCAACACAACATTGTAGGCCAAAGAAAAAAGACAAGAATTAAGCAATTAATAACAACTAAAGCAACGAGTTTTATTTTGGCATTGAGGGACAAATAGATTGAATAGTAAACGCCTTCACAACACTTGTGCCAAACAGATCAAAACATTTTCCAAAATGCTGTCATCTACGGCTTTATCTAAATTATTTATATTACAATTTTGTTGTCTAGCTTTTATTGGCCAATTACGTTGTGGCTTCTATTCATGAATGGAATGTCGAATATACGTATAAATTTGTATATGTGAATGTATATTTTGTTTTTAACTTTTTTGCCGTGTTTAAATTTGCCAAAATAATAAACAGGATGTGAGATCTGCTTCTATGTGGCGTCAGTGGCCTATCAATAGGATGCTGATATAAGTGACTATCACAACAAGTTTTTACAGAATAAAGGAAATGCAGTTGGTCCTAAAATATACACAGATAATCAAATTACAGGTTTAACAAATTGTATGCATTATATAAATTTTTTAAAATACATAATGTTTCTAATGTAAGTTTTGTGAAACTTACTTAGGCAAAACAAACTTAAAATGCTATAGAACACATATTCAATAACAAAATTTTCATTAAAATTTTGACAATTACTTTTTAATTCACATAGTATTTGCATGTGGATTGAATCCGAATACCCCAAAAAACGAAGCAACGGGATTGCGGGCTCGAATGCTAAAGATTTTCAAAGCTGGAAACCACATTAGTGCTAATCAAAAGTTATGATATTAGCTAACAATAATCTTTTAAGCTTTAAAATAAAAATAATTAAAAATCACAAAGCCAAATAGGTTAATATTGTAAAAATAGCATGTAATTACTATTTCGTGCTCTATGCGTATTGAAAGTAGAAACAGATTCTACACATGCTCATCTCTAATACCAGTTAATTAAACTGAGCAAACAACAGCTGTCAGCAACAGTGTTTCAAAACCTATAAAAGATTTTGGCATTACGAACACTGCACACGTGAAAATGGACTTTTGAAAAAGTAAACGAAAAATGAAATTTTCAAATATGATATAGACGAGTGAATCGGCTTGTTGTCATCAATCATGGCGAATTATGACTGTATATTTGAAAGGGGCGGACAACGAATGCATTTTGCATACATAGTTGGGTGCCACTGCACAGTTGACCTTAATGTCCTTGACCATCGTGGAACCCGCTAGAATGATGCGCAAATTTGTTATGCACACTGACAGTGAGTGATGAAGTGCTATGGGGTGGAAAATGTTTTTACAGATTTGTACAGGTCAGACTGAAGATAACTCAGTTAAGGGCACTCTGCACCATAATTTTATTTAAATGCCTGCGGAAGTTTGAGAACTGAAACTCCAACGTTTAAATATACTACTTATGCATATGTTCTTCTTTATTTTCATTCAATTTTCCAGCTTGCAAAACGAACGATGAAAATTCAAATGCAAACTTTAACGAATTTATAAACAAACAGAAAAAACAGCGAAAAGTCAGAAAGGCAAAAATACATTTTTGAAGCCAACACCTACTGGCAATGAGCAAAAATCTTATGTACAGACTTGTACATATGTAGCCTATATACCTACATATATGTATGCATTACACGCATGTGTGTAATTATGAGGCAAATAATAAATTTTCAAGTTCATTTGCGTGGGTAATGCCGAGAGTTCGAGAGCAATGATATACCATTTGCAAAGACCCTAGCAGGGCATTGGATTTATGTGTGTGTATAGCTAGAGATACAGAGAGATAAACATACGATCCGAGAGTCGAGAATCGAGTCGAGTATTCGAACGTATACATGCATATATTTATTTTTATATTTTGAGAAAATGTATTTGAATATTTTTGCGCTTTGAAGGTGGCTGCTATATGTTAAGGTTAAATATACATATATAAGCGATGCTATTAGAACGAGTATAGCATATAGCCTATATAGAGCGCCGAAAGCTTTTCAGTTTCGGAACAACCAAACCATTTAACTCTATTTTATATTCTATATTGTTTTCCTCTTGTTTCAATCATCGCAACATAAAGGCCATAGGCAGGCATTAGCAAGCTGCCAAGCGTATGACTCAAAATGTGATTTGATTTTCTTTTTGCTAGTTTGTTTTCTAGACAAGTTCACGTAATATTGAATATTGCTCATACGTCGTGTTGACGTTGTGCGCTTTTCATTTTCAGTCTCGTTGCGTTTCATTTGACTAACACTTCTCAAACAAAAATATGAAATAAATTTGGGCATTAATGAAAGCCCAAGTGCATAAAATCTAAAAGCATACAAATGACATTTGTTGTTTATTTCACTAAATACACATTACTGCATTTATACAGTATGCACCTATAAATTGTGTGCATATACTACAATTTCAGAATAATATATTATTTTTGCTGTCTGTTTAGCTGCCAGTGTGGCATTTCTTCGATAGTTTATGGTAAATAGTTTGGCAGCATCAAAACGTATAACGAGAGAGAGAGAGAGAGCGTGATAAATAATTATCTTAATAATTGACCTCATTTTTCTTAAGCGGCCACAAAACTTTTGCACAAGTGCCACATATATATATAAAATATTTATGGTACATATTCATCATCGGCCTGCTTGCAATGATATACGGTTTGGGATTGGATGCCTGCAAATAACTAAGATTATAATTAGATTAAGCTTAGTCAAAGCCTAAAAGGTAACATTTCAGTCATCTTAGGGCTTAAGAGTGAAGCCTGTCAGTCGTTGGTTAAACCAGTTGGGAATTGTAAGTGCAAGCTCGTGATAAATATCTGGGGGATTCAAGGCGTAAGTGTTGCTGCTGTAGCAGCTTTAAAAACACACGCTTGCGGTAGTAAAGTCTAAAAGGATTGTCTTCTGCATTGAATCGTTAAATGAATATTTTTAATATTAAAGAAAATATTCAAATATTTAAATTGTTAATTTAACTATAAAGCTGGGAAGCTTACATTTATTTTATTATAAAACACACAATTAAATTAATACAAAAGTAAATTATCCCGAATTATAATAGTTTTTTGGTCCTCTTCAATTTCTGTGATTTTCAAAGGACTGGGAGCAACTCTTCCCTTAAAAAATGTAGCTACCTAATGCTTTTCTATTATACAATTGCAAATCCTTAGCAGCTATCTATTTATTGTCATCTTTCGCCAAGTCTTGAGACTTTTCCTTCCATTAAACATCTAAAAGTCCGCACTCATAGCATTCTTTTGCAATTGTAATCATTTTAAATAGCAACTATGAAAACTGCAATGGATGGCCATTTAAAGACTTTGTCCTAAGCCATTTGCACTTGGCAATTAACAACGAACATCAAAGTAATTAAAGAACTTTTAGTTGTACATTTGTTTCGTTCCTCTTTTTTTGGGCAATGCGATGAAAACAACCAAATTGTTTCGCTTAGCCAATACAGAACGTGTGCCAGAAAGTAAAAGTTTAAACGATTTTTAATACAGAACATTTAGTAGGTGCATTTTACATTTCGATTTGCCAAAAGAAATCTTTGCCAGGTATTTCCCAATAGTTCTTTTGTGATTTCTCTTTCCATTTTCTATTTGGTTTTTTTGTTCTTTCTTTTTCTTCAGCATTTTCTCAGCATTTGCAGCCAAAGTCAAGTTCAAGTCCACAAATTACGTTAATTCGTAATTCGAATATAGTTTGTTTAAGGGAAAAACAGATTTTCCGTCTTACGTAAGGTAAACAAACAAAGTCAAATGCATTTAAAACAGCCTTGAATACGAAAAGTGACGCAAATCGATTTTTGTTTGCTTCAGCTGAAAATATTGAATGTAAACGGAACACTGAAAACACTAGTTTATAAAATTTGCAATAAAAATAAACAATTGGAATGTTCAAATTGCCTTTTGGGCAGCTCAGATAACAGCACAAATTTTCTCGTTTGGCCTTCCATAGAGCTTTCCAGATCAGTTGTAGCATCCACCCTCGCAGACCATTTCCCGGAAAATTATCCGGGCTCTGTTTTATTTTGAAATGCTGACTTTTAGTTTACGCACGGTTGCAATTTGTTTATTTATCAATGGGCCACATGGAGAAAATGGTTTGGCATTCAAATGTGTGTTTCAGGTATAACATTTCCATATAAATATTATGCACTCATGTAAAAATACCAGAAATGCTATTGTGTAAGCATAAACACGTAGTTCTATTGAAATCAATGTGAATGTCATGAGAATTTTGTATCATTTCCGGCCTAAAGTTTAATAACAAACTGATTTTCATAGAAGCAATAGCTTTTATTGAACGACATTGATTTAATTTTGATAGCAAATTTACTAGAAAACTAAACTTATAAATAAATGAATTACATAAAAAAAAACAAATTATAAATATAAAAAACAATATAAATTAAGGGACAAGTTCAGTTTTTGGTGCATTATTTTAATTAAAGGGGGAAATAAATGAATTTCGCCTGGTTCTAAGTATTTTAATATTAATAACTAGTTATCTCTGAGTTTTTCATATGACACTTTGTGATTTCGCTCTATTTTTGTAATTATAATTATTTTAAGGAATATTAAGAAAAAGAAATCATTCAATCATAACCCGTTCTCTCTGGTTTTTCTCTTGACACTGTTTGATTTCGCTCTATTTTAACGTGTTGAATTAATCCTGTGAAGAAAAGATTCGATTAACTCTTATATATCCCATACTATCATTCAACTGAGGTTTAATAAGAAACATTTGTATAGTTTGTATTCCCAATTGCAAAGATGTAAATTCTTTTAAGCTAAAATTGACGATGATTTAAGGTCTAAAGAATACCATATTCAGTAGCACGATTGACGCATTTCATTCAGATAATGTATGTCTGAAATGAGTTAATAACACAAAAAGTTAAGAGGACCAAGAAATTACGAATAAATATGAATGGGACAGAGTTTTGCAAACAAAAATACAATACAGAATATACTCGATTTAAGAATAATGCTCAAGATATATTTCGAATATAGTAGGATGTTAATTTCGGGCTTTCTTTTTATGAGCATCGTCGTCACCGCTTTCATTTAAATCCACAACAATGAGTGGGCGACCGATCTTTCAGATGACGCCCTCGACTGCCCATAGATTTGCCGAAAGCTATTGCTGAGCTTTTTACCCTCACACACACACACACACACACGCACACACACATGGATGCGATCATAAAAGTGTAGATATAGATGTATAGAGATCGGCTACCTACGCCGTAAAGGAATATCGTGCTTTTGTCGGCTGTGAAACAAATGGCAAATGACTGAAACGAGTAAAATTGGTGAGGCGAATTTCGTTTGGTTTGCAGTTTGAAAAAATTCTTCGTTGAGGATAGATCGCTATTTTTTAGGAGTAAAGCAAATTGTAAGCCAAGCAACCAAATTTCATATGGACAAACAAATACTTAAAAATAATATCAAAATTCAATTTATATGGAACAATTAAATAATTCATCAATAAATGTGCTACAATTATTGAACAATCACAAAGTGAACCAAAATATATTTTCGAAAAGTGCTCAGGCTGCTTTTTAGTCTGGGTATTTCGGAATGGAATTATGACAAAAGAAAAAATATGATGGCAAATGCCTGATTATTATATAAGAGACAAAGACATTTGACACCAAGTGAATATTGAATAAGTTTCATGGATATTATCAAAAGTAATTGTGAAGTGTTCAATTTGAAACGAATATTTTAAAAAATTATATCAAGAATTTTTGGATTTGAAACAATTGAGCTCTTACAAAAAATTAAATATATATTTCTAACAGCGATTACTTGCACAATTCGATCAAACTTGATTGCAAACACAAAAAAAAATTCGAATAAATTGAATTGAGAATTTTGGCGTCGTCTTTTTGCCCGTCAGGAAAAAAATCCAACTCAAGGACATTTAAAAATAACGCAAATTTAGCTGCAGCTCGCGCCGTTTGTCGTCACACACACACATATACACACACACACACACACACACACACACACACACACACATACACAGCTTGTTCATAAGAACAGAGCAGATTGACCTAATGTATATAGAATTCTGCTAGTTTCATTTATACATACATATTGAGAGTGTGAAAAATTCAGTGTGCCGTTTCATATATATATTTTAATATGTATATACATACATGCGTATATATACTGACAATATGATTTGAGAAGAAAAAAGAATGTATTTTTAGTGATTGATCTTGTTGAATATATATATATTTATATATATATAAGTATATAATTTGTATATATACAAGTAGACAAGTATTTTATAAATTTTTTTAAAACTTTGCTCTGCTCTAAAGTGGCACACAGTCTGTTTATTTTCGAACTGAACAAAAGCGCCGAGTCAGCCAAGATTTGGACATCGCATCTTGGTGTCCCAATCTCGTGCGTGCTGACATTTGAATAATACTCAGAATCAGAGCCAAAACGTGAGCTAAAACTTAAAGAGTCGCAAACTGTAGCGCTGACAGAGAAACATTTGAAATTGGTGCAAAGTGCAAATACAAAAAAAAATAAAAGAAATAAAAATGAAAACAAACATCTAATATAATTGGCAATTTCTTGATATTGCAGCGAACGAGTTCAACGAAATTTCTTGTGCTTGAAAGACACAAAAAACAAATCGATCAAAATGTTTAAGAACCATTTGGAAATGATTGGGCGCAATGAGAGCCCCAGCAAGAAGGCCAAATTCTGGCAATCCTACATCAGATCCCTGAAGGGTAAGCATTAAAACCTAATATAGCTCATACGATTAGAGTGCCATGAAATATAAACATCAAATATGATTAGCTGCTTGACTTGTTTTTATTTTAGAAGCGCTATCAAAATCAAAAGTATTATAGACTAGAGAGCTACATAAATAGCACAGCAGCGTATAGAATGTTGGTCTATTTTTTGGCAGGTGTCATTTTAGGCGTAATCACCAAAAAAAAGAAGAAGAAAAGCTAAGAACATACACACACACTCATAAATGTGAAAAGCTCTTTTCAAATTTAAAATATATATGTGCATATATGTTATATATGTGTATTGAAAATATTTTAACTATGTGCTCATGAGCCAAACAAAGCGAAAAAATGTGGCTGCTGCGCCAAGGCAAAATAACTAGGCGCTCATATAGAAAACAGAAAATTCAAAAAAAAAAACCAAAAAAAAAAACTGAAATCAATTTTTTGGCCGCTTGCCAAATAGCTGAAATAGCGCAAAACCTAATGAAGTAAGGCAATTTGATATAATTTTCGATTCGTATTGTCGCTCTCAGGTTCCGAGGATATTCGCGCCCATGACGCACCAAGAGCCTCTCGCCCATACAGCTCCTACCTGGACTCGCCCACATACAGGAGCATCTACGATGAGCCCGCCACGGCCAACGAGCGCGTTCAGTCATCTGGCTACAGATACTTGCCAGTGAGCCGTGACACCTACGGTTACTCGCCACGTGCGATCTACGATCATCATTACAGCAGAACAAGTAAGTTACTGAGTCTACTATCTACTAACAATCCCACAGCAACAGCAACAGTAACCCGCACAATTCTAATGCCTAAGAGCTTTGATTGATTACTTTACTTACTCTTACAATTGTGATATCAGTCAGTCAGTCAATCAGTCAGTCAGTCAACCGCATTTCAATCATTGCACCTGCCAATCATGCATTTCGAATGCCTTGCAGCTTACACCTTGAATTGCCAACACTATGATTTCATAATTATATAAATAATTAAAAAGCTGAACAACGAAGACAAGCACAGCGCCAAAATAGAATTACGTCAATGATTTTCAGTATTTGTGTGTGTTTTTGGCAAAGGCCCACAAAGTTTTAGACAAAATATACACATGTTCATAAGCTTTGTGCTGGTAAACACACACACACACTCACACACACACGCACATGGATATACATAAAAATATTTCTACATATGTATATTGCAGGTACATAAGGCATGGGGAGAACATTTTCAATTTGCTCATGCGTGCTTCGGATCAAATAACTGAGGCAAACAATTTTAGATACATTTTTTTCTTTTTTTCTTATAATTGTTGATGAAGTCCATTCCCTGCGTGTCCCTATAACAACAAAGCTCTATTCAGTTTGTACCCCCTTACCACCCCCACACACACACACCCACACACGCACACACACACACACACACACACACCCCTAACTGGTGCCCCACAGTCAAATGTACTTTTTGTTTTCGAAACTAACCAATTTTTTTTCTCTTTCTTTTTTCTCATAAATGTTTCAGAATATACATAAATGTTTATCGACAAAGAAAAATAGAAATTTTTAAAATATATTTATCTCAACGCAGCGCACTACAAAAGTTTTTCTCTCTCATCATTTTAGTTATATATATATATATATATGTAGTAAATACTAAGAGAAGAATCTGTAGCATTAGCGTATATATATTCAGCTGTGTGTGTAGTATGATAATATCAGAATGATTTATAGCAATTTTATTTTATGTAGTTCTGTTGGCTAAAATTCAATAAAAAAATGTTTTTCAAACAATTTCTCGTGGTGTGGAAAGTGTGTGTTTAACTATGCATTCCAAACTCATGACACTCATAAGGTATTTTGTATCGTATTTCGCATTTTGAACATGAACTGCATTTCCATTTGATTTCATTTACATTTTATGCACTTGATCTTTTCATACCCAAGGCTCTTTTAGATTAAATGCAAACTCTTTAAAAATGTTTATATATTTAATTCTTTTTCTTTTCTGCTGCCTATTAATTCTACTTATATACCGCTTTGTTTTGGATAAATATCGTACGTATATCCAACTGCTTTTAATTGACATATGGGAATATAACGCATACGCACTGAGCCCAAGTTTAACAGCATCAATTACATTTTTGTTTTTGCCTTCAAATGTAAGCATATGATATTTGTTGCGTTTTTGCTCGAATGTTATTGACAACGTTTGTATCTCTTACTACAATGCATTGGATTACTTTCTTTTCACAGTTCCAGCTAACTACGATGCAGAGAAGGCCTGGAATGATCATTTGAAGCGCATGCAAGAAATTGAGCGCAGGTGTGTAGAATTGCTATATATATATATACTACTAGTGTAGTGTATGATACTATTATGATATCGAGCAGTAAGTACAGTTGACTGATGCGTATCTTATGCATTTTAGATATCCATCTCGCTATGGTCTCTACTTGAGAGACAAGCCACTCACACCAAACTCTTTGGTGCCTTTGGAATACGAGCCTGAGGATAAGCTGTTGACAGAACTCAACAAGGGTAAGAAAGACATTTACTAAGTACGCCCAACAACAAAAACACAAGAACATCAACAAAAAGTAACCAATACAACAACAACAACAACTACAACAACATTTAAATTAAAATCTACGAAATTTTCAAATTTTATTATAAACGAATTTAAATTTACTTGTTTAAAAATGCAACAAATTACAAAATGTAAGCACGAAAAAAAAATAGCAAATCAACATCAATTCGAAAAAAAACAACAACAACATCAACTCAACAGAATTTTTTCAAATTCAGCCAACAAATTTACAGACAAAACAAAAACAAACAACACCAAGTCGAAACTTGACGAGCAAATTTTTTAGTACAAGAAATTTGCGCTGTTCAAGTTTCCATTTGATGATTTCTACAAATGCTTTCGAACGAACTATATCTTTAACACTGTATCATATAAACTATATTTTGCAGCCATAAAAGTTTGAAGCGCTGAGCGTTTACATTCGAAAAAAGCTAACTGGTTAAAAACGTTTGTTTTGGCTTAGCTTTAGTAAATTGTAAAATTATGCGGAAATTGTTAAAACAAAAAAGAAAAAACCACAGCAAGTAATGATACAAATAATTATAAATTAAATTTGTCTGTAAAAAATATCCAGCCCCCAACATAGTAAATGGAAAACAAAACAAACACAATAATTTCGTTAAATGTTTCATTGTATGATATGATGCTTTACTTAATTTTTATTTTTAACTTATTTATACAACAAACAAACAACAACATGAAAAAAGCGAAAGTAATAAAACCAAACAAAACATATATAAAATCTAATTTTAATTTAGACATACTCAGCAGATATCATCAAAAAACATCGTCTCAATTTATATATATTTTGAATTAAACCATTTTAACTTCCCGTTCCATTTAACTCATCTGCCAACTCATCAGCTCATTATCCAAACATTAAACCCAATCCAATCCAATCCAGCATCCATACCCATACCCAAAACTACTTTAAGCCTTATCCATTTTTCTCTAACAGCTGTACCATAGAAAATTCAGAATGCTGCTAAAAGTGTTTTTTGAGCGCCAGTCTGTATAATAAATATTATTCACGACTCTGAGACAACTTTAAGATTAATACAAATGGAATTAATAAAAAAAAAACAATTAAATATAAACAACTGTGTTTTGCATATACTTTTTTTCGACAAATTAATTCGTTTTTGTGCCGTGTCGTATTTGTTTCTAAATATTCCAAATTATGATTACATGTTTTTCATACACACTTGTTGTTTGTTTAACACTGTACTGTTATTATTTCAATTAATACTATCTATTGTCCCTCGCCCTTTCTTGTGTGATTGTTTATCATCTCTTCGTCGCTCCCCAGCTCACAACTACTAAAAAAGAACATAGATACATACACTGTGCGGTGCCTGTAAATAAACTGCCAATACTTAAAAGACTAAACCTTAAAATCAAATGAAATATTTAACGAATTTTATGTTCAACGTATTTCACATACAAATGATTATTGTTGATTTATTTTCTTTTTTTTTTGGCAGTATTTATTTATTTGAAAACTTCAACATAAATCCATAAAGATTTGTTAGAATTGTTGTCTGAAAATCTCATAACTTGTTTCGTGCCCACAGTTTTTTTTTTTAAATTTGATACTATGTATTTTGTTCAGTGTGTTGTTTAGAGTCCCTATATTAGATACGAACATCGTTGGGTTGTTGTGTTTTTGGAAACTGCTTCGGTAAGTACTTACCTTATATTAAACAGTCCAAATGACAAAAATATGCCATTATATCTTCTTTGCCCAAGCTGAGAAGGAAAAAGAAACAAGGAATATGCTTTTATTAAAGATTCTCTAATACAAAATAATTGCAAAGTTAAATTTCAATCTGAATTATATTTTGAAAACCCTTATTAGACAGAGTAGCTCGTTTAAAAGACACACGCATCTGATATGCCACTGGAATGCTCTTACTATGCCATATAAACATATCGTTGACGTAAATGGCACATTGCATCATGCAAAAGACACGAGTAGCAACAATTTTACTTATTTGAATATGCGCAAATATATGCACACATCCTACGTAAATAGTCCGATAAAAAGGAGATAAAAGCTCTGTTCGTAGTCAGTACCTTATCATCTAGCAAATGTGGATATTTTCACGCATATGTGTGTTTGTGCAGAGGACATACACATAAGACTTATATAAGCCTTTATGTACAAACTAGAGACTTAAATACACTTGCTCTCACTTCGAAAGAACAAAAATATGGTCAAGCTTTTGGAAATCATAACGAAACAGCAAAAATAATCTTCTTTAAAATATTATAAGTACAGTAGCTGCCCATTCTTACTGCAAACAAGTGAGCAAAGCTTATCTTCGGCGTGATGAAGATTTTATACTCTTTTCGAATCTTTGGACAGATTTTACTAGCTAATATTCTACAATTTGGAAATATTAAACATTGATGAGTAATAAGGTTGTAGTTAAAGGCGATATTTTTAAAAATATGCCAAATATGGCCAAATCTGCGTACACGTTGTATGGCAGCTATAAGATATAGTGGTGCGATCTGCCTGATTCCTACAAATGTGCAAAATCTTAGAATAATAAGACTGTGGAGAAATTTTAATCTCAAAAGTTCAAAAACCGAGGGACTAGTTTGCATACATACATTCAGACAGATAGACTATCTTTTTGTTTATACGTACTAGCTATGAATACAAAAGCTAACTTTAAAGGTCTCCGACGCTCAGGATAGTATGAAAAGGGTATAAATATATAGACCGAATGCTGAGTTCGTAACATTTGCAATTGAAGCTTTTAGGGAAAGTCGGTACGTTGTAAGAAGTTAATTATGTTCTTGTGCTGTAGCCATATAGCCATGTATTTGTATTTGTATTTGTATTTGATTCCTTATTGCAGCACGTCGCTCGGCATCGCCGTTCCGTCCCAGCCGCACCAGCCGTGCTGGCAGCGAGCCCTATGTGCCACCACCAAGCTACTGGAATCGCGATAGCAGCGTGCCCCGTGCGGGACCTTCTGTGTTCGATCGTGCCACCAGCTTGGCTCCGTTCACGCGGCCGAGCTTCCGGGCCAGTTCGCTGGAACCGTTGGATGAGCTGTTTGAAAGTAAGTTGCCAGCAATTGCTGAGGCTGTTGGTGCTGCCAGGGCGGCAAGCGTTTTTGAGCGAGCCGGCTCGCCAAGTCCCACTCCTGTCAAAGCCGGTCGCTGGGGACCACGTCCCACTGAAGTCGCCTATGATGCTGAGGGTAAACATCTAAATTCTTCCTAAGCGTTTTTATCTTTATACAAGAAGAGATGCAGTTTCTCGTTGTTGTTTAATGGCTTCTCTTTGACCCGACACAGAATAATAATAATGACCACAATGATGATGACAATGATGACGAACGTGTTGAAAAATGTTTGCCATATTTTTCCCGATGCGTTCGTATCTCTTTCAGTCTCTCTCTCTCTCACTTTTTCTGTGTGTGTGTGTGTCGCTTAAATTTGTCAAAACTTAATTTTTTATATACTTTGGCTTTTACCCAACGACATTTTTATTACGTTATTTGTGTTGTGTGTAAATTACCAACAGCATCAGCATCAGCAAAAAAAAAACCAAAACAAAAAGCAAAACAATGTTAGCCCAAAAGCGCCGTGCTTAAAGTCTATAATCTGGAATTCACTTTTTCGCTATATCCCAACCATATTGCTTTTTGAACTGCTACCCGTAGCGCCTGGCATCTATCCCATTCATACTCTCTCTCTCTTCTATCTCCATGAAATATCCTACTTCCTTTCGACTTTTGGTAATTTTTCCACTAGAAACCTCGCATACGCATGGAAAATATCAAAAAAATAGTTGATGTTAAAGCGTTGTCTTTTCTTGTTTTTTTTTTTGTTTAATTCTTATATTTTAGTTTAAAAGCAAAGCAAAATATTTTTCTTTCTGCTCTTCTTGTATACATTGCAATACAATCAAAACAAAAAACTCAACAAAATTCTACAAAAACTAATTGTATACCCTACACAACGCACACTATCAACCCCAACAACAACAATGATGATTTTTGTACTTGACAATAAACACAAATGCCAACTGCTATGTCGAAACAACAACAACAACAACAACCCCACAATAGGACTTCCAATCTTCCATCCACGCAACCGCTTCAGGGACATGTTGAGCCCCAGCCCCAATTTGCCCATCTCATCGATTGTGCGTGATCCCTTCTGGTGGGATGTGGATGATCTGGTGCCCTTCCGCGCCACCTCGGTGCCCCGCGCCTCGAGCCCCGTGGCCCGTGATTCGTACTTGTCGCCGGTGAAGAATCGTTATCTGTGGTCCAGGCATCCAGCCAGGCCCCTGACACGTAAGTAGTCGCAAGGCAATTGCAATCGCACCCAATTGTATATACGATGCACAGCACCCTGTATATATATAAATCTACTGGCAACAAACCCACTATCAAAAACAGTTTCTTGGGAACACATCTCAAATGCATATTCAGCTCGTTACAACTTATTTAAAGCATGAGAGAGAAAGATGCATTATATATAGAGAACGATATAGAGTAATGTACATATGTATATTAGTAGTTTGATTCAATTCCCATATAATAACAGTTTCTCTATTTTCGAATATTTTAACATTTATATTTTTATTTTATTTACATTTATTTGCCATACACAGCTGAGGCAGAGGATTATTTCTAAAAACAAACAAAAAATCTATCAAAAATAAAGCCAAATCACAACTCAAAATCGTTAGCTCTAATAACAAGCGAAGCTATATCATATAGCAATTCTGTAATTCTTTTGTACTTTAATTTACATCAATTACATGTAACGAAATGCAATACAAACAAATTGGTAAGAATTTATTATGAAAACAACAAAAAAAAAACATCCTTCCGCAGCATGTTTAAAATTTGTTCATGTAAAACTACATAGCTGACATGTAGTGCCGTATACTATATATCCCGTAGTACCCACTAGAAGTATACATACATACATATATATATTCGTAGTACATCCATACAGTAACTAGTAGAAGTAACCATATAAGGAACTATACCCACAAAAAAATTGTTATTAACAGTCTAAAAACAATATTTGTAAAAGATTGCACGCATATTTTTCCAACTTTTGATGTGGAATTCATTGTAGTTATTTATTTGTTGAAGTGAAATATAAAGCAGTTTTTTGTTATTAATATGCATATTATTATACTTTTCGACAGCTCACCGCTCAATTTTGTAAACGAACGAAAAACGAACTTTAAGCCAACAACAACAACAACTACAACAACGAATGCATCAATGGGGTCCCCAAAAACAACGACAAGCTTTGATTTCCACTTGAAGAACCGGAAATCATTGAAAGTAGCAAACTTATCTGTAGATTCACAATCCTCAACAACGATTGAATTTTTTCAAAACTGCCAGCCCCATTAACATCCGGGGGCTGCCTCCAACTCAATATTGCCATCAAGTGCGTACTTCCCGTAGTAACAATAAAAAAAATAATAATAATAAAAAAAACAACAACAACATGAAAAAGCCAATAATCAACAACAACCACTCTCAATAAAGTTTTTATTTAAAATTTTTTAGCTCATGTTTTAGTAATAAGTGCAAGTATATGAAAAAAACATAAATTCGATTTACATTTATTATAATAAAAACCAAATGACTTATGTGCCGCTCTTGAACAACGCGAGCGCCATAAATTGTTCCTTTTTTGTATATTTTAGAAGCTATATTTATGATTACAAAACTCAAACCGTTTGAATTTTAAAGTTCACTATGCAAATATGTGAGCGTTTCACTGCATATGTGAAAATATATCTGCCATACTATGTAGTATCCAACAAAATTAATATCAATAATATGGCTTAGCATATTTTCAATTTGTAATAAAACAAAAAAAAACACAAAATTCTGTAAAAAAAATAAAAACATCTAAAAAGCCCATCAAGTTTTTTAAATGTACATTTCAATTGAAAAAAAATGACCGTCAAATTAGATTTGAACAAGAAAATTTAAGAAGTTGCCACACTACTTTGCATTCTATATACTGTAGCATCCGAAATGGTAAGCAAACAGCTAAGAATGCTGAAGTTGATATTGCTCGACTAACAGATATCCTGTACGCAATTACTGTCTCACAGATTGATAGAAAATGAGATATGTGGGAATAGCATAAAATGCTGAAGTAGGATTGTAGCCTTTGTTAGAGCTGGTCACACTGATCAACTAGGATATCGATACGCGGAGATCGCATGTTATCGAAAGTACTTGAGTTAATTTCTGAGCTTGTGCAGAGTAGATGTGTTTGAAGTGAATTGTCGCAAATCATCAATGAATTAGTTTAAATTTAAGAACCCTGTTACTTATTACTTAAATTATACTGTAATCCCGAAACCCACATATTCAACCATAGAACTATCGTCGAGTACAATTTGAAATTTTGGTACTTCTAAAAATTCTACATTGATGGGTTGCTTGCTGATACTTCTTGCCAAATCAAACAACTTATCAGCCAACAAACATTTAAACAGGACAATAAGTAAACAAACAAGTCTTATGAAAATGCTTCTTTTGTTTGCTGTAATAGATTTTATATGGGGCAAATTAAGGCCACTAAATTGTGTTATTATTCTCAACCCATAGTTGAACATTCGCAAATATGAATGAAATAGTTTCGTACACGCAGAGCATTTGTTTGTGACCTTAATTAATTTAAAACATCTAGAGCTTAGTCAACTAATGGACAATGTTGTAAACATCAAATGTCATAGAACTGTCCATGGTTTCATTTTATTTTTTTTGTAGCCATGTCATTTATCTTTTCATTTACTGTTATTTTTTTTTTGTTTTTGTTTGTGTTGTTATTGGACTTTGACGTTTCTGGCGTTTAGCACGCAATTGTTTCGCACTTTTTGTCTATGCGCTGTTGCTGAGCTGAGTCTGCAACGGAGTCCTTGAAGTCCTTTGGATATGCACACGCTCCATTGTATTCGAACGCCTTCATATTGTTTTCTTTCCTGCTGTTGCTGCTGCTGGTCATTTGCCACTTCTTTTGACGTGGCTCAATTCGAGTTTTTTTTTTCTATTTAATTATTGATTCACACCATTTTCTATTGGCAAAGGTCATCCAATGTCAATTATATTTGCGGCTGGAGCCTTGCTCTTTGGAGATTTGATGTTCATGGCATTTTGCACAACGTTTCAATTGCTTTTTAACTGTTGTTTTGATGCGTCCCTCGATGATTTGGCAAGCGGACTTTTGTGGCTTATTCCGTTGATCCTTTGTTCTCCCAGCACGTTTGCCAAGTCATGTGAAGGACCTTATTGCCAATGCGTGCCTAAAGCATTTAATTAAAAATTTAATTTTAACGTGAAATTACTCGCTGTGCACAAAAATTCTATAATCAAAAAAAAACTGTAGCTGTTTTTGTTTGGGCGGTCATGCAAAAACCTTTAGCGGCTGTTTTAATTTTTTGCAGGTGTTCTAAGTGGTGCATAAGTACTGTGTTTAACAGCCCGTAAAGCCACACAGTCCTTATTCCAATTAACACGTTACAATTTATTTGAATGATTCTTTCGTTATTTCTAATATGATATTCATTTACTTATAGCAACAATGCTTTATTTATTATTTCTTATTTGTAAATCTATTTTGTTACTCAATAGTTTATAAATTGGTAATTAGTTTGCACATCTGCTAACTCTATTTATTTAATTTACTTTGCAGTGTGTAGACAAATTTCAACTGCCTGAATTTGACATATTTTGGACATTCTTGCGGCAAGTCCAAGTTGCTGGTTTGCTTTAGATGTAGCCAACAATGTTAAAAATGCTCAAATATGCCCCTGAGATGTGCCACTAAATAAGTATCTTTAAGATGGAGCGTTGAATTAGCAGCTATAATTTAAACAAAACATGTGCGGCAGGAGTATCTCGAATATTGTATACCATTTTCTTATTATTCCTATGCCTATGCAACAGAACCCTACTAATTCCCAGCTTGTACATCCGTCTCTTTCAATAGCTCAATAGTTTTGAAATTTTCAAGTATATAATGTAGTTCAAGGCGATAGCTCAAAGCACATGGCAATTATGGTTACAACCGACTTCCAATTATGTGGCAGCTATAAGATATACTGATCCGATCCAACCGTTTCCGACAAATGTGCAGTATCTTTGAATATCAAGACTCGGCGGCAAGTTTCATTTCGATAGCTCAAAAGATGTAGGTCTAGTTTGCATACATACAGACAGACAGATAGACAGACAGACAGGCAAACACACAGACAAACCTACTAGATGTAGTGTTTTTGCTTCCATTTTATAAATGATTGTCACATAATATTTGTTATATTGCAGTGCTATTTGTTATCCGTAACATAAGGGTAGGGTATGCAAAATTCGAAGGTCCAATGAGTTTCGACTTTTGTGGTTTGTGTTTCTTTGTTTGGTGTTTGCGCCTGTTGCTGACGGCAGTCGGCAGAGCTTAAGATTTATATTCTGGCCAAAAGTTTCGACCACGCCAACTTTGGCCGTCAAATGCACGTGCTTGAGACTCATCCAGAGCCGACAGCCACTGTGTACGGCTAATTGATGTGGGCGGTTGGGCGTGGCAGCTGCTTGATATGCCTGTCACATGTGCCTGGCCAGAAACATGGCGTGCTTTTAGGCGTTTCCTTTTGCGTTTCAATTGAAAGGGTTTAATTGCATCATTTTGTTAAAGTGGAAACAATGGTAAGTCAAATTCAGTCATGCTTTGAATTTGCTCTGGTTCACTGAGTTTAGGGTCAATCGGCAAATTAAATGAAATAAGGTCGCCAAAAAGAACACAGAGCTGACATAAAATCATCATGGGTGCAAAATCTAACTGATTGATGCATGTCAAAGGGCAAAAGCCGAAATGTCTGGCAGACAATGTCTGTCTGACGGCTCTCAATTAAAATTCCCTAATCGAAACAAAGACACAATGGTTGTTAAAGTAGCTCCTTGATGGCATATTTCAATTGGCTAGCACTGTGGGGTGTTTTTCTTGGGATATAGCCACCCCCTTCACTCAACTTCAACTGTCTGCAGGGAAATTCTATTTAGTTAAACGATGATTCAGCTTTAATTATTGCTCTTAACGTTTGTGTTCTGCAGGGGGTTAAGTGTTTTATTGAAGGTTCACTTCAAGTCAATGCTGATAAGCAATTGCACATTTAAGTGGGTTGTGTTTGCGAGAGACACACAATTAAGGTTTCAGTTACAGAAGCTGAGTATTCACAATGCACTTTAAATGCTCAATAATTGTACTCTTGAAAGCATATATCTTACCCCGGCTGTAAAGTGACTCAAAGAAGCCGATCTTAATTGAACTATTGATTTTTTCATTTTACGGCTTTTTAAAATTTAAATTACATATTTATGTATGATGTGGTAATAACATAATATGCTTAAAATAGGTTGTAGCCTCTGTGAGAGTTGGTCACACTGACCAACATGGATATCGATACACGGAGATCGCATGTTATCGAAAGTAATTGAGTTGGTTTGTCTGTCAGAGTTTGTGCAGAGTCATCCATTACTTCTAAGAGTAGTAATAGATCATATATTTTGGAATGTTAAGTATCTTATAAAGTTTTTACATTATGCATGTCTCTTTCTCTGAGTGTACGAAGTTTAAATTCAACCAGCTGCAGTTGGACTCAGCTCTGTCTGACTTCATTCAGGGTCTGTTTTGTTTCCCGCTCTGCTACCAACTTTAAGTTTACATATCTCAGTTAAAATTGCAACATTGCAGCAACTGTGCTTACAACAGTTACAAAAGAATGTTTTGTTCACATAAAAGCTCAGTTAGAGCCGCATAAGTGATTTGGCAACCTCTCAGGCAAAACAGAACTTAGCAACTTACTGGCCCCACAGGAAATGAAGGCAAAGGCAAACAACACCTGTAGCTATTCGTAAGTTGCAAAACTTCCATTAACTTAAATAAGTCAGGGAATGTATCCAGCTTGGTCCGCATTGCTCTTATCTTTGAGATTAGCCAGGGCGTATTGTTCTTTTCCAAGTTGAAAGTTCTTCTGGACATAAACTCGTTGAAGTAGCTTTAAGCTTGGTCTTTTGGATTTTTCTTTTTCTTTTCTGTACCATTTTGATTGATTTGCCATAAGCTGAGGCAGGCAAAAATAAAAATAAATTTGGTGACTGATTAGCAGGAGTAAATTTGCTTTGATTTTGTTAAGTGAAACGCGCCGCTTTCAGTGACCAATTGGCCAACTTTTTCGGCCATCTATCTTACGCACTTTACTTAACAATTGGCCAAGACATTAGTGGTAAATTTATGCGCAGGTCCTGCGGCTTTCATTGTCACAGCTGCCAAATCTGCATGAAACGAAGGTCAACTCACAATTTTCAAAGCTGCAGAAAGGTTCACGGAAGCGGAAGTGATTACCATCAGGACCCAGTGTCAAAGCCGCCATTTTGTTTGCTGCTGTGCGGCAAATCCTTTCTTATGCCACGTGAATTATGAACCATCCTCACACATAAGCTTTGTGCCTTTGTGTGTGTGAAATTTGTAATTCTGCATTCTGCCGTCGTCTGCTAACATCTGATGCAAATGGAAATTGAATTTGCTTGCAGCAAGTAGTGTAAACTTGTTCAAACTTGGATTGTGAAAAAGTTGAGAAATCAATCTCGTTAAATTTTATCCGTAGAGGATTTGAGCTAGAGGCACTGCTTTTGTAAACTCACAGTTTAAATTTAATATTTGTATATACCTAATATAAATATAATACATATGAATTTATATTCTATATAAACCAGTAAGAATGCTTTATGTCTGGAGTGCCCAAATAGGTGATACCCTGAGCCCAGTCTTAATATGCATTCTTACTTATACATACAAACACACACATGCTGCAAGCAGTGCAAGCAGTTTAAGCAGTCAGCTTGCTTCTTCACTGAACTCCACACTATGCAAAGTCAAATCTTTAACAACTTGTGTGTTTATTGTCCGATCTTTGTGAAATTTTCAGGACATAAGATTGGCTATTAAATGGACTATAAGGCCATATTACAAGGTCATAACTTCAAAAATACAATCAGGAATTGGAATTGCATTCGGTGCAGCTGTATTAGAAGCATCATCTCAGTTAAGGTACCAATGTAGCTAATTCAGGGGCTAAGGGCGTTACTGGAGGCAATCGCTCCTATTTGTAGCTTTACATAATGAAATATCTTAAATTATTAAGCAAATAATTGTTCTATTGTCTTATTCACCGTATGAAATATGGTTAACAAATGTAATGTAGAAACCAATTTTGGTTAAATCGCATACAATAAGAACCCAACTTCGAATTTCTTGGCTTCAGTTATTTTCAATATGCTTCTAATAAATGCATGCAATTTGCAAGGCAAAAACTTGCTTGTTATTGTCAATAAGTGATTCCCCCTTGACAAGTCCAATCTGTCATGTTCCATGTTTCATGATGAACTTTCTGTTTAGGCGAGCGTAAAAATTGAAAATCAATTCACTGGAAGCCACAGCATGTGAAATGCGCAAAAGATAGGCAAATATGCACAATAAGCAAAAAAGAGGCAGCACGAGAGAGAGAGAGAAAGAGAGAGAGAGAGTGGGGAATGTGGAAACTATAGATTGTTGGCGAAATATGGAAGGCTTTTGTGTGTCAAAAGCATACTCACGCTTTGCCGCGGTTTCTCTTTCCCCATTTTTCATAACCTCAAAATGTACGTTGCGGTTTTTGTGGTTTTTTGCTCTATGTGCGGGCCTGACTAGATATGAAAATGGCAAAAAGAGACGATTTATGTGGCAAAGTGATTTATTTGAATTCTTGGCTGAGGCATTTCATCAACATGACAGCCATAATTGATAATGCTTGGTAATTATTACAAATTCGATTTTGACTACAAGAATGTAGTTACAAGGTTGCGTGACAGCACAAAAGAATGGGATGAAGGGTAAGGTTGGCGATAAAAAATGCGATACTAGAAGGCAAAATATGTATTCATGTCTGTCAATAGATCATGAATATGGTATATATTATTTATTAACTATTATGATCATCAATGTATAATTTTTCCAAGTCGTTTTTAGCATTGGCAGTTAGAAAAAGTGGTTAAGCAAGGTTTTCAAAAATCTTTTTATAAATATTATTATTAATTAATTAATTATACCACACATCGTTTATAAAGTGAGTAAACAATTTGTTTTCTTCTACCATTATAGTGTTGTTTTCTTGAATTGTTTATTTTAGTCGTTAGTTGCGCGACATATTCGGAAAAAACATTTGCCTGAAGTGAACTTCAGAAGGTTTTCGTAGAAAAGTCCAATTTGGATTCATACCAGATTATAATTGAGCTCATGCTGAGTGGCTGGTGTATTTTCGTATCTGTGTTTTTTGTGTCCTTAAAGACGAGTTTCTTTGCCTGTGTGTTTTGGCTTGCTCTTAAAGCTTTTCATAGCCGCAGGCCCGAAATCTCATTGCCAACTGTGAATGACTGCGTATGTGGGTCAACAGCAGCAGGAACGCGACCCTCCTTCACAACACACACACACACACACACACACACACACAACACACACACACATGCAAGCATAGCCCAAAGAAAGTTTATTTATGTTGTGTTTAAGCATATTTACTCACATTTACTTGTATTGAGGCGACTATTGTGTAGCACTCAGACTGTTATCTGTTCTCGGTTCTCTGATGTCTGATGTTAGATGTCAGATGTCCTTTGTTATTGTGCACCATAGATTTGTTGACAGACAACAACAAGCCGTATGTTAATGAACAGTAAGCTAGATGAACTCAAGGGGAAAGAGTCACTTCAAAGTAGACAGCATTGACAATGAGACAAATCAAATTTGGGCATACGCACCAATTGGCCAAGTAAACAAAATAACACAACAGTCTTCCATTTGTTCACAGAGGGTAGACAAATACAGCTCACTTGTTTGCGATTACCAGCAATTCTGGCCAGAGTTATGACTCAGTCACAGCACTTTAATGGGTCGACAAATGTACAAGTAATTCGAATAATGGACCCAAGTACAAATAAGGACAACGCTCGACACAAACAAGGTTCAACTACCGAACGTCTATTCATCTTTATTTGCTTAAAGTTTTTTAATAAAATAAAATTGATATATTTGCCAGTTTTATTCTCCCAGAATGGGATTGCAAAATGAGTCAATTGCTTGCAGCTGCTCAAGAAATTGGAAAAAAGGAAATATCAAACACCCAGGAGACAAGGAAATGGATGGAAGCCTGTTGCAATAAGAGAGAAAAAAGGCAAGGCACACTTCTTGGGAAGAAGTGTCCAAGCTTTTCTAGACGGTAAGTCTACCAGTTTTTTGACAGTCGCAGAAATAAACAGTTGCAAGAAATCTATAATCCATTTATAACAATTTAGCTTTTCTGAACTCGTTTAATCTAAGATATAAATTCGAATGACACGTTTCTGTTAATATTATTGCATTATATTTTTTGACATCCTAGCACAACAAGAATTTGTTCATTTAAATGCGATCAAAATATTACAAACAAAATCAAGTGGGAAAGAATTATCTTCTTAATATTAATTTATTCACTAATATTATTTTTGTATGCATTAAATATCCAGTTAAGTTTTATTAAACATCAGTTCGCTTTAGCAAATTCCAACATTTAAAGCTCAGTGTTTTATAAGTATTTCTAAGCACAGCTCGTTCATAAAACGAGCACAAAAGTACGTTTTGTATTTTCTGCAAGTTCTGCCGTCTATTTACATTTTGGTTTCTACCCGATTGAACATATCAAACGCACACATAGAAACAGAAACAGAGACAGGATTCATCTACAAAGCCTAAAAGTATGCAACACACAGCGTTAACTTTTCGAGAGCCTATCAAATATTTGGCTGTCTTTTAGCCAGCGGCTCTTTTGTGTGTGTGTGTGTGTGGAATATCAATAAAACTGTCAAGGCTAAGACATCCTGGCAACCGTTTCTATTGCGATGCTTAAGGATTTCAACTGCTCGACAGTTGCTGCGGTAAACACTTTTCAATTTTATGTAACACTGACAAGTGTGTTTCATTTGGAAAAGTGCTAAAGCATCAACTTGGAGTCGAGACATGAATTTATTTCTTTTTATTACATTTTCAGTTCTCTCGCCTGGCGCTGATAAGAAGTTTGTTGCTTGGACCACAAGGACAAATTTCAAAACAGAAAATGCCCAGAAAATGCAGCAAATCAGTGCCATCTACAGACTAAGCCCGACTAGAAGATGAGCTGTACACAAGATGAGTGTTAGTTTCAACAGCATTATAATAGAAGATGTATAAAATTATATGATTGTTAAACATTATAAAGACTACATACGAAATCAATAAGGGGTAGAAAATGAACGAACTTCATATCTTGCAGAAGTTATAGCTCTGACCAAAAAACGTCAAAATATAGAAAGAAGTCGAATGTGCAGGTTAAGTAAATCTAGGTCGATAAGAAAGTCTGGAACGTCTAACCCCTTAATGCTCTTATATGTATGCTTTCAAAAGCCAGAGATGTCTGTTATAGTCAATAGTATCCATACTAAACGCCTACAGGGTATAATAATTATACTCTTTTCGAAGAAAATAGTATATTAAGTTTGTCCTGAAGTTTGTAACGCATAGAAGGAAGCGTCGGAGACCCCCAAAAGTTACTGCCAGGTATGCTTAGAATGACAATACAAATTGATCTAGCCATGTCCGTCTGTCTGTCTGTCTGTCTGTCTGTCTGTCTGTCTGTCTGTCTGTCTGTCTGTCTGTCTGTCTGTCTGTCTGTCTGTATGTATGCAAACTAGTCCCTCAGTTTTTGAGCTATCGCGATAAAACTTTGCACAGACACTTATTATTCCAGGGGACAGTACATTGGTCGGAGCCGGCCGGATCGGACCACTATATCTTATAGCTGCCATACAACTCGAAGTCGGTTTTGGCTATATATCCCATGTTTTTTAATCTATCGCGATGAAACTTTGCACAGATACTTATTATTCAAAGAGACATCACATTGGTTGGAGCCGGCCGGATCGGATCACTATATCTTATAGCTGCTATACAACTGGCAATGAATTAAATATTCTTGGAACAAAAAAATATGTTACGCGACAAAACGATTTTGTACAGCTTATGAAATTTCAGTGGTGCAGTTGGCAGAGGGAAAATTGCCTATAGGTTCGAAAAGAGTATAAAATCTTCGGCACGCCGAAGATAATCCTTCCCACTTGTTTTAATTAAATCCAGCAGCAACAAAACTACTGCCTAAAATAAACGGCAATGCGCACAAAATTGAAATTATCGCTTGACTGCAATTAAGATGAAAATTCCCCGACGACACGAAAATCTAATAAAATTGCAAGCTGCGAAATGTGTCAGAAAAGATACGTAAGTATTTTGGGTGTTGGCTTCAAGAGCGTCTTAAAGTGTGGCGTTAAATTTTGTTTACGTTCATTCGGCTTATTCTGGGTAAAAATAAGTTCCCATGTTATCCAATTTAAAATTCAATTTGTGAGTGAGCTTTTCATATTTATTTTGCGTTTTATTTCTTTTATACATTAATGAAAATTGCAGATATGATTTCGCTGTTTTGAGATAAGCTTTTGGAACTTATGTGGAACATATATATTTTGTTGTGATGAGAGTTTGTGTGTCAAATTACCGTTAAGCATATTAACATATTAGGCACAAAAGAGGAAATGATGTGCTTTTAAGAGGTTGTCTAGGTAACTGTTATTTATCAACGTAATCGATAACGCAATATGGTAATCAGAGTAAACAAAGACTGACTTTGGCGCTTGGCTTTTTCTCTTAAATTTCACTAATTGCAAACTCTGTTTGGCTGTGGTTTCTATCGGTCAAACCGAATGCCAACATTCAAAATGATTATATTATTGCTAATAGCTTAGAGTCAGAATCCACAACTAAAGCACTTAGTTGGCAAATGTTAGAGTCCAGTTCGTTAACAGACATGTCACCTGCTTTCATCACGAACTGAGCTCATGAATGTGCACTTTATTTGTATGATAAATTACGTAGAATAACGCACTTACAGCAACTGCTGTGCGGCGCACGCGGCGTATGCGCAATGTCGGAGTATCGCATAAGCAGCTTTCCGAGCATAAGAACACATCTTCATATGTGCAGATACGCATTACGTTCCCGTTGACAGTTGGCATTAAAATGAACGCTATAAATATTATAAGCTGCTCCTAGCGTCTATTTGTAGAAGTTTCTCTGTGTGACAGACAACAGCTTAGGCCGCAATTTTTGTATACCCAACAAAAATGGGTAAACATTTGGTATGCACGACAAAAACTGTACTGTGATGGGTTTCTTATACAGCGGAACATATCGCATCTATGTACGTGGTATCTCCTAGTGTTGTGTTTCATTTTTAAATATGTTGCCTGGGACACTTGCAATTTTTTTTTTTTGCTGACTGTTTTTGTTTGTGTTTTATGTTAGGGATCTCTTTTTCAATGTCTTATGCACTATAAACATTTGCGTCTTTGAAGCATAAAATATGCTACTTCAGTGTCCCTTTTCTTCTGCCTTAGGCCTGGCTTTTTGCTTATTGCTGCTGATTTATTAAACTTTGCAACTAGATTATATTTACAAATTAGCAAAGACAGCGACTGAAGATAAGAAGCTTAAATTCAGTCTGTTTTAGAGACTATCAGCTTAATTGACTGTAAATTAGCATTGGGAAGCAACTTTAATTGATACATGTATTTATTCACATACATTTGAAGGCAACCCAAAAATTTTCATTAATATGTTACTCATTTCACTAAACTAAAATTTCGCCTTTAAAAAGCGGCGCATCTTCATTAAATAAACGGATACTAAAACCCAACTCAATCTGAAGACTTGCCCACAACTAATTTATGAGCTGCAATTTACTTAAATTTTAGTTAAAGCATACTCAACTAAAGTGCCACCCTAATGAAATTCACACAGCCTTTTGTCACAGTTGCTCAACATTTTGTGGTTTCTAACATAAATACCCTATGCGTTGAGAAGAACTGGGCATATTTGTTTGCAATCATTTCGTATTGTATAAGATAAGAGAACGAGTGTTTCTCTAGTCTAGCTCTAAAACTGTGGAAGATATAAGCATATTTCGATTTGCCAGCGTTCCAGTGGGCGTGGCACAAAAAGCACTTAATACTTTGTCTGCAGCAGATAGCTACAAGTATGATAATGCAAGTTTCAAGTCATGATAGACACTGCAAATACCCAATAAAATATGAATGCCTTCCTTGCGAGTTATAATACACATAAATGTAACACTTTAGTCCATAGTCGAGCACTCTCGAGGAGAATTAGGTTTCATTTTATTTTTGGTTATTTTAAAAATTCCTGGAGATTCACTGCAAATAGAATTGTTGGCAGCCGCATGCTTAAATTTTTTGACAAAAGCTTCAGTCACATGTGGTTTCACTGCCTTTTGTTGTAATTGTTTGGCTTGTGTGTGTGTGTTGATGTCGTTGTTGTTAGTGTTGTTGCTGTGACTGTGCATAAATATTTCACTTATCCAAGCCGTTTGACAGAAAGAGAGAGCGAGAGAAGTGAGAACAAGCTCATAGCGCTTCTGTTTATAAATCTGTTTCTCTTATTTGCACTTTGGCACATCAACTTAAATTAAAACCAAAAGCAAAGCAGAAACTAAACACGCAGCTGCTATAAAATGGCATCCATGTCTTTTCTCTCTCTTTGTGTGTGTGTGTGTGTAAGGCAGATCCTTTTATGAGCTTCTATGCACACTGGTATATTGCTCAATGTTGTGTGTCCAATGTCCAGTTTGCACATCCCTTTGCGCCTTTTGTATGTTTATGTATACGTTTTACTGTCAACGGTGATTAGTCTGCATTAGTTTGTGTCTCTCTCTCTCTCTGTATGTGTGTGTGCGCGCTACTTAAGCGTTTTATTTGATAAAAGGACCTAGCATAGAAAATGAAAAATTTAAATCAAGTCAAGCCGCTTAAATAACGTTGATGCACTTTTTGTTATTTTAGGTCGGGTTTTGGCTTATTATCTTTGTCCCGGGGGCGTTGACCCAAACAAACGAAAGCTACAATAACCGAAGGATATAAATGTAATATTAATAATACGAATACAAATGATTATACTCTTTTCGAAGAAAATAGTATATTAAGTTTGTCCTGAAGTTTGTAACGCATAGAAGGAAGCGTCGGAGACCCCCAAAAGTTACTGCCAGTATGCTTAGAATGACAATACAAATTGATCTAGCCATGTCCGTCTGTCTGTCTGTCTGTCTGTCTGTCTGTCTGTCTGTCTGTCTGTCTGTCTGTCTGTATGTATGCAAACTAGTCCCTCAGTTTTTGAGCTATCGCGATAAAACTTTGCATAGACACTTATTATTCCAGGGGACAGCACATTGGTCGGAGCTGGCCGGATCGGAATACTATATCTTATAGCTGCCATACAACTCGAAGTCGGTTTTGGCCATATATCCCATGTTTTTGAATCTATCGCGATGAAACTTTGCACCGATACTTATTATTCAAAGAGACATCACATTGGTTGGAGCCGGCTGGATCGGATCACTATATCTTATAGCTGCCATACAACTCGAAGTCGGTTTTGGCCATATATCCCATGTTTTTTAATCTATCGCGATGAAACTTTGCACCGATACTTATTATTCAAAGAGACATCACATTGGTTGGAGCCGGCCGGATCGGATCACTATATCTTATAGCTGCTATACAACTGGCAATGAATTAAATATACTTAGAACAAAAAAAATGTTACGCGACAAAACGATTTTGTACAGCTTATGAAATTTCAGTGGTGCAGTTGGCAGAGTGAAAATTGCCTATAGGTTCGAAAAGAGTATAAAATCTTCGGCACTCCGAAGATAATCCTTCCCCACTTGTTAACCTTAACTACAAATTTAGTTGCTTAAGTAGGTGAAGTAAATGTACTTATGTTTTTGAAACAGGGAAATCAATAAATGACAAATACTTTAGCTGTGAAATACTTGAAATATTCAAGCACAAATTCATTATTCGCACCAATTACTTATAATTGAAATTTAACAACTAATTAGCATTTGAAGTCGGGTGTTGGGGAAGATTTTAAAGACTGAGCCGAGTTAGTGTCAACGTTGATGATGATAAATTTAACAGGCGCTGGGTTAACTTTTGGGCTTAGCATTAATTATGGCCTGCTCAGCGCAAAGTTGTGTGTATGTGTGTGTGTGTGTGTGTGTGTGTGTGTGTGTGTGCAGGCACGCATCTTCATTAAAAACATACACGCTGCAAATTAATGAGCGTCAGACGTGGCAAAAAGTCGGCTAAAGTAGCAAACATCGCCGACACATTTGGCAATAAAAGGCGCGCAGACACGTGAGGCAAATGCATATGAGTTTTGAGGCCTTTAATGGGCCACACAGTTGGGCAGCTATTAACGTGGCTAACAGACAGGCGGGCAGGCAGGCAGCCAGACTGACAGTCACTTTGCGCTGTCATCACAATATTCAATATTTACTTAATCTGTGCGAGCCACGCGGCGTATACTTACTTTGTCGCTAGCTGTAGCTCTTACAACGGAATTTATTCCGTTATCACATTGTTTGCGTGGCTTTTATAATGATTTACATTGTCAATCCCTGTCGCAGTTTGAGAAACTTTTAATAGCTATCCAAAGTGTAACTTTGGACTAACTCTTTGCTTTGGCCACTTTGTTTGGACTGCCAATTAAAGTTTTAAGCAAGATGGGACCAAACTTTGAAGTGCTAATTTACTGAGCTTATAAGCCAGCGACATCCAAATGGCGGAAAATGTTACCTTTGTTGATAAATTGTAGTTAAAAGCATGCTAAAAAATTTTGATATTTACAAAGAAGTAATACAACATGAAAGTCAAGAAAATTGAGATCAGAAGATCTACTATTAGCTCACTTTATAAACTTTGTTTGATGAACAATGAACTAAGTTTAGAAATACATCTTTAGGTTGTCATTATTTAGGACCAGCTATATTGTTCAATTTACTTTCTGAATCAACAAGTTTTCTTACATTTTTCAAATCACTTTGAATCCCTGTGAATAATGGAATACAGTCTGCCATAACAACACACACAATTGGACAAGTACGTCCTTTACAGCCCCGGGGCTTAACTCATATGCCGCATAACGCAGGGTTTCAGCGTATTCATTTCCGTTTTCGATTAGGCCTGTGACAGCCGCCTTGGCAACTTCATTTCGTGCCACTGATTGGCTTTCCCGTCGATGTGAGCCAGCAAAGGATGTGAGCGAGTAACAGGTGTGCACCGTTGCCAAAGTAATAAACGTCGAGCGGAAATGGCTAAGACAGCAACAAGGTGAAAATGCTTGAAGAAAGTTTCGCTTCAGCACCTTGGTAACTGGATCCTGTACTTGATTCTCATGCAGAGGCTGTTATGTCTCCTCGATTGCCTTTTAATTATACTAAAGCTGATTATGCAAATGGGCGCCGTGAATGCGTGAGCATGTGAAATATGATATCGATTGTGTTGGGCCAACCAACTAATAGACTTTCCAAACTAAAACAAGCAGAGCATGCTGGCATCTCAAAATAAGTGCTCGCATACTCAACACGAAAGCCTGCTTAAGGCCAAGGCTTATGCAATTTTAATGATATGAGCATGAACAGCGCCAAGGAACTTGCGTTAGAAACAATCCGACAAGGATGCGCTAGTAGGAGGCGAGAAAACTCAACGTAAAAGGCGAAAACATGAGTTCCTACATATTTAAATTACGTGTATTAACAAGTAAGAGTGCGCTAGATACGAGTAGTTACTTATCTGTGCTACACTACTTGTGTATGAAGCAGTGCATGAAGTATAAGCAGTTAACTTGCTTTTCCATCTAGCCTCATTGCAAATGAAATCTTAAGTCCTTTTGTCGGGCATAAACTTGTAAAATGTGTCATACTGCAAGTTATGAAATGAGCTCACAATACAATATTAGACAGTCAGATGAGACGATTGTAGCCACCTTAAAACTAGTAATAAAATCCTGCTCCCACACTTACAATACACTCTGCCCATTCACCAGTTCATATTAAATAATATATATACTTTATATGGTCGGAGATGCTTCCTTATGCCTGTTACATACATTTGCACAAAATGTTACCCATTTTTAATGGGTTCAGGGTATAAAAAGTCAAATAATTTGTACATCTGTATGCTATTCGAGTTTATAAATACGAAATTTGATGATTCTTGCACCTTTAACTTTCAGGTTGTGAAATATATCGATAACTTGTTATCGATAAAATGAAACATACTTGATTTGACCAGGGATTACGAGAACTTATGTGTCAAATAAGAAGTGTCTAGCTCTTATAGTCTCTGATATGGCTATATCGACTCGGCAGTTGATACTGATCAAGAATATATATATATCTTAAAGAAACGCTAGTCTCTTTTATTCTGAACCTACTGAGCCGCCCTCGCACGTGTGAATGTGCCTGGGAAGTGAGTGGGTAGGGAGGGCTTCTCACTGTCAGTCGCTCTCTCTGCCATCTGCTAACAATGCTAGCGAGTATGTGGTTCGTGATTTATGTTTATTTAATAATTCCGACTCTTATCACACAGCAGCCAAGCGCAGGAGACAAAGTCGGGCAGTCGGAAGTGGTAGAAGTGGATACGCCTGCTGGGTGGGCATTGAGTACATTTCTGTTCGACTACAGCTTGATTCCTGGCATTTTGCCCACTGCCACGCCCACAATAACTGACAGCTGGACATAAAAATGCAAATTAGGCTGCCCGAAAGTCCGAGCGGGACGATGTTTTGAAATTAAACGACTGCAAGAACTTTCAGCACATTAGCAATAACACTTAGCTGCGCCAATTCAAGAACATAAAATATTTGCTGGATCCATTCAAGTGAGATGCCAATTATTAAGCTTACAAGGTCGGCCGGTGGCACAGGCTGTTTTTGGTAATTACGAAGGAGCCTGGCTTCGAGACACGATTGCCATTGATTTATGCGGGGTCATTCGAATAATTAATTCACATTCACATAGCTGCATAAGTTATCATTCAGCAAGGGCTGTAACACGACGATAGAGCGAAAAACAGAATATAAGCCAACAAAATGAACCAATTTTGTGGACAATATCTCATTCACAGCTGTAAATCAAGTGACATGAGCCATTTTTATTTATTTATTTACTTTCGACTATTGACAGTCGACACAGAAAATTTAATTACAAATGTAAAACAATTACTAAATATAAATAATATTTTTAATATTTGAACTAAAAGCTTAAGCTTGAGTTCTGAGGGTATTAATAAATAAAGATTAGTTGCAAGAATTAGGGAAACCCCAAAGAAAAACCAACAAAACCAAACAAAAATAGATGCGAGCACATATAATAAAAGTTAAAACGCGATAGAGACTTTTTTGCATGTTCATAAATATATATATGTTTCAAATATGTATAGCATATTTTTCGAGCGGAAAACCGCTACTAGTGTTCTCACCAAATTATAAAAGCTCTCCTTAAGCCTTTATATTTTAAAAGAAAATAAATAAAATAAAATAGTTGCTTGTGTACTTTTTTAGTGCATGAGAGATTTGCTGAATCATCTGATCTTTTGGACATCTAACCACGCTATCTACTTAAAACCAAATAACAGCCATTTAAATAATATGCTGTTCCTTAATCGTTTTCATTCCTCATAAAAACGAATGACAGTCAGTTACATTTATTTTGTCTAAATATAAAATGCTCATTTTATTCACAATATCAAATTTAACTTTATTCGCAACGCTGTCTAAAAAAGTAACAAACACCCTGTCACCCAATATAGCTAATTCTATGTCCACGACAATACAAAGACTTCGCTATCACTTAAAGTGCGAATCCTGTGCTGTGGCACAATTGCCAGAAGGACGTGCTGCTCCTGTCCCAGTGTAATGTTTGGCCGCACAGGAAGAGGCAAAGTGCAGCTGAGCGAAACTTTAATCAACTGTCAATAATTGATGATAATCACAGCGCAGCGTAATATCGCTTATCAGCAGATACAACAGCAGCAACAACAGCAACAACAACAGCAAACGGCAGCAGCAAAGCCAGCCAACGAGTGATTAACTTAATAAACGGCGGAATGTGGGCGTAATGGGGGAGGGGGAGGAGCTAGGAATGGGAGTGGAAACGAGCAGGCAACCAAAACAAACCGAGAGACGAGCAAACAAACAAACCAAACGACAAGTGAAAAACAAACACAAAGTGAAATCCGTAAAAAGAAACCCTAAGTATTCACGACTTTGATATACCCGATCAGAGATAGTATTAACCAACTGTTCACGACTTATATTTCAACTCTTTAAAGCAAAAGCATAGCGAGAGAGAAATTCTTAAATATTTCAAATAACAATTGCCTGCTTAACAAGTGCCTGCTTAAAATTTAATATTATCTTAAATTTATAAATATGCTGCACAAATATCGATAATGAAGGCTTTAAATGGCGATAGGTCTCCACAATTGATCGTTTTCCATAACGTAATGATATTTATATTATAAATTATTTGTTATTAAATATTAAGTGCCCAAAGCGACAAGCGATACTTGAAAATTTGGTCATTTATACATTATGATTACATTGACTTTAATTTGATTCTGACTTTAACTATTTTGGAAATATTCCATTCAAATTTTGAAAGTGCCTGCTTAAATTTTTAAATATACTGCACAAATATCGATAATCGAAGGCTTCAAATGGCGATAGGTCTCCACAATTGATCGTTTTCCATAACGTAATAATATGTATATTATAAATTATTTGTTATTAAATATTAAGTGCCTAAAGCGACAAGTGAAACTTGAAAATTTTGTCATTTATACATTATGATTACATTGACTTTAATTTGATTCTGACTTTAACTATTTTTAAAACATTCCATTAAAATTTTGAATGTGCCTGCTTAAATTTTTAAATATACTGCACAAATATCGATAATCGAAGGCTTCAAATGGCGATAGGTCTAAACAATTGATCGTTTTCCATAACGTATTGATATTTATATTATAAATTATTTGTTATTAAATATTAAGTGCCTAAAGCGACAAGCAATACTTGAAAACTTGGTCTCTTATACTTTATGATTACATTGACTATAATTTGATTCTGACTTTAACTATTTTTAAAACATTCCATTAAAATTTTCCTTTTTGTAATGTATATTATAAATATTAATATATATGTACATGTATTTACTTAATTATTATTATTTACATATATTTCTTTCTATTCTATTTGCTATCTATTAAATAAACCCCATTGGGAACGGGTATAGTGAGAAGCTACATAATTGAACACAATTAATGCAACGACATGCGGGCCGGGCGATTGGTAAGGGGTGAGGTCTGAGTAAACCAGATGGGCTGTCTAGTACTGGATAGTATTTCGAATGCTTATCATGGGGGTCACGGATGCAGTCAGCGATAATTATCGTGCTTGTCTTATCAATATAACTGTTGTCTAAAAATAAACCGAAAACATAACATAAAATGGTATATTTAGTTTAATGCCAGTGCATTCTTCTTGTTGTTGTTGTTAATGTAAAGGCTAATCAACGTAATATGAGAGCAGCGCATAATGATGCTGCCACGCAGAGCATCCTTGAGCATCCTTGAGGCATGAGGCGTTTGTCGAAATAGCAGCGTCAGCCCTTTTTAGCTCTCGTGTAGATTATAATGATAAGCACAAAGCCACAGGCATGCAAATTGCTTGTGGGCGGCATTAAATTTAACAGCCGTGTGCACACACACTCACACACGCATACACACACACACACACACACACACACACACTTGAGCACACTCTTGAAATGTATATGCAAAAGTTGTGTGTGGCAAATTCAATTTTCAAGCTGTCTTCATCAACTTTTTGGTGCGCTCTATGTTTATCAACTTTTGTAGTTCATGACATTGACACAATAGCCAACAGTTCTTTAGCTGTGTGTATGTGTGTGTGTGTGTGTGTGTGTGTGTGTGTGTGTGTGTGTGTGTGTGCTACTTGATTGCTCGGCGAGCCGTTAAGCAGCTGACACGACCCTTCAACCTCACCTTGTGCGGCTTGAACAACAGGTGGCAAAGTTTTTGCTGGCTTTTGCCATTTGCTGCTGCCACTTGATAAAATGCTTGTTGGCATTTTCTTATTGAAATGTTTTGTTTTTTTTATTATTTTGAGCACAATTTGCCAATTTTGTCTTTGACATGTAACGAATTGGCAACAGCCGTACAAAATTGGCTAGAAAGTTGACAGCTTTAAACGCAGTAAGTAACTGAATAGCGATTTGTATAATTGATTGCATAAGTGTACGAATTAAATTCCATATAATCAAATGGCTGGGAGGTCGAATGCAGAACAGGTCTAAATATGTATTATTAACATATTGCTCATATGCAGCGTATATCTGTATATTATGAATACATATTGAGTTAATTGCAAAGTACATATTCATACAAAAGATTGGCTACTGTACGAAAAACAAACTCCAATGAATCAACCTTCTAAATGTTCCATTTCAATTTTCAAGCTCTTATGCAGAAAGTCGAAATTGAAATGCAAAACAGGCTTGAATATTTAATTTAATCATGTTGCTCATACGCAACGTGGTGTTAATACTATACATAAATACATATATATATATATACATTTTTTTTACAATAGGCGCATATTTAGCTGATCTGCGGTTTAGCTGAGCTTCCATTGATTAATTTGATTTATTTTTTGTTTCCGCTTTCTTTTTTTTGGCGCCTAAATAAACCACTTAAACTTTTACGAGCCGCTTGGCCGAACTTTTGCCTGGCACGGCACATAAAACAAAGTCTTGGACAGCTTAGGACAGGCCATCTATCAGCTATAAAAGTGTGCCTGATGTCTGGACCAAGTGCAGCCGACAGTCGCACGCGAGCGTGTACAATAAGTGAATGGTATTTCATAAATAGTTTTATGCAGGTCATAAAATAATGCCGCATGAAAGCCGCCATCAGCCTGGACATAAATATGCGAGTGTACAGATTTCTGCTCTTTAAAGAGCATCCCCTAAAAGAAAAAAACTTCACTGAGTGCGAAGGCGCTGCTCTGTATATGTTATGCAAATGAGTCAACGCCTTGAAAGTCCTTTTTATATTTATTGTTTTCACCGCACCGAAGGCGTTGAAGCATTGGAATTTTGCAAGCAAAAAGGATAAATAAAATAAAATAAAAAACAAAGCGAAAAGAAAAACAAATAATACAAATACGTTGAAAGTTTTATACGATTTGGCATACACATTTTTGCTGTTGCCCCTTTGCAAGAATGTAAGCAGGCGTGACAAAGGACGAAAGGGTTCCTGTGGCAGGCTCTACTGAACTTCATATATGAAAGCTTAAGCACGGAATTCAACTCTAATACCAATTCTGCTGCCAACCAAAGAGGATCTGTAAATAATATATATGATGTGGTGAGAATTTATTACAATTTCCTTGAGTAGCAAATAATTTGAAGACAGAATACGAATTGAAGCAAAATGTACTCGTAAACAAAGTCATGTGTGTGAAATTTACCATCTAATATACATTTTTCGCAGAGGTATGATAAATTTTGCACAATACGTGCAATTTAAACAGGTATTTTACATATGTAAATAATTCTTTTAAAAAGTAAGCCATAATTGTATTGAACAGACCAAGATTAAAATATTACATCATAAGTAAGCTCTGGCACTCCGACTATAATATTCATGCCTTACTTCCATGTTCTATCAACTCTTCCCAGAGGACATTTAATTTAGTCGACACAACTTTAAAGCCAGCGATAAAAAGTTTCGTATACATATTAAAGCATACCAGTGGCAGCTAAAGTATGTATGTATAGTATGTATGGATAACACCATTCAACAGCCAAATGATGTATACCAAACATCTGATTTAATTTTCCCACGTCAAAAAACCCAACAAAAAATTCTAAAAAATTTATCCTAGACCGTCTTTGAGCTAAACGAAAAACTGCAGATTTTCGATTTTTGAAAAAGGAACCCTTGGAAAAATGTTGATTGTAAAGACTTTTACCTTTTTGAAAACACTATAAAATAACCTATTAACAAGAGCTGGCGTTTGGTATGCCATTTTTTTGTTGAAATCTGTTGCATAGTGTAGGCAGAAGACCACACGAGAGAGCTCTGTGCCTGCCAAATGAAAGGAAACCTCAAAAATTGTCCAACATACTCACCAGAAAAAAAGCAGCTGGGATAAGCGAGAGGTAACCACAGTCTAGTACAGGTAGCTGCTGTAGCGGCGGCTTAAAGGGTTTTTTTTTAATTTTGAATGTGGCACGCTTGTAAATTTAGTTATCGTCCGCTGCAAGGCGCACGGGTCGTATGAGTATGCAAGCAATCGTCTTTAATGTGTATGTGTGTGTTTTTATTTATGGCATTTAATTTTATTTTGATGTACTTTGATTTCCATTACGCAAAGCAGATTTGACGCCGTGTAAGGCTGCTGGGGAATTTCGGGAATATATGTAAGAGCTCGTACAATAAATGTATTAAAGCGACCCGTCATATAATTTTATTTTATTTCATTTGATTTGATTTGATATCGTTTCGTTTTGGTTTTGCTTTTACTTTCTGTTTTTATGCGTTTCGCCCAATTTGCACGTGTGCTTCGTTATAATTTTGTGGGCGTGATGCCCAAAATTACCCAGCATAACGAATAAAAATGAATAAAAACAAAAAAAAAATGAACAAATCTCAGCAGTCGACGCTTCCTTAAAGAAATTTCGGTTTTTATTTGCTGTTTAATGCCGCAGCTCGCGCCTTAAATCAAAAATTCTCGAGCGCTCTTCAATTAAATTGCCTGCAAAATTGATGCGCTCAGTCGTCCTGACTGCCGTCTCTAGCGGGCCGCAGCCAAGTCCTTTTCTCCTTGCCTGTGGCTGCTGGCAGCTTGCAATGAATTTAAATGAGCCACCGTCGGCTGCTGAGGTATTTTCATTATTTGGTCTGATTGTGATGTTTTCTGAAAATTAATTATTTTAACCGTTTGGCAATCGTATTATGTTTGTGGTTTTTGATCATTCCAATCGTTGTGCGTCTTTTGAGCTTGTTATAAAAGTTCAGACAAATTACAAGAAAATTAAAATCAAAAACAGTTCAAATCCAATTTTAATTATGTTATACACTGCTTTAAGCGGATTACTGGTCGAATGTGTAATATATACATAAATTAGTATATGAGCATAGCGAAAATGATTTCAGGTTGAGTAATAAAACAATAGCAAATTTCAAACGTATGCTTTATTTTTCCACAAATAAAATTTTGCTTAGGTTTCTTAATCAATCCAAACTTAAATCATTTTATAAATTAAAGCATTTTAACTGATTTATTCTTAATCAGATTATATTTTGAAATATTATTAAAATATACATTTTTCATTATTTTTATGTTATTTCGCAGAGTTTATTATTATTGATAAATTATTTATTGATTGAAATTTTTGATTAATTGTTTAGGCTTATTTTATTATAAACTTTTTGTATGTAAGCCTTTTTTAATGTTTTATTTGTTTAAATTAGTATGGTGCCTCTATTAATATTTTCCAAAAGGAGTGTTTATTGGTTTTACCATAGTATGAATTCTGAAAAATTAAATTGATTATATATTGTGTTTTGCATTGCTTAGTCTTAGTCAAACAAAATCCAAATAATTTGATCAATTTAAGCAGAGGAAAAATTAAATTTTTTACTATATTTTTGTTTTTTATTAAATTGTTCCAAATGTTTTTATGTTCACATATAATTTTCTTTTTATTTTTTGTCATCTGCAATTAAAATTTGTCTTGATTTTTATAGTATTTTGAAATATTTGCTGTTATTCATATTGATTATTATTACATATTGATTCATTTAATAAATTAATTCTTATAAAATTCTTCGCATTTATTTTAGTTTTTGTATTTAAGCCTTTTAAATTAATTTATGTGTGTTTTGCTTTAGAACCATAATTTGATTTTTTTTATAGAATATCATTTTATTGTATTTAGCTTGGTAATTTAAAATATTAGTTTTATGTTTAAATTCAAACACTTTTCTCACTTTTATCAAGAGCAAGTTGCCGTTTGAAATCCGCTAAGACAACCTCACTTCGCGAACTGCGACTTGTAAATGACAACTCCTACACTTGTTAGTGCATAGTTTGCTTCCTCATTTTTTTAGTTTTTCAAAAAACTAACGGTAACGGCGACAGCGACAGCGACAACGAAGCGCACTTTCAATATTGGCAAACGAGAAACGAGGATACGAGAAAGGATATGCGAGCAAGAGCTCTGGGAGCAAAAACGAAACCGCGCGCGACGTGCAACAGCCGCCAACTGATGGGTTTATATCTGCCAAAAGCAGTAGCAAGTGCGCACCCACACAACCACACGCACACACACAGACACACACGCACAAACGCACATCGCTGCCTGTTTGTTGATAACAGTTTTCGAAATTCGAAGTCGCCGTCAGCTGCTATTGCTGCTGCTGCTTTTGCTGCTGCTGTGCTAAAGGCGGGTTTTGTTAGCCAAACAGAGGCAGAGCATCAACAATAAGCGACATGGTTCAGCATGTTGCATATGCCACACAAGTCCTACTCCCCCTCCTCCGCCTGGGAACAGTTGGCGCATGCGCCGATAAGTAGGCAACAATTCATATTAACAACGTTCGCTATCAAAGACTCTTTTCGAATGAGGCAAGGGTACTTTATTTTTCATAAAATTAAGTGCATATATAAGAGAAAAATATGAGGTTTACTTTTCATATTTATTACATTATTCGATTTAAATTACAAATTGAAGTTTAATTACAAATTAAGTAAATAAAGAATATGAAATATGTGTATTTTAATATTATATATATTAAATATATATATATTTTTTTATTTGTTTATATTTAATTCGTATTAGATTTTTTTTATTACAATTTTTATCAAACATTTAGTTTTTGAATATATATATTTATTTTTTCATATTTATATTTAAAGCTTATTGCATTATTTTATTTCAAAATATGCATATTTTTGTATTCAAATTTATATATGTATATATTTATTTAGAATTTAACCAAAAACTATTATTATTTTTTTGGATATATTTTTTTCTTTTCTTTTTTATGTTTTAAAAATATTATAGAAAAATTAAATTCATTATTTGAATAATCTTTTTACACTTAAAAAATATTACAGTTGGTAAGGACTTCAATATTTTGATATACATGTTATATATATAATACAAATAATCCATTTCTGATTATATATATATATTATATCTGACCATATACAGTCCAACTTTGCTAACTCAAACTGCTCTACAATTCGATCCTTCTTGTTGCAAATCTATAGTAAACATTTGTTTGAATACAACTTAAATGTAAAACTCGCAACATTGTTTTGAAAAGAAAAATTAGGATCAAATGTTCTGCAATATATCAAAATTTCAGATTTTTTTCAGTAAGCAACTTATTGTCAACAGTCTAACTTTTATAAACTTGCTGAAAGTATATCTTATTTCCCTCATCTTATAGTTGCAATTATCAACTACAGGGTATTGCGCTGTCGACCCTTTAGGCAACTGTCGAACCATTCGCTGTTTCTTATGGTTTTTGGTTTCTGCCACCGCATTTGGGTTATTATCTTTATTGTCCTGCCACATTCGGTTGCCTGTGAATGGAGTTAGTCAACCTGCCTGGCAGCACTTGACTTTGCCACCGGCTTCAAGTTCACGTGCCGCTCTGGCACTAATGAATTATGGCCAAGTTTTTAATGATGCTCTCAATGGCGTGGCAAAGTCATAGGCCCTTTGAACTGACCCAGTTGTGGTTGCGTTTTCGAAAATAGCACAACGATTAGATAAGTCTGAAACATGAATGGAGCTTTGATGCTATAAATAATAATCATATTTAGTGAGCCTGGCACTAAATTCTGGCATTAGAGAATATGCAAAATGGCATATATCAAAGATACCATGAATATTTTAGAGAAAGTACTTTATTAGTTGGCCAAAGAGATATCAATTTGTTTCTGCTTAGAAGTTGAATGAAACTGAAATGAAAATGAAACTCTTGGCTATAATTATCAGGTCATTCCATTTTATTTCTAAAAGTGTAAAGTTAAAACACTAGTTAGAAATTGTAATTGTGATAGCTATAATATGTATAAAATCAACAAAGCTGGTTAACTTCTTATCTATAATTATCAGAAAATTAAATAATTCGTATAGAACATTTTCAAAGGGTTTTCCAAAATACAAATGTAGACTCAATGCGTTTGATGTGCAAAATATGTTTAATTTGAAAATTTCTCATAAAACTTTTACTAAAATGTATTGCAACATTTGTGAAAATCAAAAGTAACCTTTTTAGATTTAATGCGCTCAATGCCTAAAACATATCGATTAAAATGTATTGTTTTTTAAACTCGACATTGCGATAGACCTCTGTATTTGTAGAACAAAATTGTTTTTCAATTTATTTTTAAACGAAACTTCTCTTCAACTTTGAGAAATCGCTACGAAAACGTTTTGTAGCACAACAAATGCATTGCTTATTTGTGTTAGCAGCTCTAACCTGAATTGCGATTGCTTTTTGGTTATTTTTACCCTTGGTTGAGCTTTGCAATTCTCAGATATGTTCTTTAATTCAGTTGCGTGCACATTTCAGAGAAGAGCAAACTCTGGATTGTAGTGCAACTCAACTGTATGTTTGCTGTTGGCTGTTCGGAGTGGGTCTTAATGTCTACATAACGACCAATAACCACAAAACGTTTCAGGGCAGCTGCCACAATTTGTAATCTGGTAATCTGAAAATTTTCGAGAAAAGCGGAAATGGAAAAACTAACCAGAACAGAAATGCATGTTTTGGGGTTGAGTTGAGCTCTGTTGCGTCTGTTATCAATGCTTTTGGCAAGGACGCAACAAAGCACTAGTCGCGTCAAAGACACACACACACACACACACACACGCACACACACACACACACACACACACACCAGCAGACATTAAAAACAGACACGGAAAAACGCGAAAAGAAAATATATATTATATAGAGGATGCCCGCATTCCATTCCCCAATGTCAAAAGTCTCTTGCGGGTGAACAGCAAAAAAAAAAAAAGCATAAATGCTCTTTGACCTTCTGTGTTGCCCAGAATGTCAATTTTGTTCTACGTCGAGTTGAGCGCGTGTCCTGTTTACTTTCGTGACACGAACACGCACGACTCAACACGACTTCCTGAATTGCACTTGTAAAAATAAGAAAATAACTATTTCATAAATTTTTTTGTAATTGTCTGTTACTACAGAAAAAATTTCTTAATTTTCAAGCATATTCAACATGTATTTTTGAAGATATTGTAGAAATGATGAAATTTTTGCCTAATGCCAAAAAAAAGTACAACATTTTTTAAACAAAAAAAAATTAGAAGCACATATATGAAAGAAAAAAATAAAACAATTAATTAATTATTGTAAATAATAATAAATAGTCATAAAGCAAATAGACTTGTTAATACAAATAAAAAAATAAAAAAACAATTTTAAAAACTCGTGTTCAATATGTGATTTGTGTCGTGTTGAAATAAGAGCAACACGCGCTCATCGCTGATGTAAGGCATTTGTGAGGCTGAGGCAGATATCAAGTGCAACCTGGTGGCAGGTTCAACACAAACTGAGTGATGCCCCTTAACGATGACTGGGCGCAGTTCCAAGTTGTTGTAGTTGCAGTCACAGTGACAAATTGTTTTTTCACAGGTTGATTGAAAGCATAAGGCACAAATCAATTATGCTTTATACTAAGAAAATGCACAAAAATGTTACGAATTGAGAAATAAAAGCATGGGAGAATTGACAATACTGCTGACCTAATTACCAACTTTTACTTCTACGTATTTTCCATTAGGCGGCGATGTTGAAAATCAATTGGTAGGTCGTCTGTCTTTTTATGCAATTAATATAAAAAACAAAGATGAAAAAAACATGACAGCTCAGCGAGCATTGTAAATTGCGTGTTCGTCCTGTTTATTAATTGAGGTTAAGCGAGCGAGCGCCACAAATGACATTAAATTGTTTATAGAGCAAGGTTATGACGCTGGACACTTTTGAATTATGAGTTTTTATGCGAAAATGCGATGTGAAAGGTGACGCAATCAATAAACGTATTAGACAACTAAATATGAAGCTAACCTTTGGTTTTACCAAAAAAAAAATAACATTTGTGTTTTAAATGTTTTTAATTGTTTTGTAAAAGTATTGTTTATAATTTCAAATAGATTCGAAAAGTGCGCGCTTTTGAGTCCTTGTCCAAAGCTGACTGTTACAAGCTAACCTACATAAATTTAGTGGCAACGCTGCAAAATAGGGCTGCAGCGGTCACCACAGTTTAAAATACTCTAGAGCCTTCCACCCCTAACTTATCATTAAAACATATAAAATGCACATAGGGAAATATTCTATCTTATTATATTTGAAATTATGGCACAATTATTTTGGAAATCATCCAACAACATATACTTATCGTTATCGTTATCGTAAGGGTTGCCACTAGTCGATGATTTAAATGACTGAACAACACTACCCGCCAGTTGTTTGTTTTGTTTGTACCTGCTAACAACGACGACGGCTGCAAGGTGAATGAGTTCTGCGTAAAATATTATAAATTAACAGCTGCGCGCGTGCCAATTATATATATATAAACACACACGCACACACATAGGACAACAAGTTCGTTATCGCTATCAGCATATTGCACTTGGCGCCAATGTGGGCGCCGGCAACCGCAGGCGCCGATGCAAAATCATATTTTTTTTGCACTGGCGCAAAAAAGTGATAAAAGTGAAACATAAACAAATCGTTGATAAGCCGCTGCGCTGCTGCTGCTGCTGCTGCTGCCTACTATCAATGCGTCGCCGGTAGTTAGCTAAATTTGCACCGTGTGTCGCGGCTGCAACAACAATGTTATCACGTTAAACTTGTTGAGCGAGTTAAACGCCCAAGAAGCTACCAACAATGGTGAAAATATATTTAGTGCTCTCTCTGCCCGCGCACAGCGGCGACAGCGACGCAGCCACTGACCTTTATTTGACTTCTAGCTGCCTGCTGTCTGCTCGCCAATGAAAAAAAGACATTGCCAGCCTGCCTGCCACACAGACGTCGAGTCTGTTGTTCCTCTTGTTGTTGTTGGAGTTTCTTGCGGTCGACGTCGACTGAGGTAGGCAAAGGCAGCGGCGCAGCCTGTGTTCGAATATTTATTTGTGTGTGCATGTATGCGTGTATATGCATGCATATGTATATATGCATGTATGTATGTATGTATAGACGCTGCGCGTGCAAGAGTCGCCTCCTCGCCGCTGCCGCTGCCGAAATTAAAATTAATTCAATAAAAGCGTAAGAGAACCATTGAACATGTGCCAACGTCTGCGGCGAATTGAAAATTGTGTGTGTTTCAGTGTCAAATCTTCTGGCTGCAAATGCATTTACTGCTTCTTCTTTAACTTTTACTTTCAAGCGACTTGCCTCTTGCAAGATTATGCCTATTCACTTCTTATCACTTACCTATTTGTTGTTTAACGAAGTGTCACCCAAAAAGTGCAATATTTACGGAAATTCATAAGTGTACGTGTGTGTGTGTACGTGTGTGTGTGTGTGTGTGTGTGCGTGCGTGTGTTGATCAAGTGCACTCAAATTTCTATTCAAAGACCAGAAATGAAGTGTAAAAGCAATATGTGAAGAACATTTACTATACTTTCAAAAAAGTAGATGATGAATGAATTGCATAAATCAGCAGATACATACAAACGAGTTTTTATTTTCTCTGAATCACAAACGAAGTAAGGATACTTGGGACAAAGTAACACGAATTTCCATGAAAAATAATGAAAGAAAACTCTACAAACTGAGTCAAAATATGTTCGAAGGGAATTTGTTTTGAAATTGACTTGTGAATGAATAATTACGAAAAGCTGTTTTGTAGCTTAAATAAATGTTTGACCTTGATTTTTGTCAAATACAAGCAAACACAACTTCGCTTTAAAGTGAACCTAATTTTGCCTATGTGCCCATAAATGTATAGTCTTGTATGATCTTCAGTAAATTTAATAATTAAACAGATATGCATACATATATACATATATAACAATAATTGAAGGCTTGTATTTATTATGCTCGTATTGTTTACGACTTTAATTGATTATGAGCCCTCTTAAATGGTCCTTCATTTTTAATTGATAAAGAAAAATTACTTTAAATGTATATGCCTCGTGTCAAAAAACAAAATTATGTTACGTGTCCAACCGAAATGGAAATTAGTTGGGCATTAAACTTTTCAAATTATTTACGCTAACACTTGTTTTAAATTAAGTCAATAGAATCGGAACTGCACTTGGTTTTTATTGTTTGGGAATATGAAACAATTAGAGCTTTACGTAAGCCTACGACCAGTTGAATAATTAGTTTTCAAATAAACTTAGAAACTCATATTTGATTCAATGAAACCGAAAATGGGCTTTAGCTCAATTGTAAAACCATCAATAATTTTTTATAGTTGAGAAATTATAGATAATACATTGTATTTATTGTTTATAGATATTTAAAAATGAATCCTACAATAGCTGTCCATCAATCCTACATATTTATGTATATAAATTAATCTATCTTAGAGAGTTTTCTATGATGTGTATAACTTTTCACTACTGCTTGCTTTATTGAGATTACATAATTGGTTCTATTTGAAAGTTCATGATTATCGCAAATAGATTGGGCACGTTTTTAAATAATCTTTAAATGTGTGTATGTGATTATAATTGACAGGATGTACAGCATACATATGGTACTACATATTGGCAATAAAAACACATTTGCCATAATTGCACAGTATAAACAAAAATGTAAAGAAATTGGCAGCATCGGCGATTTTCGCTGCTCATTTCCTACACAAACTAAATATAGCCGAACCCAAATTATGGACGACAAATGCAAAACGAGTGAGTGTCAGGGCCATTGCCAAGCGATGAGCAGTGAGCAGAGAGCAGTGAGCAGAGAGCAGCGAGTTGTTATCAATTGTCAACTAGTATCAGTTCACAGCGCGATGTTGATATTGATGTTGATGTTAATGTTAATGTTGATGATGATGCAACGCGAGCAGCCGGCATTGCCGATGACGCTTAGCCTAGCGCCAGCTTACAGTTTACGGCTGTAATCTGGGTCAGCCGGCGGCTAAAATAAGTTGCGATTATCAGTACGTTGCGATTGACTGGACTGAGTGGTTGTTAGGAACAGTTTCACGATGATGCGTCGTCAAATGTCCTATCGCTTTGAAGATCAAGATGAAACGCGGGTTGGCTGCCGCAATTTGAGCCACGTTAATAGTCAGCCTAATATCTAACTCTACAATTTCTCTCTCTCTCTCTCTCTCGCCCTCTCCCTCTCTTTGGCACAGATGAATCGTCGATTTTCACGCGTGGAGTCCGGCGCGGACCTGAAGGATTACTTCGATCGTGGCGATATTGCGTCGCGCGAGAATCGCTGGAACTTTGAGGTTGCCTGGGAGGTGGCCAACAAGGTGGGCGGCATTTATACGGTGATACGCTCCAAGGCCTACGTCTCCACGGAGGAGATGGGCGAGCAGCTGTGCATGATGGGCCCATACAAGGAGCAGTGTGCCCGCACTGAAATGGAGGAAATCGAATTTCCGCGCGGCAATCCTCTGCTCGATGCGGTCAACACGTTGCGCTCGAGAGGCTATAAAATACACACCGGCCGCTGGCTAGTCGATGGCAATCCGCAGCTGATACTGTTCGACATTGGCTCCGCCGCCTGGCGGCTGGACCATTTCAAGTCGGAGATGTGGGAGAAGTGCCACATTGGCATACCCCATTTGGACATTGAGACAAACGATGCCATCATCTTGGGCTTCATGATTGCCGAGTTCCTCGAGGAGTTCCGCAACTGTGCCATTGCCTACTCCCAAAACAATGATATGAGTCCGCCGCGCATTGTCGCCCACTTCCACGAGTGGCAGGCGGGCGTGGCTCTCATCGTGCTGCGCACCAGACTCATCGAAATTGCCACCGTCTTCACTACGCACGCTACGCTCCTGGGTCGCTACCTATGCGCTGGCAACACCGATTTCTACAACAATCTCGATAAGTTCGCTGTGGACGAGGAGGCCGGCAAGCGTCAGATCTATCATCGCTATTGCCTGGAGCGCGGCGCCACGCATCTGGCGCATGTCTTTACCACTGTATCCGAGATCACCGGCTACGAGGCGGAGCATCTGCTTAAACGCAAGCCGGATATCATTACGCCCAACGGCCTGAATGTCAAAAAGTTCTCGGCCATACATGAGTTCCAGAATTTGCATGCGGTTGCCAAGGAGAAGATCAATGAGTTTGTTCGCGGTCATTTCTATGGGTGAGTTTTCAGCCAATATACCCTAGATAACCTTGATTAATGTAGAACGCATTAAAGGATGCATCCCCGAAGCCATTAGGTATATTCTTTTTTGTCTGTTTGCCTGCTTTTTTTTATAATCAAAAATTCCTTCAACTCGGAACTTTTTGCATGAGGTTGAAGTTAGAGAAGTATAACTTATCTATACTATTTCTGCACTGCAGCCATATGGACTTTGATCTGGAAAAGACGCTGTACTTCTTCATTGCTGGCCGTTATGAGTTTGGCAACAAGGGAGCTGACATATTCATCGAGTCGCTGGCCCGCCTCAATGCGATGCTGAAACACGAGCGCCCCGACACCACTGTGGTGGCCTTCCTCATTTTTCCCACCAAGACGAACAACTTTAATGTGGACTCGCTGCGTGGCCATGCGGTCATCAAGCAGCTGCGCGACACCATCAACAACGTGCAGCAGGCGGTTGGCAAACGCATGTTCGACACATGCCTCAAGGGACACCTTCCCGAGGCGGAAGATCTGCTGCATAAAGACGATCTGGTGAAGATCAAGCGCTGCATGTTTGCCATGCAGCGCGATTCAATGCCGCCGGTGACCACACACAATGTGGCCGATGATTGGAACGATCCTGTGCTGGCATCGATCCGGCGCTGTCATTTGTTCAATTCGGTGAACGATCGCGTCAAAATGGTCTTCCATCCGGAGTTTCTGACATCGACGAATCCGCTATTTGGCATAGACTACGAAGAGTTTGTACGCGGCTGCCATTTGGGCGTGTTCCCATCGTACTACGAGCCATGGGGCTATACACCCGCCGAGTGCACTGTCATGGGCATACCAAGTGTGACCACAAATTTGTCCGGCTTCGGTTGTTTCATGCAGGAGCACATCAGTGATCCCAAATCCTATGGCATCTATATTGTCGATCGCCGCTACATTGGCCTGGAGAACAGCATACAACAGCTGTCCAGCTTCATGATGGAGTTCTCGCGCCTGAATCGCCGCCAGCGCATCATTCAGCGCAACCGCACGGAGCGCCTCAGCGATCTGCTTGACTGGCGTACGCTGGGCATTGTAAGTATAACTAGACCTATTTTCCAATTAATCAATCATTCAATTTTATTCCCTCATTCTTATCCGGCAGTACTACAGACAGGCTAGGGTGAAGGCCCTGCAGGCCGTCTATCCGGACTATGTGGACGACACTACCTTGTACGGTTCACGCAGCAATTTGATGTTCTCACGTCCACACAGCGAACCGCCCAGTCCAACCTCGTCGCGTAAGTTTCAACAATGAGATATGGGCGATTAATAAACGTAGCTGAGCTCTGCATTTTATCTTCCCTATTGCCTACATATATGTATAAAGCGTATTTAAGTGTTAGTCACATCCGTGCCTTTTAAATCACATTGAAATCAGCTTAAATCAGCTTCACGAGCATAAACCTAGCGATGTTTCATTGCGTAACTTGTGAATCATACATAATCAAACTAACGACACTTACATGAGATTGATGTGACATTCAGAAATCATTGATCTCTTTTTATACCCTGAACCCATTAAAAATGGGTAAAAAGGGTATTATGGTTTTGTGCAAAAGTATGTAACAGGCATAAGGAAGCATCTCCGACCATATAAAGTATATATATTCTTGATCAGTATCAACAGCCAAGTCGATTTAGCCATGTCCGTCTGTCTGTCTGTCCGTCCGTCCGTCCGTCCGTCTGTCTGTATGAACACGCGGATATCAGAGACTACAAGAGCTAGAGACTTCATATTTGGAATATAAGTTCTCGTAGTGCCGGGACAGATCAAGTTTATTTCATTTTATCGATAACTCGACCCATTCAAAAGTTATCGATAAATTTCGATTTCAGACTAGCGTTTTTGGGCTATAACTTACAAGTTATAAGAGCTAGAGGCCCCTAATTTGGTGGCATGTATAATCTCGAATAGCATACACATGTAGCAAATTTTTCACTTTTTGGATACCACCCCCCAATCCCCCCAAAATTCAAAAAACTCATTTTTGAAGGTATGACCTTGCAATTTGGTTTGGTCACACATTTTATAGCCAATGTTATGTCCTACAAATTTTAAAAAGATCGGACAATAAACACAGAAGTTATTTAAGATTTTACTTTCCATTGTGTGGGACTCAGTGAAAAAGCAAGATAACTGCTTAAACCGCAGGCACTGCTTGCAGTATGTGTGTGCTTGTATGTATGCACACTATTAGGCAAGTATGAATGGATGTCAGAACTGGGTTCAGGGTATCTCCTAGTCGGGCAGTCCCGACTAGAGCACTCTTACTTGTTAAACATGGATTGCATAAAGTCAATAAAAGATTACAAATCAGTACCCTTATTAAACAGTGTTTTGGGCAGACAAATTTTAATTTACTTTCTCCCCTCTCTCACAGGCCACACTACTCCAGCGCCGTCGGTGCATGGCTCCGATGATGAGGACTCCGTCGATGAGGAAACAGAGTTGAAGGAACTGGGTATTAAGTAAACTAGCCCCATCGGTATCAGTGGCTTTACGAACAATTCATACAGCGCAATATTACCATAAGTTTAGTAATTTTGTTTCACATGTTCAAAGGGCACACAGGTCGTAGAGTAAAGAGTTAAGAGTAAAGAGTCAAGCCGACGACCACGCCCACAAAGAAACTACCTACCTATCGCTACAACTGTTTTATACAACAAGTTTATACGCTCACACGCAAAAGTTAGAACAATTTGAGAATGTTTGCATAATGGAAAATTCTATTTAATGTTGTTTAGTCTATAAGCAGAGCAGATGTCCCTCACCACGCATACAAAATCTAAAAACGAATGTTATTCAAGCAAATTAAATTATTATTTACTATGGTACACACACAAATCGGCCACTCTAATTGACCTTCTCAAATTTAACTAAATTGCAAGATTATATTATTACAATGCGTATTCGCAATTTGTTCGTTATTAAAGTTTTGCCCTACAAAATACATGGCATATAATATAGCTGCTTATCTGGCAATATATAAAGTTATGCGCACCATGTTCAAATTAGCAACTATATATGTAGTATATAGACAAATGACATATTGAATTATGAAATGAAATATTTGGTATACCGTTCAAACAAATCCATTTAATATTGTAGCAACGCCCAAAATGTTTCAAATAATATACTGCCTCATATTGATTAACCAACGATGTCGAATAATGTTTTCAATTAATTTTACCTTATACAGATTTTTATTTTGGGTTTGCCAACACCATTATTATCTTGACATGAAGCGAACAAGGTCTTTAGCCTGGCGAGTTTTCCATGATAATATTGTGACAGGTAATTATATTGGAGCTTTTGAGGGGTATCATGTACTAAGTATAATATAGTCATTACTGTATCAATGAATGCGATAATAGTCGAACTTCTCTAGCTCACCTCAATCTGATTGATCGGATTTTCATTTCCGTGGCAGTTTTGATCATGATTTGACATATACAATGATTCTACATTCAAATATGAAGCATTTTCGAATGGAGATTCTGTGGAAGCCAATCGAATATTCGAAAGGCTCCCAAGTCCCTGGAATCTCCATTTAAACATTAAAAGCTTCCATAACTTTGTCGAAACTGAACAGACTTTTGTTCTCGAGGCAGTTTTGATCATGGTTTGGCATCTGTTATTATTCTGCATTAATAATAAGACTATCAAGTCTCATAACTTTGACAAAAATTTTGCAGTGGCCACTGGCTTCTTTGAACTACTATATTATTTAACAATTAACTTAACAATCGATCGTAATTTGATATCATATGTTTTTTTTTTTGCTTATGTATATTGATAGAATCAGACCACATTTGGTTTTTTTTTTAGATATCAATCAACTTTTCTAACAAGCGCAAAGTTCATATCTATTTTTATTTGGCAAGTTTCAATCGATTTAGGTGTTGTTCTTTATATACATATGTATATACTGTTTGACTGCAGAATATGATGAAATTGCTCAAATTTGAGTGCGGCGACTGTAAATGGAACGCACAAACTTGTTACGACTTTGGCGACGATGGCGTCGACGCTGGGCGGGCACATCATAGCCAGCATCGCCATAGTCATAGTCGCTGCTGCTGTTCTGGCCATCATCTGCAGGGCCCTTCTCCAAATGTGCTGGCGCTGAAGGCTTCCTGCTGGGTGCGCTGGGTGCATTGCTGTCGGCACAATTTTGCTGCTGCCCATTGGCATCCATGCACTTTTCCTCTTCCAGCACCCAGCCATTATCGCCCTCGCTGTCAACGTCTACGTCATTGATCTGATCCTGATCCTTTTCCTGTTCCTGCTCCAGCTCTGGTTGCGGCCGATAGTTATAGCCGAAATTGGGCATGGGATAGGGTGCGTAAAACAGGGGCCCCGGCATCACTGGTGCTGGAGCGTAATTCTGAAAGCAACCGTTGCACTCGGCTGGCAATCCATTACGCAAAATGTAACCATAGGTCAACTGACTGCATCTTTGGCAGCTGCCGCGCCTAGTGCGCCGGCTCTCCTGATACTGGCCGCCACAGGCGACGTAGGGCCACGCGTCCGTATAGCGACAGGGTGCGGATTGCTGTTGGACCCTTGGCCTCGATCTGTGACGCCGTGCCGGCACATACTCCACAGTCTCGTGACAGTCCTCGGGCCGATCCTGAGCGCAGACGACGACGCGCTTGGCGATCATCACACGTGACATACAGCGCTCGCCACAGACGCGCTGGCGGGAGTGCTCCTTGCACTGATCCTTGTGCTCGCATTGCCTGTCGCGGCGCACCACATAGCAGCAGGAGCCCTTCTCGTTGTAGCCTACTCCAAAGCGACCGCCCACCTGCGACACATTCTGATGCACCTTCACATTCACCTCGCTCCGAGCCTGTATGTCGTTCTTGATGATGTTGTTGATCTCATTGGTCAGCCGGATGACATTGGTGGTATTAAGTGCCGGCTGCGCCGCTGCCACATAGCTGGTATCGTTGATGCCCTGCACCAGCAGTGGCTCATCGGTTAGCACGGGACAGATCGGGCACTCCGCTTCGCACTCTTGCCGGCCGGCACAGGTGTCCACACAGTGCTGGCGATTCGTCTGGCACTCCTCGTAGTCGCGCAGCGAGGGCTGCTCGTAATTCTGCAGTGGCGTATGTACCACAATCCGATCCTTGGTGTCCTCGCCGCTGGCCACCGCAACCACAGACAGCAGCAGCAGCGCTACGATCGTGGTTAGCTAGAACAGTTGGATTGTTGTACTTATTATTTGAATAAGACCTTAATTTGACAGCGTTTATAAAACACATGTGCAGAAAATTGTTGTTACATAAGATAACAATCGACCGAATCCAAAACTCACTTCAATTTGCGGAATGTGCGCCATCGATGATGGTTTGTGACTCACACTATGTCTGTTTTCTTCCCAATTGCTTACTCGACTGCAGCTAAAGCTGCGTTTACCCTGCTGTTTATATACATATATATATAAACATATACATATTAGCCAATTGATTAGATAGCGCCCTATCAAACAGTATTGATTATGTTCCGCACTTATCGCCCTCGGAGCGCGAGTGCAGCGGGAATATCATAGAGAATACCATGGGATGTTGTCCCGAGCACTCGACTAGTGGATACCCTCCGCAATTCCGTAACATACATAAATATGAACTTAACCCTCAATGCACAATTTCTTCTTTCGTCTGCTGCTTACGTTTGTACATCTTCATTATACCCTGAACTCATTAAAAATTGGGTAAAAAGGGTATAATGATGTTGTGCACAAGTATGTAACAGGCATCTAAATGCATCTCCGACCATATAAAGTGCATATATTCTTGATCAGTATTAACAGCCGAGTCGATATAGCCATTTGTCTCTCTGTCTATCGGTCTATCCGTCTGTATGAACACGTGGTTATCAGAGACTATAAGAGCTAGAGACTTCATATTTGGAATATATGTAAGTTCTCGTAGCCCAGGTCAAGCTTGTTTTATTTATCGATAACTCGCCCCGCTCAAAAGTTATCGATACATTTCGATTTCAGAAGGGTCTTTGGGACATAGCTCTAGCTTCAATATTACGAACTTTGCACGAAACCAATACGCTCGTCCACCTTGGGTAACAGAGTAATAAACTATGTACTTCTTTGCTATGCACAGAGCACAAAACAGACGAGAGAGCGAGAGTTATTGTTGGCATATCGACAAATTAAATGGCGAAGGTGAAGGGGACCCATCAAGGGACACCCAGGGGTGATTGCGCCTACTTGAAGCGTCATTACCACTGAAATATAGTTATTGTTGAAGTCATCGTAGTATTATTCACCAGAGCAGCATACAAATGTGTCATTTCATAGAAATAGAGAGAGAGAGAGAGGGGGAGAGAGAGAGAGAGAGCGAGCGAGCGAGAGAGAGGAAGAGAATGGTAGTAAAAATTCCGTTTGATAGCGCAGCGGATTCTCAGCGCCACGAAAAGGGCTTTTATTCTCATTTGCTTTGTGATAAGAGAAACCACGCATTGGTTTTTTTTGGCAGTTAAGGTTATGAAATAATTCAAAACATTGAAACGTCGACTTTGACCTTATCAAAATTTGACTTGTCCCTACATATGTTTATGGTAAATACCTCTTAGCTAGAGCATTAAGACACCAGACAAGACTGGTCACTGGTTAGCAATCGTTATCGCACTGGTTGATAAAACCAGTTTCCGACCTGATTTGTGTCTAGTGCTTTTTTTGTACCCATTGAAAATGGATAAGATGGGTTAATGGAAGCTGTTTAAAATTATGCGCCATTACCGTGCGACCCCATAAAGTATATTCCTGATCAGTATCAACAGTCGAGCCAATCTAGTTCAGTCTGTCTGATGAACACGCTGATTTCAGAGACTAAAAGAGCCAGAGAGTTCATATTTGAAATATAAGTTCTCGTAAACGAAACCTCGTCCCGTTCTAAACTGATCGATAAATTTCGGTTTTAGATTTGGTATGTATCGCATATATTCATATAATTACTGCAAACAGAAACATTTCATCATGTACGTCCTTGAGTCCTTGGATAAACGACACATTTCGACTGACTTAATCATACACAAATCCATTTATTTAGAGCTATTAAATTGTTTTTCAATAAGTAATGCTTATCGACGCCAGCCATCCTCAGAGCGACAGCCCACAGAGCCGGCAAATTGTGGCGAATCGCAAAATTGTTCCTGATCGTAGAAGTCGCATTTGGGTCTATTGCAGCGATAGTTGTAGCAGTAGGGGGAGCAGGAGCTCATCTGGCCTGAGGCACAGCCGCTGCAGTCATATCTCTCTATAAAGTAGAACAACAAATAAATACAAGTATTGTATACCCTTTTCGAATCTGTGGACAAAAGTTGTAAGGTTTTAGTCTTTCTATGCATTACAAAGTTCATGACTGAATGAATATGCTATTTTCTTCGAAAAAAGTATAAATACTCATCATCTCATTGTGCTCACCTAAATGCAGTTCCACTCACCTGCGGCTTGGATACAGCTTCCGTTCGCTTCACATCCGGAGTTAAAGTTGGGCGGCATGGTCAGCATCTCATTGCTATTATCGTACCAGGAATTCACTGTTGGTGACCTCAACACCATTCTGGGGGCGCGGCAGAGATCGCCGCATTGCTGGTGCTTCCTGTTGTAGCATTGCCAGCGATTGCTATCCGCCGGAGAGCGGCAGGTTCGTGGTGCGATCACAGTGCAGCATTTGGGTGGCACGATCGGCTCCGGCTTCGGCTCCGGCTCCTGCACCTCTTCCTCCTCGTAATCCTCGTAATCGGTGGGCAGCGTGATCGAGGCATTAACCACCAAGTTATGGACATTATTCAGCACCAAGTCAGGAGTGTTACCCGATTTATGATTGATGATTGTTCGCTCGAGGTGAATTGGCGCCAGATCGACGGGGTCGGGTAGAGAGCATTTCTGGCCCGTCCAGTAAGTGCCAGAGGGACAACGGGTCTCCACGCAACGTCCGTTCGCAAACATCCTTGAGCCGCAATACACCAGACGGCAGTTGTCATTTATCAGCACGGTTCCATTGGGGCAGCGACGGATTTGAGCAGGTGGCGGCATAGGTGTCGTTGTGGGTGATCGAGTGGGTGGACGGGTGGGTGGACTGGTCGGTGGGTAAGTGGGTGGACTGGTCGGTGGGTAAGTGGGTGGATAAGTGGGTGGTTGAGTAGGTTTTTGGGTTGTGATCTCTTGTGGAACGGGGGGATAGGGTGTAGCAGGTGGATTTGGGCATGGCATCGGGAGTGGTTCAACTGGATTATAAGGAGCTACAGGCTGGTTGGGGCAAGGATCCGGCTGAGGTTGAGGATATGGGGCTACGGGTTGGTTGGGACAAGGAGCAGGCTGAGGCTGAGGATAAGGAGCCGGCTGAGGCTGGGGATAAGGAGCTACGGGTTGGTTGGGACAAGGAGCCGGCTGAGGCTGAGGATATGGGGCTACGGGTTGGTTGGGACAAGGAGCCGGCTGAGGCTGAGGATAAGGAGCCGGCTGAGGCTGGGGATAAGGAGCTACGGGTTGGTTGGGACAAGGAGCCGGCTGGGGCTGAGGATAAGGAGCTGGCTGAGATTGAGGATAAGGAGGTACTGGTTGGTTGGGACAAGGAGCCGGCTGAGGCTCAGGATAAGGAGCTACAGGTTGATTGGGGCAAGGAGCCGGCTGAGGTTGAGGATATGGGGCTACGGGTTGGTTGGGACAAGGAGCCGGCTGAGGTTGAGGATATGGGGCTACGGGTTGGTTGGGACAAGGAGCCGGCTGAGGCTGAGGATAAGGAGCCGGCTGAGGCTGGGGATAAGGAGCTACGGGTTGGTTGGGACAAGGAGCCGGCTGGGGCTGAGGATAAGGAGCTGGCTGAGATTGAGGATAAGGAGGTACTGGTTGGTTGGGACAAGGAGCCGGCTGAGGCTGAGGATAAGGAGCTACAGGTTGATTGGGGCAAGGAGCCGGCTGAGGTTGAGGATATGGGGCTACGGGTTGGTTGGGACAAGGAGCCGGCTGAGGCTGAGGATAAGGAGCCGGCTGAGGCTGGGGATAAGGAGCTACAGGTTGATTGGGGCAAGGAGCCGGCTGAGCTTGAACTAGAGGACAAGGCTGATTAGCACAAGGAGCGGGCTGAGTTTGAACTGGTTGACAAGGAGCTACAGGGCAAGGAGTCGGATAAGGACATAGCGCTCTCTGAGGTTGAACTGAAACAGGCAAAAAATAATGCTCACGCATAATGAAATATTATTATTAAATTGCACTCACCGCTTCCACAAGTAACAGCCGTTGGAAGCACACAGATCGCATTTTGACACACGTAGGGAGGATTGCAGTAAGCCGCTGGTTGTTTGACGTCACCGACTGCACTAGGCGGATATTGAGCGCTAGTCGGAGCTAGTGTTAGGGCCAAGAGGAGCCAAGGCAGTAGCAGCACTTGATAGACGAACATGCCGATTATCAATGAGCTGTTGGTAGCCCGGACTAACGTCTAAAGTTGGGCATTCTATAAATGAGATCACAAACATCGTGTGCAGTATTTTTCAAAAGGTTATCGCAATTGCCCCCGAATTATGATTTTGTCACTGCGAAAGCTTTTTTCGGCATCGCTTTCAATCAGTCGAAGCTCGAGCTCAGTCCATAGAACATCTCATTCATAATATTTTAAAGCATTTGCCCGTGCTATTTGAGGAATGTCGTCTTCGTACTGGGCGATTGTGTCCGTGTTGTATTGTGCAATTTGGTCAAACCTGCACTTGGCGCAAGGTTATCAAAATTCCAATGGCATGGTAATAACTCTTGAGCATGTTTGCCAAAAACATATGATAATGATAAAATCTTTATAGTGGATGGAGTGTCCAGAGGGCTACACGCTCCAAAACAACATGTGCTACAAGAAGAATATGTGTGGGGAGGGTAAGTCATACACCACTGATAAGAATCATTATTTTGTAGTTATTATCGACCCTAATTACTCTTAATCTCTATAGTATTTTTAAGTAACTTATTAATAAGTATTTTGTTTTGTTATATTTTTGTGTTTATTTATTTATTTGTTTTATTTCCAAAATATTTATTAATCAGGTAGATTTAATTTAACTAGTTTCTAAGGTTATAATGTAATATAATATTATTTGTTATACCCCTGGTATTACAACAAGTAAGAGTGCTCTAGTCGGAAGTGTCCGACTACGAGATACCCAGAACCCAGTCCATACAATCATTCGTACTACTCTAAGCACACACATGCTGCAGTACAAGCAGTGCAAGCGGTTTAAGCAGTTAGCTTGCTCTTTCGCTGAGCCCCACACAATGGAAAGTTAAATCTTAAATAACTTCTGTGTTTATTGTCCGATCATATTAAAATTTTTGGGGCAAACAATTGTCGATAATATGTGTTACCAAACCAAATTGCAAGGTCGTACCTTCAAAAATTTTTAACTTTTGGGGGGTTTGGGGGGTGGTATCCAAAAAGTGAAATATTTGTTACATGTGTATGCTATTCGAGATTGTACATGCCAAATTTGGGGTCTCTAGCTTTTATAACTTTGAAGCTATGTCCCAAAAACGCTAGTCTAAAATCAAAATTTATCGATAACTTTTGAATGCGACGAGTTATCGATAAAATGAAATAAACTTGATCTGTCCCGGGATTAGGAGAACTTATGTTCCAAATATGAAGTCTCTAGCTTTTGTAGTCTCTGATATCTGTGTGATCATACAGACAGACAGACGGACAGACAGACAGACAGACGGACATGGCTAGATCGACTCGGCTGTTGATACTGATCAATAATATATATACTTTATATGGTCGGAGATGCTTCCTTAAGCCTGTTACATACATTTGCACAAAACCATAATACCCTTTTTACCCATTTTTAATGGGTTCAGGGTATAAAAAGTGTAACACATTAAAGGAAGCATCGCCGAGAAAATAAAAATGAACATAAATCCCTTCACTTCCATAAAGCTCTCAAAATACAAACACCAATTTTTTTGTAGGCTATTTTCTGCATACGGATGGAATGTGTTATTTGATAAACCCGCTACCATGTCCATACAATACCACTGATATACCCACCACCACAACATTAGAGGAACCCACCACCACAACAACAACAGAGAAACCCACCACCACCACCACAACAACAGATGAACCCACCACCACAACAACAACAGAGAAACCCACCACCACCACCACAACAACGGATGAACCCACCACCACCACAACAAGAGAGGAACCCATCATTGAGGTGCCAGATGAGCAGATTCGTTGCCCACCAGGCTCAATATTCTTCGACGAACAGTGCCGCAAAATAATCTGCAGCCAGGGCGAATACTATGCCGGTCGCTGCCTCTCGCCAGCGTGCCCCAGGGGCACCGTGTGGCGCAAAAAACGCTGCCTGCCACCGGCCTACATAACTACCATACTCGAGATCGATAATGTGGTTAAGAATAGGCATGAGTATCAAACGGTCACAGAAAACGTCCATCATGTGGAGTATGTGACCGTTAAGCCGTACGATCCAACACTGGATATCAGCTGGGATACAACGACTCCACCAGCGCAACTAACTGTGCCAACATCGACGCCGGCGTATCCGGGTTCGCGTCCGCCTTCTGGATGCTGCCTGGTCAAGAGTCCACGTTTCTGTCGTCCCTATGCACCCAAATGGGTGTGCTTCAATCGCAGCCAGAAGCTCTGCGATCCTCGAATCTGTACCCATCCCGTGATCTACCTGAAGCCACCGGAAGTGGTCGAACTTAGCGAGCCGCCAATGCTGGTGATGCCACCAAATCCACCCTTATCCAGTTGCAGTACTCCCGACTGTCGGGAGAGCGGTAAGTGATGATATCGTCATATTTGTATTAACTGTCTCCTATATATTACTTCCAGAGATGCTCGATTGCTCGGGCTGTGCGCTGGGCGATCGGGAGACATGCTCTACGGCTTGCTACAACTACTTCTGTCCCGGTAATAGCTGTCAATTCAAAAAAACTGAAGACTTTTGCGCTCTATACCCGGGTGGCTTTGGCTGCAATAAAAACGATGGTTGCATCTGGAAATGGTGCAATAGCAACTGTCATTAACTTGGCAACTACTAATTGCAGTAGTTCAAATATATAGTCGAATGTTTCAAAAATAAACCAGATCCAGTCGAAATTCTCTGACTCAAAGTTCTCTATAACTCGAATGGAATGGAACCCTGTGCAGTCAGTGATTTAGGTACTTTATAATCCAACTCGAAATTCTCTGTAACTCGAAGGTTCGAGCTAGAGAAGATGGACATATGTAATATATGTACTATGTGTCACATGTATATATAAAACAAAATAAAGAATCAGATAATTAGTCTGAGCAGGCAACTCACCGCTAATGAGTGATACTAAGTTTTTGATAATTTAGCAAAAGTTTAAGTCTGTTTATGCACTTTAAAATGGTTTGGTCGAACGATGAAGACTTATGCTAATACATATTATATACAACGGTCGTTTCTTTAACTTGCTACATTATTAAGTTCTGTTTGGATAGGTGTTAGCTTTAAGCATTTCGCTATCGAAAACATAACAGCAATTATATGGCGAAAAAACCCCAATATACCAATCAAACCATTAAACTCGAAACAATGTTTTATTTAATTGTAAATCTGTGAGGTCGATCAAGCTCCCGAGTATTTATGATTCCCTTATCACTGGCCATAAATGTCTGGCCTATCGCCGATGTCAGCCTTAAACTGAATCCCCTTGCCTTTAAAAGGCAACATTCGAAGCGCCGTGCGTCAAAAGTCTACCCGTAGTTCTACGATCGACATGCTTTCGACAAGCCTGAACATTTCAGCGCTCCTGCTGCTGGCTTTGGCCAGTGTCAGCGTCTCTGCTGCACCTCCGATGGGTCGTGTTGTCAATGGCACGGATGCCACCGTGGAGAAGTATCCCTTTGCGGTGAGTGCAAAATATTTATTGATCGCAGTGAAATGTAACAGGAAAGAGTAGAAGAAACTGAAACAAAATTTCTATTGGCTGCATCACTGCGTATACGTAATTTTCGTAAGGCAAGCCAGCACAGAACTCTAAGCTTTCATCCCACATTTAAGCCAAAGCAAAATATAAATTACTCAAGTGTAAGCCGTCAAGTGTATACACAATATTTCTTATATATTGTCGATTAAAATAAAATATTTTGTTGTGCAAAAACTAAAAATAAGAACAATTCCTTATATAATTCTGAGCTAAACATAAACATAAACAATGGAGATGGCAATACAAATGTTAATCAATAAACAGGTAAGCAGATAAAAATAAAAAACTAAAAGATAGAAAGTTCATAAAAATAGAACAAATTACCGATTGTTCAATTATAAGAAAATAATACCTGTTCATGTTGGTTTACTGTCAAATTTCATAGACAGAATCTTTTATTACAAATAATAGTTACGTAATAAACAAGATATTTAATTATTAATCCTATTTAAAGTTGAAATCAAAGGGAATTATAAATAATTGATGCATTTATGTATCCTTTTGCAGGTCTCGATGCGCGGTGCCTCTGGAGGTCATTCCTGCGGCGGTTCCATCATTGCGAAGCAGTTTGTGATGACAGCGGCTCATTGTACGGTCGGACGCCAAGCCAAGGATCTGTCTGTGCAGTTTGGCGTTACCAATATCGCTGCCATCGGACCCAGCGTGGTCCGCGTCAAGCGGATCATTATACACGAGAACTACAATCCGAACAACAACTACGCCAATGACATTTCGCTGCTGCAGGTGGCGGAGCCATTTGAGTTCGACTACAAGACCGTTGCACCCGTGCGGCTGCCCCAGCTGAACTTTGCGACACCACAGTTGGATATTGGAGGAGCAGGTACACTCATTGGCTGGGGCCTGAATATGGTGAGTGCAATGGAGGATATTTGAGCTATGTTTGTATCACTTATTTGTTTATTTGTTTCGCTCAGACTGGCGGCAAGGTTCAGACCGTGTTGCAGCAGGTCGATCTGAAGGTGTACTCCGATGAGGAGTGTGTGGCACGCCACAAGGGAGCTACAGATCCACGCTACCACATCTGCGGCGGCGTCGACGATGGCGGCAAGGGACAGTGCAGCGGTGATTCCGGTGGTCCTCTTCTGTACGACGGCCAGCAGGTGGGCATTGTGTCCTGGAGCATCAAGCCGTGCACTGTGGCTCCCTATCCGGGTGTCTACTGCAAGGTTGCCAACTACGTGGACTGGATTCAAAAGAATCTAATCATACTCGCTTAATTCCGCAAATAAAACTCACAAGTCTTGCAAGTCATTTAATCAGACTTCTATACACTTTTACCTGTCCGGTTATCGGGCATATTAATAACTAAAGTTACTATCGCTTTATGCTTATCACTGTGGGCAGCGGCTAATAAATCAAAGGATCATACTATGCTCGGTATAACCCGGTCTGGTACGTTTAACTGTTGTTCTTCACATGTTTTTCTTTGATCGATTTTCATCATTTTTTACAAATATTTGCATACAAAGAACAGCTGTTTGCAAATAACAGTTAAACTTTTTTTTTTTATTTGGTATGATAAAAAAAGCATTTGGTAAACAATAATAATAATACACTTTAAGCTGACTAACTTTGTGTGGATGGGAGTACAACGTGCTACAAAAACGTATTATTTTTAAAGTCTAGTTTCTGCATCTGGCAAAATTAGAGCATGTGAACACGGTTATAAACTTTTTTCTTAGAAAATTTGAAGTATTTAATGCTGGCTTGCGTCAAATAAATCTATACTTTAAGAAATTTTGTATGCAACTTTACTGTGCATATTTGTTGAACAGTTCAATTAGTTTATTATAATGAATTTGCTAACGCCTGGCATTTCAAACTGTAAGCCCAGACAAGCACTAGAGGTTTGTGTCCACGCTACGTATTATAGCAATTGCACACTCTTCACATTTTCAAAGTCAAACATGTTCGACGTACAATGGTCGGCAAATATATTTTGATAAGCGGTACTCAAAGCTTTCCATTATTTTCTTCCTATCCAGACTCATCTAGTTCAGTTTGTTGTCACAAACAACATAATAAACTCTCAAATTTAATTTATATGGTTGAATAGCTTAAGTCTAAATGAAGTTAAAGCAAAATATTAATTATTAGCATGTCAAAATATATATGCCGACCACTGTACAACATGCGACATGTTAGCAAAGAGCCGAGCCCTTTCTGTTAACAAACAGCTCTTTAACATAGAACATGTTAGCAAAATTTTTACTTCGTTTGCATAAAAGCTAAGGACACTCGATCTTGACCAAAATCAACTTCAACTAAAATTCGAAATATTGAAAACGCAGACTTGGTAAGTTTGCTTAAATTCTAACGCTTTCATATAGTTCTAAAATCAATTATATCAAATATATATTTGAATTCCAATTCGATTATCAAACTATGTTTATTAATGCTGTATTATAAATAATAAATATATGTATATTTAGATTTTTAAAAATTTTTCTAATTAGTTTTTGTATTTATGAAATATTTGGAGCATATTTAAAAAGCAACGGTAATAGGATTGGAGTCAGTGCTGTCTAATTGAATACTATGTGACTGAATATGGCGATCATCAGATTTGACACACAACACTCAATCACCGAACATTCTCACGCATACATATGTACGCATGCATGTGCCAGTATTACACTAAAGAATACTCGGGTACTCGAACACTCGAGTGTTCGTTGCGCACTTTTGTTCGTTGAGCATTTTGTTGCTGCAGTCGACGATTTCAGTTCAAACGCGACGCACGCTTCAAGCGGACGAAACCAACATTCAAAGTAGGCACCAGTGTTATCAAAAGAAAGTGTGTTTACATTTAACATTGAATTGAATAGACTGTGAGACTGTGTGAGACAGTGCTGCCTAATGAATTAGGATTTGAGTGCTGTACTTGAAGAGATCTCTCGCTAACTTGTGCTTGTGTTGTGCCCATGCTGGTCTTTGATAATGAGGAAGGCCAACAATCGCCCGTCATGCAAATAAACATGGCGCGCCTCCGTTCGTTTAATTAAAAATAATTTGTTAATTGGCTGCACCGCTGCGTATACGTGATAATCGTACGAAATACAAACTGCCTGGCAATTAAAAGCGCAGCGCACTTCGAGGCAAGCCAGCCACCAAATTGTAGCCACCTTTCGCTCCACATTTAAACCAAAGCCCCAAAAGTATGCAACGAAAACTGCACACTCGCAAAAGTCGACTGCAAAGTTAAATTGAGTCAAATTCAGTGGAAATGGTTAACGATCCACATAAGTTTAAGACGTAGCTCAGTCCGTCCGTCCGTCACACTTCTGAAACAAACAAAAAATAGTTCGAAAGCATTTTTCGTTCGAATTTATTTCTGAACGCAGCTGAATGTTCAACTTTTCCGAATTGTTTTTCATTTGGCCTGACAAGCGAATATACTCCAAATGTGTGGTAACTTTCAACTTTTGTGATTGCGTTGCGAATATCCAGTTACTATGAACAACAACTGTGAACAACATTGTGCGAAACAGTACAAAATAAGATATAACAGCATCTCTATTACTTTGCAATAATAATTCAAAAGAATAATAATATTTTTGTGAGCAACATTGTGCGAAACAATTTAAAAAAAGATTTAACATATTTTGCAAAGTTCCTTAGAATGAATAATATATCGTAGATTACAACTTGCCCAAGCCAAATAAATCCAGAGCATCCTTAAGATCTTTCGCTAAGTTCGTATAAAGTTGCAAAAATTCAATTGTCAGGGCTTTCTATGTTTCCATGTTTGTCAGTTTTCAAACGTTTACTTCGCCCATTCCCATACATATTGTTAAGTTCTAAAACATATATAATATGTTTGCATTATAGTACTCGAATTATTTACAATGCACTTATTTTTAGGCTCATTTTAATTGGTTGACAGATTTTGTGTGTTAAGAATAGGCATCCATTAAGAGACTAGAATTTGAAGTTACATATGCTTAAAAAATGTGCATACATTTATGCACTTGCATATTAATATAATAAATACGACTTAGATGTTCTCAAAATATTTTCCGGAACAACTTTTGGAATTGTTATTAATTTAATGAAAAGTCCTCCTAATACGATATGCAACGAGATCACTAAACAATAAATAAATACATGCTGTCTTTATAACTTGTATAAAGAACCCCATAATGCGCATGTCTATGAAAAATTGGTATTTGTACTATAGGCGATTGTTGGATTATGTACTTACCGAATCATAACTTTATTAAAAGGTTAACAAACACCTAGACCTCAACTATCATCTGGAAAAAAAACGCAAAGTTCCCTATTACGAAAGATAAGCGACAGGAAAGCAAAGGAAACTCGACAAAAAACCAAAAACATAACCAAAAAAATAAAAAAAACTCAAAACATTATCAACAGAAAAAGGCGAGTGAAAATAGCGGAATTGCAATTTTTGTGAGTGGGCGTGTTCGCAGTGTGCTGCATCTGGTGTCCGTGTCAAAGGCAACAACTCATATGAAAATGTCGCAGGCTAACCAAAAAGCAATGCCAACGAAAACCGCCTCCGCTGTCAAGGACGCCTCATCAGCCCGAGAGTCCTTCAAGGCCGGGCGGGCAGCTGCTGCTGCTGCTGCTCCTCCATGGGCGCCGCTGCTGTTGCTGGCCGCCATTTTGATTTGCAGCAGCTGCTTCGGGTCTGTCGATGGCCTCAAGTGCCACATGTGTGGTCAGTACAACGAGGGCGTCGGCTCCATAACGCCCTGCTCCAACTATTCCAAGGAGATCGAGCATCTGTATCTCAAGGAGTGCACCAAGAAGAGCGAGAAGTTCTGCGTGGTAAGCTAATAAGCAATTACATATGTGGAACTATAATTATATTCAGCTTACCACTTGGGGTGTGCTTAACTTTTAGGGTTCTTTTAAAGCTACCTTCTAATATGCCTAATTGTTAATGCACAATGATAAAACTTTGTTTTGAGATGTGACTGCAAATGGCTTTTGTAAACCTTTTATGTGCAACTGTAAAAATTATTTCGAAGACAATTGGATGAAAATTAAATCTAGAGTCTCTATTTTGATTCCAAGGGAAAAAATTGGTTTGAAGTTTTGAGTGAATTTGTATATTGATCTGCACTTTTTTGATAAAACACGTGGAACTCTTTTATAAATATAGATATTTTAATCTATATTATAATAATAATAAATAATTACTTTATAATATATATAAGATATTACTATAATACTGTTTATTTTTAAATTTTGAATTTAAAAACTGCTTTCTATATACAAAAATATGCCACAACTTTATCTAAGAGTTCCTTTAATTTTAGTAGTAAGATCACAAAATTCAAGATTAATTTAAATCAATATCGCACAAAATTATAAATTTTCAGCTGATAGCAAAATTATTTATCAACATTGCATAAAATTAAAAAAAAAAATACCAGGTAAACACCAGAAAAGTAATTTATTAAGGTCTAATGCACTACAAAACGGAAATAATTGTTATAAACTTGGGTTACAACCAAAATAAAAAAATTTGCTGACACTAAGCATATTTAAATAATTTCAATTGCAATTTTCAGAAGATACCTTTCATCTTTATCATGAATATATGCATTGCAAACTTAATAGCATTATGTTTATTTAAATATAAACAAATTATTTTAAAGGAAATCGTTATACATATTTATTGTATTTACAGCAGACAGTTATATATTATTAATTTGACGAGTATTCGAAATGCAATTAATACCTGAAGCTACTGCCACCTATGTGGGACTCTTGAAACAATATGCTTATTGTATAACAGTTGATCGCATTAGTAATTACTGCAAAGCCCTGCTGCTTACACATAGAATTGGCTATTTGGAAGCGCCTATTATTAATGGAAATCAGCTATTCAATGTTTGCGGTCTCATACAACAGCGAACTATTCCATATACGATTGTGTGAGTGTTGTGTGTGTGTGTGTGTGTGGGCTGGTGTTGGGTGCATGTGTGTGAGGGTGTGGGGTGTGGGCGTGTTTGCACAATTTGCGCATAATTTTGCCAACTCTCCCTGGGGTGTCTAGCACTTAACGAATGGCACCAGCCGGATCGCAGAGCCAGTTGCAGCCACTTAGTAGACGGACTGTTTGTTTGCTTTTGGTAACAATTAAATATTTAACACCTACTTGCCACCGGGCCCGTAAATTGCCTCAACCAACACGCACAGTGGTGAGAGTCGTGCAATTAGTTATAGAACAGATTCTGAAAGGCTCTCGACAATTTGATAAATCTGTCAATCGATCTCGATGTGTGCGTTTTACAATTGGAATACAGTCTAACACTTTTGTTGTTGATATTTGCAGTACAATGTCCATAAGATGTATGAACCGTTCCTTATTTAAAACAGGGGCCAAAAATGAGAACAATAACTTATTGAATTAGTTATCAACTATTATCTACCTAAAGTTAGCAAACAAATTTCTAGAAACTGAGCGCTTCATTGTACTACATTATAATTATAAATTCTGTTCTCTAATATGGGATTTGTAAAAGGGTTTTGACAACTTTTATACTTTATTTGAGGAAATCATTTGAATAATATTCACAATATGCAACATTCAATTTGTATTTCGCTAAATTAAATATATAAAAATAAATCAAATAATAATATGTTAAGTAAGGCAAGGACTGTCTTAAGTAAATATTTATACTCAGTTTTATTAATTTAATAAATTAAAGTTTCAAAGTGCTTAAAGCTTAAAGAACTTTTAGTTTATGTTTAACAGCAATTATTATCAAGCCTGGATGCAAATAAATAAATGCAATAAATTAAATAAAAGGAATCTCTTTTGTAATATCCCTCGCTTTGCAGTCTCTGCTTTGCACAAAGTAGAAACTGTGTTCTAGATTAATTGCACTTATTCTTTACCAAATGAATAATAAAAAAAAAAGGATGGCATGAAGGAAAAAACACTTTGCAATAAACGTCTGCTTTACACTTGAGTTCAAACTTGTTAAAACAAATTCGTAGATTTACTGGGGTTATCCTCAATTGTTTTTCTGGGGTGATTGAGAGCTATGACCCCATTGTCCTATACCTGCGTACAAACAGAAGACTCCTTCCTCCTATCACATTGTACCTTATATCCTTTCTATTTGGGCCACTCTCATTTAACGTCTTGCAGTTTCTTCTTGATAGTTTGCCATTCGTTTTGGCATTTACAGCAAGGCGCCCAATTAATTAGCCCCATAATTTAAGCCCACCTTAAAGCCATGTTTGGCCCAGGACGTGTGGGCGACGCTCCAAAAAATAGGCCGCGCAAAGAATGAGTTGCTCAACAAAACAAAACACAAACCAAAATTGTATCTTTTGCGAGTCGAAGATTAAATACTCTTGCATGCAAATGTATCCAATTGTATGAGAGCTTGATAGCGATGTCGATGTTGAAATTTGTATTTATTTATATTTTAAATTTTTATATTTAATTTTGTATCATTTTTAATTTTAATTATTTTTCTGTGTTGTTTTTTTTACTCGTTCGTCCTCCAACCATAACTTTTTCTTTACTCTCTCTCCATCTCTATTATCTATTTCGCTTTTAAGCTCTTAATTTAAAATACACACATTTAATTTTTAAACTTTTCGTAATAAACAAAAATACTTATACTTTTTGTTGTTTGTTTGGTTTGATTGGGCTTTCTTCGATCCTTGCAACAAATGTTGTACCCATTTTTTTGTAACTTATCGTAATTTTAAAGTTTATATTTTTTATTTATATATCTAAAATGGTAAATATGTTTATACTCTTTTCGAAGAAAATAGTATATTAAGTTTGTCCTGAAGTTTGTAACGCATAGAAGGAAGCGTCTGAGACCCCCAAAAGTTACTGCCAATATACTTATAAAAACAAAACAAATTGATCTAGCCATGTCCGTCTGTCTGTCTGTCTGTCTGTCTGTCTGTCTGTCTGTCTGTATGTATGCAAACTAGTCCCTCAGTTTTTGAGCTATCGCGATACAACTTTGCACAGACACTTATTATTCAAGGGGACAGCACATTGGTCGGAGCCGGCCGGATCGGACCACTATATCTTATAGCTGCCATACACCTCAAAGTCGGTTTTGGCCATAAATCCGATGTTTTCAAAGCAATTGCCTTAAATTTCCTTGTACACTTGAACATCCTTATAACTCATCAATGGGTAAAATCGCAAATCGATTGAGTCATAAACAGCGAAGATATGCGTCATTAAATATTTTGAAAAAACAGGTGCATATGAGCAAACAAAGTCAAGCGCAAGAAAGCTTTTGATAGTCTGCTCTTCAAGGTATTTTGTCACCGATCATCAAAACGGTTTGTGGCGTAAGGCGTAAAGAGCCGCGCTAACGAACGCATGTTTCGCAAGTTCAAGTTCGAGCCTCGGCGGCGACTGATTGTTAATTTAATACTTTTTCTTTTTCTTCCTTTCAAATATATAACTGTAATCAAATTAATTTGCTTCCAATGGCTTAGAACAAAAACAATGCCACGCGAAAAAACAAATGCTGTCAAACGCGAGTTGCTGCAGGTTGCAGGAAAACAAAACAAGGAAATTTGTAACAGTCGGCTCTTCAAGCAATTTTGTCAGCGATCATCAAAACGGCTTGTGGCGTAAGGGGTAAAGTTGCGAACTGGTGAGCGAGAGGTCCTGGGTTCAAGACCAGCGGCGACTGGTCATTTATTTTCATTTTTTCTTATTCTTCTTTTCAAATATATAATAACTGTTATCCAATTCATTTGCTTTCAATGGCTTAGAACAAAAACAATGCAACGCGAAACTGCTTGTGTAAGCAGTAAAAAGCAAAACAAGAAAGCTTTTGACAGTCTGCTCTTCAAGGGATTTTGTCAGCGATCATCAAAACGGCTTGTGGCGTAAGGGGTAAAGTTGCGAACTGGTGAGCGAGAGGTCCCGGGTTCAAGACCAGCGGCGACTGGTAATTTTTTTCATTTTTTCTTATTCTTCTTTTCAAATATATAATAGCTGTAGTCAAATTCATTTATTTTCAATTTCCTAAATTGAAAGGTATAAGAGCAACAGGCACAAAATTTGGTATGTATATTGTAGTATACATATGTAATGTAGTTTTGACTTTTTGGAAAAACTGAAACTTGTTTATTGTTCAATTCGCACTTATGAATGCTAAGGGACGCGTCCACGAGCTGCGGATAGTGAAACGTCCCTGTTTACATGAATACCTTTATATATTTTATTTTATATGTAGGGGTATATGTATGCGACATTAATATCTGCGAATTAAATAAGCAGTCACGGAAAAATAGTAAAAATTGCATTAAGGTTCGAAAAGAGTATTTAATCTTCGGCACGCCGAAGATAATCCTTCTCCACTTGTTTTTAATTGTTTTATAATTTAAATTTAATTTTCTGTGACGACTATAACAAATTATAGCTAAATAATAAATAATAGGTTTTGTGATAAAAAGTATGTTTTGGATAATGGATACGGAACGCGCTTATAATTCATAATTATTCCACAGCTTATCATTAAATTAGAATAACCCTTTGCAAGGGTATAGGAAACTTTTGTTTATATATTAACAAGAAGCTGCATAAACACTGACGATTAGAGCGCAACCAGCAGCAGTCGCCCTCTTATCGCTGTTATAAAAGTTGAAGGGGTCGTTGTTGTTGTTGCTGTTGTCTTAGTTGTTGTTGTTGTTGTTGTTGTTGCTGTTGTTGTAGCTTTTGTTGTAGCACTGACAGCTGGACCTGATGCGGCATTGTGGTTAGGCGGTTGCCATTGTGCTGCCGTGGCAGGGCTTATGATTAGTTTTATGTTAGTTGGCCGTCGGTTGGTTGGCGCCATCTGTTGGCCAGTGGCTTGAATTCGCCCATTTTGATTATGATTCGCATGTATATTTAAAGCTTACTGCAAGATAGCTGATAGCTGGTAGCTGTTGGCATTTGTTTTGTTTTAGCATACACAACATTGCTTGCATAATTTAGAATTTTCAATAATAAATTGCAGGGCATACGGTCGGTCCTTCACTCTTGCCCACACACGTACACAAACACATACACACACACACATACACATACACATACACATACACATACACATACACATACACATACACATACACATACACATACACATACACATACACATACACATACACATACACATACACATACACATACACATACACATACACATACACATACACATACACATACACATACAAATACACATACACATACACATACACATACACATACACATACACATACACATACACATACACATACACATACACATACACATACACATACACATACACATACACATACACATACACATACACATACACATATCCCTGTTGGGTCGCTGGACAAACAATGGCGCCATTGTTGAAGCCGCTTTCATGGAGGCTCAAGCACGTAAACAAATACAAATAAACACAAAAAAAAATATATATATAAAAAAAAAAAAAAAAATAGTGAAGCGTTGGAAAACAACGAAAAAGATCGCCTATGTAGTGTGTGTGTATAACCCTTGACCTCATGAAAACAAAGCGTAGCACGAGTAAGTGAGAAGTCCAAGCAAAGTCAACGTTGGGGCACGTAATTAATTTTTGTTCTTCCTTTTTTTTTTTCCAATTTTAGCTTCATTGCACAAAAAACAAAACCATAAGCTGCAATTTGTACAATCAACTACAACAATGACCAAAAGTTAGGCAAACAATTTATGGAAATTATTTGGTGTCTGCACTGCTCTAAATCTCACCAAAATTAGCTTTATTTTCTAAATTTTATTGCGGTATTGTATTTGTTTGCCTATAAATTATTGAACTTGTCAAAAAGTAATATAATCAATATATTATTTGTTTATTTAATATCGACTATGAAACAGTCGACAGAGCAAAAATAAAATTACAAATCAGGTATATAATAAAAATTAAAAATAAAAATTTTTTTATTACATTGATTGTATTATATTTTTTATTGTTTATCTGAAAAGCGCTAGCATTCCAAAATTAAATTCGTACACATTTTAAATTGTTTTTATACTCTTTTCGAAGAAAATAGTATATTAAGTTTGTCCTGAAGTTTGTAACGCATAGAAGGAAGCGTCTGAGACCCCCAAAAGTTACTGCCAATATGCTTATAAAAACAAAACAAATTGATCTAGCCATGTCCGTCTGTCTGTCTGTCTGTCTGTCTGTCTGTCTGTCTGTCTGTCTGTATGTATGCAAACTAGTCCCTCAGTTTTTGAGCTATCGCGATACAACTTTGCACAGACACTTATTATTCAAGGGGACAGCACATTGGTCGGAGCCGGCCGGATCGGACCACTATATCTTATAGCTGCCATACACCTCAAAGTCGGTTTTGGCCATAAATCCGATGTTTTCAAAGCAATTGCCTTAAATTTCCTTGTACACTTGAACATCCTTATAACTCATCAATGGGTAAAATCGCAAATCGATTGAGTCATAAACAGCGAAGATATGCGTCATTAAATATTTTGAAAAAACAGGTGCATATGAGCAAACAAAGTCAAGCGCAAGAAAGCTTTTGATAGTCTGCTCTTCAAGGTATTTTGTCACCGATCATCAAAACGGTTTGTGGCGTAAGGCGTAAAGAGCCGCGCTAACGAACGCATGTTTCGCAAGTTCAAGTTCGAGCCTCGGCGGCGACTGATTGTTAATTTAATACTTTTTTCTTTTTCTTCCTTTCAAATATATAACTGTAATCAAATTAATTTGCTTCCAATGGCTTAGAACAAAAACAATGCCACGCGAAAAAACAAATGCTGTCAAACGCGAGTTGCTGCAGGTTGCAGGAAAACAAAACAAGGAAATTTGTAACAGTCGGCTCTTCAAGCAATTTTGTCAGCGATCATCAAAACGGCTTGTGGCGTAAGGGGTAAAGTTGCGAACTGGTGAGCGAGAGGTCCTGGGTTCAAGACCAGCGGCGACTGGTCATTTATTTTCATTTTTTCTTATTCTTCTTTTCAAATATATAATAACTGTTATCCAATTAATTTGCTTTCAATGGCTTAGAACAAAAACAATGCAACGCGAAACTGCTTGGTGTAAGCAGTAAAAAGCAAAACAAGAAAGCTTTTGACAGTCTGCTCTTCAAGGGATTTTGTCAGCGATCATCAAAACGGCTTGTGGCGTAAGGGGTAAAGTTGCGAACTGGTGAGCGAGAGGTCCCGGGTTCAAGACCAGCGGCGACTGGTAATTTTTTTCATTTTTTCTTATTCTTCTTTTCAAATATATAATAGCTGTAGTCAAATTCATTTATTTTCAATTTCCTAAATTGAAAGGTATAAGAGCAACAGGCACAAAATTTGGTATGTATATTGTAGTATACATATGTAATGTAGTTTTGACTTTTTGGAAAAACTGAAACTTGTTTATTGTTCAATTCGCACTTATGAATGCTAAGGGACGCGTCCACGAGCTGCGGATAGTGAAACGTCCCTGTTTACATGAATACCTTTATATATTTTATTTTATATGTAGGGGTATATGTATGCGACATTAATATCTGCGAATTAAATAAGCAGTCACGGAAAAATAGTAAAAATTGCATTAAGGTTCGAAAAGAGTATTTAATCTTCGGCACGCCGAAGATAATCCTTCTCCACTTGTTTTTTTTTAACCTTAGGCAGAGAGTATCTATTAGCTTAGCCAGCTGTAAGGGAACATTTGGAAACCTAAAAACCGCTAAATAACAACGCCAACCACAAAATCAACAACTACAATTTTGCGGTCGTTTTGGCCCTGCTTCAGCAGTAGGTAAACACGTCAAACGAGTGCAAATATTTTGACTTCTTTTAGCGGTTTGTTTCCTGTACATATTTGTTGTACTAGGCGGCTAAGTGATAAAAGTATCAGGGGCAAAATGGTGCAAACGAATACTCTTCATTTTAAATTGAAGATTTACTATTAATATTGGTACTTTTTTTATATTTATAAAAATAATGTATTTACATACTTTTGAGTTCGTTAAATGTCCACTCCACATACCCAAAGTTGTTAAATGTTTACAATTAGTTACCAAATAAATATTCAAAATTGAGTTCACTTCTCACATATAAATTTTTTTTTATTTACTTCGTATGCTTTTTGATTCAATATGTGAACAGTATGGAACATGTTTGAGAACTACATTTGGTTTAATTCGATAGAGCTGGTGGTAAACGCATTCAAAATCTGTAGATGCTTCTCATAGAATCGAATGACCATTTGTGGTACGTGTGCATAGACCACATCTGCGGCTATCCTTTCTGGCTGATCCAGGTGTTTGAATTTGATCAAAAAAGTTAGTTTGCCAAGGACATATGAGGCAGTCAGTATTGCCTCGGCCTCGAAACCGCAATCAAAGGCATTGTCCGTAATGACAGATTCCTCAATTTTGAGTTTCTTTGCTTTGGCTATATAAAGTTCATTTATTTTCAGTTCGGCCTGTCGTTTATTGTTTTTCTTGAAGCGCTTCGCCTCGAATTCCGTTATTAATGCCAAGCAATCCAGATTTTTCGATAACTCCCACGTATTATCCTCCTCGGGGAAATCCTGCCACTTGACGAAATACTCCAACTGTTCCATGTGTAGTCGTCGATCGATTATCTTCTCCACAACATACTCCTTATCTTCATCATCCAAAGCACTATCTGCAGACGATAATGATGTCCCGGAACCCATCTTGTAAATTCTAAAAAATATTCTTTATTGCTTGACGTGAAAATAAGCACTATTTTCCTATACGAATTTCAACAATATGACAAGGGAAACTGAGACAAACTGTTCTTGCTACTGCTCTTTCTTTGAGTAAAGAAATCAATTAGGAAATATATGGATTTTAGAAGCCTACAGCTTATTTAAATATATTTATATAAAAAGATTATACCTGCTGGTATTTAGATAAATATTGTTATTTATTTGCTAACCTTGTTAAGGCCCTTTTACATTTTATTTATTCAATGATTGATGTTCCTATTGCTGCAATAATATTTGATAAGTTACTGACTCACTTATCAGTTCATCACAAGAATGGATAATCTAATGGCAGAAAGTGTCTGCGCATGTACATGATATTGAAAACGTGCTCAGACATCTAGCCACTTCATTATATTAATTTATAATTATTTGCACACACAATGGAGATGAGTCATGAGTGTGTTTGGAAAATGGGTCAAAGTGTGGTTATCTCTTAGCCTTTGAAAGACCAACGATTGTTTGGATTTATTATGCAAATTTGACCCTTTTCTTTTTGCCTTTTGTAATGAAGCATTCGGAGTGACTGTTGTTGCTGACGAACTCTTGTTGATAAGGGTTGCTCAGCTAGAATATGGCAACTTGTGCGATTAAGTTATGGCATGTCAAAGCCACTTTGTCAGCCCATTGAGCACGGCCCAAACACAGCATAATTTATAGCCAGAAATTTATATAATTTACAGCCACACACACACACACTCACACATACACACCACACACGTACAGACAAACAATTGCCAGGGCACCAATAAAATATATTGTGTGTCTGCATACCGAAGTTTTGCAATACGGTGCGAATACTTGATGAAAAATGATTCTGCAGCAAAGAAATGATGCCCCCTTGCCCCAAGGCGCCCTAACGCAGCTGTGTCCAACTAATAAGCCAGGGGGCGTGCCAAATGTGCGTGTGGGGGCCGAACGGAAAAACTTGAAAGATAATTTTTTTATGTCACAGAATCTGCTCAAATGTTTATATATGCCTCGTATAACTAAGTAAGTCGGCGGCTAAACAGAACAAAAGCTGCAAAATCCTTAGTAGCCTTATGGCAGGCAGCGCCATTCTGGCGCACAGCAACTTTTCGGCTCTTTTTGTTTCAAATTTAACGAGTAATTTTATTAGTGGCATTATACGCACAGTTTCTCATACCATTGCAGAGGGTGTTAAGGATAAAGGACTCGCGACGCCTGAGAGAAGTCTGTGTGTGTCTGTTGTTATTTTTACCAGAATGGAGACTTTGTACATACATACATATATATTTACATACGTACATGAGCAATACATCACTCTATCATATAGTTGTCACAAATACAGTAGAATAGAAATACTTTTTATCTTCAAATATATTTTTTATCTGATTCAGTTACAAACCGGTTTTGATTCAAATCAAATTTAATTTCAAATAAAATATATCATACAGCGCAAAGCAAGAGTATTCGATATTCTACACACAGCTGCGCTTTTAAAGTCTGCTCTTAAATTGCCGATACTCGTTTTTGAGGGATATTATGATTTATCTGCCTTTAATGTCGCTGCTACAGTTATTAATTGTCCACAAACCGTTTCATTTAGAACAATTAAAACAATGTTTAACCATCATTTATAAAAATGAATCAAATAAGTATGATTGCTCTAGTTCGCAGTGCATGGCATAAAAAAAAATTAGTACAATCAATCAAAAATTCTCAATTTAAAGTGAAAAATATCACTGCTATAACAATAAACGTTTTGCACAATGTGATAAACAATTGTAATCCATGTAATCCATAAATCTATAAAGCTTTTTGTCCTGACTAGTGACTACAACCACATAGTTGAAGTATTTACAGTAGGACGAAAGTGAGCAACCTCAAGGACTTTAAGTACTTGCCCCATAAGTGAATGGAGAAGGGTTTAAGGGCTTAAATACAACATACTGGCATATAGCAATCAAGTAAATTAGCTGTAAGAGCATCGGAATCGAAAACTGAAGAATTACCCAGCTTTAATTCCTCACTCAAAAAAGAGATTATTCATTTAAACTTAAGTTTTTCTAGAAAAGTAAATATATGAATGTGGAATGTGGTTTTGGCGGTATAATTTACATATGTAGTTGAAAAACTATAATTTAGCATACCTACTTGCTTTGCACTTAATTTCATGATTCATAAGCAATTAATGTTTTGCTTTTGAGCAACTTTTAGTTTCGTTGGCCTATTTATTATTCGCTGCTGCTCCACAACTGGCGCACTTTTGCATGCTGAAAAAAGAGTGCAACTAAATTGATTAATGCCAGCCAAAAAAAAACCAGGCAACCAGAAGCCAGCAAAGAGCTTTTGCCTACACCAACCCCATCCTACCCACCCCCACCCCTAACTCACCCTCCAGCGACAGGGCGATAGTGCATAAAAACGCGAAATGCGAAATGCGAAACAACTCGCATTGCTTTCGCTGAATGCAGAAAAAAAAGTGGAGAAGAGCAAACCGTTTTAACGCTGCCTGAATGCCTGCCACAAGGACGCACACACACACACACACACACACACACACACACACACAGAAGCTATTTTTTGCATGCTGCCCAAATGTGTGTAGAAGCAAATGTCAGTACTGATAGCCACACGAACATTTAAAGTCTTCAAATCGAGATCAATGACAAGTTATGGCCATCTTGTTTTGGCTTGTTGGGGTTAGGCAAGTCTCCTGCAGTGTACCTTTTGCAGGATATCGGCAACACACTTCGCACATCCTTGTATCTGACATGTTTGTCGAAATCTGCGCTTAAAGCCAACAGCTACCCATAGATGATTCATTTGAAGTACATAAGTACATTTTGGTCAGCGTGCACAGCGAAAAAGAAACAGCCTCAAATCAAGAATATATATTTGGATTGACTCCGTTTGTTCTTAAATAAGCAACATTAAATCAAGTTGTTATCCTCTCACTTTGAGGTGGTAGCCAGTAGTTATTATCTTTATATTTTCTTCGATGAAAAGGTGGAAGCATCAGGAACCCCAAAAAGTAACCACCAGTATGCTTAGGATGACAAAACAGATTGATCTGTACATGTCTGTCTATCTGTCTGTCTGTCTGTATAAATGCAAAATAGTGCCTGAGTTCTCGATCAAATTTGGCACTGTGATATATAATTGAAAAAGTCTGCACATTTGTTGGAACCGGCCGAATTGGACCACTATATCTTCTAGCTGCCATACAACGCGAAGTCGGTTTTGGCCATATTTACCATGTTTGTTGAGCTATTGCCTTCAACTAGTACATTGCATAGTTGAATGTCCTTATAACTCATGAATGTTTCAAATTTCAAAGCGATTGAGTCATAGCGAAGGAAACAGGTGCACAAGAGTAACTAAAGTTAAGTGCAATATAGTAAGGAAATTGCCCAAAGATAATTCTTTTCCACATCGTTTTATTAATATTTATATCCAGACTTAAATGATGTTTTACCACCCTGATTTGAGATTCAGCGTGAGAATTATAGATTAAATCAATTATTTAATAAAATTTCATCATTTAAAAGTGAGGTTTTTATGTACTGTGATCTTAACTTCAATTGTACACATTTTGGAAACCAAGTGAAATCATATTTTGATTTAACAATTTGTAACGAATAGTTCTTGAAACATGACATTCTTTTCGCTGTGTGCTTAGTTCGAATTTGAACTATGTGTTAAGATGAGAATTGGCCTGGATTGTGTTAGTATGCACTATGTGGTTACTATGGGTATCTGTGTCCATCACTTTGCTCTTTGATTTGCTCTCACCTCGTTTCCGTCAGTGGCTGATGTTGTTACACACACACACACAGGAACGGACACACACACACACACACACACACACACACACACATACACACAGCCATACACAGACCGACATTGAACAATCAAAGGCATGTTGACGTCCAATTTAGCCGCTGTTGATTTGTGTCGTTGGTTTTTTTTTGTTCGTCTCAGGCCACTTGTCCGAGGTCGCAGTCGACTTTAGGTTTTTGTTGCCTACGCCTGTCAGTTACGCAACCATTCTGTAGCACCATTTTTTCCAGCATTTTCGCCGCATTTGTACCGGAGTCAGGCTTTTTCATCTAGGCAACCAAAAACCCTGAAATGTTTACACGTGATTTATGGCGTGGAATTTTCGTTTACGTGGCTGCCTTACGGCATCGTCTGCAGTTGCTCTGCAATTTGCATCGTCTTTGCCGGATTCAGCCGGATTCAGAGTTACACGTTGATGTGCGACTTTTTCTCGTGGACTTAAAAAACAATAAACGTCAAAGCAAGAAACATTTCCAAAACAGCCGAGCACTTCCACTGAGCTTATGAAATGCCATTAAGCTTAAAGGTCACAAAGACTACACTTTGTAACAAAATTTTGATTTTCTTATCACAATACATTTATACAAATGAATAATGAAAATCATTTGAACAAATTATTCTCTGTTCGAATTTTTTAATTTTTAAAGTTCGTCAATTTTTTCTTACATTTCTTACTATAACTTGAGTGTAAATATTCAGATATACATAAAGCACAACAAAGACAATAAATAGTCCAATAATTTGTTCCTCAACACTTTTTAAATAGTGATTACAGTTTGGGAGTCATTGATACCCATATTATGGAAATTATTTTCATACCAAACTGTTGACAAAAGAATTCCGGGAAAATACACGAAATCTATAATGTAATTTTAATTTAATTTTTTTTGTGTCAAATATTGAGCTTAATTCCAAAAAAAAAAAACCTTGAAAAACATACATAAAGAAAGATATAAATAAAATAATTTGATTTTAAATGTACACAAATAAAAATATATCTATCCATTAAAGTTTCATTGTATGTACATTTGCACTTCCATTTGAATTTAAACCAAGACTAAAATAAAATTTTCCTAGGGGTGGAGAAAACACGCACTGTATTTAAGATACGTACATTTGAAATACGTTTTTACATATAAATAAGTGCTGACATCAACAATAAAAGCATGATGGGAGAGAAAACCAAAAAAATACAGAAAAAAAACAGCTAAGTAATGTTTCTACAATTTAACTATGCGACACATTAAAATGAATTTGTGCCTAGGGCATAAAAAGTACTCTGAAACAAGAAAAAAGCAGTTAGCGGAAGATTGAATACCCTAGCAGATGAAGTATACGGATCTTTTACACACAAGTGGTAAGTTTGGTTTAGGGATAATTTGGTTGTTCGTTCAAGAGCTCATTCTCACATATAATGTATATATAGTTCATGTATGACCTGCATCAAAAAGTCGCATATGCACAAAGTTTCATCAAGGTAGATGCATATAGCAATGTATATTATAGCGTCGAAAATGTCATTGCGTGACAAAACTGACAATACCAGCTGCAAGGGCATATAAATGCCATTCTCAAACCCATTCACAGAAAGATGCCGTAAGGCACACTCCAAATGATTTACGCGCTCACAGAATATACAAAAACGCTTAACGGCCCATATTTTAAACACAATGGCAATATGTATGTACATATATATGAATGTATGTATGCATATATGAATGTATGTATATGTGCAATAAAGTGAGTGCCATTTTCGCGTTTTTTTGATAGTATTTTAACTATGTAGGCTCATGAAATAAATTTGTATATACCATTTGCCTGGTGTAAACATTAAAGTTTTAGTTTCTCACCCATTTTGTGGCCGTGTTCTGAAGCTCATAATAATTGTATATCCAATCCGCAAAGGAACCAACGACCACTTTGGCTGGCCAAAGTCGTTAAACTAAAGTCAGAAAAACATCAATCTGTACTATATACTTTACGTAACAGAAATGTTGAATATATTCTCTTTCAAATCCCTATCAGTGGAACAATTCGTTTTTTTTTTATTATTAAAAAAATATATTTTAAGTCTTATTAACGTTAAATGAAAAGCTTTGAAGTCTTCACGCTGCAGCTGATTTTAAAAGCTGATACAGAAAGAGATAATTATAATCAGACCAACATATTTATATTTAATTATTTTGGTAGAATAGCAAATTTCTTAAACATTTCTTTGCCAACTAAACTAATTTACAGTCTAGTTCAAAGCTGAGAGGAATTTAGAAGTTTTTCTCAGCTTATCGGTTGGCAGTATTTGATTAATCTAGATCGGAATGAGTATTAGAGCTGTAGGCTTACAAATAAAATATGAACCTTAACATAATGTTAAGCACGTGTTAAGTTTAACATAATGTTATTTATTTAGACTGAGAAATCTATACATTAATGTTTTCTAACTGGCAGCAGAAGGCTTGCTGCTTCTGCCATATAATAATAAAGTCTGGCTACATTTCAAATAGTATTCATTCGTCTCACATATTTTCACAGTAAACATCATGGCTATCAAGAAAAGCTATGATGTATTACTTTGGGCGACAGTGGTTACATTGATAGTGTGCATGATATCGATAGCTGTCTTTTCGGGATTCTATCATTCCGTGGGCAAATTCCGGTCGATGCTGGTGACTCTGTTTATGGTGATATTGTTTCACTATCTGGTCGGCGATCCAATCAAGTTTGCAATGCTTTCAATTGACTCGACCTGTTGGCCACCGAATCATCACAAGTTCGCTATGGACAATGAGGCCAAGCATCACAGTCGTTTCGACTACTTGGAGTTGCGAGTGAAGAGTCTACGCGCCCATCTATATATTACGGAGAACCATCGGGACGAGAAGCTAAATGCCAAGTACAGGAAAATAACCCATGATCTCTGGCTATATGGCAGATACTTTATCTTTGTTGTCTGCATGGTGCTGGTGTCCTGCGATTCCATGACCTATCATACTAAGAACCATATCGAGCGACTCTTCGCCAGGAATCACACCACGTACTTTGGCTTGAACGAGGCGCACGAAATATCCGATGTCTACCATATCGTTAGGATGTCGCTGGTAGACGCATTCCATCCAGACAACGATACGGCCGGTATATCGGTTTGGGTGCACGGCGAGCAAACAATTCTATTGGGTGTTGTGCGACTCCGCCAATTGCGTGTGACCGCCCAGCATTATGGCATTACGAATCCGCCATTCTCAGAGGAGTCCTATTTGCCTGAATGGAAATTGCCATATAATGATTTACCCTATTCGAGTGTCTATTGGCGCATCTACGATCCGTGGATGCCCGTAAAGAAGTGCTCCACTTACGGCTTCTTGTTGAATTTCAAACACGATGGTTACTATCGCGACTATCCGGAGTTGATGGGTTATGAGGTGCTGCTAGCTCGCAGCCATCAGAATAGTGTCCGCATCCTCGACTATCTGCGCCAGAATAAGTGGATCAATTACAACACATCGGCGATATTTGTGGACTTTGCCTTGTACAACACCGACTCAAATATACTGAGTGTGTGCACACTGCGTATAGAGCAGACACCCTTTGGCAGCACGATTCCCCATGTGCAGGTGGAGAGCGTGAAGCTGCTGGAGAATCTGGAGCAGACGTCCGATGGGGCCATACTCTTGATTATGGTCTATGCCGTCGTGTTCATACAGTTCGTCAAGGCACTTACCGTCAAATTGTGGTTTGAGCCAAGCGAAATGGGCAGCATCTGGAACATAGTGGATGTGGTCGTAGTTCTACTAAATATCATACTGCTCATTCTGATTGGCATTCGTGAGGGGCTCGTATCGAGGATTCTGCAACATATTGAGTCCGCTAGCAAAATGGATTTCGTTGTACTGAAGCATGCGACGTACCTGCAAATGATCATCAGAGTGATGATCGGGTTTCTCATCTGCTTAACAACGCTGCGACTGTGGAAGGTGCTGCAGTTCTCCACAGTATTCCAACTTTTTACACACACACTGTACCTGGCATGGCGACCGATCGCTAGTGTTGTCCTCGTCATATTCATATTTCTAATGGGGTTTTCTATGGCAGTGTCCACTATAAATGGGAACAACAGCTACCACTTTAATCAACTGAGCAAGAGCATCGTCAGTTCCATGTGCTTCGCATTCGGATTTAGTGTCGGTCTCCATCCGAAGGATCTATTTCATGGCGGCTGGTTTTTCGGCATTATCCTGTTCACGCTCCTGGCTTTCGTCATCGCTTTAATGCTGATCAATGTTTTCGTATCGCTCATCAATGACTACTTCACAACGGCCAAGGACCAACGCGACACACGAGCCATGCGTCGGATCAGCATTATTCAATTTCTGTATGCCGAGTGCTTTTTTTATGTCGAGTGGTTTCAACGCTTTCGTATTTTCCGCAAATACTACCATCGCCGCAATCGTACTGTTGCCGAGAACGTCAGACATCCTTTGGATGTCTTGCATAAATTTGGACACAAGCCTGAAAGTGTCAACGCATTCGTCATTGAGAAAAAACTGACTGAGATCGATTTGGAATTGGAAATAGAGCATCATCGACGCAAAATGGAACGCATTTATACAATTGGGGCTATCATAAATGCTGAAATTGATATACTTAATTGTTTGTTAGCTCAAAGTGGACGTGCTAATCATTAAACAAAAAGTTAACAAAACACAAATTTTCAGTTGCACACTTTAATAATTTCAGTCCTCATAACATATATATATGTATACATATATTGAAGCCAATGCTTAACACGAAAACTTCCTGGTGTAATTTCCATTTTAAAATGTTAGAAGCATAATAACTTTCTTTTCCTTTTTACTGAGTACTCTGCTACTGTATATAAAGCGCACTTCATTTCCATCAAGCTGTATTAATAATGAATCGATTATCAATTATCATAGCTATATTTTTTCCGTCTGCAAACTTACAATGTCAGTAAATAACAGATTTAAATTCAGGAAAAACAATTTATTTATCTGATGTCGATTTAACATATTATTAGTTTTTAACAATGCTAAATAGATAATATCTTTGGTTGTGTCCAAGGCAAAATAACACCGAACTTGTTCCTGACAATGCTTGAAGAAGTTTCTGTTTGCCATCGCTGATAGTAATTGGCTTGGATAAATCAATGTGAATTTCCTCTATAAGTGTGTTATTTACTATACGCGTGTCAACAGCTGAAGGAAGTAATCAAAACCTATGTTGGCAACATAGCTGAAAGTAGCAAGGGCCAACAATTCGTCAAAGTACAACAGCGTCAGATATTGGTTATACTCAAAATAATTAAGAAATGAAGTGGTCCGGTAGAAGCAGAAAACGATGGTGATTGTAAGGACCAACTTGCATATCCAGATGCAGGTGCGCTCGTAAAGATTAAAGGCCTCATCACTGAATCGCCAGGGTCCCAAAAAGGGCTGCAGCATAAACCAGTTGATGTAATAAAACTTGCTGTAGAATCGAAAACGTGCTATGTACTTATGATAGCCCCTGTTCATATTTAATCGATGCAAGCGACTTTTTGTTGAAAGTTTTTCATCCGGAATGCAGGAGACTTGAATCTTCCTTGCCCGCTTCACCCAGCTGTGTATGGAGAATGTATAGCTGAGATCGCGCCGCAGATCGTCCACTTGGATGGAGCGACAGTACCAGGTCGGATACCTGCCGGATACATCATGGCTAATGGTCACTCTGCAGGGTAGCTGCACCTTCCGATCGCTGATCCGTATTATGCACGAGGTATTTAACTCCAGATGCGGATCAATTGGATTCTGGTAAATGATCACTTTGTAGCGCCCCAGACTTGAAACGAACACCAGCTTTATATTTGCTGTGGTCTTGCCCAGCAGACCGCCGCCGGTGCGCAGATGCACAAGCACATTTTCCAATTTTGGGTCGACCTCATCCCGATCCGTACGAATGACCCGTATTAAGCTAGTTTTCCTCTGACTCAATCGCTGCCGGGCTATGATCAGCAAGGCAATGACGCTCAAAATTAGCAAGCAGCTGAGCACCACAAAAGCCATATTGGCGGGGAGGACAAATTCAGAGGTGTGTATCTTGCTTAGGGGAACTGGATACAGTACGTACTCCTTGGCGGTAAATATGGAAAGATGATCGTTGTCGCACAGCAAGTACTTGGGACTCTGATTTAGGCCTTGCGAATAGCAGCCTGTATTCACCCATTGTTGAGACTTATTCACTTCACCCCAAACCAGGCACTCCTGGGCGCTGAGGCGAAACTGGTAGAAGGCGGCGGTAGTGTCGAAAGAGTTGTCTTTGAATACCGCTATATAGGCAACGCCCTTGCCCGGACAACGATTCTTCAGAACAATAGTCGTGTTGCGTACACCCGGGGGTACATAGCAGTTCCTGTCGTGCAGACTGAGCAGCGTCGGCCGGACATTCATTGTAACCAGGACTCGGAGTCCTGCTGTGCTGTTTAGAAACTTGACCATCATGTTTAGCCGGCCACGTACAGGTACTTTATATATGACCATATTCTTGTGTATCTCATCGAACTGGTCATAGAGCTTGATGTTGGGATTGTGCCAACGGCGCAATTTCAATTTGTACCATTGGGTTTGTCTTTTTCTCAGAGTAGTGGGTTCACGGAAGCTAAGTATGTTGACAGCCAAAACGGCGCTGCTTGGGAACCACGGCTCGGGTGCCCACCAGAATATATTTGAGTTGAAGCACCACGTATGCAGCAGGAGCATGTTGCTCCCATAGATCCGTCGGTAGACCTCCACCGATGGCAGCGGTACCTCCAGCGAGCAGGACGTGCAATTGGATGTGTATATGATGGGTTCATAGTTTTCATGCATCGCCACCCGAAAACTAACACCCTTGGACACATAATCAAACGGCTGCTCCGGATGTATATAATAAACGGATTCCTCGCCAATTAGTTGCCAGATCTTAAAGATCATATTGATTAGCACCGAATATCGGCTGATGTGATCCGTAATCTGTTTATTGATAAGTGGCCAATCGACAGCGGCTTCTTTAAACGGATCTTCGAATTCCCAGAGAATAAAAGTATGATTCACAATCAATGGATTCGGGTGCAAGCAATATGAGACTATGTTGGTGATTAACCTGGCCAATTCGAAGCAAATCGATGGTGGCATATCAAAAATTTCTGTATCCTTCCTGATGAAATCAATTGTTGTCGTCACTCTCTTCAGGATCAGCAAAATAACATAAGCATTAAAACTATCCAAGAATTGCACAGCTGAAATACATCTGTGGGCAATTTCCATCGAATTTAGCATTTCGTTGAGTGTAAGCGTCTTATCCGTTTCGATGGCACTCATGTAATGGAACACATTCTCTATATCTTTTGGGTGAGCCGACAGCTTTTGTAGTATGCAGAATGCCTGCTGCCTTCGTCCCTCCCGGAGCGCCCGCTTAAAGAACTCAATTCCGGTCACATCGATAGGGTTGACCGTGAAGGAGATATTCTGAGTTGTGCACTCAGTGCGAGTACCGCATCTGTAAATAGTCAATGGACCCAGCCCATTTAGATAAAGAAACGTCTCGCTGGCAAAGGTGACATCTTCATAGATGTTGCCCAATTTGAATACGTACATTCCCCGCTCCGAATCGTTCGGGCATACAACGCGAAACTTGGTAATGCATTCGAGGCCCCACTTTGGGAACAATTCGCAGGCAGTCTCCGTTGGCGTCGCTGCCTTTGTCAGTCGAAACTCATCGTACGCACGGCCGAATGAGTCCGTCACATTGAGCTGCACGAAAATAACATCAGCAATATCCATGGCCAGTGGGCTCACCATGCGCACCTTGTTCTGCTGCATATCCACACCGTTCAGGAACCAGGTGTATGTGGTGGGTATAGTGCAGTTTAAGCAATTGGCACGCAAATGCAATATACCTCCCGGAATGTACTCGTTGTCCCTGCAGTTGCTCACGCACTCCGTGAGCACGCTGATCGGTTGTGATTTGCTAATCAAGTGAATCATTTGATTGGTTGTATGGGTGCGGGCCTTCACCAATATGTTGGTCACCGTGAGTGTGATAAGGTTTTTAGCGTCCACCTTCAAGCGTTTAGTCGGTATTAAAAGCGAAGAGTCTGTAGAGTTGTAAACAAAATTGTGGAACAAAGTGTCTCAATCTAAGAATATTTTCAGTGCTTAGGACTTTTGAAACAAGAATGTATTGCCGATTTGAGGTCATTTTGCTTCCAGCATACTTACTTCTATTATCGATGCTCAGAAATTGCGTATTGCTCCCGTCCTCAGCACTTAAGCTCCAAGTATACTTTAGAGGCTGCTCGGATCTCTCATATGAAGCAGGCTCACGACTTTTCGAACCATCAAGGCGCACATGCTTATCCCTGCTATATATTTCATGGTATTGTCCACCCGCTATATGAGCGACAACATCTGGCGCTGTTACATTTATATAACACTGAGCAAGTATATGAATCAGTTGAGACAAGTGGGACTAGTTCTCGTACGCAATACTCACCCGTGCAGCAACCCAGGGGCCATAGCTCTCCTTGAGCTTAAGCCGCACCGTCACTAGTAGATTGGGATAGAAGCTCAGCACATGATGGTACCATAATTTGTATGGTGGTATTTTGAACAGCAACTGGCTACCATCGCGCGTGTTGAAAAATGCAACTGCAAAGATATGTCCTTGAGCTGCAGAATTGAATTGTAATGTGGGGTCTTTCTTACAGTTTTCACCAAAATTATAAATGGTCCAACGGGTGTTCATTTCGTTATTGGCAGGATAACAACGCTTCTCTACCATCGCTTGGATGTTGGTAAATGTGTCAACACTCACTTGCCGTGGCTTTTCCGGATCCATGCCGTGCTGAAACACAATAACCGGCAAGCAGAATACATTTCGAGGCTTCACAACATGCACCATCAGCGACAGGGACTGCACTTGTGGCTTTCTTCCCAAGGACGTGATGGACACTCGCAATTGATTAGGGCCCAATGTGAAATGCGTCGCCGGAAACACGTAGTACTGTGCATCGTTATACGGCAGTCGCATATGCCTTCGGATGCCCAGTTCCTGTAGAGCTGTCGTCAAGTTCCCTGTATGCTGGCCGCTTGCGATCCTCGTGCCTCGAGGCTGATCATTGAGGGACACTTGGCCAATCATATATGTTGGCGTTGATACAGTTATCCGCATGGGTTCAGTACCCAGTTGCTCAAAGCTCACAACCACATGCTCTGTGATCCCATAGACGGCTCGCACATTGTAATTGCACATCGGCTTTGTGGGTGAAATGTCCCCACAGTTGGATCCGCTTCGGACATCGGGCGGACATTCACAGATCGTATGACCCACATAGGGTGTACAAATCTGATTGCCAGTGCACGTATTTTGGTCTGTTTGGCAAAGATCCCTGACTTGCTCACAGTATTGGCCGTGAAATGCTTCCCCATAGCACTTGCAAGTGGGCTTCCTTCTCACTATCTTGCATTCTCCGGCAAAGTTGCAGTACTCGGGTGAGCAGCGCATCTCCAAACTGGCCAGCGCCAGTAAGTTCCATAGTAGAAAACAACAGAATTCGACTTTGTTGATATGCATGATAGTGGATTCTATTTGAAGTTTATACGCCTGCTTCAAGGGCTATCAAAAAAACGTATTGCTTGATTGCATTTCCAAAGCTGACTCCAACATCATAGCCTGGAAAGTCAAAATAAAGGAAGTTGAGCAGACTATTGATATACCCAATTGTGTATTAGATCTTTATCATGAACAAGTGGTTGTATTTAGTTAAAGCCAGCATGTTAGTCCGAATATCAGTCTTAAATAAAATATGGCTAAAATATATTCTATTGAAATATACAAAAGCAAGTGCAAGTACTCTAGTCAAGAGTGTTCGATTAGCCGATACCCTGTACCCAACCCCAACATTTACTACAGTTACTTGTCTACATAGAAATTTACACACGCTGTAAGCAGTGCGCCTAAGCAGTACACTGCTTATACACTGCAATGACTCTACTTATTTAAATTCTAGTTAAATCTAAAATAAATTTAGTTGTAGAGCATAAAATTGGCATTCAAATGTCCTCCAAAAATAGGTGTTTGGCAATTTTGCGGTTATCGAGGCGAGGTACAAAGATAGACTAATATTCTTGACTTGTGTATGATTTGATGGTATATATATCTCCATCTGCCACAAATAAAGTTGGAGTTAGAAAAATTTGACAATATTTCATAGATTGATACATTTTCTAGTTTTCTAGTTGTTTATATATATTATATATATAGCCAATTTAAAAAGTTTATTGGCTGACAATATTGTTTTCTTTTTGTGTACCTTCACTTCCTTCCTTCCAAAATGCTAAATGTCCTCTGCAAGCTCTGATTTATTTGAATGAAGGCCTGTTTAATCTATTGTATTTATAAATAAAAATATGCATACAGTTATCCGTTACTCGAGAGTGTTTGCAAATACAGGTGCTCGATTCAAATTAAAATAAATCTAACTATTTTCGATTGCTGGTGGTTGCTCGATAAGTGCAGCAAAACGTTGCCAGCCAGCCAGCAGCTAAATCAGTTTATTGCATTACGTATACGCCATGGCCAAAGACAGCTCAGCTCTTGCCATTTTTGGCAATCATATTACTACTTCAGCTGCTCTTACATCGTGCCAGCGAGCGTGGAGTGAGTTGGGAGCGCCATTTTATTCAAAAAGTTCATTGATGTTGCTACTTCTTTGTGTGTGTGTTGGCGTGTTACAACAAATAGCACTTGCAAAATATTTGCAGTGTATGAGGCAAATGGAAGCTGTCGGCTCGCAAACTTGATGGCCTGGCTGCTTCTAGTTGATAGTTCGCCTATGTGGAAGTGCATCACCAGCATCAGCATCAGCATCAGCGACAGCAACAGCAACAACGCAAACATAAAGAAAATCAAATTTCGGGCATTCTTTTAGGTTGGGCTTGCTGCAATGATGGAATTGCATTTGATAATGGCCAGCATCCTCCCACCATTCAAGATACGTATAGTAGACAGCTTGCCGTGTGCACTCAGTGTGGTAACTCAAGCGTGAACTGAAGGCTTTTGAAGCTTTCGACAGCCATCAGACATTTGCTACCTTTGAAATTTGTAATTCTTAAAGGTGATATAAGCACACAGAAAATATTTACATAAGTACAAAGACACTAATATTTACCTGTATCAAGGGCCAAAGCATTCTAAATTTTCACACAATTGCTTATGCATATGCATGTTACATGGTACATATTAAATATTAGCTAGGAGAAAAATATATGTTTACAAACAGAGCGGGCTATCCCCTCTAGTTTATTTTATTAAAATAAATAATAGGTGAAAATTAATATTTCTGTTTATTAGATTGCACACATTTTGCTTATGTTTTACATTTAAAGATTTCGGAATGTATTTTTTGTAATTAACACTTTATATATTTTTATTTATTAAAAATGTTTTCGTAGCTAGCTGAATTTGGGACTTAGCTTGTCCAATTACTTCACTATTCTATAAAAACGATTTTGTGTTCTCAAGAAAATAAATCTTCTCATATCTTACGCTGATAAAAGAAGTTGACACTAGAACTACTGATCCGATTTTAATAATATTTGCAAGCTCTTCATTTGGACAAAAACTGGGCGTGGCAATACTTTAAAATCGAATATATATTTTTTCTAAGTTAGGGCAATTCCAGTCGCTGGAATTGTTAAAAATAGCTGTGGAAATTTTATATTTATTTATTGTATTTATAATATAATATATATCTTTACTATGAACAATATTTAGGTATTTGTATGGTTTAATTTGAATGTCTTTGCTTTGGGTTGTGCAAATTTAAAGAGCCAACGGCTGATTATCCTTCTGGCCAGACTGTTGGACTGTTGGGTTATTTAGAAGTATATGGTTGTATTGTATGGGCTTTTGTTGACACACATGGACTTTATACTTATAACAAATGTAGTCTTAAGGTAAGTATACATATGTGTCTGCTTTAACCATAAGTGTAATAATTGCCACACAATGGGAACATTTATCAAGTCTCAGCAAGACAAACGCATTAGTGGCATAACATAATAAGCCACCCTTTGTCGACACAGAGACGCATATGTATGTATGTATGTATGTATGTATGCATGTATGTGTGTATGTATGTATGTTTATATGTATGTATGTATGTATGACTGCTGGTTGCAGATATCATAAAATTCAAGAAGGACACGTTGAGAGAGCACGCAAAGTTGTTAAGTGGCAACCGACAGGCGCAAAAGAGCATTGCAGACGGCTTTGGGCTTGCCGCATGCAATCCTTGACGTTTCGCATTGTCCCTCCAGGTTGGTCGGCCCAATCGATTAAGCGGGTTAAGTGCAGCACCATAACCCCTCCAAGCAGAGGGGTGCCTCCCCTAAAGCAAAGCCTGTTGTGAACACGTGTTCTCTAATGTGAATGTGGGCTATTTGTTGGAATGCAGGTGCATTGTTGCCGTTGTGTTCATCTGCTTATAAAATAACACTTGCACAATACCTTCGTCTATATAGGGGAGAGTACTTGGCGAAATAATGACTGCAGCCCAGCAAGTGTAGTTGTTATTTAATTTATGTATTTAATATTTATATCACTTACTGAAATATTACTATAATTTGGCAATTTGTCTATTACAAAACATTTATACATTGGCATGTTAAGCGCATTTCATATTCGCTTGAATAATATTATTTAATACATGCAGCCATAATTGCATTTCATTTAGATTTAATGCCTTCATCCTACCCAAACTGTCAACCCAATGTAACACGCATATCAAATTAAGTATACAATTAATTATACAAAACCGCAATCGAAAATATAATGACGAAATGCGTAAAATGTATGACCGCCAATTTGTGTACATTTCAGGATATATATATGTAGTATTCATGTGCTCAATAGTAGTATTAGCACTTTAATTTCATTTGGCTTTGAATGAACAAATTAGGCACAATATGTGGTTGATTTTATCGACGAAATCGATCGAATGCGGTAAATCCTCCTTTTCGAGCTTCCACTGAAATGAGTTAGGCATACTCTTTAGATTAATTAATTGAAAAGAGAACAGTGCATTATTACTACTATGCTCCATAAAAGTATGCTACATTTTTATCTTTGGAATTCTTTAGACAATGGAACTCGTCTGCAGTTTCATATGATTTGTATTTACTGTACAACTGGCTTTCGCTCTATTGGACGTGTTTTTTTTTTAATCCCACCGTTGACATTTTTAAATTAATTGACATTAAATAAATCGCAAAAAAAATTAAAGCAAATTAAACTGCGAATTTTATATCATGTATTTATATTTGTACAACAGTTTGGACATAAAGAGCTCTAGTAGCAAAAATAAAGCTATGTAGATGCAGCTCTACTAACTATAAGCAATTTACGAAAATAGTTGTCTTAACTTTGGGTTTTTCTTGTTATTTAAATGCAGTATTAAATAAGGAGTACAAACCATGATAAAAACTGCCTCGGAATCGAAAGTCGGATAAGTTTTGACAAAGCTACGGGAGTTTTAGTTGGTCTAAGGACAAGTCTAGTTTTTAAGAGTAATACAATTTTGACACATATTTATAAGCCACCTTCTCTTTTTTTCAATTTTTCAGAAATATGTAAGCGAATTGTCGACTGTACGCGATTGTGCTACGGAATGCATTGAGAAAGGTATGCACATGCTTTCAATATTGTTATACATATTATTTAATATTTAATTTTATTAACTTATTGGCTTGTTAAACATTGCGTTTTTGCTGCTTTCAATAAAAAATTGACTTATTGTTTTTATTCCGATACAGAAGAAAAAGTGTTAGGATTGTAATTGTAAGTTCTAAGTAATGTTATTATAATATTGTTGTTTGATTACAGAAATTTGGGAAACCCAAACCTATTGCTGCAAGGAGGATGGCTGTAATTCCAGTGGCCACTTAAAATATTCTATAGTTTTGTTGACTATGCCAATTTTTATATGGTTTTTTTAGACAACTTCACAAAAGTCCGACTTTAGGTTCGATTTTATTTTTAAAAACAACAAAAAACGCTTTTTAATTTTAGACCGTTGAATTGGGTTTGTTTTTGAATGAAATATCCATGTTTCGTTATTATTGTTTCAAACAAGAAATTCTATAAATGGGACCTAAAGAAAAAAATTTTAATAAGTAAGAATTCGGTACTAAAAAAATATTTAAAACGATTTACTATCTCTTTCAAATTATTTATGCAATCATTTGATTCCATATGGCAATTTTTAATGTCTTCCCAGAACAAGCTTGCAAGGACTTAGGCACAATTAATAAACAAATCATAACTAGTTATGCAGAATATACACGAACAATATACTTTTATGTTCGCTCTGTACGATTATTTGAAATTGATATCCAAACTTCCAGATAAGCTGAATTATCCAATTGGGAATAGTTCTTGTGAAAAATATATTAAAAAAAACATAAGCAAACTTAATTATATGCTCAAATATGAAAAATAGTAATAAAAGAGTATCAAAAAAATAATTAGGGATGATTAAGAAGTTGCCTGCAAAAAGTAGATAAAGTATATGATGAAGAAAAATAAACGTTGTAGAAATAAGGTTTATGTTAAAAAACTAATATTGTAGAAATCAATAGCAAATAAATATGCAAAAGAATATTCGAAACTTATCTTTAAAGCACAATTTGTCATAAAAACAAACAAAAACCGATTACAATTTAAATTTGTGTTTATCGTGTGGAAAATGTAGGAAAAGCTTCTAACAAATGAACTAAAAAACTTACTCTATCATTTCTGACAAATTCTGCTTTAAAGGACCAAAACTTACTTTCAAGTGTTTAATGTCTTTAATTATTAAAGTTTGGAAATATTACTCAAACATCAAAGTCACAGTATAGAGTATACTTTGGGGTCTGTGATTTTGTCCTTTGATTTGTAATATTTGTTAGTATTAAACAATATTAGCCTCGTTAATTTTGGTTTAATCCAGAATCAGCATCTAAATATAGAATAGATTTAACAGTTATATATTTTTTTTCTAAACTCAAATAGAAAAAAAGTAAACTTACTAACAACAAATACCTATATTGATATGTAATTTTAGGGTGGTGCGAATTATAATAAATAACAAATACTTTAAGGAAAATCTGAGAAGTTTTCACTCTACTGTACTAGAAATTCTAAATTATGAATAAATTGACAAAGCAAAGAACGTAAAACATAATTTTATTGCATTAAAAATTGAATCAATAAGTAACAATTTGGAATATACTATGTAATAGTTAACAAACGACAAAAAAAAACAAATATTAGGATTTCTTATATTGGAAGATTAGTAAAAAACATTTTTAGCAAACCAAATGTAAAAATTAAAACAATTTCTTACATAAAGCGCACTTATGCATTTCAATTTTTATTTATTTAGAGAATGATCTTAAGACATAAATATACATATATATATATATAAACAAATATGCCTTACGGGCATACACAATTATAAAAACTATTTTAATCAATAATGTTTTCAGATTTAAGGCTTTCTTAATATAAAAACAAAAATTAAACTGTGTAATAAATGTTAAATGTTAATTGCTTTAAAACACAAGCTCAAATATTATTTAGCAGTTAACTAAATAAACCGAAAATACGCTTTTTCCATTTTGTCACTTTAATCACTTTAACAAAATGTTTAAATTGTTTAAATTTAACAAATTCAGGATTTGGAATTACCTTTTTGGAACACCAAAATCGAATTATTCAAAAAATAATCGTTCATCCAAAACATCTTGACTAAACTTACTGGATTTTATTTTTAGGGCTATCAACATCGGACGACTATATCATATGGTACACATGGAAATAAGTTTGGAATATGAGTTATTTTTCAAAGATATACCAATTTTTGTAAGCATTTCAGGTTTTGTTTGCAGCTGTTTTAAATTGTAAGTAAAATGAATATTATTTTAAATATTATATTATTTACAGCAAAAAAATCACACACACATTATTACAGAGACGAAGCTTGATTAATGTAATTTCATAAATTCAATTACAAGAAAGTTATAAATTAAATTTCATTAGGCATCTAAATTGTTTACTGTGTAGAGGATTTGGTAAGTAAAACCAAATGAGCCTGCTTGTCTAAGTTGGATAAGCCGCGCATTTTATATATATAATTTATATGTTTGTTATATGTGACCTCAAACTGGGCTCATTGTAATTCACGATAGTAGAATGTGGGCTTGTTTAGCTAACAAATTCAGCAAACAGTACTGCGAAATTGAATCCATACATAAAATGATGGTAGTGTCAGTGAAAGTCTTTAAAGCGTTTTCGTCACAGATCAATAGTTGAAAGGAATCACTACAAATGAGTGAAAGCCTTGAAATGTCGAAGGAAACCTCTTAATTAGTCAGCAAAACAGTCAAAGTCAGTCAAATAGTGAACACAAATTGAAAAGTGATTGCTTAACATGAAGCCTTAATTCTTTCAGCTGCATTTCTCGAATTTTTAGCAGAAATTGAAATATTCTGTGAATTAAAACAAGTGGGGAAGGATTATCTTCGGCGTGCCGAAGATTTTATACTCTTTTCGAGCCTATAGGCAATTTTCAGTCTGCCAACTGTACCACTGAAATTTCACAAGCTGTACAAAATCGTTTTGTCGCGTAACATTTTTTTTTTTTGTTCTAAGAATATTTAATTTATTGCCAGTTGTATAGCAACTATAAGATATAGTGATCCGATCCGGCCGGCTCCAACCAATGTGATGTCCCTTTGAATAATAAGTATCAGTGCAAAGTTGTATCGCGATAGCTTTAAAAACATGGGATATATGACCAAAACCGACTTCGAGTTGTATGGCAGCTATAAGATATAGTGATCCGATCCGGCCGGTTCCGACCAATGTGCTGTCCCTTTGAATAATAAGTCTATGTGCAAAGTTTTATAACGATAGCTCAAAAACTGAGGGACTAGTTTGCATACATACAGACAGACAGACAGACAGACGGACATGGCTAGATCAATTTGTATTGTCATTCTAAGCATACTGGCAGTAACTTTTGGGGGTCTCCGACGCTTCCTTCTATGCGTTACAAACTTCAGCACAAACTTAATATACTATTTTCTTCGAAAAGAGTATAAATATTGTGTGTTCTAGTATTTATTTGAATTAAGAATTCAATGTCATTTTAGTTCCAGCATCATTAAGCTGCTGCAGCTTACAATTAAAACATATGATAAAGTCGTGTTAACAAGCTTTGTAGCAGAAGATTGAAATGTCAAAGTGCAAAAACCAACTCGGGGCACTGCCATTAAGAGAATAAACAAATGCATATATGTGTGCATATATCATCTTATTATTATGGAAATAAATATTAAATGTATGTATATGTATGTATATCCTTATCTCACTTTGTCTATCAAGCAAAAACATAAAAACAGCAGTTGCATACAGGTCCTCTAGTTGTGTTGTTGCTATATATAGCATCTGCTGCTGCATCCTTGAAATATCACCAAAAAAAAATGCCAGTGAAAAGCTGTATAAAAGAAAACAGAGTCACAATGAATGCTGTTGTTGCCAAGCGCTTGTTGACAAAATGCACAAACCACACATACAAATGAAAGCCTGAATACATATAAGCATTCAGACAAACGTACATATATACATACAGAGAAAACAAGAATTGGACATTGCTGAATGTGGACTGAAAGAACGCATTACCAAGAAAACAAGAAAACAAAAGCAAACAACAGCAAATGACAGCTGAGTTTGCAACTTAAATGTTTCAACTCCTGCTAATTTGAAATAAATTAAGTTAGGACGAAAGTAAAGTTTAGTCTGGGAAAAACTTAATACACACACATACTTACTGACGTGAACGTTCAAAGTAAAGCTTCGGAATATCTCTACCACTTAATTGCAAAACTAATGTGGGATATTGTATCGGTAGATTGGTGTATTGTATCATCATCTCATAGTGCTTAATATGACATGTAATTTATGACTATACTATAAATTTGTATAAACCAATACCAAAGATATTCATGGTATAGGCACACAAGTCTTATTAGCGCTATCAAAGCTAGAGACTTGAAATTTGGCTTATATACTCAAAGCTTTCTGTTTCAGATAAAATGTTGAACATTTTTTGGTACGCCAACTGGTAGGCTGGCAAATCGATAACATGTCGATACACCTCGAATGTCAAAGCGATAAATCGTTAAAGTTTTCCACAATTTTAAAGTCAATCATCCAATTTGGTAGGTACGTTGGATCCTAGAACTCCCGACCACGTTCATTTAATATCAGTCGAAATAGGTGCGGCCAAAACACTAAAAATGGAAGGTTCCTCAAGAGACAAGTCTCTCTCTTACACCCTGTTTCAGCTGTTTGTACAATGGTATCAGAGTACTAAACAGTCGGTTACGACCAACTGCAACGTTCTTACTTCTTTCTTACTCTTTCGCAGAAAATTGTATATTCAATTTGAGCTGATGCCAATGCATTGTAGGAATCGACGTAGACCCTCAAAAGTTACCTCTACAAGGATTGGAATGTCTGTCTGTCTGTAAACTACTACCTCAGTTTTTGAGCAGTTCCCATGAAAGTTGTCGCAGAGACTTTTATATTCATACAACTGGAGATCTGTTTTGACCATATTGACTATTCCTTAAGCTATCACCTTAAATTTCCTGGTCCACTTGAATATCCATCCGCCATGAGCATTCAATGTTTTAAATTCGAAAATTTTTGGTTGTCAAATCAGCCCAAGGATTCTAAGAGAGTATCCCAAATCTCGTTTATAAAATGCTTCGTTTAGTTCATCATCGAACTATTTGATATTTGTCATTATTTCATTCAAAATGTATCTCTTTTGTAGAAGTGCTTCACAATATTGTCGAGTGTTGCATTGTTGCATGCCCGAGTGCATTTTTACAAAGTGCGCATCACTTAACATCAAACTGCGAGAGAAAATACTTTTGTCAAAGGCTGAATCGAGTAGATTGTATTGGAAGCCTACTCCTTCTGGCATCTTGTTGATAGCTATAAAATACATCAATATGCATGCAAATCAGCAACGTTCATCGCTGTTTACACTATCAGGACTTGGAGAACTAAAACAACACTCATTGTCCTTCCATTTCTTAGCTCGCATGATGACAAAGAACTATTCGGTAGAGTTCATAGCAGTTACGCCTATTCGTAATCTACTCCTTTGCACAGTTATTTGTCAAGAAACAGAAACTGCCATAAAATTAAAAAAAAACTCTTTGTAAAATATATGTGAATATTAATGAAAATCTACTTATGCCTTCATCGAAAATTCACACAATCATATTTGATAGCTATAATGCAAAGATCAAGAAACAAATACTTGGCCCGTGCAAAACCGGGCACAGCTACTAACATATAGATTAGTGGTTGCCTGGCACAGTCCAGAGCGTTAAACTAATCAAAGCATTTACATTTTCGTGACATTGATTGATATGTAGCAACTCTTAACTCAATCTTGATTGATAGAATCTTCCGAAGCACAAATTGCAAGATTAATTTGTGCAAATAGAAAAGCCATGCATGGCATAAATTCAATCAATGTTACATACAGGAATAGGTACATATATAAGTTTCAACAAATCAATATACTCTGTTCGCCTCGGAATCGGAGCATAACAAAACCCAACTCAAGAAGGTCCTTCGAGTTTATTGGAGCGATTGAAAGAAATCCAGAATTTTCGGCCATATAAATATAGAATTCATTTGGTGTTTTGCAACTGGCAGCTGAATAACGAATGGCAAATGAATTTTATAATTTATGTTATGGACTAGTTTCATTTGAAATTTATTGCCTGGCTGAACGACAAGCGTTGATTTGATTTGCATTGGGTCCTTGTCGCTTGTCGTCCTGGTTGATCGAGGCGCAACTTTTATTTCAATCCCTTTAGGGCTCGCCTGCATTCGCCTGGCAGTTTTCTAATGAATTTTTAAGCTCTCTCGCCGCCACCCGAATTCAATTACTTGGTTTGGCTTTATATACGAGACTGGCATTTAATTTGCGCCGGGCTCAAAACCGTTGCCCGCAATGTGCCAGTCATTGGGTCAGGGCAAAAGTCACAGCATTTGGCCATAATAATGAAAATGGACAAGTGAAAGTGAACGAGCTGAATTGAAAGGGCAGCTGCCAACAATGGCAATGGCCGGCAAAGAATTGGATTTCACACCTCCCTGCACATCAAAATGTGCTGTGCATAATGCGATGCTTTCTCAATATTTTAGTGGCCCACCACAACATTTTAGGCCAATCAAATGTCGCCATCATGGGGGTCAGGCTCAAGGATGGCAGGATACTTAATCCATATATTTTCTGTAACTTGTTGAAATCTGTTTCTCCTTTCGCACACTTTAAATCACAACATATGGTCAACGCCAACAACACTTTGATATATGAGTTGCTTTTATGCCTTTGCAGTGCAAGCATTTTAAGCAAATTGAATTTATAGTCTTGCGTATGACAAACAAAAAATATCTATATATATAAAAAACACAAGGAAAAATCTATTTCAACCAAATACCCTGTAGGCTTATATTAATTGAATTTTTTGAGATTTATGAGTCCGTAAAATATACTTCGGGGAAATAACAATTAACTTATGGCCGAAGAAGTCAGAAGCCAGTGCTTTAACACGCTTAAGTTCAACAATTAATAATATAGATTAAAAAATAAAACAATTTAATTAAGCTTATAATCAGAGCTTATATTCCTTCGTATTTTCTCTCTTTTTCCATTATTTTTCGCTTCTTTCTTTATTTTACTCTTCCGGCTTTGAAATTGAAGTTTTACTTTACTCTTTGTACCCTTTTTAATTCTTAATATAAAACACATCAATTTAATTTTTACCTTATCTTAACTAACCAAAATTTATTATCTTTATTTGGATTTTTTGTGTTTCCCCATTCATTGCAACAAATGTTGGACGAATTTCCATTTATTAATATCCCTTAACTTAATCTTTTTATATTTTGTAGCTCACTACACTGCAATTTAAATTTCATTTAATTTCACTAGTCAACAATAAATAAATAAATTAATAAAAATGTTGATAGTGGTAGTTATATCAAAGCTTTTATACTTGTAACTTTACTAAATGTAAATTAATATGCTATAAGTACTTTATACTTAATTCTAGCATTTTTCTTAAAATTTTTATAACTTTCACGAATGATTCTGAAATCAAGTACGAGTTATAAAAATTTCCAGAAACTGAGAGAAAAATCAAGTTGGGATTCTTCTACTTAGAATGTCAATTTACGCTGAGTGTAACTGCAACCAAAGTCAGTATATACGATAAAATATGTACTACCCAGGCTAAGGAGCATCGCTTTAGCTATTAATAACGCTATACAGCAAATGCAGCTGTTACTTGTGTGTCTGCGAATATCTTTTTTATGCCTAGTTTCATAGCTGTTCCCAATTGTGTGCTACTCTGTATGAAATGTTGCCTCAAAACAGAGCATGATAATAGCAAAACAAAAGAGTTCAGGTGTGTAGTCAAATGTCCATACAGGATATTTTCAAGTCGAGAACTTTTGCTTTGCACTATTCTTAGGCGATAAAAAAGGAAAATGGCAAACGCCATAATTCATAAAAGCTGTTCACTGGATCGGAATGCAGCATCGTTACGGAATGTGTACATATTTCTATTAGTGGACTCTGCCCAGGCACAGTCGCACACACGTACATACTTACATGCATACATATGGACGTGTTTGTGCTCATGTGCTCATGTCTATAAGTATGCATGTGCTGCTGCTCGATGTCCTTGGCATGTTCTATGCTAATCCGAACATCATCCAAAAATTTGCATTTTACAGCCATAGGCTCTGGGCTTTCAACGCCTGATGAGCTGACCAGTTGGTTCAGTTCCCGCTCCAGCGCTGATGAATTGTTGCTCTGTCCAGTCTGACATCTTTTCGGACTTTTAACACCGCAAAATCTCCGGAGCGGCAGCCTTGGGCCTTGGACTTTTGCACGGCTGACACTCAAAGGAACTGCCAAGCCACATAAGACACTAGCAAAGTGTTTGAGCATTATTAATGCACCCAGCTGTGGGCGTGGCAGTAATCGCTGCTGGCTTTGTCCGATGCACAGCAATCTCATGATTTATTCCTTTCGACGATATCGCTTTTTTCATTCCTGATGTATTCTTTTTTTAATGGTATTTATCTTTAAAATATGTATATCAAAGCAACACTTTAACGCTGATTAAAATATTTCAGTTATATTCGTATATCCTGCATCCAAAAATATATATACAAGGAGGTTGTGATTGAGTACTCTATAATAATTTGGTTAACAATTAAAAGCAAAGTTAAAAAAATTTAAAATAAATAAAACAAGTGGAAATGGATTATATTTGGCGTGCCGAACTTAATACTCTATTTAAATCATTGGGTACATTTCAATAACCGACTTTCAGTTGTATGACAGCTATAACATATAGTAGTCCGATTCGGCCGATTCTAACAAATGTGCAGTCTCTTTGAATAAAAGAAATAATAGAACCAATTTCTTCGCGATAGCTCAAAGACTGAGTGACTAGTTTGCACACTAAGTGACAGACAGAATCGTAATAGCCTTAAGACTATATGTATGTTTGTGCTGCCAACTAAGGATTAAAAAATATAACGATTGACCACAAAAGCATTTATGGATGGGATAAAGTCCTAAAATTAATTTGTATTCAAATTTTGATTAATTAATTAACTAGTCGAGAGAGCTAGACTAGTAACTAAGCGCATTATCAAGGAGTCTATTTTCCAACTCTTTTCAGGTGTTATTACACTGCAAATAGAGTGCATTAGCGTGAACAATTAGTAGTGATTATAAAGAGCTTTTTCGAGTATTTCAATTATGTAATTGATACTTTTTTCACAATATTATAAACAAACACAAGCACTGTAGCGACCATAAATATCCCAATGGCAAACATATTAAAAATGCAATTACCATGCGATGCAACATTACATGCAGCTTTTATTCCACTACGAGTTCAGATGACGTTTATCAGTGACAGCCAACCAGAGACAGTTGGATAGTTGGACAGTTGACCAGTTGTACAGTTGGCCAGAACCATTACCAGAATCAAGTCCAACAAAGGCATTGGCCACAGTTCGGCTTTTGCGGCTGCACACTGCAAACAGTTGACGACAGGCAACAAGAGTCGGCCTTTATACATATACATATATATATATATACTGTTGTATATATATACATATAAATAGAGGCACACAGGATGTCAATGGCTTTGCCAAAATTGTCACGCACAAGAGCAGGAGCAGCAATCAGACAACAGCAAATAAAGTCCAACTACAAAACATTAATTTTAAATTCACATTGAATTGGCCCAACAATATGGTATTCGAATTTTAGCAGGCAGCATTCGGAATACAGGATAATAACTGTCTTCCATACTGACAGCTACAATAATTGCTATCCAAATTGCAGAATGTCTCGTATTAAATTTGTGTATGGCTGAAATACTGATGCATTTTGCTGTCCAGTCCTGTCCATGGCAATTATTATTTTCCAGGCATTCTTTAAGCCAGAAATATTAGCTTGGCAAATGATATCAAATTGCACCAGAAGCAAAAACAAGCCCCAAGAGCACAAAGTCTCTTTTTGATTGAAAGCCTTGCACTTCATTTCAAAATCATTTTCGCATTTACTTCAACTTTGATGGTCAAAGACTAACTCTTATCAATGTTCCCCAGTTGACTTATTCATTTCTTTCACACTGTAACGAAAAGCTTTGCAAGTACTGTGGAGTGCGTTTACTTAAATAAAATCTAAGACTTGAATACCACCTGCAAATGAATAAAGTAGCAAGGCTCTATGAAGACATAAGAACTTTAAATCAAGTACAGAAAATAATAGTTATCAAACCAAAAAATTCGCACTTTTAAGAGATTGATTTGGAATACTTTTGTTTTTATTCCAAGTGTACAAATACTTTTCTGCTTTTTATCAAAATAAATCGTATATATTTGAGTTTGAGTATATTTTATATATACCACCGTCAAGAGACACATTATCTGGAGTTTATCCCACTTAAAAAAGTAAATGTTTCGGTTGAAATCATTCAATTTACCTCAACGGTTTGCCTACCTGGTGGACTCAAGTATTAAGTCCACACATGGTAACAACCACACATCCCCACATCCACTTGACCACTCTCAGGACCTCTCCATTGAAACGGTTAGCTGTGTTGACCTCGCCAGTTTTGACTCAACTCGCGGCCTCTGTTTGCCATTCGAAACTTATTATACCCTGCACCTATTAAGCACTTGTTAAATGGGAGGAATAAACTTGAGACATCAATGATCCCTTCATTTAGCATAGTTGATCAATCTATGTCCATGTTAGAGACTATTGTAGCTAGAGACTTAAAATTTAGAGTGAAGCTTCTTGAACACGATAACATTCTTTGATGAATAAAGACTTAGGACGTATAATCTTTAAATAATCCAATGTTGGATACTGGTAAACTCTGATAACTTACTCATAGCATACGTTTTAATATATTTAAACTATAAAAATAGTTTTTTGCTTATGATTCTTTTTCTAAATATGTACACTAAAAACCAATCGGTTATATATACAAAACCATTTTGGCTTAAATTTAAAGCTAAAGTTGCCAACAAATTTAAAAATTGTATAGAAATAAAAAATATCATAATAATAATATATATTCATAATTGAATAATTGAATATTGAATAATATCTTAAAATAAATTCCTATTCAAATTTAATAATCGCCACTGTAAGACATTTCTAAAATAAAATAAAATTCATATTAATTAAAATAAAACAATTTTACTGCGAGTGACATAAGCAAAGTGAGATGAGAATTATAAAGAGCAATAACAATTTAGTTTACATAATGGTTTTTTATGCCAAAATTTCCTCGAAATAATCAAAGCATACAGAAATTTGTGCAGTTATTGTAAAAACACTAAACTTTAAAATTAAGCTTTAGAGTGAAGTTAGTAGTAGGTCTAAGGGTAGGGTATAAAAACCATTTAAAATCGAAAGCAAGCTTCTACTGCATTTGAATTTAATGCAGTAGGCCAAATGCCGAATTTAAAATGCAAACGATGCCTCCCATAGCGAATTTGCACAAATATATATGTAGATGTAGAACGGAGATGTAAATAGAGGCAAACGCAGCAAACCGCAGGTAACATGAACGGCATTATCAGCTCATCGTCATTAGGCAGGTGTGTGCAGGTGTGTTGAGTGGGCGTGTCATAGAAGGGGGCGGTGCTGTCAGCACTACGCAGAATGCAAATCCTTCTCGGCTGCCAGTTGTTTTCAGTTAGCAGCGCAAGCCATTAGTTCATTGATTTTTGCCACAAACTTTGGGCCACCTAATTCGACATTTTAGCATGATATACCCTGTAAAATCAATAGCATGTTGAGTCCACCAGCTGGAATTACAGAACACACATTGGATTTTGAATAAGAAATGCTATTTTGTATGACAAAAATAAATAAAATGTCCCGCAAATGAGAATTCGAGTTTTAAGAATCTGTTAAAATAATTTTAAAAATTACAATATTTTTCTGATCCACATTGTTTGATTTATCTTTTAAGCTTATGTATTTATATATATTATATTTAAAATTTCGCAGATAAGTAAGCTGATATAATGACTCAAATCAACAGCTTTTCATTCATAAGCTTCGGTCTGACATAAAAGCTGCTATTATTCAAATAATTAGTTTATTTTTATATGCTATTTTAAATCTTTTTGCAGAATAGGTGACTGTTCAGCTCTTGCTTATTTCGACTGATTTTGCGCAACATGCGAAATGACAGAACGACACTCGTGTTACGGCCCCATGGGCAAGTGCAAAAGCCGATGGGTCAGCAAATTCCGTTGCTCTGCAGGACTCAGGACAAACGGAACAATCCAGCTGTACCAGTTGGCGTTTGCCTAATGCAAATTGTGTGTCGTTTTGGTGGCCCTATTTTGCGTGTATGTGCAGCGTGCTTTTCTGTTTTGTTTGCGTTTTATACCCTGTACAGCTATAGCACACATAGACAGGCACTGCAGTGTGTAACAGATAAAATATGGCATCTGAATCATTGTAAAGTATATATGACTGGTGATTTGATCTTGCTAAATCCTGTAGTAATTTGGAAATTGTCTGATACTTATTATACATTTTTATTTGAATTGAAACGATTGCCAGTTATCGATAATTGAGCTGTCGGAAGTTATCGAGCTTCTTGTAGAGCTTGTGTTAATGTACTATGAAGGAAAATGTCAGCTAAAGTAGTTTTTTTTTTCAAAGATTATATTTTTTGTATAAAGCAATGTGCTAGTAATACGAAATGCTGACATCTTGCCCACTCCTTCTATTAATTAAAAGTGATAGCTCTGTCCTTGCCGACGCTTTTAATTAGCTAAAGGGTAGTTTTCCTTCGTCACACCTCAAAAATCAGCTTTTCCTGTTATTCTGTTTTTTTTTTTGGATTAGGTGTGCTGTTTGCCATGCATTTAATTTGTAGCGTACATATATGTATGTAAACCTGCCCCAAACAAGAGCAGCAACAACCACTGAAATAAACTTAATCGTTCTATCTCTCTCTCTCTCTCTCTCGCTCTCTCTTTTGGGAATTCTCATTGCAATTCGGTGACTTTGATTGATACCAAACAACTCGCTTGCGGCTGACGACTGCTAATTCCATCTTGATTGATTGGCTCAACTAAAGCGTAAAGTGTAATTTGGTATTAGTGAATTCATTTTCGGCAATAGATGCTAATATTGTTTTCTACTAAATATCAATCTATTCTAAATTGCTGTTTTTATTTCATAGTGATATACATTTGATGAATTGTGTTCACATGCCTTAGAAACTATCATTCTTATATCTATCTAACTCATATATATCAATAATATAAAATGTCTAAAAGACAATATATTTAGTAAAAGATTTAATTATAAACTAAAAGATTCTACGCGAATAAGCCTGGGAAAACTTGTTTCCTTATAATTAAAATGGTTTTCTAAATTTGTGTTTTACTTTCGAATTCATAATGCTTTGAAATTCAGTTTAATGTCAATCAAAGCAAAGTTCGATTTTCGGCAATACATTTCCATTCACATCTTCCATGCATAATTTGAAGCCCAAAATGTTGTTCACAATTATTTTAAGCCAGCTTTACACAATTGGTTGTCGAATTGTGATTCAAAACTTTATCGAAGCTACTGTTTTTTCCATTTCCTAGTGCTTACTCTGAAGGCTGTGCGTTGGTCATTAAAATACAAACATGTGTTCCTCCTACAAGACATTGGCTTGTTTGATAAAATTACTGTTTAATTGTGCTTCGAAGCATGTTATTGGCTAGGAAAACTAATCTTATTCTAGATAAGTTTGCCTTAGTTACCTCATACGCCTGCTCAGCCAAATTAATTATATCAATGTTTGTATGTATGCATTGGCTTGTGTGTGCCCGCAATCAAGCAGGTGTTAATAATTGCGCCTCTGCAATTTGCAGAGACCACTCCACGAGCAAATAGGATGCCGCAACCCACAGGACATTAATGTTTAAAACGTGAGGCGCCGGCAAACGACTTTCAATAAATGCGACGTGCTCGCATTACTCTTAACGACAATTATCAAACACCGCGTATGGGTCGTATACGTAATAAAATGAATATTTAAATAAATGATTCCAAATCGTATATAGCAGATAGCAACGTGTAATAATACTATAATCGAGATACTCTTCAACGAAATATACTCCGAATTGCTTTTCGTTATCAGTTTGTTTCTGTTTTCAAAACAAAATACAAACGAGTATCATTTCTTATTTATGATATAAGTTGAGCTAACTTGAACTCGTTTCAGTTTATGACTATATGTAGATGCAGCTGAATAATGGACCGTTCAGCCAAAGTAAGTAGGTTCCCCTTGCTTATTTTGCACAGTGCCAAGCAAAAAAAATGCAATAAAAACAAATTGGGAAGGATTATCTTCGGCGTCCCGAAGATTTTATACTCTTTTGGAGTCTATGGATAACTTTCACTAGCTTATATTTACTGAAGGTAACTCTTGCTAATTTCGACGCTTCCTTCTATGCACTACACACTTCAGCACAAAAGTAACAACAATATTGGCTTCAAAAGTCATTTTTCTCTTCATTTATTTTACATTTCCAATTGTATGGCAGCAGATATAGTGGTCCTATCCGGCCGATTCTGACCAATGTGCTGTCTCTTTGAACAATAAGTTTTTGTGCAAAGTTTCATCGTAATAGCTCTAAAACTGAGAGATTAGTTTCCATATATACAGTCAGACAGGCAGACGTACAGAACGACAGACAGATAGACAGACATGGCTATATCAAATTGTTTTGTCATTCTAAGCATACTGGAGGTAACTTTTGGGGGTCACCGAAGCTTCCTTTTATGCATTACACACTTCAGCACTATTTTCTTCGAAAGAGTATAAATATTGTGGTATGTCATTCTGCTGAGCAACTGCTATCATTATCTACAGTTAGTCATTGAAATTATATTTATTTAATGTCGGTTAGTAAAATAAAATAAATAATAAAGAAATCTGTAAATTCAGAAGGATTACTTATTTAATATCGATCATCTTGTAATAGCTGCGGACCTGTGATTACCAAATGCTAATCTCAGAACTCACCAGGAACAGTTTTTGGCCTTCCCAAAACATCAAACATACTCCATATGTACATATGTTTGTATATATTGTTGCCGCCTTGATGAATTTGTCAGTTGCAAACATGTGTTGCTCATACAAAGACTCATATCATTACTCAGTAATGGATATGTGTGCATGTGTGCGTGTGTGTGTGTGTGTGTGTGTGTGTGTGTGTGTGTATGTGTATATTTGTATGTATGCCCACATATACACACAGTCACACGCAATGATGCGAAATGCACAAAAAGGCAAATAGTCAAGGCAAACAAATTATTAAAGAGGTAACAGTGATCGACATGCTGATACCCTGCACTTATTTAGACTTAAATGTGACACATGTGCTTTTATAAGGAGACAACTGATGCTTGATGTATATCAGTTACTAATTATATTTTGAATTGCCAAATTTAAAATCAAAAGATAAAATTTAAAAAAATTCAAAAAAAGAAAGTTAAGTTTTTAAGTTTTGTAAATTTAAAATAATATTAATTGGGAGTGTTTTAATGTAAAAGTGATGAGCCTATTGTTTTAATTAGTTGCTATTTATGATTTTCAGGCTAAAGAATGAGTAAATTTCGAATTAATTTCTTAACAGAATGTTCCATTTATTCTATATGTTTAAACAACAAATGAGATAACTCGCGTACTTAATCCCTCCTACCGATATAATTTCAGTCGTTGTTGATGCTTTTCATTTATATACTTATTTAATTTCTATAGTGGAACATTATAGGGATGTTATGATGAGGTGTTAATAATGGGCGAGGATGCAGAGTGAGTGAGCGAGGATAAAAGGATTCATGTTCTAGAATATAGATCAAGTTGTTTGCAACCTACTTTCACGCATTCTTGGGCACAGGGTATAAAAAGCAACTAAGAAATGAGAGCACAAAAACTCAGCTGTTGACGTTAATGTGGCAACAGCTCTGCTGCCAAAAAGCTCATTGCAGAAAAAAACTTACACAGCATATGTAAATATGCTTACATATATACAGCAAAGTACATATATATGTATATATATATATATATATATATGTATTTGGAACATGTATTCGTCGTTTTGTGTGAAAATGCACTGAAGGTCAATTCGCTAGCAGGGCGTATACACAATGTGAGCTAGTGACGTCATAGCCATAGAAACTTAGGCCGAAATGGAAACAGGCTGCCATAGGCAGACGGCTCGAGTCCTAGGCGTTAATGCAATTTGCCATAAACTGTGGGCCATCAAGGCGCAAAAGCAAAAGCAAAAGCAACTTAGCCAGCGTATAATGGCATAGTTAATTGCAGAACACTCTGCTGTCGTCGACCGACAAAGGACCTCAGTTGCAGTTGCAGTGTTTAAATATGTGCAATTGTATTTGCAAGTCATCTCAAGAGTGCAGACAAGGCACGTGCTAAGTAGTTAATACTGCTGCTTTGCAAAAGGTAAGCTCTATTCAAAACAAATGCCCCACTGTACATACATACATCTATGAACATATAATATATGCATATATCACTTATTCTCTCAGTCGTCTTTTGTTTACCATTACTTAAATACCCTGCAAAGTGTATGTGTGCATAGTTTGTCCAGTAGTTTAATTATTAATCTAAGGTATTTTCACTTTATGTAATCTTTTAGAATTATTAAAGAATTTACATAAAGCGCATCAAATTTATGAAATTGTATGCCTTAGAAAAGTTTATAAAGTTACGATTATTGCAGTTTAAAAGTTAAAGATTCTTTTGTTATTTAAAAATTGATATAGGTTTTACATTTGTTGTCGGGGAAAACCCAACCAAAGCAAACAGCAACATTTTAATACTTTTATAAAGCTGAAATCAGATGAAAACAAGTGGAGAAGGATTATCTTCGGCGTGCCGAAGATTAAATACTCTTTTCGAACCTTAAAGCAATTTTTACTATTTTTCCGTGACTGCTTATTTAATTCGCAGATATTAATGTCGCATACATATACCCCTACATATAAAATAAAATATATAAAGGTATTCATGTAAACAGGGACGTTTCACTATCCGCAGCTCGTGGACGCGTCCCTTAGCATTCATAAGTGCTACCGAATTGAACAATATACAAGTTTCAGTTTTTCCAAAAAGTCAAAACTACATTACATATGTATACTACAATATACATACCAAATTTTGTGCCTGTTGCTCTTATACCTTTCAAGGCTGCTGTCGGAAATTGAATTGTCATAAAACTTAATCTGAACATACGAGAGCTTATATTCAGAATTTGAGATCCATATTTTTTTTCGCGTGTCATTGGTTTTGCCAATGAATTTAAATTTTTCTTTTGAATTATTCTATTAAAGCTACTTTATGTATGAAAAAAAAATTAGAAACAATTTAGGAAATTGAAAATAAATGAATTTGACTACAGCTATTATATATTTGAAAAGAAGAATAAGAAAAAATGAAAATAAATGACCAGTCGCCGCTGGTTTCGAACCCAGGACCTCTCGCTCACCAGTTCGCAACTTTACCCACTACGCCACAAGCCGTTTTGATGATCGCTGACAAAATCCCTTGAAGAGCAGACTGTCAAAAGCTTTCTTGTTTTGCTTTGTACTGCTTACACCAAGCAGTTTTAAGAATCGCTAACAAACTCGATTTATACTGAGCTTTTGTTTTTTCGCGTGGCATTGTTTTTGTTCTAAGCCATTGAAAGCAAATGAATTTGATTACAGTTATTATATATTTGAAAAGAAGAATAAGAAAAAATGAAAATAAATGACCAGTCGCCGCTGGTTTCGAACCCAGGACCTCTCGCTCACCAGTTCGCAACTTTACCCACTACGCCACAAGCCGTTTTGATGATCGCTGACAAAATTGCTTGAAGAGCCGACTGTTACAAATTTCCTTCTTTTGTTTTCCTGCAACCTGCAACTCGCGTTTGTCAGCATTTGTTTTTTCGCGTGGCATTGTTTTTGTTCTAAGCTATTGGAAGCAAATTAATTTGATTACAGTTATATATTTGGAAGGAAGAAAAAGAAACAAGTGAGAACGTTGCAGTCGGGCGGAGCCGACTGCGTAATACTCTGATACCATTTTAAGAACAGCTGAAAGCAAGTGAACAGAAAATTTTTGCTGGTGTTTGGGTGACCCGAAATCGGCATTCCAAGTTTTTGGGAACGGGAGGGGCATGGTCGATCTTAAGAGGGGGTGACCAGAAGTCTATCTACCAATTTTGGTGACTCTAGCTCTAAAACTGTGGAAGATATAAGCTTTCGCGATTTTTGGGGGCGGGAGGGGGCGTGGCCCCAAAAATTTGGCCGATCTTTAGAGGGAGTGACAAGAAGTCTATCTTACAAATTTCTTGACTCTAGCTCTAAAACTGTGGAAGATATACATTTTCGCGATTTTTGGGGGCGGGAGGGGGCGTGGCCCCAAATTTTTTTTTACCGATATTTAGAGGGGCTGACCAGAATTCTATCTTCCAAGTTTAATGACTCTAGCTCTGAAACTGTGAAAGATATAAATTTTCGCGATTTTTGGGGGCGGGAGGGGGCGGGGCCCCAAAATTTTTTGCCGATCTTTAGGGGGGCTGACAATAAGTCTATCCTCCAATTTTGGTGACTCTAGCTTTAAAACTGTGGAAGATATACATTTTCGCGATTTTTGGGGGCGGGCGGGGGCGTGGCCCCAAAATTTTGTCCGATCTTTAGAGGACTTGGCCAGAAGTCTACCCTCAAAGTTTGGTGGCCCTAGCTCTTAAGCTGTGCGAGATATAGGCTTCCGTGTTTCGTGGGGGCGGGGTGGCTGGGGGGCGTTCTAGTGGGCGTGGCCGGAAAATCCAGGACGCAATCTTTGGGCTGGTCAGCCCTAGTCTAAATTCCAAATTTGGGGACTCTAGCTTCAAAATTGCGGGAAATATACACGTGTTATCGAATTGTGCATTCATGTATATCGATTTTCGCGATTACGGGGGCGGGAGTGGGCGTGGTCAAAATTTTGTTTCTGTAATCTGTAGAGGACGTCACCAGTAATATATATTCCAAATATGGTGACTTTAGCTCTAAAACTGCGGGAGATATAAGCATTTCAAATTAATTTTGGAGGGGGGCTGGTGGGCGTAATAATGGGCGTGGCCGATTAACCTAGGATCCAATTTTTTCGGGAGGTCACCAGCAATATACCTACCAAATTTGATTACTCTAGCTTCAAAATTGTGGGAGTTATTCACGTTTAATCGATTTGTGATTTGAGGTGTATCGACATGTTATCGATTTGCCAGCCTCCCAGTGGGCGTGGCATAAATTTGGAATAAACTTGATCTGAAGCAGATAGCTATAATCATAACGCAAAAGATTTCAAGAGTCTATCTAATATCGTTTCGGAAATACGCGCGTTCATCCAGACAGACAGACGGACAGACGGACAGACGGACAGACGGACAGACGGACAGACGGACAGACGGACGGCCTGACGGACATTCGACAAAACCAATATACTATGAGTACCTTCGGTATCAGAGTATAAAAAGTATTAAATTAACAATCAGTCGCCGCCGAGGCTCGAACTTGAACTTGCGAAACATGCGTTCGTTAGCGCGGCTCTTTACGCCATACGCCACAAACCGTTTTGATGATCGGTGGCAAAATACCTTGAAGAGCAGACTATCAAAAGCTTTCTTGCGCTTGACTTTGTTTGCTCAGACTATCAAAAGCTTTCTTGCGCTTGACTTTGTTTGCTCATATGCACCTGTTTTTTCAAAATATTTAATGACGCATATCTTCGCTGTTTATGACTCAATCGATTTGCGATTTTACCCATCGATGAGTTATATGGATGTTCAAGTGTACAAGGAAATTTAAGGCAATTGCTTTGAAAACATCGGATTTATGGCCAAAACCGACTTTGAGGTGTATGGCAGCTATAAGATATAGTGGTCCGATCCGGCCGGCTCCGACCAATGTGCTGTCCCCTTGAATAATAAGTGTCTGTGCAAGTTGCATCGCGATAGCTCAAAAACTGAGGGACTAGTTTGCATACATACAGACAGACAGACAGACAGACAGACAGACAGACAGACAGACAGACAGACGGACATGGCTAGATCAATTTGTTTTGTTTTTATAAGCATATTGGCAGTAACTTTTGGGGGTCTCAGACGCTTCCTTCTATGCGTTACAAACTTCAGGACAAACTTAATATACTATTTTCTTCGAAAAGAGTATAACAAAGCAGAATCAGAAGCAAGAGCGAGGAAAGGGAGATTTAAAGAACAAAGCTGCGAAAACTAAAACAAATTGAAGTTGGGAGAAAGTATTACTATAAAAAGCTCAAACCAAACATGGAAACATGTAAAGATGAAAGATATCACAAAAATTATTGTAAAAGTATGTGGTTTTTTCAATTTTAGGGGAGAGGTAACAAAAATATTTGAATCAGCACAAATGTATATTAATATTAGGCCTACGATTTAAAATGTAGTACTATTTGATTGATAGTTCTTCAGCTGACAAAACAGCAGGAAAGCGTACAAATTAAATTTAACCAGTGCAGTGATGTAAAAAGATTATAAGACTACATGTGCAGTATAACTTAAAGAGCTGAAAGTAAAGTAATTTTTTAAGGACCAATTTCTGTGTGAATTTCCGGTTGCAATGAATGGGGCTTGATTACCACATGCTGTGCACGCAGATGACTCGATAGCACTAGCTGCTGGCATGGATGATCAACATGGTAAGATTAGAAAGCGAAATGTGTACAAGTATGTGTAATCAGTATGTACAATATAGTATGTAGCTTGTTGCAAGAACCTATACAGACGCAGTGGCCGAGGCAGCTGTGCTTTGGGCTATTCGCTTTTAATGCACTTCCTGTACACGCGAATCCTCGCTGATGTCCTGGAGGCGCACAGAACGTAATATGAAGCTCGGTCTGCCACAAATGCCTCACAAAAGCAAACAGACGAGCTCTCGGCGAGGCCAGACAGGAAGGTGAGCTCATTTCATGTCACAGATTCGTGTTTATTTAACGCTTGAAGTGCAGCTTCTTTTCTCTCTCACTCGTCTCTCCCTCTCTCTCTCTCTCTCTCTTCGTCTTCGCGTGCTGCTCGAGAAGCATTTCAGGCGAATTTCCACAACGTGGAATATCAAAGTGTAGAGTGTGGAAGGTAAGGCTACAACAACATCATTATTAACATCATCCGGCGCTAGCAATATGTTACTTTAATGCAAATTGTATGCACTATTCCAAGCAGACTTTATCCCAAAGCCATTCATCTATGAGTGTTAATGTATCAAATGAAAGTGCACACTTCAAATTCACAAGTCAATTGCATTTGTATTTGGCAGAGATAAATCGCAACCATTTCTTTACTTTTCTTTCTTACTAAACACGTTTGCACTTGAAATTCAGCATCAATTATGCATTGGGTACACGTACTATTTTAATTGAAATATATAACCTATCTGCTTACACTAAGAAAAAAGGAGGGTTCAAATGGCAAGAGATGTGCTTAAAATGAAGAAAATTCGCATGCAATGCCCTACAATAGTAGGGTATGTCTGATTTTCTATTATATTATCCTAATTCCAAATCGTTTTCAGAACGCCTTTTTTTGGATTTCGCAAAATATTAATATTCAAAATTAAACTATAATATTGACTTGACCATAGATCATTCTTATTATTTGTACATTAAAATCGAAGTCCATATAATATGCTTAATTATCACTTATTTTTACCTTAATTTAAAATTTTTAAAAATTATATGAACTAAACAGTAAAAAGTTAATAAACTATGCGATATATATTATTAAAGGTGTATGAAATAGTACTCAAATGCTGTTTAATTTATTAAAATTTGTTGATATTGTTGTTGTTGATATTTTCGAAAACAAAAGGAACTCAATGAGTAAATGTTCTTTGTGAGCTATATAATATAGAGTTTCGGTATTGATTACAAATAGCTTCTTTGCATTGTCTTTCTCTTGAACGTGTTAAAGCATCTTCATTCATTTCTGTATGTTAATAAAATAACAAAGAAATCAGAGACAGGGAAAGCAACAATGAGAGCTGAATCACATTTCCAGCAGAAAAGAAAGAACAAGCGTTAAAAACAATAAGTTTAGCAATGATAAACTTGTCGCAAATCACAAATTGCCTTTAAATCTTGAGCAATAAAATAATAATAAAATAATATAAGCAACATTTTGTTGTTAAGTTGGGTACACTTAATCCTCATCGTTTCTTTCGACAGTCTAACAATAAATTATTTCCCATTTGCTCAGCAGAGTTCTGTTCTCTCTCTCTCTCTCTCTGTCTCTCTCTCTCTCTGTCTCTCTCTCTCTCTCTCTCTCTCTCTAAATGCAAGGGATAAGTAAGTCTACAGATGCAGCCAAAAAGCTAATTACGAATTAAAGAATCTCAAATAGAGTTAAATCCAGTTGGATTATGATTTCAATTTGTGTCGATGACTGTCTTCTTAGCAAATATGATAAGTCTTGGCCTTCAGTTGCTATTACCAATTTGTGCACCATAATTTGTCATTAATTAATTTGACGCAAAGCGCAAACTTTTCGCAAATACTATCAAGTCATCCTGCTGCCGAAATGAGTCGCTAGCCGTTTGTCCTTACTCCTTAGTCCGCAGTCAAGTGGTGCAGCAAAGAATTGGACAACTTCTTTTGAACTTGGGCCGCTGTCGAAAAGTTTCCATTGTTAATCAAGTTGACTTAAAGTGCTAGACTTTCACACAACTCAATATTCGCCCAACTGACCAAGGAAAACAGCATTCGCAGCATTAGGGGAACTACTAATTAATATTTTTGCAGGCAAGCAAAGTTTTGGGCATGCAAAATGCAAGCTCAGCGCTTGAAAACAAAAACGCGAAAAAAAATGTTTATCAGCCAAATGCACAATAAAAAAAAAACAAAAAAAGACAGATGTATTGCACTGCAAATCGATAGTCCAAGAAGGACCAAACTAAAACCGGCCAATGCTCTCTAGTAGCACTTATATAAGCTCAACCAGCTGAAAAACAAAGGATCCAGCTTCCCAAAGCTGGAAATGTCAGCGTCAGTTGTGGCGCACAAATTGCATTTTATATTTACAAATGCACGTGCAAGTAAGTAAGCAAAGAAAGGCGGTCCCAAAAGTACGCCTTCACACATATATCCATATATATAGTATAGTATATGTATATATATATATATATATATATACTATATTGCGGGAGCAAACGGGGCCAAGTGTAAGTTACCATTTTAGTGTATTAGTGCATGGCTGCAGAACAGGAACCTTGGGGTCCCACAAGCCACAAGGACATGGGCTGTAGGGCTCGGAGCATGAGCATGAGCAGCATTATTTTGTTACCGACCCGACCGAGCTTAAGGACATGTAAACACATGTTGTCTGACACATAAGGCAAACGCAAAAATGTTACCTTCTTTAACTAAATATTTAATGTGCCGACAACGTCTCAATTGCAGTGCCACTCACTGTTGGGAATTAAATATGGCCCCCTAAAAGAAAGGATACCCCTCAAGCCACACACCACACGCCACACACCACATGCCACACACCACATGCCACATGCAACATGCCCCATGCCTGAGGCTATCAAGTGTTTCAGATAAATAAATAATGTCGAGTGACTTTGATGGCAGCCACCGAGGCGTTAAATACCACCAATCTTCGTATTGCATTTAAATAAATGACAACAATGTCATTTTGTTTACCGACAATTAATTATTTTCAACGCATTTCAAATTCAATTACCTTTCATACTCTCTCAAACACTATAAAAGCATCAGCTAATAATCAATTAATTAGCTAGCTGAACAAAACTATAATTTAATTTATTATTAAACGCCGCCTGTCAATGCGTGTCTGTATTTCATATTTATTTACTTATTTAATGTCGACAATTAAATTGTAAATTAATAACATGCATAGTGAATAATAAATGCAAATAAATACAATATACACAAAATATTACAAATGAAAATTTAATATTTTTAAAAAGTGTTGATGTCTAAAATCTAAAATGTTTTCCATATTCTGATGAAGCTACGATTGCACAACTAATAAACAATATAAGAGCACATGGGACATATATTTTTAATTTGATAAGCATTGTAATTCAAATTGCAATATTAGTATTTAATAACAATTAGACTGTGAAGAATCTTGTTTTTCATGTATTGCTTCAATATTCCCATACAACTATATTTCAATCACAATAAACTTGGTGTTGTAGCCCTTGTGAGAGTTGGTCACACTGACCACAATGATATCGATAGGCGGAGAGATTGTGCAGAGTAGATGTGTTTAAAGTGAATTGTCGCAAGCCATCCGACAACTTTCTATATAAATATTTCACCAAACTCTTTGAACATTTTCCTTCAAATGTCATTGTTTCACCCTAGTTGTCCTCAATAGGATTGAGCTTTGGGGATTGATCCTCAAATCATGGCTCGACCAATAGTTATTAATATTTGAAATCTTGTGCTGCAGATCGGCATATTATCGACATCATCAGTAGTATTGCCTTCTCCCACAAACCCTTGTCCAGAGTTGTCATAGCTTAAATTTTTTCTTTTATATTTGAAGTAAACGTATAAAACCCGAAAAAATAATAATAATAAACCTTGCCACGATAAATGAGTATGTAAAAAATGGCATTTGCATGCATTGTTCACATACATATATGCCAATACAGATGGCTTTTACCATTATTTATTTAGTGACAATCAAGAGATAAAGCGAACACAGTGCCCGTCAAACATATACATATGCACACTTATAATGGCATACGAAAACAAACGTGCGAGAATTTACATTTTTATTAAAGAGTTTACGGTTGTTATCTGATAGAAGCATATAAATGTTTTGTATGCCAGCACGCAGCCAATACTAATTCAATAAACAATGAACACACATCCTGTGAGACTCACACACACACACCAACACACGCACACACACACACACACACACGCTCACTCACATGGAAATTGCTGCCAGTTTGTTTGCCTGCTTTGTTTAAAGCTTGTTAAAAAATTGACTTGCAAATTATGCGGAATCGCAAACGCAGCTACAATAACTGTACACTCGAGATCTTGAGCGACAACAACGGTAAATAACTTTTGCAGTACAACAACAACAGCTCGATATACGAGTGATTGTTTGCTGTTTACACCCTGTACACAATCGAGTTTTATATAGGAGACAACTCTGATATATTTGACTCCTTAAAGTATAAACATACATATAATGTTAATCGGGACAACGAACTGTGTCATTATAGCCATATATATATAAAGAAAATCTGTATTCTAGGTTCTCATTTACCAAACGCATTAAAGTTAATTTATTATCAATAACATCATACTTTTGAAAAATAATAATAAAATAAGATTTATATATATATATATTTATAGATCATAAAAGATAGAAACACCTAAACTCTTACGTAGCGTATTATAAGCGCCCACAGATGATATGTTAGAATAATGCTATCAGTTTATATATTATATAGTCTGCTTAAGTGATTTGCTTTATTGTTGTAGTCGTAAGCGATAAATATTCAAAGCAAGCTAAAAATAGATAAATATCATTTGAGCATACTTGAGTTTAGATTTGATTTTGTTTCTTTCTATTTATTTCCGTTTTTATACCCTGAACCCATTAAAAATGGGTAAAAAGGGTATAATGAAGTTGTGCAAAAGTATGTAACAGGCATAAGGAAGCATCTCCGACCATATAAAGTATATATATTATTGATCAGTATCAACAGCCGAGTCGATCTAGCTATGTCCGTCTGTCTTCAGTCTATCCGTCTGTCCGTCTGTCTGTCTGTATGAACACACAGATATCAGAGACTACAAGAGCTAGAGACTTCATATTTGGAACATAAGTTCTCCTAATCCCGGACAGATCAGTTTATTAAAATTTATCGATAGCTCGTCCCGTTCAAAAGTTATCGATAATTTTCGATTTCAGACCAGCGTTTTTTGGATATAACTTACAAGTTATAAGAGCTAGAGGCCCCTAATTTGACATGTATAATCTCGAATAGCATACACATGAACAAATTTTTCACTTTTTGGATACCACTCACAAACCCCCAAAAGTTAAAAAAACGCATTATCTGAAGGTATGACCTTCAATTTGGTTTGGTCACACATATTATTGACAATTATTTGTCCCATAAATTTCATATAAGATCTGACTGATAAACACAGAAGTTATTTAAGATTTAACTTTCCATTGTAGTCGGGCTCAGCGATAAAGCATTCAACTGCTTAAGCCGCTAGCACTAGCTTGAACTAGCATGTACTGCAGCATACTGTGAGTTTAGATTAATATGAATGATTGTAAGGACTGGGTTCAGGTATCTCGTAGTCGGGCACTCCTGATTAGACACTCTTACTTGTTTAATATTGAGATGGCAATTCCCAATTTAAGCTACACTTTATTGAAAGGCTTCTTATAACATATGAGAAAGCGAGCTTTATTTGTATTCAAACATACCGGATTCATAAAGCTGTCGCCGTGTTTGTTGTGTATTGTATATTGTGTATTGTGTAGAGCTTATAGAACTATTTGCATTGTTAATGGAAGGCAAACATTATCGGTTTCAAGCACCGCTGGCCACTGTCACCGGAAGACGAGCCAGGAACAGGCTAAACATAAATATAAATGCATAATACATTTACATGTGTATTTAAATTTGTGTGTGCTACAAACTTTATAGAAAAAAATGTTATTTTAAATTTTTTATGTTTTTTTTTGCAGCACAGAAAAAAATTCATTTTAAAATCAAATTTGCATGTTAGGTATCTTTAATTGTTGAAATGTATGTAATAATAACACTGAGTTGAGGACATGAATTCCAAAATGTAACTATACAATCTAAATACAGAACTCTTTTCTTAAAAATGAGTACAATCAATCTTGTATTTAGTTTTAGTTTGCTGTCCTACTGCAGCTGAAATAATTTCAAACAAGACAGTCTAAAAATCTTGTTAATATGTTTTATCAGCTGAGATAAACTGTTTTCGAAACAAAACCTCTTTTTAAGATGATTGCCGACAATAAACGGATTTAATCTAAGAATATATTCTGATTGTGCTATCTCTTAAAAAGATTGGTGCTTGAATCAAGGCTGCTTACTTGTTTCCAGATTGTTTTTGTACAGTGTAATAATATTAAAAAATATAATAATAATAATAATATATATTGTTTTTACTATATAGTATACTTAGGACCGTTCGTTCCGAAAATAATTTAATATATTTTATGTAACTAAAGCATAATCATAGCATTTTATTCTTACTCTTATAATGAAAGCGGCAATATCCTTCCAGCCCACTTCCAGAATGCAGTTAAACTAGTCTTGCTCCAAAGACCTCTTTCCTAAGCAAAGGGTACTCAAAATTCTCTCAGACCTGTATAACTTCCAATGCAATAGGGCTAAGAGATTTGAGATTTGCTAACAGATCATTGCATTTTGTCTCCCATATGTGATGTACTTTGTCGAAATTTCCTAAGGACATTTCAAATTGCTCTCCTAGGCTTGTGAGGCCAGTTGCCCAGAATATCTTAGTAGACAATATGTTTATGTTTTAGACAGCCTACGAGGTCATCTGCTTTGGGTGTCATATGAAAGAGTGTAAAAGCAACTATCTTCTTTAACCGGTTTCACAGTGTATATACTATGTAAATAGTTATCTAGCCATAGTTGCCAGAGGCCACATACGAGAAATTTCAAATCGCTGCAGGACCAAGGAAAATATTCACAACTAGCCAACTCCAACTATGCGAGCAATGGACCCGTTCGCATAGCTAATTTCTGCCCATTAGCCATAAAATAGCCAAATAAATATGCACTAGTTCCATGTCAAAGGACAGCCCGAGAGAAATGCGAGCACTCAAGAATTTGGACGAGACAAATTACTCAAGTTGGGAGGCAAAGGCAAACACAGCTCTCACGGCCGGGAAGAACGCTTTTTTCAGTGTCCGCCTTTCGTCCTGGCCGCCGTATGCAATGACTCCGGTTAACAAAGGACAACATGATACCAGCATACAGTTGTTTGGACTTCAGGTTCCCCTGCGGCACTAGCTAATATTAACAAATAATTTGCTGTGCCTGCATTTCTGGCCAATTAGGCGCTAGGCCAAAAACTGACGGACACTCGCATTAGCTCCAATTAACGACCTTTGGCCTTTGTCCCGATAATTAAATCCATGACACCCAACCTGAAATGCTGCCTTCAAATGCTGGCCTGGCAACAGTTCTGTGTACCCAATTATAGTCAGCAGCAAATGTGTAGTTGCGACTACTTTTTGCTTCTCACATTGCTTTTGTTCTGAATGACACAGCTACAATTAGACAATTGCTGATTGTATCTTAACTGAAGCAAACAGCGAATATATAAGCACATATGTACAGCATTTATTATTTTACTTATACTATGAATTGACTTGGATGTTCAAAGGCAAAAGCATAGTTCTTATTCGGCTACTCACTTCTATCAAAATTTACAATATTTAAAAAAAAGGATAGGTGCTTTCTACGCTTTATTTCACTCAAAGTTATGCATATGCATAAAAAGTAAAAATTAACTGTTTAATTTTAAAATTTTAAATCTGTGCATAAGCCCTTTCGCGTACTCTGTGTAATCGACTTTGTCAGACATTTAACTCACAGTCCTCTTTTTCTATAATACAAAATCTCTATTTTGAATTTGTAACTAACTCGTAAACTTACTTATTTGTTTATTAATCGTTTCTTTTTTATTTTATATTTTATGACTATTGTTTTTGGTGTGATTGGGTTTTTTTCTGGGGTTTCCCCAATCCTAGCAACAAATGTTGGACCAACTTTTAAAGTAGATTTCAATGCCATTTGGCATTGATTTAAATACAGACTGAAGTTAATAATTTAGAATTTTTGTTTAAATTTTACAGACATACAAAGAAGCACACTAAAATAAATAAACATACAAACATATTGAATCAATACGAACTGATTTTATTTTATGCCAATGTATATAAAAACAAGTAAGAGTGCTCTAGTCGGGAGTGCCCGACTACGAGATACCCTGAACCCAGTCCTTACAATCATTCATATTAATCTAAACACACACATGCTGCAGTACAAGCAGTACAAGCAGTGCAAGCGGTCTAAGCAGTTAGCTTGCTTTTCGCTGAGCCCCACATAATGGAAAGTTAAATCTTAAATAACTTCTGTGTTTATCGTCCGATCTTATTGAAATTTTTGGGGCAAACAATTGTCAATAATATGTGTGACCAAACCAAATTGCAAGGTCGTACCTTCAAAAATGCGTTTTTTTAACTTTTGGGGGTTTGGGGGTGGTATCCAAAAAGTGAAAAATTTGTTCATGTGTATGCTATTCGAGATTATACATGTCAAATTAGGGGCCTCTAGCTCTTATAACTTGTAAGTTATATCCAAAAAACGCTGGTCTAAAATCGAAATTTATCGATAACTTTTGAACGGGACGAGCTATCGATAAATTTTAATAAACTTGATCTGTCCCGGGATTAGGAGAACTTATGTTCCAAATATGAAGTCTCTAGCTCTTGTAGTCTCTGATATCTGTGTGTTCATACAGACAGACAGACGGACAGACGGACAGACGGACAGACGGACAGACGGACAGACGGACAGACGGACAGACAGACGGACATGGCCAGATCGACTCGGCTATTGATACTGATCAATAATATATATACTTTATATGGTCGGAGATGCTTCCTTATGCCTGTTACATACATTTGCACAAACCCATAATACCCTTTTTACCCATTTTTAATGGGTTCAGGGTATAAAAATACCCCCTAACTTATGCGAACTGTTTAACAACATGATAAAAAGCCGTAAGCTAATGCGATACCTGTATACACAATATCAAGGCAGTCGCGATTTTCTTTGGTTGTAAATGTGGCAAGAAAGGAAAACATTTGAGAACTGTGCTGCCGGACGTAACCGACTACGTGATACACTGATCCGTTTGATTTTGTAAATTGTTAAGCTTGAAGCTGTAAGGAATATGTTTGACTTGATATTTGCAGATGCCCTTCAACCAAATATGTTGATTTAAATATATTTAATTTAATATTAATGGAACTTCTATAATAATATATAACCAAATTATTTTGAAAATAATAAGCTTGTATTATCCAGTTTTATTATTGTCGTAACTAATTGTGTTCAGACACCAGACTAATATACACTTTATCCGAGCATAAAACTTACCCAGCCGTCTTTTTTAATAGAGTAGTCGCAGATTCCAATTACAATCTTTCTTGTGCTTGTTTCTCAGTCGCATTTCTGCATTCCTTTGCGGCTTAAATGGCTTTGGTTGATTATCCAACTCGTTGGGGTCGAAATACATCGTTATTTCTTTAAGTACATTTGCTCTTTAGTCCTTGTGCTCTTACACATTTATTTTCCTATTTCATTTTGCTTAGCTTTGTTGCGACTTTCACTTAAAACGCCACACAAACTAAACCAAGCATTAGTCTGTCTTATTATCAATTAATTAATTAATTAATTATTTATCAATTGTATTCATCACATGAAATTTAAAATAAAAGTTATTGAAAATACAAGTACAGCCGAAATTAGGTGATGCAAGACTTTTGGAATATTTATAATTGAACATTATCTATACATATATATATATAATATATATATATATATATATATATATATAATATCATATGCTCCATTCACACATATTTACACACGCACTTTATATATGAATGCAAAAAGTACTTAGAAATTGTATAAGAAGCAAAACCAGATCAAAATCCACTTATATAAACATCCGCCACAAATGCTCACATTTATGCTCTTAAAAATCGTTCAACCGAGGTTTGATAAGCAATTGCATCAGCTAAACAATTTAGTCTTAATTTAATGCTCAGTGTGAGTATCTAACTAAGCAATTAAATTGTATTATTGTTTTGTTTTGTTTATTAAACAACCTTGATGTCTAATTATATACACATATCTAAATGAAAAAATCCTAAATTAGAACACGAAAGCTCGAATGTTGTACTTCAATTAAGAGCTCAACTTCTAAAAAGAAAATGTAATAATTCATAATAAATTTCATGCTCCTGATTTTGTTCTTTTTAGTTTTTCACAGGAAACAAACATTTTTGAAACCATAGCAAATATAAAAAAAATGTCAACGTGGATACAAAAATATATTGTTGCAATTTCTGTTGCGCAAAAATAGATTTTTTTAATTGAATAAAATAAATATGCAAGTTTAAAAAACTGACAAAAAAAAAGGGATTATTGAACAAAGGCTTACAATATTACTGACCGGCTTTGCTTGGGTCCAATTCTTTTACTTTAAATATTAACTATGTTAGTTACTATCAAGCAATACGTTTTATGTAATTTAATCTATATAAGTGTGTCTATCTAGCAATTATCATGTTTTAAAGGATATCAAAATTCTGCCAGATAATTATCACTCATATAACAAATATGTATAATAAAGTGTATTGTCTTTAGACTGTTTGAGTTTCAATCACTTGACACACACACTAGTTTTCTTTTCGAATACATGTATATTATCTGAGTAGCCAATACAGCTTTAATAAAAGTGATAAATGGCCAAAACGTGACCTGGCATTTGTAAATGCTCTTTTTAGCCACATTGGATATCATCGTTTCAACGCCAGCTGGGTCTTCACTTTAAACTCGAAAAGGGTGGGACTTGGGACTACGGGGTGGTGGTAGGGGGGATCGGCAACCTCAATTGGTTGCGTGTGTGGGCGTGGCAACATATCATATCAGTCAAAGCTGAATTGGTTGGGAATTGGGATTTTTGCTTTAATATTTTGTTCAAATTGTGCAAAAAGCAAAAAAGGCTCAGACTTCATATTTATAACCGGAAACATTCACTACCAAATTAAAAGGAAATTCAATTACTAAAAATACTGTATAGTTTTCAAATTTATAGTCACAACATTCAATATGTATATCTATATTATTAGTTATCTGATTTACTACCAAGAAACAAAAATTCAAAAAAAATAAATAATAAAAACAAAATTGCGCATATTGTAAAAGAATATTTCATTCTAAAATATAAAAAGTGAAAATAAAGTACAAAATATGTGCAACAATCTTAAGCCATGAATATTTTACAAAAATGATAAAGCAATCTTACTGCAGGTAAGTTTTCATTTTTTACAAATTATTAGAGTAAATTTTTTATTGTTACCGCCTCAAAATAAGCAAACAAAAAACCCAATTAAAGCTTGTTCATTCAAGAATATATTTAATTATATTTTACACCTATCTTTGCATAAAATTAGCATCAATAATAAAATGAAAAAGATATGTACCTAAACTACTTATAATCAATCTACATAATTATAACTGAAGGCCTTTTCCGCCAAATGATATAATTGCATATTAGCTCGGATTTCATAAGCTGCTAATAAATAAATAAATATTCTCGGCTTTAAATCTATTAACTATTGATTTTATGTTGTTTTTAATGTTAGCCAAAGTAGTTTAATATTTATGTTTATTTCATATATTCCTACCTCAAAAACTGCAGTTTTTATAGAGCGCAGAGTCCGCGCTCACAGTTTGACATGCACTGTGCGACAATGCGCTGTCAATTTAGTTGCTATAAAATTAAAAACAGCTTGAGGTTCACTGTACACTGCTAATATTCAAATAAAATAAATACAAATATGCATAATACAATTTTATTTACATGGGTATGTTTACTATATTCGAATTTTAAATGTATATTTGTGTAGCTATCAAATCTAACTACATTTTAAGAAATCGAACAATCGTTGTTTTGTGTCCGCCTGCCCTGGCTGATTAATGCAAAACTTTGGGCAACTTGCGGACGGGGCAAGTTGGCAAAATTGTCAATGCAACTTTTGGGGCAGATAAGCGAGAAAACTTCTGCCTGAAAAAAATGGACATCGATTGATTTCCGGGCAAACGATTTGCGTCGAACAAACTACGAGCCGAATGCGAATCGAGTACCTCAACTTGGAACTTGAAGCTGGAGCTTTAGCTGGAGTTGGAGTTAGAGTTGGACAGCTTACGGTGTTTCTGGTGCGCCATAAAGCAAGTTGTCCAGTTTTAATTTGTTTATCTTATCGCTGGCGGGTGCACCGTGTCCCGGCCGACCCCAGAACGATTCGAATGTGTTGAAGTGCTGATTGCACAGATCTCTGTCCAGTTGCCGGGAGACACTCACCGAGCGCCTCTTCTGCGCTATTTGCACATTCAAATCGTGCAGATAGCGCATATCGGCGGCCGTTTGTATCCTGTGTGGAAGTGCCAACAGGGTATTGTTCGATGTTGAGAAGTTTGACGAGTGACGGATGACGGATGACGAGTGACGGTTGACGAGTGATGGGCAGCAGCATTGTTGATTGTTGTGTTGATAGGTCATTTGGTTTTTTTTTAACATTTGTTTTCGTTTCGTTTTGGGTTTTTGGTTTTTTTTTGGGTTTTTGGTTTTTTTGTTTGTATTTTGATTTTATGCACGGGAATACATAGAAGATTTGTATTATGATTTGGATATTTTGCTGGGTTGTTTCAGTTTTAGTTTTGGTTTTGGTGAGTTTTGGGTTTGCTCTTTTGGTTGCTATACTTTCACTTGTATTACAATTGATATTTTCTTGCTGAATGAGCGCCAAAAGAAGTGATAGAGAAACCATTATAAAAACGTTTGCAAATTATATTGAAATTGCTCTGAACTTTGGAAGCCGAGCTCAGATTTTGGCAGAGCAAGCAAATGAGAAACGTAACAGTCTTGTTAACAGAAGCGGAAACGGAAATGGGATGCTGATATTGAATCAGATACACACACAAAAAAAATCTAGATGGTTCGATTAACCAATGCTCAAGAAAGTTTCTTTGACTGTAGAGATTATTGCAAATTTAACTGATAAAATTATTAAATTTTAGCTTAAAGTTTGTTGTACCAAAAGAAGTTTAGTTTGTTTTAGAATTATTATTCAGACAAATTTTAAAATAAGATTAATATTGAAACTATCATTTTGTGGCTTGTTTTTTCATAGCTGAGAAAACGTTTACAAACACTTATTTGTAAAACTTAGTAGTGCAAGGTAACTGGAAAACATTAAACAATATATACATAAATAACTTTTGATATAAAAGAGTTGCTTTTTCATACGAATTTTGCCAATTACTTTTCAATCCGCATTGTGGATTGAATCGGAATCCACCAAATGTTTGTGGATTCGAAAATTGGTATATTTTGTTAGTAATTTGAAGAGTAGTAGTTATTATTTTATGTAAATTTAAAAACTGCTGATTTCCAATATACATATTTACTTAGTTTCTAAGTTAAGTGGGAATTTCTCTGAGTATACCTGGAAAATGTTGAAGCTACCAATATGTGTATCCTACAGTGGTCGGCAAATATATCATAAAATATGGTAGAAATATCTTTTTTGTTTTGTATTATTTATAAAATTAAAGATTAAATGTTGTTGTTTAATTTAAAACAAGGGAAAGCTAGTAAAAATACATACGGCAACCACTGTAGAGTCAACATTTTTCTAAAGGTAAATTTTGATTAGTTTTAGCCACCGATTTCTTTGTGTGGCTCCGAATCGAGAAGAAGCAAACACATATGGACACTTGGGAGTGGATGAAGTTGAGTCCAACTAACTAACGGATGTGCAGGGTTAGCCGCTTGAGGCAGCAGGTGGGCGCTTGGGGCGGAGTTGCAACTGCAACTGTGGAGCAACTGCAGCATTGCAGCTTGCAGTTCAAGTTCTTGGACAGCCGCTTCATGTGAGTTATGTTCTTGATGATGTTGTTGATGTTCTGCGCTTTGTTGCACTTGTTTGACTTGTGCTTGGTGGGTGGTGCTGGTGCTGGTGCTGGTGGTGCGTACCTATCGTGCGACGGTGTCCTCTTTGTCACATCCGTGCTGCTCAGACTGATGGGGCGATGCAAGCCACGCCTACGGGCCAGCAGTGGCACCAGCTCCACGCCGCCCCCGCCGTTGCTGGCATCCGGGGTGGCCGTGCTGTTGCCAGTGGTGATGCTGACTGCACCACCACCACCACACTGGTGGTGTCCGCGCGGCACTCGCGGTGGACACAGCCCCACGGGCTTGCATGTCGTCATTGGCGGGGGCATCTTGCGGGATGGCTTCACCGGACTGGAGCCGGAGTTCATGGCGGGGCAGGTGCAGGTGCAGAGCTCACAGCAGCGTTGTGGTTTCGGTGGCTTGCTGCCTCGGGACTTGCGAAATGTGTTCTTTTCAGCGGGTGTCACGGGATTGTCCTGGTCCAGCTCCTTTAGCATTTCCTTGTTTGTCCAGCCCTGCATACAGAAAGGCCAACGAATGTTAATCGCACGATATAAGTATTTGTAGCTATAATGTGCAATGTTGTAATCAAAATATACGCATGAGAATCAATACAAGTTCTATTTGAATGTCAGTCATTTTGAAACATTTATAAATTTCTTAAATATAATACATGAACAAATATTTTCATTATACGAGTTAAGTATTTAAATGTTTTTGACTTTGTCGTTACTGGGCATTTGTATGTTTTTATTTTGCAAAATATAAGCAAATATAAAAACCATTAAATATGTGCATTATCTGTTATATAATGTTAACAAAATGTTGCCTACCAGCGATTTCATAAAAGTGTTGCCTACTTCTTTGGGACTGCGCCAGGGCTTGCCGCCGGGTCCGGCTTTGCCCCAGGGCTCCTTGCAGGGCTGCAATGCAAATAGCGAATAGCAGAATGCAGAAAGGGATAATGATTAGAAACGCCACGCCCACCGTGGATAGTAACTGCCGCTCACCGGCTTTTCCAGCTTGGCCTGCAGCTTCTTCTTCTGGCATGGATGCTTCTCCTGCAGCGGATGCTCGCTCTCGCTGTTGACAACAATCTTGTCCAGCATCGGCTTGCCCCGGCATGGAGGAGAGCGCTTGTAGCGCAGCTCAATGTCCACGTGCCCTTTATTGCGAAATGACATTGAGGGGTGCTCTTTCAGTTCGATGTGCAGACGACTCTCACCGTTGCCATTGGGCGCCAGGCTGACGCCAGCCTTCAGTGGATGCTCTCGCTCACAGATGGTCACCGTGCTGCTCCTCGGTCCGCTCTCCTGCAGGTGATGCATCGAATGGCCGTGCGCCATGGCAGGCGGTGGCGGAGGCGGATGGTGATGATGATGATGATGATAGGCGGCCAGTGGATTTTTGTGGCACTTTTTCTGCATGGAGAAGTAGTCATTGTAGCGGCAAGGTTGCAGCGAGTTGATGCGATGGGCAGTTGTCTATAGTAGTAGAAGTATTCGAATAGTAGTAGTACAGATACAGATAGAGATAGAGATAGAGATAGAGCTACACAATAACCAACAACACACCACTTACAACTGTTGGCGTTGAGTGTAGTCCAACTGCAGTGATGTCCTTGCGTCGTACCTCCACATTGGGAGCTCCACCACCTGGCCTGCCCCAAGGGCAGTGCTGCAGAAACAAATCGTAGTACTGCAAAGAATACACAGTGAAAAACACACATAAACAATCTTGTGATTATTTAGTCAAGAATTCATACTTTATGGTGGCTGTTTATAAAGTGACATTAAACCTTCTTGCTTAAAGATCTGCATTCTCAAAACTGAGAACAAACAATCTTATTACAAGTTAAAGTATGTAAATAATACTAGTTTTCAAAATAGATCTAGTTGCTCATTTATAACGAAATAGTTCAAAAAGAAATTATTTTGTACTACAGAGCTTGAAATTAATTTTATAAAATTTTATTTGTATCGAAATTGAGTAACTTTTAAAAAAATCTGTAAAATATTGATGGCTTAACATAAATGCAAGGATATGAAACATTTCTCAATCGGTTGATATCTGAATAAAGGTCTATGAGTAGCCCAATCTTACGATTAAATCCAAGGGTCCGAGTTTAATTCATAAATTTTTTCACTAGTAAAATAACTTATCTAGTTCAATTCAAAACTTATTTTAAATAATAAATTTTTTTTGTCGTTTTTTTGAGATGCCTACCACTTCAGGAAACTCATTTATATATACTTTATTCTAGAATAAAACTATGCAAGAATATGTTTTTCCAACTTATACCATTGAGTTGCAGTCGTTATTTTTCTCAGTGTATAGAAAAGATAACGAGTCATGGATGGCATCGTGTTTTGGGCACCCATTTATGACTACGCCTTATGCCTTATCGATTCTCTTGCAGCCTATATTCTGTCATTGCAATCCGTCCGCTTGTTTACGGAAATTGACAATGCCCAACAACAAATCAGGTTTTTGCCTGTGCTTTCATTGTTTGTAGGTTGTTGTTATAGTTGCAATGTGGCGCGCTTTGCTTTTCATTCACCCATTTGTTTTTTGTTTTTTCAGTCACATTTGGAATCACGAATCACGCAAACTGGATGCCAGTTGAGCTCAGTGACCGACTATGTTGCTTCTCGTTGGCTGCTCGCCTTTATTACGTATACGTAAGTCAAGTCAAACTTGTCAAATGGTTTGTTGAACCAATTCCCGGCCAAGTAAAAACATTTTGCCCATAGGTCTTTGAACTCGACTTGAGCGTGGGTGATTTATATGTGGGTGTAGCTGATACTTTCCGGTATCCGAATATACTTTCAACGCAAGGAGCGAAGGAACAAACAGGAGTGCATAACTTCTTGCCATCCAGCTAATAGCTTTGACTCAAACATTGAGAGAACAAATAGGATGGCGAATCATGAATCAAGAATAGGTTATTTTATTATCTTTATGTTCGATTTTAAGCTCGATTAACAATCTTACTTTGAGTATGTTTGACTCTGTCAATGATATAATTTATATTGATTATATACTTTCAAATCCAGCTGATAATATTGCACATAAGTTTATTTAAAAACATTTCTAATTTGTTTAACAATATACTATAGGTATTTAAAACGTACAAAAATAAATCAATTCAGGTAACAAATTCAATAATAATAATAATAATAGACGGAGTCGTCTATGATTATATCAATCAAAATCATTTTAAAACATTTTCAGTTAAATTTATTTCACCTTTTCTACTTTAAATAAACGGTCATCTATAAATTAGCTAAGTTAAATTCGTAATATTTTATTACTTAAACAAGTAAGAGCTCTCTAGTCGAGATTGCCCTATTAGGAGATACCCTGAACCCAGTCCTTACATTCATTCATACTAATCTATCAGTGTTCAAACACACACATGCTGTAAGCAGTGCAAACAGTGCAAGCAGTTTAAGCAGTTAGCTTGCTTCTTCACTGAGCCCCACACTATGAAAAGATAAATTTTAAACAATTTGTGTTCATTATCCGATCTTTTTGAAATTTGTTGCACATAAAATTGGCAATAAAATGTGTTACCAAACCAAATTGCAAGGTCATACCTTTAAAAATGAGTGCTATGCGCGATTATGCATACCAAATCTGTGCCTCTAGTTTTTATAGCTTTTAAGTTATGACCAAAAAACGATGGTCTTATATTTACATTTATCGAGCGCTTTTCAACGGGACAAGTTATCGATAAAATGAAACAAACTTCGAGCTGACCAGGAGCTACGAAAACTTAGATGGCAAATATGAAGGCCGGAGAGGCTGTCTGCTGTTTCTGCTACATACTTTGCACAACTTCATGATACCCCTTTTAGCAATATTAAATGAGTTCAGGGTATTCAAACACAAGTGAAATACCACTCACATAACAAAATGGAAAGAGCTACTAATATGTGTATTCTATTTACCTCCTGTTTATCCTTCTCCTTGCGGGCACATTCCTCAGCCTTGCGACGTCGCCACATACGCAAGCTCTCCTCGGCATTCTTGCGCTCGACGAGTCGCTTCTTCTCATCGCACCACATCAAGGGATGTTGGATGTGGTCGTGGCAGAAGGCGCCCATCTCGTCGCTGGTTGTCATCCTTGCTGGGAAGCGCCTGGGAAGCGGAAGTAGCGACACGTTCAGCAAATGACGCGCTACTGAAAGCGTGCTGTGCAACAAACCCAAACCTTCGACATTAAATTCGAGTTGGTCCTTCGATCCGTGCCTGGCACGGCTTCGTCCTGGTTGTCTAGGCAGCGTCGCTAGCCAGCTAGTTATTTATAGTCTAGGTTAGGGGCGGTGCACAGGCAGACAGACCGTACGGTCTGTCCTTGAAGTTGTTTGTTAAGTGAGGCCAGGATTGCATTTCATTTGCGTAACTCGCTCCGGCTATTTAAATATTATGCCAGTTAGGCAGCGGAGCTGAAGGGCTTCTGGCTTGGACATAAAATAAACTTGGCTTGATAGTTAAACGCGAGCGGGCTTTGGTTAAATTGTTGGCACAGTTTGGCCCAATTTGACCTGATTCGTGCGGTTTTTGCATTAAAATGGAAAGTTACCCCCCGAATAACTATCAATATTGGACGATGGCTGCAATATTGCGTGCGGCACTTCCGCAGTCAACGTTAACCCAATTGGGGAGCAAAAACTTGTTGATGTTTGCCAAGCTGTAAGCTCTCCGGAGTGAGATTCAGTTTTCGACCTCTATAACTCATATTGTGAGCATTGCAGTTGTTCATTGTTTGTTTGGCCCCATTTTACTATCAGTCTGTTTTAGTTTAGTTTAAGCTATGTTTGTACAATTTTAAACATTTAACAACGTTTTCCATTTAGTTTGCTTAACAAAATCGCATTTTATTCATCTCTTGAAATATACAATGCACAATATCGTAACATAATTATCATTATCAAAAACATACGTCAGTATTTTTGCACATTTATTCTGTGGACCAATCTACCCGAGCACCCATGTGATTTCTTTTGAAGTCAATCTATTTAAGTGGTTTTCGTTGTACCCGGCTGTAAAGGTGCCTTTGGCTTATATCAAACTATACCGAAAACCGCGCAAGGGTTCTTCATTAGTTGAATGTTGCCTTTTTCAATTAAACAAGCATCTTAAATTTATGTACAATCATTAAACATTCGTTTCCATTTTATACTCTTTTCGAGGAAAATAAAAACTGATGGACAAAAGTAACCCTATTACGGTTAGGATGATAGAAGATAAGTGATTTCGTTGGTCTGTCTGTCTGTATGTATGCAAATTAGTCCCTCAGTTTTTGACTATAGTGACGAGACTTGGCACAGAGTATTATAATTCGAAGATACTGCACATTTGTGGGAATTAGCCTGATCTGTCCACTAATTCTTATAGCTGTCATACAGCCTACAGCCTACTATGACCACGTACAATTGAGTATTTTTAAAGAAACAGGTGTGCAAGAGTGAAATTTAATCAGCAGTTACGGACAATTCTAAATTAAGTAAAATATAAGCTACAAAGTTTAATCTGCTCAATGATTCAAAAAGAGTATACAATTTTCGGCAAGCCGAAGAAAATCCTTCCTCAATTGTTTTCTTTTTATTAATTTTATTGTATATTGGGCATAAAATAAATGTTGTGTTTAAACTAAGACTGGGGGGCAGCATTGTTTAAATAGTATATTTTTTCTTTGATTTGCCTTATGGTTTTAACTAGCAATTATTTTGTGATAATATAAGAATGTTGTGCATTTCATGCACGAACGGTTCAAAACTCAATTAAATATGATTCGACAGAATTAATGAAATAAAGAAAACAAAAATATATATATTAGATATATTAGAAATTTGAATAAGTTTGTGCTGCTTGAATAGGTGGCAAAAGTGCATGCAGTGACCATTGAACCATTTAGGCATGAAATGTCCTATAAACAAACCAATTTAAATACAAATTTAATGTTATTTTCCTAATTCATTAAACACTGCTCGTTATATAAATATCGTTTGTTGCATTGACTAATAACCATTTCTCTTGTGGATATTTTAGGTTTTCTGTTTTAAAAGTTTCCATTCAGCTTAACATAGAGGAAAATATTTTATATATTCAACAGAAAATGTTGGACTATTAGCACTGAAATTCTTTTAAACTCGTATTTATACATTTAGTTCATCATCCAAATATCAATCAATTTTAAAGTATTAATAAACCCAATAAATTATTTCAAGTGCAGTTCCTCAAAGCTGAGCTGAATTTGTACAAACTATACAATTTCTTGTTGATTTACATTTTTTAATGGGCTTCTATGTTTATATACATACATATAAAAATTTCAAAAACATTGCATATAAAGTTTTTGTAAAAATTCTTTTCAATTTATGTATATCATAATGTACGTTATGGTTTTTTTTGCCACTAAATTTCTTTCAAAGGTTTCGTGTACTTTTTTATGCAAATATTTACAGTGTCAACAACAAGGCTTAAAAACTAAATAATAAATCTTGTTTTTACCATTTTCTAGCTTTCCTTTATACAAATTGTTTGCTTGTTTCTCTCATTTGCTGACTTAACTAGCATTGAATGTTGCCTGCTTCTAACTTAATATAATATGTATTTTTATATATATATAAAGATATATATATATTTATATATTTCTTGTCATTTCTATTTCATACGATTGATGACCAGATCGGCAACAACTTGCAGGCCCTTCTGATACGGAGACTCCGTCAGCTCCTGTGCCAGCCGTATCGCCTCATTGCAATGCTTCTTTGCCAGAAAACGCGTCTGCTCGAGTCCATGCGACTTGTGCACCAGCTCAAAGGCACGCTCCACATCTCCTGGTTCGCTGAAGCGACGCATCACCATTGGATTCAGCTCGGGATACTATAAATTGGAGATGCGAAATGGTAAGTTAGTTATAGTTTGCAATGCCTCAAGCTCGCTTTCCGACTTGTCGCACATATCTAATTACGTATACGTAATATATATGCCGTTTTGTTGATATTACCACCATATTCAGTGTTGTTTGTATTAGCTAGCTAGTGGGAAGCATATTAAGACAGTGGCTGGTGAGTTTTTAATCAGATACCTCGATGAACAGAATTTAATGCTTTAAATAAAAGTTAAGTGAGTCAAATGAGTCAAGAGTAGACTTGGTGCACTTGCAGCTAAGAAAATTGCACTGTACCTGCAAATAAGGCTAGTTTTCACTACTTAGGTGGCTGAATAAGCGCTCCCCTGTACCCAAAGGGGGGCTAGTGGGGGTAGTTGGCGTTAAGAGCGCTGCTTAAAACGCATTCCACGCGCGCTTTTATCGCGCCTCGCATAATAAACTGAACTAAACAAAACAAAACGCATTTGATGCATGATATCATCGTAGTCAGCATCATGAGCAAAGTGGGAAATGCACATAGTACTAGCTAGGCAATGCAAATACGACTTGTAATGGCATTATATGTGATTTATGTACACATGTACACACTGCTGTTGTCAGAGCAATGAGGAAATCTATCTAGGGGGTGCTCACCTTTTCGCATGCAAAGAGTACCGGCGCTGTGGCCAGGCCCAGTTTCAGATCGGCTGCTGTTGGCTTGCCCATTTGTTCGGTGGAGGAGACAAAGTCCAGCATATCGTCCACCAGCTGGAAGGCGAGGCCGATGTTGCGTCCATATTGGAAGGCCACCTCGGCGACATTATCATCAGCCTGGGCGATCACGGCGGTCTGCGTCAAACAATTTCAAAGTCAATTGCTGCTGGCCAATCAACTCAACTGTCCAAATGGGCACAATGACAAACGCATTCGTGCAAATCAATTTGCAGCCCAGCAATTGCATTAACAATTGCCAATTGCATTTCGATTGCTCGGCTCACTTACCGCCTTCAGTGCATTGGCAATCAGCGATGCGGTCTTCCTGTACGTCTTCGTCAGATAGTGGGCAAAGCGTTCGTTCTCCGTTTCCCTCGATCCGAGCTGCATGAATTCGCCTTGGACCAAATCGGTCAGGATCTGCAAGAAACCACAGTTGAGGTGTTGAGGTCAAAGTGCAAATAATACAATTGGACAAGATTATAAAATAAAACCAGTAATAGGGCTCTACTCGAGAGTGCCCAACTAGGTGATTCCCTGTAACCAATGCTAACATTCATTCAAACTTACTTGGTATATAAAAAGTTCAATATTTCTTCCAAGGGTAAGGTTTGTTATACTTGCCAATTTGGTGCCTCTACCTCTTATAACTTTCAAGAGTATGGCCAAAAAACCTATTCTGCAACGGGAATTTATCGATAACTTTTGAACGGGACGAGTTATCGGTAAAATTAAATAATCTTGATCTGACCAGGCACTACTAGAACTTTTAAGCCAAATTTGAAGTCTCTAGCTCTTGTAGTTTCTGATATCCACAGGCAGACGGACAGACAGGAGGACATGGCTAGGTATATACATATACTTGATATGGTCGGAGTTGCTTGCTTAAGATTGTTCCATACTTTTAGCATAGCTTCACGATTTTTACAAAATGAAGTATACTTCAAACTACCCAAATATATACATAATAAATATAAAACGTAATTGACAAGTGATGAATGAATTCGTCTCGAATCAGATCTTGCGACACTTTTGCAAGTATTCAATGATACAACAACTTCACACTTGTTTACTTTGTTGAAGAGCAAATCATAAAAATGTGCTCCCATTTTGCGGTCAAGTTTAAAATGTTGTCAATGCATCGACAATTCAGCTGCCTAAATGGTTTCAACTCCAATTTGTTGCTCTTTTTTTTTGAACATTGTTGTATTTTTTTGCCATTGCTGCTGGTGCTGGCTTTAAGTTTGGCGCACGCACTAGTCGCACTTATTTTAGCCGTCATGTGTTAATTAGTTAACATTGAAAACCAATATGTCGCTTTTTCGCTTCTAAGATTTGGCCAAAAATATATTTATGACCGTATCGGTGTCGGAGCTGTGACTCGGGGCTCTCACCTTGGGCTCCTTAAGCCACAAACGACAAACTACAACAGATTCCATCAAATCAGCGCCCACATATACATATACATATAAATGTACTTGTACATTATATACTTGCACTAGACAAAATACTACTCTGCCGTCTGTTTGCTCAACATTTTGACAACTGCCTGCGAAATTGTCAAAGTGAATGAAGGAATGAATGAAAATACTTATGCGAGTAGCACCGACTATGAACATAATCAAAATTAAGCGAAGGGCGTGCCAACATCATTTTTTATGCAAACAACAAAAAGCAGCTAAGCTAAGCGAGGGTCGCTTGTGAAGTAATGTTTCCAAGCCGCCACTACAAATACAATTTTGAAACAGTTGATGAAAGCTGTGTAACGAATTCGGGTAGTTCCTTATATTTTTTAAGTACTTTCAGAAATTCTTCATGTTTTTATACCCTGAACCCATTAAAAATGGGTAAAAAGGGTATTATGGTTTTGTGCAAAAGTATGTAACAGGCATAAGGAAGCATCTCCGACCATATAAAGTATATATATTCTTGATCAGTATCAACAGTCGAGTCGATTTAGCCATGTCCGTCTGTCTGTCTGTCCGTCCGTCCGTCCGTCCGTCCGTCCGTCCGTCCGTCCGTCCGTCCGTCCGCCCGTCTGTCTGTATGAACACGCGGATATCAGAGACTACAAGAGCTAGAGACTTCATATTTGGAACATAAGTTCTCCTAATCCCGGACAGATCAAGTTTATTTCATTTTATCGATAACTCGTACCGTTTAAAAGTTATCGATAAATTTCGATTTCAGACTTGCGTTTTTGGGACATAACTTCAAAGTTATAAAAGCTAGAGGCCCCAAATTTGGCATGTATAATCTCGAATAACATACACATGTAACAAATATTTCACTTTTTGGATAACACCCCCAAACCCCCAAGAGTTAAAAAAACCCATTTTTGAAGGTACGACCTTGCAATTTGGTTTGGTAACACATATTATCGACAATTGCTTGCCCCAAAAATTTCAATAAGATCGGACAATAAACACAGAAGTTTTTAAGATTTAACTTTCCATTGTGTGGGGCTCAGCGAAAGAGCAAGCTAACTGCTTAAACCGCTGGCACTGCTTGTACTGCTTGTACTGCAGCATGTGTGAGTTTAGAGTAGTACGAATGATTGTAAGGACTGGGTTCAGGGTATCTCGTAGTCGGGCACTCCCGACTAGAGCACTCTACTTGTTTTAGTTGCCAAGAGTCTTAGTATACTTAATATTTAGCAAAACATACTCAACATCCTAATAAAGCAAAATTACATTAAATAATATATATATATTCTATTGCAAGGATCTTGTTTCTTGCACATTATAATAATATACTATCTTGCAAATTCTTCGGATATTAGCTACCTAAATAATAAACAACCTTCGCGCGCAATTTATCTTTTCCATCCTGCCGAATATCAAACTGAATGAAATTCTATTTACCTTAACTATTTGGCACAACTGTGTTTACACTTTGCATTTGAACAGTCAACCATGCGGAAGTCGATTCCTAGTCGATACAAACATACTATATATATATATATATATATATGTATGTAAAAATTACATAAGTGACCACACATGCTACACCCAACTATTAAATATATATTTTAAATAGGTAGTCTGACTTTTATAACCATTTGTTAGACAATAGCAAACGCTCCAAAATTATATGGATGGTTTTGTTATTTTTCAATTTTTCTAACTATTTAATATATTTTTTTAAATATAGGTAGAGTTTTATGATTATTTGTTAGAAAATGTACAAATCTTACTTCTGGAAGTCATATATTTATTGGTGTCTGTAGCATAGTAACTATGTATTGATATGTGTTAAAACCAGTCTTTTCAAAAATGGCTAAAAACGGGTATAATTAAAGGTATGTAATAGCCATAAGGAAGCATCTTCGACCCCATAAAGTATATATATATGTATTCTTGATCAGTATTAACAGCCGAGTCGATCTAGTAACTATGAATGCATGCTAGGATTGGGTTCAGGGTATCTCCTAGTCGGGCACTCCCGACTAGAGCAGTCTTGCTATTATTTGCCAATTTGCTAAAACATATGCATATCTTAAGGCCACAATCTACCGAAATGTAATCTGCCATTTGCTATCCCTTCCCAAACTAAACACATAAAACGTTAACGGACTGGTTTAACCCACTATACAGAAAGAACAATAAATTCCCATTTCGGGGGGAACGTTCTACCAATATTTTAATGCCGTCAACGTATTTAAAGCCGTTGAAATTATTCAGACACGTGGTTGGCATATCAAATACATTAATCTGAACGATGTTTGTCGTTGTAGATGAAAGAAAATGCTAAACAGTCGAAATATAATGCTTAGATAAAAGTTGCTTATGAGTGTTACAAAAAAAACATGTATACATACATATATGAATAAACGAAATGCGAAAATGATTCTACAAAAGAAGTTTTTTTATAGGTATTGTTTTAAAAGTTGTTTTAACGGTAGCTGATTAATGCAAGTTTGATTTTGATCTTTTTAATACGATACAAACTATATTTTGTACTTTATTAGGTAACAGATGATGAATAGCAGTCTAAAAAACTCACAGTAAGTCGTAACATAAAATTATTCATAATGTATTGCATGTTAAAAGAAAGATTATAGAAAAAGTATTAATTTCATTTAACTTATAAGAATGCATAATAAAGAAGCATAAATGGAGATATACATATATATTAATGGTAGATATATATTTAAAAGCTTAAGTTATTTTTCTATTTATTTATTTAGTGACGACTAAGAACACTCGACATAAAAAAATAAATAAAATTTTGAATTACAATTAAAACTTTTATAATTTTATTTGAAACAAAAACATTATTGTAATTTCATATTAAATTTTTTAGTGGTATTGAAATTAAAAATATGCTCCGAAATGTTTCTTTTATCTTAAAATAAGCATTTAACCCAATATTAAGTAATACAGAAAGGGCGTTTAAATTAAATGAAAACTTATCCAAGCAAAAATGGGAGTTTTCTGTCCCGATTCAGTGCTGGCTAACATTTTGAAAGCTTGTTTTCAAACACTTATTATAGTATGAGGTTCCAGCTAATCTAAACGACGTCAGCATTCAAAGCATTAAGGAAAGTCTATAGAGCGAATGGACCTGCTATTTAATATGCTAATATACAATAGTTTTATGTGCATGTAAATAGGTAAATTAAATTTTCGGCACTATTTAAATAAAAAATGTGCCGCACCCAGAGCAGACTTGGTGCCTCCGATTGCGTCTTTACACATCTTACCAAAAGCTAAAAATAAATAACTTAAGGTAGAAAGAGTTAAACGTAAAGATGTTCTACTACGTCATACCCACTAAAGGTGACAGTAGTAAAAAACACACTCTTTCAATCTGTTTTTCTTGAACAAGTTGAGTATTTATCCAAGCCACAATCAGTATTATCTTTGATATTTACGAAAAAGTTGTTTATTTTAGTTGAAAACTATTATTGAAAGTATAATAAATAAAAGAAATCTCACTGAATATTATAATTTTGATAGATTTATAGAACAAAATCCTCTGAATGATTTTGATCTGAAAAAAATCATTTAACAATTTATAGTTATGAAACAGTCTTCAAGTAAACTAAAAGACTTTTTCGTAAATTTAAAAACAGTTATTAATGACTGGAAATTGTAAAAGTCTAAATATAATATTTGTTTAGACTTTTGTAATAGGAAAGTATGCAACAGATCTTAAAAATTTTAGTTGTACATATTTCTTATTCACTTAATGTTGGCTAGGTTGAGCTAGCTAAAAACTTTAATTAATAAGGTTAAGTAAGGAAATAATTGAAAATAATAAATAATGTTGCAGAGACAAGTAAGCAGATAAGCCATATCGGATGAGAAATGGTCCTCTGCTTATTAAACACTTGCATATGTACAATATGATTATACCCTTTACTCCCCATTTTATAGGGTATAAAAACGTAAAGAGATGCCAAAGATTGCGAGTTAAACTCGCATAAAGTATGCGCGAATTTGATGTTTGCCTGGGCTATTATCTCGCAGCTCGATTGTGCAAATGACGATAGATCGGACTGAGATGACTGACTAAGGGCAGAGTTCCATTTTCACTCATTTAACTGAAAGTGAAATTGTCAGGTGACTAATATGAAGTTTATGGGAACAGCACGATGCTGCAAGATTGTTTTGCAATTGAGGAGTCATCGTAACATTTCTGGAATTTTGTGTAAATTCACAAGAGATGTAATCAAATCAAGTAGGGACGAAGTGGAAGCCGGTTTATCGTTAAAAAACAAAAAGTGAAGGCTCCGCTGATCTCGCGATTGTTTGCCCTTCGCCTTTGCCTTGGACTATTCCAGGGTTGCAGGAAGTAGAAGCGAACATGCCTCGTGATTTGTGGTCGTTAACTGAACAGGTTTCTCCCATGGACACAAAGAAGTGCTGGACAAAACGGGCAACTTTCTTAATTTAACAAAAATTTTAAGAAGAAAAAAACTGTTTACCATTCCGACAGATTTTTGCAAAAGTTTTGTTTTTTCTGCGCGTGTGAGATTCGACACCGAATTGGAATCTGTGCAACTCAGAGATAGTACACAAGTCCGGGGCTTTTTGTGGCGGATTTGCTTTGAATGTATAACCCCAAAAAGCAAACACATAGGCTCTATTTGCGTTTGCTTTAACAATCAACTAGACTGATCAAATATGTACTTAATACTACACGAAACAGAGAGGCACAATAGACACTTGGAATTAACTGATGTCTAGCCAATATAATATATAACATATAAATTAACTATATGTTAAATTAGCTGCTGAGTTCTGAAAGCGAATCATCTAAATGTTCACTTAAGAACTAAAAACTTGTACATTTGTTTTGCAAAATTATACATATAACAAAATTATCTCCTTCATTGCGTTAAACATTTTTTGACAACATTCGGATTTTATTACTATTTGCATCCTGTTCTCATATATATCAATTGAGGTTTATTCGATATTATCAATAAATCATCCCGTTCAAAAGTTATCGATAAATTTCAATATCATGCCAGCGTTTTTGCACAAAATGTGGTTTGCATAATCTCAAATTGCTTACACACGCTAATAAATATTTGACTTTTTGCATACTAATAGATAAATAAATGTAAATGTAAGCGTATCTCCTATTCGGGCAATCTCGACTAGAGCACTCTTACTTGTTCTTAACTGCTTTTTATGAATTGGACCAACTTAAACTCAATAAAAGTAACAGTAAGCACTTTATAAACATTATTTCTTATTAATGTCAGTTTTCTTTGTAATTAAACATGATATTGCAAACGTAGGGTTGATGCTCACCTGACTCAATACAATCGTCACATCATCGCTGCGCAGACGCGATATCATAATCGAGGCAATCGACAAAATGTAATCGCCAGCCATTGTGACCTGTAAAAGACAATCGAGTGTTAATCGACAACAAGAGTACAGCTCAAGATTGCAACAACAACAACAACAATTTATTGATATGCGGCAAGCTGTTGATAAAATCCATACAAGAAATGTTAATTGATGATCGAAATGAACGGGAATAATGTATTATTAAAAGGCCTCCAACTTAAAGACCTTTCAAGTGAGGCAACAACCTGTTGACAAACACTGCACACAATTAATTTCCAACACACACAAAGTGGATGATGCATGAAATAGTTTTGTCTGGCTGATTTGATGATCATCATTTCAATTGATGGCTGGACAAACAGTTGGCCAACACTTGATATTCATGGCTCACCTTTTTGTGGTTCCACAGAGCATTCACGCTGGGCTTGCCGCGACGAAAGTCGGACTGATCGATGACATCGTCGTGGACTAAACTGGCCGAGTGGACCATCTCGGAGAAGAGGGCGATCTGTCGTTGTTTGTGTACTAATTGGCTGTCAAGGCAATGGGTAAATATCAATTTTTAATCAGTATGTATGTGCTTATAATTTGGCTTTAATGCGTACATTTCGCAAAGGCCTGCTAATCACCACACTGCGTATACTTACTGTGATTCGTTGTTCAGATGATAGTTTATCGCCTTGGCCATCAGCAGGGTTACCATCGGACGCAGCGCCTTGCCCTGTCCATCAAAGTAGTAACACGCTATGGTGTCCAGCTCTGGCTGTGATGTTCCCGACTGCAGCAGCTGCAACGAATGAGACGATTGAATGATTGAGGTATTCGGTTTGGATATTAATGTTTAGCTACGACTAAAATTAGCAGATATTTGTGAAATGTTCACAGTTTTCGACAAGGTTCGACTAATCATATACCCTGTAAATAATCTATATTATTTGATTATTGGCATTTATTTGGAATTGAAAAGCTTTCAAGTAGTTTAGGGACCCTGTACTCTCTAAGATTGTTCATGTAATGAGATTGATTTGGAATCTTATGATCCCTAAACTATGATCTGCCGCAAGTTTAACTATAATTTAAAATAAAGTCCACGTCTGACATTTCTATGCTAATGACCCCTTTTATGTTCTGGATATTTGTGTGATAGTTAATTCGATTAATTTAAAGTTCAAAGGAAAACATAAAGTATTTGATGAAGTAAAGATCTCGCAATCAGTTGAAATTTTAAGTATATCGGACTTTGGCAGTTTATGAACAAGCATCCAAACTGATATGTCTATGCCTTCTAAATCAGAACACACAAATATTGGGTATACGAAAAATTCCCAATGTTAAAGCATGGAAAAGACCCTGACGCATTTAGTTTGGATGTTAACAATAATTAAAATGGAAAATAACAATAGTGTCAACAAAATATAGCTGAACTCGTTCTAAATGACTCAAACACCATACAAAAAAAAAGCTTTCGGCTAATTTTAATATTTTACGGCTTGTAAGTTGACCCATATTGGCACATTTGAAAGTCACAAATTATTTACTTAATATCTGTTTTTATTTTTTCAACAATAGGCAAATATATTTTAATTATTATTTATTAGCAATAATTTGAAAAAATGTATAAAAGTTAGTGGGCTATTTTACTAATTGTTTGTCAGACGGGAAAATATTTACTCAACGATTAAGATAAATGTAATAACACTATTTACGTACTATTTAGGTGGCTATTCATTAAAAAGGATTATAATAGAGTTTAAATGGTGAGTTAGATTGTTCTTCAGTGAACTTTAACTAATTGATGGATAGACGAAGTTATTCAACTACTTGCTATCTACAGGCGATCTCCGCGAATCGATATCCTTGTTGGTCAGTGTGACCAACTCTCATAAACGCTACAATCCCAAATCAGCATGATATGATATTCTTACATCTATATGTATATTATGCTAGCTATATATGTGCTCGTACTTACATCTCTCACGTCATCGTAGAAGTACTTGAGTTCATCGTCGAGTATTATGTATGGATCAATTTGTATTTCCCGCACGGGTCCCGCCGGCTGCTGTGTGTGAACGGAGCTCTGTTTGCGTATAGTTGTTGTTGAGCAGGGTGCTGAGTACTGCGCATTGTGACTGCAGTTGTCTCTGTGTGGGTTGTGCTGTGAGTTTGGGTAGAATAAACAACATAAGAATTAGCGAATTTTCCATAAATGCTGTAATTAATAATAAAGTGTGAAAATTGCAGGAGCAAAACGGTCATAACTCCTAAAAGCCAGAGGCGAAACAACATACAATATGTATATATAAACGTAGTACATAAAAAAGCGCTTTTGAGTCACTTAACAACTTTCAATTGCTGGCAAGCAGCACTAACGAGTTTGCGTTTGGCTGCCTGCCACAAAGCAAGTGGCAACAAAAGCAACACTCTTTTTTCATTTTTCTTTTTTTGACACCTAAATTAGGCGACAGCAACAAGATTAATAACTGGAAAATTGCTGGCAAACACAAATTGATGTTTATTATCTAGCGACCTCGCTGCGACTCTTGACCTTGTCAATTGCCAATTTCCACAGTGCCCGCGAATCCTTTTGTTGCCGCACAACAAACGCGCAACTAGCAACAATAGCGACGCGTGGGAGGCACAGAGAGAGAGAGAGCGAGACCGAGAGAGAGAGAGAGAGAGAGATAACCGATAACAGCTATATTGACATTGCACAGTGAGTCAGTATCGCTTTAACTTATTGCCTTTAACTTGTGCCTTAAATAATAGGCTTAAGTAAATAAACTTGCTTGTTTGCATTTTTCACTTAAATATAGCAATTATGTCGTTCTATATTTAATGACAACATTTAAATTTAACAATCGGTATGCATTTATTTTTAAAGCTCGCTTGAACTTTAAGAACTTTTTAGTTTTGCTGTTACTATTGCTATTATAAATCCTTTTATTTCTAGTGCTATGACGATTACCCAAAATGAACACAGTAATCACTATCAATTTCAGTATTGATTCAATTAAATTATATTTGTACTAATATGCAGCTAGTTGTTATATTCGTAACAGCTAATATTTACCTTTTGTTATTCTGTACTAAAAACTAGAAAAAAACACAAGGGTGACCATTCTTTAATGTTGTTCTTTTTTTGGAGTCAAGAATAATAAATCTAGTAAAACTATCAAGCTGATTATTGTGGTTATCTATTAAATATTAGATCCAAACTGTTGTATGATATTCTGTCGAACATTGCAAATTCACTTTCGAACTATCCTTATCAGATTTTACAGTATTCTCATTCTATAGAATTCGTTTTGGGTATTTGACATTTGTTTAATACATAATTTGAGCAGATATTTCAAATTCTGGCACTGACGAAATTTTTTTGAAGTTACCAAAAAGCGACCTTCCATAACAACAGGTTTTAAAATAAACTAAAACTAAATTCAATTAACATATCTGCAATGACAAAACTAAATAATTACTTGGAGAATTGATGTGAAAGAAATCTTTGAGAAATTACTACACGAATAACAAGTATTGTATCGAAGATGTATTGTACGAGAGACTTTGTAAAGTGGCATGCTCGTTTTTTTCTAAGGGCAACTTTTGATTTCAGAACGGAAATATTTAATATATAGCAATTATTATGTTCATTTATTCTTTAGTATTATTAACTTATTATTATTATTTTGCCTATTCATTTTAATATTGTTTTTATTATTAATTAGGAAGGATTTCATTAAGGGGTAAAACAAAACGATTAATTTGATATCGGCTTCCAAAAACCTGAGTGGGGATGGGGGCTTAAACTACAAAACCCCTCAACCCTGCTTATCCCACTTAAACTCAGTTGGAATTCCATATCTTATTTGTTTGCATATGTTAAAAGATCTTTTGTGTTTGGTCTTTTCCTTGCGTTTCCACTCTTTGTGTTTTGCTTCCTTTGTATGTAATTATGCAACACTCTTTGGTATTTATGTGTGTGTGTGTGTGTGTGTGTGTGTGCTGTTTGCTTCTTGTATTTGTCAGTCCGTACGTCTGTCAATAAAAGCGGTGCGCATGTAAACACGATAACATGTAAATTTTATGTTGCCAACTGTCAACAGCGAGCAAAGCGCAAAGCTGCTGCCAAACGGAGGCAACTTTAACAGCCAAAGCCAATTGAGCTGCAAATATTTGTGTTAAGTTATGTGATGTGATGTGATGTGATGAGATGTGAGTGGAGCTGGGCGTGGCTATTACGCATCTATGCATCTACAACAAACACATGCATGTTGACCCAGATGCATAGAGATCCTGCAGCCCGAAGTGGCCATCATCAAGTGGCCATAAAGTTTAACGCCCTTGGTAACACCGGTCCCCTCAAACGTCTTTGGTGTCATAAACATGATTATAATTGATGGTATTTGGTGCACGTGTGGACGCCCCAACTGGTTCGATGATGATGACTTTTCATTGATGGTCAACGTAAAAACCAAAAAAAGAAAAAAATTAATAATACGTATACGTACATAAATATTGACCATCGCTGGCTTTTGTGTTCATTGAAAAGATCTCGCTCACATTGGTATTGGGCTTGTAATGACCCAGTTTCATATTAAGTAAGAGTTGTGTACATACATACACACATACAAACATACATACGTACATTTGTGTCATAAATATATATTCGAAGTTTAGCGGCTTTGGAGTAGAAAGCGATGGCAATGTTGACCAAACTTGACTGACTGTGTTACAAAATCGACGCATCAAATTTAAAAAGCCAATTAAATTCAGCTCGTGAAAAGTTTCATTTTCAATATGTGCGTTAAATTAAAATTTGTACAAAAGACAGCAAAAAGAAAGAAGAAAAAAATAAATATACACAAATCAAAAACAAAATCAACATTCATTTCTTTCGTTTTTTTGTTTGCTTTGTGGTTAACAAACGTGCAAAAATGCATTTAATTGTGGCTATTTCTGCGTTCGCAAACTACGTTGAATGACTTATAAATTTTTTTAAATGGTTTTTATGGCCACTGTCCAATGGCTAAGCAGCCAACCAAAAAGCCAACCATCAACTAAAATAGTTTCTTTAAAACGTCTCAAAGTTGCTTGCCCCCTGAAAAAATTACTTTCGGCTTTCGTGCAGTTAGAGCTAAGATGAATTCTAAAGGATTTTAGATATTTTAGATATTGCAAATATTTTATATATATATATATTTATTTATATATTTAATGGCACTGTCTAGTTTTCTGGCACTTTCTGGCATTGCGTGCCGTTCGAATAGGAAGCGAAACACTCGTCGCACTTGGCTGCTACTGGATTTTCACTGATTTTAGTTGCTTATATAAGGCAGAGAGAAATATTTGAAGTAATATTAAATTAAATTAAATTAAATGATAGGCATTCAGCGTACCAAGTACAAACTATTATTGGAAATGATTATTATTATGTAAATAGGACTTTTTGTATACAACAAATTTAATTTATAAATAAATAATTAATTTGAAACTGTGCTAATAGGTAGTATAAGCAAATCAATATTTCACAAGAAAACTAATTAGTAAATTAAAAACCAAACTGCTTTGTGCATAGAACAGATCCAAAAAAGTTTTAAATTTAAGCCCATTAGCATTAACAAAGAAAAAATTCAATTGAAATTGATTTTCCTCATCTTTATCTTGGTTTAAATTAAAAAAATGCATATTGTTTAAAATGACCTCATATATGTATTAAAGTCACATTTCAAATGTAAACCAATTAAAGTCTTCGATCTATCTGTTCACAAAACTAAACCTATTTACGCTAAAAGTAATATTAACTGTTGTGATTTGAATATATAACAGATGCAAGATATATATAACAGATCCAAAACAGTTTTATATTTAAAACCTTAAACAAACTAACAAAGAAGAAATAGCGGCAAACAAAGATACATTTACATAATATTAAGCAATTGAAATGGATTTGTTTCATTCTTATTTAAATTTAAAACAAAATTCATACGGTTTTAAATGACCACCTATATGTAAATCACATTAAAATTCAACTTTTTTTGACTACATTTTGAAATGTAAGCCAATTAAAGTCTTCGATTTTTCCACAACTATTCACAAAACTAAACCTATTTACGCTAAAAGTAAAGCACAAACAACTATGTAGTATCTATGAAATTGAGTTCCCCCGAAGGTCTTCAGCTGCACTATTGTCATAAAATCGCAGCGACCCATTATTGTTTATTGTCTGTCATCAATGTGCAATTGTCGACTTTTGGTTTGGCTGGCTTTTGTAAGCCAAAGTGCATAACGCTTTGTTTGGGGGCCATAACCGCAGGTTGATGTATAGATGGTTAGATGACTGTCAATGGGGCCCCCTGCCCTGTGGACCATATTGATTAAGCAAATTACTGTGCAATTTGCACGCAAATGCGCGAGATTAAAGTAATTTCTTTAATTGTTGCGAAACTGCAAAGAAAAAAAAACGATGCGCAACGTTTTGAAAACATTTGCGATGTGCGTGAAGCGTAAATTGGGAGGCAAAAGCAAGCACTTGGAGGCAACAACAAAACAACAACAACAATAACAACAACACACAAATGACATGAAGTATACACAGAGGTGTACAATGTACATAGACATAAGTATTTGAAATTATTTGGCTTTGGGCCTCGGGGCGCTCCCACGACATAATCCGGTCGGATTTTGGAGCGGCCTGTCTGTGTTCGATTGCAATTGAAGATGAAACCAATTGAAATGTGCAAAAACTGGTAAGTGACAAAAAAAATAAAAATAAAAAAAAAACAAAAATGAACAAAACATATAAATAAAATTAAAACAAAAAGGCGTTAACGATTTTTCAAGTAGCTGACAAGAGTCGCTCACAAATGCGCTGATTGATGTAATTTTGATTGGGCGCACGTTTTGATTGACAGACTGACAGGCGATTGCAACATTTTGCATTTGTTATTGATTGCTCTATTGGCAGTACGAGTATATTATGCTATTGTTTTACATTTTTGCACATTTGTATGCTTAGAAGTAGGCATGCTTGTCTCTAAATCCCCTTAAAAAAAGCATTATATTTGACGATTTTTATATATTTGTCCTTGAGCCTTAAGTGCACATTATTCAATTTAAAGTATGATAGGTAATTCTAATTAGTAATTATGACAGCTAAGCACAATACGAGTATCAAACTAACAAGCCAACAGAAAGTAAGGATGTACTATTAAAACTATAAAAATATACCTTATTAGACTACATATATTTTGATAAGTGTTGACAGGTCAGCGAAGTAAAGGATTTCAATCAGAATTTTCATCCAAGTTTTACTAATTTCTAACACAAATCCATGCTACAAATGTAAATATAGAATATGTTTGATGACTAATAAGAATATTCAAGTGTACAAGGAACTCGAAGGCGATAGCTCGAAAAACATGAGAAATGTGGCCAAAACTGTATTCCAGTTGTATGGCAGCTATAAGGTATACTGATCTAATCAGGCCAATTCCGACAAATGTGCTGTCCCTTTCGATAATAAATCTTTGTGCAAAGTTTCATCGCGATGGCCCAAAATCGGAGGGACCTGTTTGCACACACACAGACAGACAGACAGACAGATAATGCCAGATCTATTTATTTTCTTATCCTAAGCATCCGATGTATCCCGCATGATACAAACTTCAGCACAAAATGTATATATTATTTTCATCGAAAAGAGTATAAAAAAAAACTAGGGCTTAACACTTATCATTCACCTGCAGATATTTATTACATTCAATTGGTAAAAGAAAGAGCCATACATATTAATATGTGCAAGTGATCAGGTAAAACGGGTAGAGCAGCCAACGGTCTGCAAAAGCGGAAGCTACCCACAACAACAACAACAATAAAGTATTGGCCAAAAGCGACTAAGAAAGTGAGCAGCGTTTTGTTGAGGGCCGAAGACAAAGACGAAGATGGAGAGGAGGAGCCGAAGTCGCAAGCTCGCGACACTTTGGACTTTCCCTTTTTGTCGTCATCGTTGCTGACATAATCAAAGGCCGCTTGAGTTGTGAAGGAGTGGAGCAAAGAGCAAAGAGTATAAGGCGGCAATTGGCTGCTCTCTCTCTCTCTCTCTCACTCTCTTTGATTTTGCTAACACCAGTTGAAATGTTGTCTTCTTCATGGTAATCGTTAACATGCGTGTTAACATAACTGACAGCGAGGCGATATCATCGCACGCGTATTTCAAGTGAGTTGGAATGTTAAGTGTCGATGGGTTTGGTATTTGCTATTTCGATTCGCGTTTGGACTTATAAGTTGCATGTTACGCCATGTTATGTCCGTCATTCGCATTGAGAACGCTTCTGAAGCGTATTTGACGATATTGAAGTTGATTTGCGACATGCTGCTGCTCAAAGATATCGCAATTCTCATGCGTCACGGTTTTATTACGACTAAAAATGGCCTCATCAAAACCTAAGTATGTACTATCATTAAACATTGCAATTTTAGTCATGTCTAACTTAGGCAGATGCACAGAGTAAAGCCGTAACAATATTGAATACATACTTTGAAGGACTTATGCCAGGATGCACATATATATTATTTGCAATTTTTCTAAATTTATGCGATTGAGCTTTGAGTATTATTTAGCCGACTGTAATTGATTAACTGTTAAAAAGTGGAACTACGATTTAAAGCTAACATCCTTGATGAAAGAAACCTAAATACGTCGAATTTCCGACGAATTAGATCAAGCTAATCTTGTATCTTGTGACCAAATATAACCTTATATGATAATGCTTAGCCAATAAATAAGATATCTAACTATCACAACCAAATTGAGGCTATACAATTTTATTTTATTTGTATTTTAAGTATTAATACTAATTTTGAAAGGAAACTTATAAAATTTGTTACAAAAGCATTCATTCCTCTGAATGGAAAAGCTTTTAACACTACTTTCTTATAATAAAAAATGTCAAGAAAAAACTGAAAAAATAATACTAATTAATAATTTTAAATTCTTCAATAATGTGAACATAACTAATATCCAACCAATCTGATTTCCAAAGACTAGTGTACTAGTTTCACATTAGGACCTAGCAATTTAATATTAAAAAAAAAGCTTATTGCATATTAACTTTAAAGCCTCTAAGTTTGTTTTAAGAATTTTGCGTAGGAGCATCAATTTGGCTAAAATCCAGTCTCGTTTAGTTGTTACAATCCTTGGCCTATAACTACCAAATGATTTAGCTCTGAAAGTCAGTCTTGTTTACTAGTTTATCGAGACAACACACCTACTTATATATATATGCATATATATGTATATCTAGGACGCCCAAAATACGCATTTACTTCTGGCATTGCGGTTTCAATAAGTAATTTATAGACTGTCAATTGAGAGCATGTGATTATAGCAATCTGTCAAAAGTAGACTAAAACCAAAACTAATAAAAAAATGTAAAAAAATATATAGCAGCAGCAAAATTGCAGCCAAATGGAAAACAAGTTGCAATAGTGCGAAAAACCAGTAAAATTCAAGTTTATCCTGCGACCAATGGAAATTATATAAAATGCAAAGCGAGCCAAAAGTAAATGACAAACTTCAAATACCAAAAAGCCGAATCGAACGTGCCACAAATTAATGCAAACTTCATGTACTTCATTTGTTGTTATTGTTGTCTAAGCAGGAAGTTAAATGCATAATGTTGAAATTAGCCAATGAGCAATTAGCCAACTTTAAATGTAAATTAAGTGAAATCGAAGCGACACAAATAAATATGTCAACAATAAACAAAATGCTTAGAATTGTTGGTTAAACAAAAGGCGATGAAACCGAATTGACGTCAGGGTCAGATCCACAAAAGGGCCCTCAACTGAGGCAATCAGCTGCAGATAGCACTGATGTATGCATTTGTATGCAGATGTATGTGCATATGCTTATGTTCATTGATAAAGCATCTGAGTGTTTGCTGGCCAACTTAACTGACCGACACTGATGGAATGTTGGGCGACAGCTGGGCCAGCCTCCCTGCACTGATTTGGGCCTGGTCTGAGTCTGAGTTTGAGTCTGAGTCTTGGGTTTGTCTTTGGTTTCTGGTGTTATGCAACCTGTAACTATGCTGCCCCAAAAAACAAAAAGAGCTGCAAACTTGATTTTTACAGTTACACGGCGGCGCTTCTTTGGCTTTCAAATCGAAATTCGAAAATGTTGCCGAGGGACAGCAACAAGCCGAAATCATTAACAGTTAACAGTTGTTGGCCGCCAGAGCCAGAGCCGCCAATCAATGCGGCCAGCAGCGACGAAAACCAGTTTAGGACAAGAAACAACCGACAGCCAAACGAAACGCATGCGTCTTTGGAATTGGGTCAGCAAGTACGAGCCAAAGAAATGAAGCGAAAAAGCCAAAAGACCCAACGAGACCCAATATGCAGGCCCAAATACAAATCCAAAAGCAAACCAAAAGGCAGGTGTCAGGCAGGTGAATGAAAGTCGCTGCGGAGTCGAATCCGGCCCTGCCCAATTAGGTGCGCATTTGCTTTCAATTTCATTTGCATGCTATCTCATTGAATTAAAGCAGAACGATCGCTTATTATTATTACTATTATTATTATTATCGACTTTAAGCTGGCTGCATTCCTTGAATACTTTTCGCTTAATTTTCGCCCGTCTCGCAATCCCATTTGCCAGTGAAAGTGTCCAGCTCCGAAAAGAAAAAAAAACAAAAGCAAAAACAAAAACAAATATGAAACAACAGCACGAAAATGAAGACACGGTAACAAAGACAAAGATTTACGATATGACAACATCATACATATGACAGATATTGTTGTTGCTCTTAGCATTTAGCCAAAGGTTTTACATTTTTTGTTGCCATTCATTATTTATATTTTTGTATTTATGCAAAAAATTAATGTTCATATTTTTCACTGTTTTTTTTTTTTTTAAGAAAGCAACTGTAGTAGTTTTTAAACTTTGAGACACAATAAAAAATAATAATTATATGTATATTTTAATCGATTTTTCGTTTGCAATTTACAATTTAATACATATAGGTTTATAAGGCATGATTATAAAAACACTTTATAAATTTTATATTTTAATAAAATAAAATAATAAAAATATAAAAAATAAAATTTAGATATATTCGGAGGTTTAAGTCGATCATTAAAAAATCTTGAAAAATAGCTTAAGGCCTTAGGTGCTATGGCTTTATTTATTTGAAAGCTAGTTTATAAAAAATGTTGTCTTTTACTTTGAAAAAATAAAAAGTAATAATAATAGTAACAATAAATTTAATTTAAAATAGTATGAAAATTTAAAATGTTCTTTTATAATTTTAAATCTTACTTATTGTAAATTGCTAAACGTGTACATTTCTGCTATATTTTAAGGTTTGACTTAAGAATTTATTATTAACTATGTGCTAACACAAAATAAATTAATAAGAGAAAATATAATAAAAATATATATAAATAAATAAAAAATATAAAAAAATAGAACATCAATAAAGGCAATAAAATGTTTGATAAAACATCCTAGCATTCTTAAAAAGTCAAATCCAATAATAATAATAATAATAAAGAAAACAGGTCTAAAACCATTCAAATCGCATTGGTTTCACTTTCGCGAGCGATTGAGAGACTTGAGCTGTAAATGTTGACTGCAAAGCTAGAGACAGACAATAGAAGCTCTTCGCTTAGAGACATGCTCTAACCCAATTCGCATATGATGGCGGCCATGGCTTAAACTGATCAAACGCTAAGCTCCAAACTGCCCATCAAATTCACACGCAGCCGTTAAACTCTTCACAAATTTCACGCGTTCGCAACGAAAGTGAAAATTACAAAGAAAAAAACAAGTGGAGAAGGATTATCTTCGGCGTGCCGAAGATTAAATACTCTTTTCGAACCTTAAAGCAATTTTTACTATTTTTCCGTGACTGCTTATTTAATTCGCAGATATTAATGTCGCATACATATACCCCTACATATAAAATAAAATATATAAAGGTATTCATGTAAACAGGGACGTTTCACTATCCGTAGCTCGTGGACGCGTCCCTTAGCATTCATAAGTGCTACCGAATTGAACAATATACAAGTTTCAGTTTTTCCAAAAAGTGAAAACTACATTACATAATATACATACCAAATTTTGTGCCTGTTGCTCTTATACCTTTCAAGGCTGCTGTCGGAAATTGAATTGTCATAAAACTTAATCTGAACATACGAGAGCTTATATTCAGAATTTGAGATCCATATTTTTTCGCGTGGCATTGGTTTTGCCAATGAATTTAAATTTTTCTTTTGAATTATTCTATTAAAGCTACTTTATGTATGGAAAAAAAAAATTAGAAACAATTTAGGAAATTGAAAATAAATGAATTTGACTACAGCTATTATATATTTGAAAAGAAGAATAAGAAAAAATGAAAATAAATGAGCAGTCGGCCGCTGGTTCGAACCCGGGACCTCTCGCTCACCAGTTCGCAACTTACCCCTACCTACGCCAGCCGTTTTGATGATCGCTGACAAAATCCCTTGAAGAGCAGACTGTCAAAAGCTTTCTTGTTTTGCTTTGTACTGCTTACACCAAGCAGTTTTAAGAATCGCTAACAAACTCGATTTATACTGAGCTTTTGTTTTTTCGCGTGGCATTGTTTTTGTTCTAAGCCATTGAAAGCAAATGAATTTGATTACAGTTATTATATATTTGAAAAGAAGAATAAGAAAAAATGAAAATAAATGACCAGTCGCCGCTGGTTTCGAACCCGGGACCTCTCGCTCACCAGTTCGCAACTTTACCCACTACGCCACAAGCCGTTTTGATGATCGCTGACAAAATTGCTTGAAGAGCAGACTATCAAAAGCTTTCTTGCGCTTGACTTTGTTTGCTCAGACTATCAAAAGCTTTCTTGTGCTTGACTTTGTTTGCTCATATGCACCTGTTTTTTCAAAATATTTAATGACGCATATCTTCGCTGTTTATGACTCAATCGATTTGCGATTTTACCCATTGATGAGTTATAAGGATGTTCAAGTGTACAAGGAAATTTAAGGCAATTGCTTTGAAAACATCGGATTTATGGCCAAAACCGACTTTGAGGTGTATGGCAGCTATAAGATATAGTGGTCCGATCCGGCCGGCTCCGACCAATGTGCTGTCCCCTTGAATAATAAGTGTCTGTGCAAAGTTGCATCGCGATAGCTCAAAACTGAGGGACTAGTTTGCATACATACAGACAGACAGACAGACAGACAGACAGACAGACAGACAGACAGACAGACAGACAGACAGACGGACATGGCTAGATCAATTTGTTTTGTTTTTATAAGCATATTGGCAGTAACTTTTGGGGGTCTCAGACGCTTCCTTCTATGCGTTACAAACTTCAGGACAAACTTAATATACTATTTTCTTCGAAAAGAGTATAAACACACACATACACACACACACACCAACAACAACAATCGAAAGCCAGAAGGCGGATCGCAATTCATGCAATTTGTATATACACATATAATTTCGAAAGATAAATACATGAATACAAGTGCAGCCAAAACGGTTCGGTTTTTTTTAATAGATAATGATTAATTTTTGGCCAACGTATGCAAGTATTTACATCCAATACATTTCATCAGATTGTTTGTCAAATGAACTGAAGAAGAAAGTCAAGTGAGTTTCTTATACATATATAAAGCTGTGTGGCTATTGTTGTTGTTGTTGTTGTTGCTATTGCAGAGTATTGTTGGCGGTTTTTTCCGTTTTTTTTTTTTTTTGGCTAGTATTGAAGCCGCGCTTTCTATTTGCGTTTTGTTTATTGTTTACCTATGATAGAGTTACATAGATGAACGTATCAGTGTCTCAGGTATCTGTGTGTGTGTGTGTGTGTGTGTGTCCAGGTGTGTGAGTTGGGCACAAAACCAATTGGCGCTGAATGAATTTTTTATACGACTTAACCAAATTTCAAGCAACTGCAAATGCATAAATAATTTAAAACGTCGACTGCATACAAAACTGGATTTCATTTTTCCAAATAGCTCAGACAATTTAATTTAAATGATATATATATATATATATATATATTTATAGCTGCTTGCATTTTGAATTTGCACTCTTGCGGCCCTAATGTGTGTCAAATGAGTCAATATAAGTGTATAGTTTTATGGGCACTTGGCCTTTTTTACCTTTTCCCCCTGCCACTTGACCCATCTGAGAGCCCAAAGACGAAAATATTGTTAACTTTTAGCCAAGACCCTGAAAACGTGACGTCGGGAACTATAATCGTATTATTTACCGAGTATTTTATGGCCCTAGTAATGCGATGCATAAATGCAATGGACTGAGGCCTGTGTGTGTGTGTGTGTGAAAAAGTGCAATGCTAAAGCAATTAAAGCTGCCTCAAGTTCTCATCCAGGGCCAGGCGACTGCAAATTGCGTGCGTTAAAACAATAAACCGAAAATAGTAGCATCAATTATGCACTAATTGTGCAGTGTTCAAATATTAATGCCTGCACACACATATTCAAGGCAACGCGAAGCAATAGACTGTAAAGCCATATATTAAGTATACGTATAAGTATGTAAATATATCGAAAAAGTCGCAACAATAAAAAACACGAGACAAACTGCATATTGTTGCTATTAATAGGAATATTATACTGCAAATTTGTAATACCCTGTAATTGTTACTATTATACATTTTTTCTTTTGTTTTGCTTCCACCTCCCGTCATGTTTTTCTTCAATATGTTATTAAATTCCGCTGGAATGTAAACGCCTTTCTTATAACTATATCTTTTAAGAAATATATATATATATTTTTAATTGTAACAGTCACTGACATTCGTCAGACTTATTACAGACACTATACTATATATCATTTTTATACATATTTGTATTCCTGTTCTTTTTCGTATTTTTATTTACATGCACAGTTTGAAATGCGCCTAGTTTGTGGGTTTGGCAGCCACTGTGTCGTGCTTAGAGTTCACAATCAGCTGTTAAACTATTGCAATAACAAGGCAAGCGATAAACAATAATAAATAAATATACATGCTATATATTGAGAGCAAACGGAATTGCATAACAACAATTTGTGAGTGCAAAGTCACCAGAAGGGTGGCGACAAGCTTAAAGGCAAAATACAAAGTGACAGACGACAACAACATAACAAAATAAATGTATTATGAAAAAGGAGAAAAATGTTTCACCTTGCGAAAATGCGATGATCGCAAAACAAAAACAACAAATAGCTGCCAACAACCAAAATATAATAAATAAATGAGTTTGACGGCTTCCGCCAACAGAAGCAACAAAAAAGCAGCAGCGCCCACTGCAACAACTGCTTTTGCTCTATGTTGTTGTTGTTGTGTGCTGTTGTTGTCTTCGGGATTTTTGCCTTTTCACGCTAACTGCACAAAAGCAATAAGCCAAACAACAAAACACAACAACAACACAGCCGCAGCCAGTGGCAACCAATTTCACTTTCATTTTCTTTTGGCTTTGCAGGCGAAATGAAAAGCGAAACAAGGCAAAGCAAGAAAGCAAAAAGCAACAAGAGCAACACAAAACTAAAGTCACGCAGTGGCATTAGCGGCAAACAGTCTGCGCATGCGCAATGAATGCACTTTGGCTAAATGCCCGGATCAACCACAACAAGTTAGTAGTTGACGGCACCTCGATGTCATTGTCACTTGTCGGGCGACTTACCAGCAAGCTGAGGTAATCCTGGTTAATGCCAAGCCGAAATCCGTGAATGCTGCGCGCCAATTGCTGATTGTGTGCGTATTTTCTGGCATGTCCTTCGGCTGGCGTTGGCACACTGCTCAGCTGGCTGCTCTGCCGGCGCAGGCTGTGGTTCAGGAACAGGCGACAGATGAACTTGTGCGCCTGTTGGCGACGCGAAACGCACGCGACGCGACCGGAAGTGCTCAAGCAGGCCATTTTTTATTATATATATTTATAGTATATATTTTTTTGTTTGTTTCGTTTGGATTTGATTATGTTTTTTTGCTATTTTCTGCCAAGCGTTGAGTGAACTAAGAGCTATGCAATTGTTACGATTTGATGAAACATGCACAAAATTTGCTAGTTTTGAAACAGCATTATTATTGTCGGCTTGGTTTTCGAATTCCAGATACAAAGATACACACTCGCGCCAAATAACTCAAGTATAGCGAACGACGACCAACGTTTTGGAGACAGGCAAAGCGCGTTGCTTGCGTCCGACTACAGCAGCTTCAGCGAAGTGTTTCGCGTTATAGCGCTGACCGTGCACCTAGCTCGCTACGCCTGCGCGGCCGCCGTTACTCGTGGTGGTGTGGTGAGTTTGGTCGCTGCTCACAGGTGTGTTGGATTGCGAACGAACAGCCGAACAGATGCAGACGCACACGAGTGGCCGACGCGCATTGAATTTGAACTTGACGTTGTTGGGCGCTGCACGATTCGGATGCGGCGGCAACACAAATTGCATATCCGTTGCACAGTTGGGGATGCACTGCAAACAGCGGCCTTGCCTTGCCGTGCCTCGCTGGAACGTATCCTAGTCGAATTGCATGCAATTGCTGGCCGTTAAAAAGCCTGTTGCACAAGCAACAGCCACATGTTTCACGTCCGTCGTTTCAAGTGCACTGGCAAGCTATCATATGCGTTTTCTGTGTGCTGTTTGGAACTTTGGCTGGCTTTTCATTTAACACATTTCGAAAACTTCTGACCACACAACTTTTGTTTTGACGTAATAATGCAAAAACAGCTGTGCAGGCCGCCGACTGCAAATGGCCAGAGCTGACAACTTGAGTGCGATTGTCCAACAGCTGTCAGCTGAGGTATCGATAACAAAACTTCTTACACTAAAACTTGCCTTTAATTTATTAAAATCAATGTAACTACCATATATAATTTATAGCTGATTCTTTTTAAATGCTGCAATAAAGTCAATTATAATGAAAACAATAGCTTGTCATGTGGGTATATCGCAATCAATTAACCGGAGTCGATATATCGATACATGCCGCTCACATCGCTATCTTTACATAAACTTGTACAATTGCAGCTTTAAAATGTCTCGTAATTTGTTTTTATCAATTAAACACTTTGTCAATCACTTGGAACGCCTGTTTCTGCCAAGTGGCGCACCTCCGCCCGAACTGGCCTACATAGTGGCGCACCACAGCCGCAGCACAGAGCCACACAGCTTTAGTCTGAAGGATCTACTCGGCGACGGCATGCTCTGGGCTGTGCCGAAGCATCGGCGTAGTGTTGAGAAACGATTGGGTCGCAAGTTTGGCCACCCGGATTACGTTTGGAAACCGCTTAAGGAGAAGAAAAATCTGCGTTCTTGCCAGCAATGCGGCCATGATCACGAATTGGGCGTGCTCTGCCGTAAGTAAACACAAAGTAAAAATTTAGCGCATAATCTAATCTAAATATCCAACTATAGCTCACTGCTATGACAAAGTGCGACAGGAAACGCAGCTAATGCAGGACAAGATACAAGCGCAGCTTGGCCTAGACCCCATTGAGCAGGAGGTGATTGTCCTGTACGAGGGCGAGACGCCAGATCAAACATCCGCGGATGCACCCAACGGCAAACGCATTGTGGAAATGAAAAAGCCTCGTCCCATGTGGTTTACTAAAAACCTACTGCAAAAGTCCACCCAGCAATCGTCGGAGACCAAAGAGGTTAAACCCACAGACCTGGCATAAGCTCTTACATCATCAATAAAATGCCAAGCGCGAAATTTGTTAACAAACAGCAACTTGTTTACTGGGCGTAAATTGCAAGGACTGTGCACGCTTTAAAAATCCATTGTTGAAATCCTGTGCGCTCATTGGTTTCTTGCCACCCAGTCGCAGCTGCGTAGCCTCCAGCAATGTGTTCTGTGCACAACCAATGATCAGCGACTTACGCACACGATGGAAGCTAAAATGGCCAGGAGCTAGAGACGTTGATGCGCTCAGCTGTTGCTCCGGCTGTTTCAGCTCGAGTAGCTGCACTTGTCGCTCCAGAAAGCTGGTTGTTAGCTGCTTAAAGCCATAGAGTGCACGATGTCGTGCAAAGAGTTCCACTGCCGTCTGATCCGACCACGCAATCTCCGTAATGTGGGACGTAATCTTCGGTGCTAGCGGGTCAAATGTGTATTGATTAAGATTATATAATTGACTTTTCTGACTATTTACCATAACTGACATCCGTGTTATCTTGAGGCTGCGCTTTTGTCAGTCTGTCCTCCAGGTTATTCACTGTATCCACAAGCAATTCAGCACCAAGTTGCGATAGAGCTGTGTGCAACTCCGGCATATAAATATCGCTTCTAATGGGCATTTCGGCCTGTGCTAAAATCTAAAATAATGTTATCAGTGGCTATCATTGCTAATTAGTGCTTGCCTACTTACGGGACCAATATCGAAATGATGTGCCTGGATCTGCATAATGGAGATGCCCGTCTTGGCATCGCCCTGCATGATGGCATACATAATGGGAGCAGCGCCGCGCCAGCGGGGCAGCAAGCTCGCATGCACGTTGATGATGCCACGGGGAAAGGCGTCTATGATGTGCGGGGGTATCATGTGGCCAAAAGACACCACCACTCCCAGATCGTAGGCGGTACACTGCTCAAGCGTTATGGGCCATCGATATAGGGACAGTTGCTGCAGATCGGCATAGCTGCGCACACAGTTCGCGGGACTCTTGAAGGAGGTAACGACTCCAACATCCACATTGTTTTGGTGCAATCTTTTCAGACTCGGCAATGAGAAGTTGTCAGTGCCAAAGAATAAAACTCTGGGTTGCGGTCCTGTTGCCTTACAGCGTATACTGATAAGTGTATTGTTCGGAAACACTTTTCTTTTATATTTAAACAAATTTATAACTAAACTTTTGCCGCATAACATTGCTACAGCTGTTGGCGGTTACGCAATAACAGCCCTGTCTTTGAGTCATGCGATATTTTGAAAGCATTTCGGCGATATACACAAACGTTGGTCGTCGAGCGTTTGCCCTATTTGGCATAAAGTTAGGATATCCTCCAGATATCAGGACACTATAAATAATCAACACCTATATCATATAGGCTCATAGTTTGAATCCGTCAATTTTTGAAATTCATAATGTAAATCTGACAAGTTGGCAGCCTCAAAGTGGTCTGTAATATCGATATAACATATCGATAAAGTCATTCGTCATTACAAGTGCGAAAAATGAAAACAGCTACGCCACAAATAAGATACCTAGCTTAATTCTAGAAAACACTTGCAAATATTATCAAGTTCGGCTCCAAAAAGGCTGACGATGGATACCAAAGCTAACAAACTCGTATTAACAACACTGGCCAGCCCCAGTTCGAGTTCCAGTGACAAAATGAACTACGCCTTGCAAGTGGCGTTGCAGACAATGAAAGAGCGATGCATACAACTGCAGCGGCGTGTCTCCAACATGGAGGAGGAAAACCAGCGATTGCGCGAAGGGACTGGCACTGTTGACCCAGAGTCGTGCAATAACGGTAGCCAGGGGCAAACAGACTGCAATGGCGATGTGATATCGCTGCGTTCTAAAGTGGAGGACCTGCAACGCCAAAAGGAGCAGCTGGAGGATCAAATCAACATGGTGTCCAATGAGAATCGGAGACTGTGGTCGCGCCTTTCGAAAATATCCAAAGACCAGCCACAACTAACAAACGACGACGAAGCGACGATTACATCTCACATTAGTAGCGCAGCGTCAAGTGCAATTGGTGCCAATCAGAACCTAATACGTTCCAAAACGTTTACTCAGCACTCGCCGAATCCGCATTTGCGCCAGAAGATGATAACAGAGGTGAGCTACGAGGAGATTGCGCTGGACGATTTTGACGCCAGCGAGTCGCAACTGGGCTATCCGTGTGGCCTGAATGTGGATGATGCGAGCGCTGGGGGAGAGCTGGATGCCAATGTCGATGCCAAGCATTGCATGGAAGGCCTGCAAGACCTGCGGCGCGAAGCCATGAAGCAGCAGCAGGAGTTAAGCTCTGCGCTAACACAACTGGAGAGTCGTATCGGTAAGTAGCTGTTTCTCATCTAGATTATTGGCACTACAATGCAGTTTACTATCTTATCGCAACGCAGCGCTACATCCCTGCCCCGAGTGTGCTCAGAAGGCTGCCAGCAAGCCGGAAATGGCTGATAAAAGCTTAGGCACGGAAGATAACAGCGAGCCAAAGCACACAGCAATAGCAACAACACCGCCCTCATCCACGCCCCGCCTTAATATCATACAGGAAAAACTGAACGCTGATGCCATAGACAAGACATGCCCAATGTGCGGCAAACTGTACTCTGGCCAGGTGCCATTCAAGGCATTCCAGGAGCATGTCGAGATGCACTTCATTGACGACAGCCCGGATGTAGATGGCAGCATGGAGCGACAGTACGAGTTCATTTCGCATGCTGTCGGGGATTTTTGACCCAACAAACTGATCTACTTTGCCACGGAACTCTAACGGCGACTGGACACTTGGCACATACACAATATATATCATTATGTAACAATGCGATGGGCATTGTGTACACTCTTGCAGTTTAAAATCAGTTGTGCGCACTGAACTGTGATCATTTTGCATGGTTTTGATGTTAGTAGATTAGGACAGCAAATGTCAAAAAATTATTAAGATAGCTCTGTATTGAATGGTTGTTCTTCATTAAGTTAAATACATATATGAACATGTTTCTAGGCCTATTAAGTGAAAATTCAAATATACCATCAATACATATATACATATGTATGCATTCAATATTAAAGACAACTTTCTACGGCTGACGTATTTATCGTTGAGTTTCATCAAGCATCATTACCATTGGAATTGATTTTACATATTCTTGATGCAAACGATATAAGCTTTCTTTGGCTTAGCGAACACCGGATACCTTTCCTGTTGTGTGTATTACATAGTTTCTAAGATAACTGCATACATTACAAGAGTATTGGTAATACAAAAGCCCGTTAACATTTTATTTTTCAGACCTTTGATAGTAAACAATGTTAATTTACATACAAGAGTTAGATAGTTTTACAATAAATTGCAATATATTTTTATTAGCTTCAACACTCATTCGAAGTGTATTTAAAAGCTTATTAAGAAACAGACAGTTACAGCTGAAACTTTGCTTATAATAAAAATTTATGAAAATGTTTGAAATTTAATGCCAAAGATTTAAATATAATAGTGGCCTAGTTTAATGGATTACAAAATGTAACAATAAACTATTATCTGGAGATCTAGAATTCTTTAAGTAAAGTATAAATTCACAAAATCGAGAAAAACAACGTGGTCAGATTTTCGAAAATTTAAAACTAACAAGAACTGGATTATATAACGATTGTTGATACGAGAGCTAAAAGTATATAGCTGTCCAAATTGAAAAAAATTTGGCATTTATCGTGTTTTTTTTTTAAGTGTTATTTTCACATTTTTATTTTTAAAAACAAACCATACAAAATAAGTAGCAAACAATATTTTTATAGTTTTACTCATAACCGTTAAGGGTCTGGCTTAAAGCTTATTTGCATAAAAACCCGGTTGAATATCCCACAGATTTTTTTCTGCACAGACCTGTTACACAAAAGTATGCCAAATATTTCAAAAAAACAAAAGTGGCATTAAAAAAAGAGAAAGTCAAATTTAATACTAAGCTGCTATTATAACTAATTTAACAAATTCTCGAAGGCGTCTTCTGTTTCATAAATATGAATGTGAGATCAATGCAAATGCAATTTAGAATAAATTAGAAAACGTCGAAAACAACAAACAAAACTATTTACACAAATATTTTATCTCTTCAACTCTGATGTATGTAGATACGCATCTAGAACAACTAATTTAAAATGCATATCCCAATTCCCTTTTCTAAAGATGTGTAGCATATTTATTGTTAAGGGCTAAACTATAACTAAACGTTGCATTCATATGTAAATGTGGCAGAAAGAAAATTAATGAAAAACATAATAAGAAACACAAGTAAAACATGGGAGTCGAACATTAAATACCCTTTAAAGAATAATAACAGCATTATACAAATAATAAACTTGTGTTTTTTTTAAGTGAAACTTAAACAAAAAGTTATAGTACAATATTTAAATTATCGACTTATTGCAGCTCAATTTTACAGTGGCTCAAACTTGATTAAACTTTTTTAAAATAAGCTTGTAATTTCATAATAAAATGTTAGTTTTTTTTAAGACAACCCAGATTTGGATCTTTATAATGAGAATTGATTACTACTACCAATATGGAAATAACAAATTGAATAATCTGTTACAAGTTTAAATAAAGATTACACGTTTATGCCTTACGTATCGGAGGAGAATCTTTCCATGCAATTTCATGCTATATCAATGGTAATACAAAAATTAGTTTTCTATAAAAAATTAAGTTTAATTAACCACAACTTATTATAGTATTGTAATAAATTTTGTATTTTACATGTGCTACAATTGAGACACTATTATATAATTTAAAAAATTAATCAATTAGTATTAATAATACGACAATTACTACTATTATTTAGATTATAATTATTATGATATATTTATGTATTTAATTTAATTTATGTATATTTTGTTATAATTATCTAATTATTTATTTACTATTTAATCCATTTTACATTAACATTTCTTTGGGCCAGCAATTTGAGGCCATGCGCAATATGCCAAAATAAAGTTAACAGTAATTCGGCACCCTCAAAGTATTGGGTTTAAAATGGGTACGGTACTCTGATAGTGATAGTGATAGTCTGACGTCTCGACTTCAGTGTGACTTCAGTGAATGTGTTTCTGCTTCGCGCAGCAACTTCTTGGTATAAAAGTTTTGGTGCGTTTTTCGAAGCGACTCAGTTGTGTTTGAGCGGTAGCCGCAGCAGCAGAAAACACCGAAAAACTATTCCGAAACGACTGTGTATTAAACGGATGTGACAAACTTTGTTAACTATTTAAAAAAAAATAACAAAAATATAAAACATAAAGCAATGCATCCAAATCTGTTTCAAAAACTCTTCTTATTGCTGCCACTCGCATATCAGCCGCCAAATGGTAATGAATAGTGACTTAACGCCGGCTTAGAATATTCAAATGTTTACCAGCCCATTTGGGTATAAGACAACAACAAAACGTATTTATTGTGCGCAAAAAATCGAAAATTGATTTATGCCGCACGCTAAAAACATTTCGCGCTCAGAAGAAAGTGAAAACTAATTAATAATGCCCGGATTTTTTTTTTTTTAATATTGCGCTCTTCTTCTTTTAGATGATGGTAGCTCGACCAATGTTGACTGGAACTTTGACCAAAATGGTGCCGATTGGGAAGGCACTTGTGCGTCGGGTTTGCGGCAGACACCTATTAAGCTGTCTGTTGATAGTGTAAGTGAATTTAGACGGTTAAGATTTACTAGAATTAATTTTAAGGCTCAGTAATCGATCGCTGTTTATTTTTTTGGTTTTAAAAAGACTTCCTTTTTATAGTTTTCATTATTTTTAAAAACGTTAGCGCCTTTTATGATGTTGTTTTCTATTGCTAAAACAATATTCTATTATTTCTTAGTTTTTCTTAATATTTCTACTACTTAAACCATATTCTTAATTTATTTGGTAAAATGAGTAAATACGAAAAGAAATATTGAAAACATTTTCTATTTCGAATTTTGGGTTCTAATATCTGGTAGCTCTAATTTATGAATGTTATAATTTCCAAGCGTTCCCTGTATTAAACTTGTATGGTTTAAGCACAAAATAGTTAATTTTAATACCAGTTGGAATTGATTTAAATACATATTGTAGTTAACTTTCAACTATAGGAATAGTTATTTCCGTTACATTTTCAAATTTTTAAAATTTTAGCTCAGTGTTTCAACTAAACTAGTTTGTTTTAAGTCTTGACCAAGTGGTGCAGTATATTTTATTTATTTATTACTTGCTGACTGCTGACAGCATTGAAGAAATCATAAATGTAAGCAAATCAGTAAAGCGTAAATTAAAATACGTTTATCTCAAGCCTCAGAAACAGTGGAGCAAATGCAATACAATATTACAGCACACAATATAAACCAGCTTTATCCGACAAACGTTGACAGCTAATTTGATAACTGGTGCTTGAGCGCATTTCAGGAAATTGCTTCCGACTGGCCCAATTTACTTGAAATTGTAGGCAATTTCGCGCTACTTTTCACAATTAGCTTTATCGGTACAAAATGGTTATAGATAGTGTGTAGGGTGACTAAATAGACATCGTTTAACGTCATGCTTTCCACAGTCTATAATCATGCCACTGCCACGAATTTTCTTTGGAAACTATGATGTGAAGCTCAGCAGGCCGCTGACATTGCTCAATAAAGGATATACGGGTAAGTTTGCAGATCTCACAATTGATGTAAATATAAACGTTGGGTATCACTAAACAGTTGATATGGCTATACCGGAAACGCGTAATGGCCAGAAGCCTTTCATCACCGGTGGACTTCTGAAAGGACAATACGTGGCCGAAGGCGTCCATTTCCATTGGGGATCACCCGTTTCCCGCGGAGCCGAACATTTGATAGATCGGAAGCGCTACGATGTCGAAATGCATATTGTGCATCGCAATATTCGCTATAACGATATCGCCGAAGCCTTAAATCATTCCGATGGCGTTGCCGTATTGGGCGTTACATTTAAGATAGTCAGGGTGAGTTTACCACTAGCTTTACATTTCAAATATTCCAAGATTCTTGAATCCTGGAATCCATTAAGAATGGATAGAAAGCGTATAATGACGTTGTGCTTAAGTATGTGACAGAAAGAATCTCTAAGTCCGTCTGTCTGTCCGTGGATATCAGCGGCTATAAGAACTAGAGACTTTATATTCGGATAGAAGTTTTCGTAGTTCCTGTTCAGATTAAGTTTCTTTCATTTCAATAGTTATCGATAAATTTAGATTGCATACAGATCGGACAATAAACATAAAGGATATTTAAGAGTTAACTTTCCATAGTGTGGGGCTCAGTGAAAGAGGATGCTAACTGCTTAAACTACTTGCACTGCTTGCAGTATGTGTATGTTTGTACATATGTACACTGATAAGTAACCTTTCAACCTTATTGTTATTATGTTTCCGACCGCATCTATTCGTCAATAAAATAGATTAGTATTTCCGAAATCAGTTATACTTATATTATAAACTTTTTTTTTTCTTTCAAGAATCCTGGTCGCATATATCCAGGCCTGAGAAAGATCTTTGACGAACTTCACAACGTGGTCGAATATCATAGCGAAGTTGAGCTACCCGGCACGATTACCCTTGGCCAGTTGTTGGGCGATTTGAATACTCGCGACTTTTACACCTACAAAGGATCGCTGACCACACCGGACTGCAATGAGGCGGTCACCTGGACGGTGTTTGCCCAGCCCCTGCCCATTACGCTGGAGGATGTGTCCCAGTTCTGGCGTCTGCAGGACTCCAACGGCAATCTGATACGCAATAACTATCGGGTGCTGCAGCCGAGGAATAGGCGTCCAGTTTTCTATCGCACCAACAAAGATCTCAGTAACTATTATCTGGGCTAAGAAAAGTAGCCCACCTGAAAATGCCTTAGATACGTACATTTTGTATATTTATAAACAAAGCCCGTCTGCCCCTTGATTGCCACCAGATAATATAATTACATTACATAACTGGTCAAATTGAAGGCCAAGTTTTAAGTTTTAATAATTAACTTTACTATTTATTCATTATTGTGAACCGATTTTAAATACCATGCTGAATCTTATAATTGTTTCACTTTTAAATACTATTCGACTAATTTGTATGCCTGTCAATTTAGTTTAAAGTATATTTTGAGCAACAATAATTTCAACATTAATATCGGTTCACAGTCTTTTTGTGCTTATAATAGTAGTTAAGAAGAAAAAAATGCAATAAATTTAACATAATTATATTTAGCAATTATATTAGTTTAGCACATCTGGTGAATTGCATAGTTTCTTTATATTTTAAAAATTGTTCTCTACTCAAATTGTTACAAAGATTTCTGAAAAGTCTAAAATCACGGAACCAATTTACAATTGATTAAATGTGTAAAATTGCATATATATTATAATTATAAGATAACTTATTTATTTATTATTAGGCTATAATTAATATTTTCGCTTGTGTTCAATATGTTAATTCAATATGTGAAATTTATATTATCAGAATTATCCTAATTTCAATTCAAACTTATTGTTTGACTTTAAAAAAAAAAAAAAGATTTATAAATTTCAATAAAATATATAAAAGAATCAGTTGCGGTCAGATATGATTTTAGACTCCAGTCAGTCTTTCTTTTAGATTAGCATTTAATACCCCAAAAATTTTAAACATTAATGAAATTCATAATGAAAATTTCTCGTTCGGTCTCCCGCATTGTAATATATTCATCAATTAGCATAAATGTCAAAGTTTATTGTTATAACATGATGAAGAAAGCGAAAACAGCTTGGTGACCAATGTAGTTTGACTATTTCTCTAGTATATACTACTATACTATTATTACACAACGCGTTTCTTGAACATCGGTTGACCTCAATACAGTAAGATTTATTATTATTATTATTATTTGTAAGGGAGGCTCACACAAGAGATTTGGAAGGCACTGCGAACGATGGGCGGTCTTTTGTGCCATTAAGAAGAAGATGATAATTAAACACATGAAACTAGAAAATACAAATGTTAAGCGACAACTGTAAATTGAGAAATCTAATTTAAAATGGTTTAAGAATCTTGATTCTTGTAGATAGATATATAATAATAAACTGCTTAACTTGAATTATTATAAGCTTAGTATCATTTAAGATGGGATAGAGAGAGTTTAACAATATAGACGAAGAAGAATATGTAATATATATAATAAATGAGAGTGTGATAAAGGTCCTTGAGGTACACCAGCTCTAGAACCCAACTAGAACTCTTATTTTAGGTACTGGATCTAATCAATACTCCTTGAGTTCGAACTAAAAGTGATACAATCTAAAATTTAAAGAAGGGTAAAATTCTAGGAGTTGACAGATTCGAATAGTTTACCCAACATTCTTAAAAGAAGTTCATTATTCACCAGCCTTGTTTTATTTTTCCTCTGTGTATATTTCTACCTAGAATCGAAAACAATTGAAGGTCTTTTGAGCTTGCCAGGCAGGTTGTCACTAAAGAATTTGTGGATATGCCTCTGTCTAGTATTTGTAAGCTATCATAACTTATTTGATTTATTTGCCAGCGGATTAACCTATCAGCAAGAGCTTAAAGCTTAGAAACTTCTGTTAATTACTGTTGAACCTTCCCTAACGACTTTTGAAGTACCTCATGTAATAAATTATATTTTATGTGAAAATTAATTACTCTTTAGTCACGTGGGCCTACTATCCTTATCAAGGTTTGGGTCTTTTATATTGTTATTAGCAGTTACAGTAGCTACCCAAAGTTAACAACTTCCTCTTCCTCTTATTTTAAAGGCACTCAAATGCTGACAATTTGACTGTCAGACTCAAGAGCCGAAGGAACTGTAAAGTTTTTTCAAAATAGGTTACATTTACATTATTTGTTAATTGAATAAAATAAGTTGAGAAATGTATGAAAATCCAAAAAATATATTTGTTGAGCGACTAGAATTAGTGTTCACTTTTCCTAGTATTGGTTACTAAGAAAACAAAGAAATGTGACTAAATAATTAACTAAAAGATGTTAAAGCATCCACAGAATCTCGGAGTATATTCAAATGCTGCAGAAAAGATTAAGTTTGGTAAGATCGCATTCATTGAAATTCAATTGCCAGAAAAAGTCCTCAAAGTATAAACAATTTGAATGTCATACAGAGGTATTAAATATATTTTCTAGAACTAAACTTATGACCAATAAACGTAAGCTTATTATCTTACAGATATTTTATGTTAAAAAGATTCCAAGTCCAAAATTAAAATATTTGTATTTTGGCAACAATTGTGTATACTTTAATTTTTTATTTAAGTGCGAAATTCTCTCATGCTTTCTAATTTTTGCAGTTTAATAGCATAAACCCTTCCTTAAATATCTCTCATTCGTCATCTAAAGCTTATATTTGTAAATTCTTAACTATATATAAAACAGTTGAAGCTCAAGTAATTATAAAAAATTTAATTTTTTGTATGTAACATATTTGTATGATGATTAATTTTCTGCGACTATATAAATTAATATTATTATTGCTTATCTATGGGTTTTGCTAGAACTATCATAAAACAATAACGAACGATAAATTTTTAGACAAAAGTTATTAAAACATTTTGTTTGCTTGAAAAACTACTATACAATTTCAAAAAATGAATATATTTTTTAAAATTCATTCTATTTTGTTTTCGTTTAAGATGAGCTTAAAGATTTATTTTTAATTGCGTGGCTTAGCTACAATATGTAATTAGAACACCGATTTTTATTGTCAGCTGTATACAAAGTGCACAATTTCTCTGATTTGAGAGCACTTAGGAGATTGAATTTGATTTGATGGCAATAGCTATTGAGAGAAAAGCGTCACTGAACCTGAACCAGATTTTACAGCTCTCTTTAATTAGAAATACGTTTGATGCGCTAGTGTGGGGCACTTATGTAGCTGGTTTTGGACACGGGTGAGGACGATCCGACCCAATGCAAATTGTGAAACACGTTGCAATTACTATGCAAATTTTACCTGAGACAGGAACGCCGCGGTGTTCTTATCTATTCAATGCAGAAGCTGAAAGCTGAGTCTGGAAACTCAACAGGCTCTGCGCCTATAAATTGTTGTGCCCGATCGCACAATAGTTGCAGTCGAGTTGCAAGCGCTATTCAGTGCATATCGCCAGTTAAAGTTCTATATATATATATTTGCACTAATTTGCAGAACTAAACTAAAAATGTATATTTTTGGACTCGGAGTATTGGTCCAGTTGCTCAGTTTTGCCTGTTCCCAAGGTACGTAACCTGCAGCATTCTTCTATATCTTGTCCTAACTACTTTGTCTGCTTGCTCAGAATATGCAGAACTTTCAAATGAGTATCTCAACGAAATTCGCGCCGATGATGCAGCCGAACAGGCAAGCGGAGGGTACAACTATGACCAACAGGGCGAAGATTGGGAGGGAACCTGCGCGGATGGCAACCGACAGTCGCCCATTGAATTAAACAATGCCAATGTGAGTATCAAGAAATACTATAGATGCGCCAAGCCATACAAGCGTTAGTCCACGAAAAACAAGTAAGCGTGCTCTAGACGGGAGTGCCAGACTTGGTGCTACCCTGAACCCAGTCCTAAAATGCATTCAAACTTACTTATAAGTGTGCATTCGAAAAACAATCAGTGCAAGCTGTTTAAGCAGTTAGCTTGCTTCTTGGAAAACTAAATATAAACGCTTGTCTGAAATCGAAATTGATCGATAACTTTTGAACGGGATGGATTATCGATCAAATAAAACAAATTAAATTTGACCAGGATGTACAAGAACTATATTCCGAACATGAAGTCTCTAGCTCTTATAGTCTCTGATATCCGCATGTTCATACAGACAGACGGATATTGTTAGATCGAATCGGCTGTTGAATGAATGTATGTACATGGTCGGATATACCTTTCTTATGCCTGTTACATAGTTTTGCACAACATCATTATACCCTTTTTACCCATTTTTAATGGGGCCAATTTAAATTAACAGAGCGAATTTCTCAAGCTTAACATATTAAGTTAACAACAGTGGGCTTTAAATAACATCAGCATTGCTCTATAGACTTTGCTCAAAATAGAGTGGACCCTAATCACTTTTGTATAACGTGTTTAAAAGAGAGTGGACCTTAATCACCATCGTATAACGTTAACCTTTCACACAGGCTGTCACACGGAACATACCACGGATACGTTTCTACAACTACGATCAGAACCTGGAATCACCACTAGTAATGTCAAACAATGGGCATACAGGTGTGTGGTAGTTCTCTTTAATTCGTTTATTTAATACTAACAAATTCATTTGCCAGCTAACATTGTTTTGCCGCCCACCCGCAACGGACAGAGGGCGTACATCAATGGGGGCCTGCTGCCCGGCACCTTTGAGGCGCAGAGCGTCCACTTCCATTGGGGCTCGGCCAGTAGCAAGGGATCCGAGCATGTAATCAATAATGTACGCTACGACGTCGAAATGCACATTGTGCACAAGAATATCCGCTATGCCGACCAGACAGTGGGTGAAGCTAGCTCGCACGCCGATGGCCTTGCCGTTCTGGGCGTTATGTTTACGGCGGTACCTTCGATGGTCTCGCAGCACACGGCCCTGGTTAGGATCTTTAATCAATTGCCTCAAATTGTTGAATATCAATCCAATACTACGATCAGTGGGCGGGTCACATTGGGCAATTTGTTGGGCAATATTATTACTGGAGACTTTTATTCATATAACGGTATGTATTCGATGGAGATTTTTACACACACATCTCTACATAAACTACATCATTCAATTCACAATGGACATTGGAAATTGTAATGAAAAACCAAGTCTTTTATGTAAGAACCTATGTGTAATGTTTTAAAATTTATTTGCCATACATAGAGAAAAAACCAATCCACATTTGCTAATGGCATGAATGATTTATAAAAATGTATACATATTTCCTTAATGCAGGCTCATTAACGACACCTGACTGCGCCGAATCTGTTACTTGGACTGTGTTCAGGGATGCTGTGAATCTACCCAGACGTCAGATCAGGAAACTCTGGAACTTGATGGACTCGCGCGGGCGCCCCTTGATAAACAACTATCGCCGTCTCCAGGACATAAATGGACGACCTGTTTACTACAGAGCTCTGCAATAAAATGAGCAACGGCTTTGAAACCATTTAATTGAAAATAAACACCTATGAGTGTCAAAAAGACAAAAAAAAAACTTGACATATGCAACTACAAATCTAAAAGTGTGTTTTACATATTTGTTCATCATTTTATACAAGCAAAATTGAAATGGTATACCTATTAGGTCGCTAAGGATACTCCAATGCATTGTGTAGTGAGAAATTTCTCAAAGTTGAGTCATTTCAATTATGACCAGCAGGGAAAGGACTGGAATGTGAACGCTGGCGGACGCCAATCGCCTATATCTCTAGCTAAGAACATAGTAAGTGTTCCTAACTGCACTTACTTCCGCCAAATGGTACAATTATGTATTAGGCTGTTAGGTCCAAGGCGCCACAACTGACATTTATAAACTACAACAAGAAATTGTCCGGTCCGCTGAAGATAACCAACAATGGGCACACAGTGACTATGCCAATACCATCCACAGATGACGGCAGCCAACCAGCTCTTTGTGGTTGCAAGCTGCAGTGTGTCTATAAAGCTGTGCAGCTACATTTCCATTGGGGATCGCCAGATAAAAAGGGCTCGGAGCATACCATTAACTCGGTGCGTTATGATGCCGAACTGCACATCCTGCATCAGAACAGTGCATACGCTCTCCAAAAGGATGCGATTTGCTCTTCAGATGGCTTTGTCGTATTAGCAGTTATGTTAAGAATAGTAGAGGTGGGCCTCTCATAGTAGATATATACAATTTATCTAAATATTTGAATCGCTTAGTGTCCCAAATGGAAGCCTCGGGTCCTGAACAAAGTTTGTAATGAAGCGACTCTAGTCAGAGATTTCAAGAAAACTTCCACGCTTGATGGTAAATTTTCGTTGAGAGACATTTTAATTGGCATTGAAAGGACTGAGTTCTTCACATACAAAGGTTAGCAAATGTAATTTCAAAACTGAATTTATAATTGCATTTAAGTTTACATTTTAGGTTCGCTTACAACACCACCCTGCGCCGAGGTCGTCAATTGGTTTGTGTTCCCAAAACCTATTGAAGTATCAAGAAAATATGTAAGCTTGAAAGCCTGTAAAAAGTGTACTTCTCCATCATCAATTACAATGTTACAGTTGCAAAATCTGTGGCTATTGACAGACGACCGCGGCAAACCTTTGATAAACAATTATCGTGCTCTACAGTGTATAAACAAGCGTTCAGTGTATTATCGAAACGAAAAGGCTGCTTGATAGTTCACAAGACATTTAAATGCATTTAACGGCTATTTGAATACTTATCGTGCACTTGCGGCTAGTTGCAGCGACAATAATCGATTTATTGTGACATCGATAGGTTATCAAAATAGGATGATATTCAATTGCATTGTAATAAATTGTAAATATGTAATTAAAGAGTCGGAAATTGCAAGTTTTAGCCGCACTACTTACATCTATTTATGCTGATAACAAAAATAATTGCTTCTATATCTCTCAGTTTATTAAGTGTCATTCTACTGCACTCAAAACAAAAATCGAAATGCAGAGAAATAGAAAAATATGAGCTTGCACTAAAGGACAAAAGTGGAACAGCTTGGAAGATGAAGAGCGAGGAGGTTGTGGAACGCGATAAGCTGCCCATAGTCTACTCCAAGAACTATTCCGTGCGATTCGCTGGCCTCGAAAAGCTACATCCTTTCGATGCCGCCAAGGGAAAGCATATACAACAGGTTAATAAGCTTACAAACATACAGCACATTATAAACAATTACTTTCAGCTGCTGTGCACCGAGCTGTCGCTGGACAGTGGTCATTTCTACGACCCCCAAGAGATTACCAAGGAGCAGCTGCTGCGAGTGCACACGCCCAAGTATCTCAGATCCCTCAAATGGAGCGCTAACGTCGCATGCATTGCCGAGGTGCCGGCTTTAATATTTATACCCAATTTTACGGTCCAAAAAGGTTACTTGCGGCCAATGCGCTATCAGGCGGCTGGGTCAATATTAGCGGGTAAACTTGCTTTGGAATACGGCTGGGCAATCAACTTGGGCGGCGGCTTCCATCACTGCTGCTCATCCAAGGGCGGCGGCTTCTGTCCCTATGCGGATATTACGCTGCTGCTGGTGCGATTGTTCGACTTGGAGCCGTCACGAGTGCAGAAAGCAATGATTGTGGATCTGGATGCCCATCAGGGCAATGGCCACGAGCGAGACTTTATGCACACGGAGTCTGTGTACATATTGGACATGTACAATGCGTTCGTGTACCCCATGGATCACGAGGCCAAGCTGAGCATACGCTGTGGCGTCGAGTTGAAGCATCGGACAGAGGACGCCTACTATTTGAGGAAACTGAACCGCTGCCTGTTGCAAGCACTGACCGAGTTTAAGCCTGATATTGTTGTATATAATGCGGGCACCGATGTGCTCAAGGGTGATCCATTAGGTAATTTAGCGCTCAGTGCGGAGGGCGTCATTGAGCGAGATCGCTTGGTGTTCAGCACATTTCGTGCTCTAGGCATTCCTATCGTCATGCTGCTCAGCGGTGGCTATATGAAGTCCTCGAAGCGTGTCATTGCCGATTCGATTGTCAATCTGCAGCGACAGGGCTGGCTGGGTGTGCATTCTTAATTGAACATTGCTTTCGTTAATAGCTGTAAGAATATGGGACACTGTTAGAACGATTACTCCTTGGGGAGCAACTATGAGCTGTGAGAAACTGGTAACTGTTTACAATATTAACTTAGTACGTATGCTTCAATATAAAACCAAACAATATATAGATATATTAGTTTAAAATTTTATTGTTTTGTCTTATAATTATTAAGATCATTATTTCAATACATTTGCATTTGAAATGCGGCCTAATTTCTTGGCAGTTTACTGATTATTTAGTTTTAATTACCTACTAAGTATATGAATATACAATTAAAATCAAACTCCTCTATGCCATAACAATAAAAAATATTTAGATTTTGAGACATGAAACATCGAAGCAATGCTTTAATCTCCTGCTAATTACTAAAGATGTTGCTAAATACGTTTATAAAATACAAAAATACATTATAAATAAATCTTTATTTACGATTACTTATTGGAATATCAATAATGTCTTTTAGTTGGAGGTTTTAAGTAATCATGGGCTCATATTATGTTTGGTTGTTATTTGTATTGTATTGTATTAATTTCCACGTAATATTTCAAGTGTTTTTTGTGTAATATGTTTACATATGGAGCCTTCCGATCATCCTGCCATTAACAGGCCGTTGGTGGTGGCAATCTAGAATTGCAAGTCAAATTGGGTTAATATTGAAATGAATTGCGATTCTTAATCGGGCTACTCTAAGTATTTTGAAGTGAGATTTGCATGCACAGCTGAGAGCTTCGTAATGAAGGCGCTCTTGATTGATTTTGTCGCAGGATCAACTTCAAAAACATCAATTAAATAATCTAAAAATAATACAAAATAAATTGTAAATTAAAAAGGGAACACAAGCAATGTTAAATATTCGAAATGGGCAACTCTAAAACCACCTTTTCCCACTAAGATGCATGAGGAATGATCAAGAAGAGAGACATGAATGACGCGACCTACATGCTGACGCTATATTTAGAAACTTACGCTGCATTGCTAGCAGGCACATCTTCAAAGAGCACCTCCCAACGCGAACTGATAATATATATTAAACAGAAGGATATTATGAACACCACAATGCCAATGCTCAAAGTGGTTATCTCATGCACGTTGGACGGACGAAGAAAGATGCGTGCACTAAACTGCGCCCAGGTTGATTCAGTCCATGTGGAGTAGTTGCCCGAACGCCAATCATAGTCTGCAATGCGATAAATCAAAGTTTACTTTCAGCTTGATCACACCAAAATGGACTCAGGACTCACCTTCAATAAGAAATGCCGGACTTAGTGCATGTGAGTAGTTCTGCGTTGTCAGACGACACTCGCCCGTTCCATTGAGGCCGGCAAAATAAGACAGTGGCAATTGAGTGCAATTCTCTTTTGTCACAAGTGGCTGTGGTTGCGACAGCAGATAGCCCAGCAGGCGGTATGTCCAACCCGATGACTCCTGCGAGCCACCTAGCACACTTATGTAACTAAACAAGGCACACAACATTATTCGAATGCACAACATTGGTTATTTATACTTACCGCATGGGTGGCAGCGGCAGACCGTCTGGACTGCCCGGATATGAGGCTGCCTTGAAGAGCGGACAGTCGGAGGACTGCAGGAAGCAATAGAAGAACTCGTCGGCCAACAACGGATTGGCAACGAGCCGCCCTTGGTACTGTTTGCCCGTCAAAGTCTCATACAGGGCCATGGCCACTATCGAGGACACGTTGCGCACCTTCATTTGCAGGGAATCGCTTTTAAAGTTCTTCGTATCACTGATGTCCGCCAGCGTGGTGTAATCTTGGCTGGTATTCGCATACATAAAGGCCACATTATCGAGATCATCATAGATGGAGTGATAGTATCTGTTGCCGGGCACCGCGTTCAGGATTAACACTGGCATCTTGGCATCGCGACGCAAAAAGGACTGCGCCGATGTGGGCGGTATTTGATAGCCCACATTGGATTCGATGTTCACATTGAAGCCATAGCTCGACGATTTGGCATACTGATTGAGCTGCTGCAGCAATTGCTTGGCCAGCGGCGTCGAGGTCAGTGTATGCAGCTTAATGTTCGCTATGTCGTCCAGCGTGCCAATGTCCAGCACAAACTCAATGTTCTCAAATGAAATGGGAGTAGTCTGCGTGGAGCGTGTGGGAAATGCCAGATGCTCCATATCGTAGACAAATCGCTGAGATCCAATATAGTCATAGGACTCGCCATTGAATGTCACAAACAGCACATTGCGCTGCGGATCACTCAATGCGCTCTGCGGAGGCAGCAGTAGACGCAGCATGTGAGCCACCTGCGTTAGAGTTGCCAATCCCACAAGCGAATCCATTGCACCCAATCCTAAAGGGGAGCGGTTGTGAGTGGAGCTGTACCGAATCTTAAAACTATTCCACTGAGTTTCAACTTACCCAGACCATCAAACATGCTCGTTGTGTCCAAACGGCAGGAGACAATTATAAACTTCTCCTTCGGATTGGGACTGAGCACAGCGTTGTCATCGCTGCTTCCCGTGGAATTGCGCGGATAGAGTGTCGCGTAGACATTGCGACCCTCCAGGGGATCACAGTACTTGCTGTTGCCCAGATTGTGGAGGAAGTTCGTCCGTCGTATGCACACCTCCGAGTTAACCGCCGCCGACATAAACGTCTTCACTTCGACAGCGCAAAGGCTGCGCAAAGCGTGCGACTCGTATTCGAAATTGTTAAACTTATCAAAGCACTCCTCCAGCTTAGCAATTTCGTCCAGGTCGGCTATATAGTAGATTGGAAAGGGGAAGTCTTCGTGCATTAGACCGGTGCCCCAACGATTCCATGTATTGGCCACATTGCTGGCATCGCAGGTGGCCGTCTCAACGCTGTTGTTCAGCTTGAGGCCGCTATACTGATTGGGACAGTTGAGCTCATGTGAAAATTGCTTCATTTTCTCCGGCTTATTGAGGAGCAGCACTACGGAGATTATCTTGGGTCCGGCTGCCTTCAGGCGCAACAGGTTCGCCCGCGTAAACAAATGCGGCGGTATAAGCGGCGCATACGGCGGGGATGGTGGAGTGCTGAGCAGAAACTCCAAGTCTGCATCGACGTTGATCAAATGCAACACGCCAACTGAGCCGGAGTACGTTGCTGGACAAAGACAGAGCAAAGACAAACATTAATATATTCTTCCTCCCGTTGCCTGCGACGCTACTCACATGAGCATCCCGTTTGATGTGTACCGTTTAAGCGGCGAAAGCAGCTTGCGCCCACAATGGGCTGGTACATTTTATCGCGCGTACGTTCGCCAAGCACTAAGGTGGACATGGAAAAACGGAATATGGCATGAGTCAGCAGCACGATTGCATTTTTGTGTGTAGGCGCATCATAAGCGCCTATTTTTCTTAGTTTTCATTCGCTTACCAGAGCCTGTTATTTGAAACAGCAATAGCAGCCATATCGCAGCTGCTTTCGTCTGCCGTGCCATTGATTGGGCCCTTTTGCAAATTGTGCGCCAATATTTCGGCTTTATTTTGACTGTCTGCAAATGACAACAAGAAACTACTACACATACACATATGCACCGATGGGTATTTGTGTGTGACATTCACGGTACGCGTTACTTGTCACGACAATCGGTATGCCGGCAATCACAGTCGTTGGGCAATATTAGAGGTATTCCTCAACTCAATATTGGTCAGTTTATAATTGATTGGTGTCTTTTATACACTATATGTAAATATTATTATTATCAAACTAAAGCACAAATATATAAATATTAGATTTTTTATTTATTTTAAATTGGGAAATAAAGAATTGTATGTTTGAAAAAGAAATTAGCTTCTAATCGTAACATATAAAACATGGTTAGCTAAATGTCTGTTTACGAATGAGAAAATCGCTTATATTTCAATCATTTTTGGGTAACTCTTGTGCCAAGATAGTCTTAATAAAAACAATATTTCGCAATAGTAACATTTAGTTAAGTCTGCAATAACAGAAACTAGTGAATCTCATATTGTTGAGTCTGCCGAAAGTAAACAGATCTATTAGGCAGTTACTTCTTTCCTGTTTTAGTATAACCCATCTTAAAATTTAATTTTTGTAAGATTCCATATATTAAAAACATGGAGTTTCTTTCGACAAAAAAAGATCGTGCCCAAATTGGATTCAATCGTGATTATAATCAATTTGAAGATGTTAAAAACTACTTTCTGGAGTGCCCTTACTAAAGCATATCTATCAAAAAGTTATCAACATTGCTCTGTAAAATTGTATCTTATGGTTTTCAACACAACAAATCAAAAGATATTCCCCTCGGGGCTTATTATTCACTTAAATACAAAATTAATACAACTCTACTAGCATATTAACATATAAAAGGCAATTGAACTACAACTAAAAGAGCGTATCCTCGGCGCGTATATACTCTCCAATATCGGATTGATGAAAGCAAACGGTAGTCAATGGATCAGCTGTTTTGCATTCAGTGGTAGAGCGTGCAAGGACACCAAAGCCCAGGGCCAAGTCATTCATGGAGAAGACAACGACGCCCTGATACTGCCCGGCGTTTTCCGTGATGCGGCCCAGGCCAGATTTGGGCACGTGATTGCCGTAGAGGAACTGCTGCTCGAAGGAGGGCTTGACCCACACCTTGTACTGTGCATAGGGTGCCAGATAGTAGAGCGCCGTTATGTGGAACTTCAGTTTGTTGGTCTTGGAGAACTTGCCAAAGCACGTTCCGACGCATACGAGCTGCTTGAAGCCGAAGCACTCGCTCAGCTTTAATATGCGCTCGGAGACATAGTAGACGCGATCTCGGTGCTCACGGAAACAGTATGTTCCATCCGGCCTATCTATTAGTTGCTGCACATTTGCGCCAATACTGAATGGGAGAGAATACTGTTTAGCATTGGGTTGATCATTGTGTCTTATACTTACTATTTGGCTAGATGCTGGAAGAGAATTTTCGTACGTTCTTCGGTTAATCGTTTCATTATGTTTGATTGCGGTGGAACTATAAACGCGGCACAATATAAAAAATGTGTTTTCACAAAATGGTACTAAAATATACCATTGTAGCGCACGCTTTACTATCGGTGCTCAATAACGAAGTAATTTGAAGACTGCTCAACACTAAATGAGTGTCGATGTTTCTGTATCGATAGGCACTGTTAGCCTTTAGTCGTTAACAGTATAGACAACATACATTACAGTCACTCCAATAAAAAAACAACCATTTATCAGTTTTCGCTTTGCAAAATAAAAAAAAGGAGGTAAACATATAATAAAAAAAAGTTTTTAATTTGCTTTTTTCAGATTATAATTGTATGAATGCATGTATATATGTACAGAATAAATAGTATTTAGCTTTAAACTTTTCTAGTAGTGAGTAATAAATATTTAATTTAAATAAGACTGTTTGTGATTGAGCTCATGCCGTCTCTAAAAGTTTCGGTGAGTAGCAACGCTCCTTCAGCAATACTTCCAGCTGCTCTTCCTGATAATATACCACAAACGTCGCCGGTGAAACCTCCTCAAAAATGGCACAAATGCTGGGCTTCAGATTGTAGAAGAAAAGCAACTGTTTCCGCTTGTCGAAGTCACCAATTAGAGAATCCATTACCGTCGCCGTGGTAAAGTCAGCGCCGTAAACATGCGATCCATCGACGACTACGGGTATATTCTGGTGCATTGAGTGCTTGTTAATCCGGTTACGTACATACTCCACTGAGGCAAAGATTAAACTCCTGTCCGGCGTAATCATCAGATATTCGATGCCCGATTTTGTTGAGAGCAGCTCCATACTTAACTTGGGACGTGCCGCATTGTATAAAATGTAGATGATATTAATTCCAATTCCCATGAAAATTCCGCACTCCAGCGGAAAAACAAGACATGCTATGAAGGTTCCAAGGCCGGGCAATAGATCGCTTTCTGAATTTAATAGATAAAAAAACAGCTATTAGGCAACCATAGATAAAAGTAAATAGATGATATAGTCAGGCATATAATGGATTAGTTTTTTAAAGTGACACCTTAACTTGTAAATAAATACAAATTAATACTTTTCGTAAATTGTATCTGTAATCTTGCCCAAAATATGGCGAGCAATTGTATTTTGAATATTAAGTGTATTTAAAAGTTGTATTACTTTCTCTTTTAATGATTCGCATTACTAAAAAAAATCAAATAATTAAAAAAGAGCAATATATTCGGGACAAAATCAGAAATCCGCCGGAAAAAATATTATGAATCGAAACTGTCAGTAGTGGGACTAAAAAACATACTTTAACTCTTGTAGGGCTAAAAATATTTCTTCCTTTTTATTTATTGGCAAATTTCAAGTGAATGGTTTCTTTTTCCAAATACAATATGGGATGCATTTATCAGATACAATATCTATTATCAGAAATGTTTAAATATTACTTACTTTTAGCTCGCCACATGGGCTTGACGACTTTGACTTCAATCATGAAAACTACAGCAGCTATTATAATGGCAGCGAGTGTTGCCTTCGGAATAAAGTAGAAGTAGGGCGTTAGGAACAATAGAGCTATTATGACCAGTGTTCCCGAATAGATATTGCTAAGTGGAGTTCTCACGCCACTGGCATTGTTAACAGCGCCGCGACTCAAGGCTCCTGTGCCTGGGAATCCTTGCATAAATGAATTCAGTATATTTGCTGTGCCAATGGCAATAAGCTCCTGTGAGGCGTCCATCGGTTTGCCAGGAGCTGTTGACAATGAGATGAGATAATAAACACGATTTCATGTTAATTTTTTAAGTTAATTGCGAATATCTTTGATTTTAGTACAAAATGTTTTCATTAGAGTATAGTTCCTGACAAAACAAAACAAATTATTAGAAATATGACATAATTTAACTAATATTGGATCATTTTAATTATATCTATGTGCAAACTTCAAATAAATATAACATTATTTTCAGTGTTCTCCATCCTAAAATCAAAATATTTATATATAAGCTAAGATTTTGTATCTTACAGCCTACCTTTAACTGTTCCATTTAATATGTTAATATTTAAGTAAGATTTCAATAGGGCAAACTTAAAATTTAAAAAGAAATAAAAATACAATTCTTGGTCTGAAACCACTTATAAAATATGTAAATTTAAGTGTAAAATATACGAATTGATGTGTTTTTTTTAGTCTTTATTTCAAGTCAAATAAATAAATAATACTTTTCGAAAATTTCCCGCACAAGACACATACGATTTGAAATATAATTACCATAGATTAGAAATAAATTTATTCTGTAAACATATAATATTTTTAGACAAAGTACTCACCGAAAGCCTTCGCAATTGCAATCGTCTCCATGAGCGAGATCAAAGGAATAACCACTAATCCAGAGCCCATGCTCTGCACCATTTCCACAAAGCTCTCCGGATTGCCATCGCTGGTCTCGTTGGCGCTCAGCGATGTCGGTGGCCACTGCAAGCTGGGCAGGCCAGCTGGAATCTCGCCGACTATGCGGAAGGGCGTTCCATGCTCCTCGCTGTGCAGCAGGAAGCCCATCAGGCAACAGACCACGACAAGGATCGCATTGCGTGCTGTGCCCACAATCCAGATTAGTTTGTTGACCACACGCAGCCAACTCGAGTGCTGATCCTTCTGCTGCGATCCAAGGCGGTAGAAGGATAGCATGCGCATCATCAGCAAGACCACAATGCATGTGATGCCCAGTAGAGTGTCGCCGGCATGGACATCCTGTATGTTAAGGATTACCTGCTGCCAGACGGCCACAAAGGTGTTGCCATGCGCCGTTATGCCCAGGATGTGAGGGATTTGCGAGGAGAGAATAATCAGCGAGACGGCCGAGGTGAAGCCCGATGCAACTGGTCCCGAAACGAAGTCAATGAGGAATCCCAAGCCCAGCAGACCCATCAGCAGTTCCACAATGCCGCACAGAAAGCACAGCAGCACCGATTTCTGCCAGGAGCCGCGGGCCACCTGATACGTGAGGAGCGCAATAATCGCCGAAGGACCCAGCGGCACATCCTTGCAACTGCCCAAAACTATGTACACGAAGCAGCCAACAAACGAGCCGTACAATCCATACTATTGAGGGTTTGGATACATTAAAATGTAGTCGGATGTTTGGCAAGGATATCTCGCTTACCGCCACTGGCAGACCCGCAATGCCCGCATAGGCAATCGCCTGCGGAATGACAGTGAGTCCAACGCTGATGCCTGCAACCAGGTCACAAATTGCATCCTCGAGACTATAGCGTGGAAGCCAGCGCAGAATCGGTAGCCTCTTGTGCAGAGTTTTGTGATTGAAGATGCGTCTCCGGCCACTCTTCAGGCAGTTTCTAGTGCTTTCCAGGATACTCAGCCGTATGTTTGGAGTTCCTTTACTGCCATCTTCATTGACTGAAAATATAGTTAGTTGGTATGCAGCCTTTGAAAACTCAATTCGATAATGGAGAATTGCTCGAATATTGTGCGAGTATCTCATTAATACTTAATAAATTAGTTATAAATAGTTTATTTTGCTGGTGCTTCAGAATCCAAGACTTTAAACAGCACCCTGATAAGATGTTAAGACTTCAAAGAATTTTTAATTTCATTTAAAATTCATTTTTTATAATATTTAAATCTGCAAAATCTGCTTTATTGAATGGAATGATGGAATAAATTTCAAATAACTAAGCAAAGCTAAAAAAATTAATTGCTTTTAGGTTGCTTGTTTAATTTTTGATAATAAAAGTGTCCATATTTAGATTAAAATGGAATATCAATTTTATCCATCAAACTTGTCATAAAAAAGTATCTTAATTCAAGTTCAAAATGTGTGCATTTGAAGACCTTTTTACTTTCAATCTAGTTTGATTTCTTCTCAATGTATCGTAACTAAGTTGATTAACATAAGAACTTTATTTGTGTCTCAAATCTAGTTTTCAATGGAAAATATGCTCGATAACATCCAGTTTCGTTAATATAATATAAAAACAAAGCAGACAGTTCCCAAACATTAGCGGAATGTGAATTACTTATTAAAGGGAATGTTAGTTACGTATATTTGTTTTGCCCAACTCTCGACTATAATTCGTAATACAATTTACTAAACGTGTGCTTTTTTCCTGAGCCCATTTACAGTTTGTTAGTATTATTGTTGTTACCGCAATTACTATTGTTTTTTTTCTCCCCCAACATTCACAAATTGCATTGCCAAGGTCTCTCGTTTTATATGCTGAGAACATCAATAATAATAAATTATACTTTGTAGCTATAACATTCTTTATACTATTGCATGTTTTAGGTTGTAAAATGTTGTTACTCTTATCGATCATTATTAACTTACGTATAAACTGTTTAGATCCTTTAGGAACGTTTCCCAAACTATAGTCACTGCAATTTGGCTCATCTAGCGATGCGTTGATATTTATTGTGGAGGACTTAAATGCATCATTGATATATACATGATCCATAGCCGGATTGAACTTCATTTTCAGCCCTTTCAATTATACTAAAAACAATATCTTATTCAGTTAAATAGCTAAAATCATACAGTTTATTCATGACTATTAAAAAAAAAGGCTTTTTTATTTTCTGGAGTTTTTGAAATGGAACTTTTGCTTCCAAATTTTATAATAGCAAAGTCTACTTATATGTATCTATTTGTTTTCATTATCTCTTTTACTCTTCAAAAGCGTTAACAAGTATAAACTAGTTTTGGTAAAAATATGAAATAACCTTTAAATAGGTTGCAAAATATACAATAAAAATACAAAATTAAAAATTATAATTTGACAGACATTTAAATAAGTAGGTTACTGCATTCAAATAAATAACTTTAATGATTTATTTGCGGATGGTTTTTTGTGATCCCTCGGCAATAATCTGTTGAAATGATCTCATGATCAAAAAATGCCAAACCCTTTTGTGGCTTTTGTTTATGGCCAACAAATATTTCGCCCACTTACCCCCGGATCTCAGTTCAATTACAAATAAGCTTCAATTGAAATTGACAATTTTTTATGCCGAAATGCCTAAGAGAAATTTTCCACACCGGAAACGTGATTTGTACAAATTATAAATTAAGTTCTGTATTGTATTTGTTGGTAACACACTTTTTCACACACAATTTGTTTTATAATTCACAATTTTGTCATGTATTATTGCGTTGATTTGAATGCACATACATATCTTTAACCGATCCGCAAATTCTTTATAACAGTTTTTCGGTCATTTATTGTTCGTTCGAGAATTGCAGAATTTGCAGCGTGCTTGTAGAATACATGTATTTATTTATTTTGGGCAACCAACTTGTTGTTTGTAACATTTCCAAACTCACGAATTTAAGTGTAAAATACAACTAAATCTGAGCGAACGCAGGCAATTGTTAGCTTGCAACCAATGAAGCTTTCGATCTGAGCTTTTATTATACGCCAACAATGTCAAGTAAAAGCTTTTGGGCTTGGGGAAATGCCATTGAGAATGAAATGATTCCCCATTCATTGCTCTCCCATTTCACATTCGAAAGGTAAGAGAGCAAGTGATGGCGAATGTTGTTAGCATTGTGTATATTCGCATATGTTAATATTTAATAATAAGTAACAAACATGAATTGTTTTAAAATATGCATGTGTACGACAGTTTTTTTTATGGTTTGAATACAATTTCTAAACCTTTACGCACAAACCATAAATATTCTATAAAAACTTTTGATAAAAATCCCAACGCGACTTGTTATTGGTGTTTGGCACTCATTAGGCAAGTGCCCGGCTAGCTCAGTCGGTAGAGCATGAGACTCTTAATCTCAGGGTCGTGGGTTCGAGCCCCACGTTGGGCGAAAAGCTTTTTTGCTTTTTTTTTGGATAAACCTAATTAATTTTGGTTAAAACTTTTTTTATTCTTTTTTTCAATTCATATTTAGTTAAAATTTTTTTTAAAAACTCATTTTTATTGAGAACTGAACTTAGAAAACTTAAAATAGACCGAAACTTCCATAAACCATTAACAACAGATTTGTGAATCGTTAAATACTCGAATATTTTATATATAGTATATTTCAAGCTTTCTGATTAAGTAATCTAAAGTCTGTAGAACATTGCTGAATAATGAAATTAGGTATTGTTTGATGTTGAAACCCTTTTTGATACAAACATTACTATTATTCGATAAGAATTCCCATCCATACTAAAAATGTTTTAGTAGATGAATATTATTAAAACTGGTTTGATTTGAGATGCTATTTAGATATCATTGAAAACAAAAAGATTAAACGATGCATCAAGTTTAAAATAAATGTATTTATTAAATTGATAAGTGTACAAAATTAGTTTTACTCTTGAATCTTTAGTAATAAAACAGCATTGAGTTTTTAAAAGTTTTATTTAATAAAATTTAACTTCTACGGAAAAAACGATTTGAATGGAAAAGGTTCTTAACTGTAACGTACAAAATTAATTTTGAATGCTGTTATTGAATGCTTTAAGCAAAGTCGATATTTGCAAATAATTTCGATTTTAAGTGTGAACTACAGAGTAAAACATTTCCATACATGTGTTTCATAGTTAGTTGAAGAATTGTTACCTAGAATTACAGAATATATATATATATAGTTATTTTGTTGTATATTTCTTTACTGCTTTAAAGGTTAATGTTGAACATACAATACATACAGCACATTGATAAGTATACAATTGATTGATACAAATGTGATAAGTTTTCTACATATTAAATTGAATTAAATTGCATGTTGTTTACTAATATAATATATCAAGTACAGACTAGTTCGTGTATGGGATTTATATAAAACTTTTATTATATAATAAGTACATATGTATGTATATTATGTATAACGCGACTTGTGTGAGAAGCGAATAAAATTGACGGTGGTACTTATGAAACTTATTCAATATAACGATTTGAATTGCCAATTGAATAGCTTACTGAATTTAGAGAGCATTATTTGGGAGCGTTGAAAGTTTCGAACAGTGTTTTTTTTTATATTATTTTTCTTTTATTATTGAGGCACATTCGATGGATCACTTAAGACATTAACGTAAACATTTAATTGGGTCTCGTTCGCAATTGTTGTCTTGCAAGCCTTCTAGAAATGCTTTCTCATGCTCATGTGTGCAGAGAAGAAGAATGGCGCCATCAGTGAGCAGAGCGATACCAAAATATTAACCAGAAATCGATGATTTGCTGCAATTTCCAAATATTTATGTAATATGAATATTTCAAAGACTAAATATCAACTCACCACCACTGCAGATATCATGCACTATATCCTCCACATAGCCATTATCATTATCGCACAGACACAACTTGGTTTTACTCGATATGAATTTGGATACTCCAATGGTGCGATTGTTGTTCTCAAATTGACAAACCATTCCATCTTCGCACTCATGATTGCTGTTGCATCGATGCCGCAGGCCTGGAAAGCAAAATTCAAATATGTTAAGAGCCTATGTAGTAAACATATAATACAATTTCAAATAAGATAGTATATTCATTTTGCATAGAAGGATGCGTCGCAGACCCCCAAAAGTTACATGCTAACATATTTATCTTGCCTCGTCTCTCTGTATATATGCAAACTAGTCCCTCAGTCTTTCAGCTATCACAATGAAACTTGGCACATAGACTGATTATTCAAAAAGACAGCCTATTTGTCGAGACCGACCGGATTGAACCACAATATCTTATAGCTGCCAGTAGCCATACTTCCCATGTTTTTAAAGCAATCGCCTTCAATATCCTTGGACACTTGAATATCCGAAATACTCATCAATGTTTAAAATTGCAAAGAGATTAAGTCATAAATACTGAAAATGAGTTATAAGCTATTTTAAAGGCAACTGATGTATAGGGATAGCTGGATATTAGTAGGGAACTGTTCTATAGCATATGCACAAGCGTACAATATAAGTTATTGAAATCCTTCAATCTCAGACGATATTCCTTCCCCACTTGTATAATTTTCAAATGAAAGATATAGAACAAGAATCAAATCAATGTTGAAAGACTTTTAGTTTAAGTGATTCACAATATTTTAAATAAATAGTATTTAACTATGTTTATCATAGTTTCCCGTCTTCAGAACATGGTTTTCTTCGACTCAAAGACTTAAATATCCCTATGTATCCTGACTTGAGTATATGTATGTATGTATGTATGTACAGGAATGTTCTTCTATATGTATGTGTGTAATACTCATTTGCAATTTGCTGAGCTGTGCATGTCACAAATTGGCACTGCGGCGATTTCAAGCCTTGCCTGTTCCAGTCACGACATCGTCACATAAATTTCACATTACGCTAGTACTATATACACATATAAATATATACATATAATACAAATCTTGCGCTAAGTTGCTTTCAACATCGCATCTTGTATGCAGTAAGGAATGTTACAAAGCTAGCAAAACAAATTATTTAGTGGCAAGTGCTTGACAATGCAATATCCTGCATGATATTCATAACTAATGTAAAATCTTAATAATATTCAAGGCATATGTGAAATTTGAATTGGAAAACTAATCAGCGTCGTTATATCGATTGGCCGGCTTCTTAGAAGGTTCTTTGTGAATTCTTACATATGTACATATATAGAATGTCAAGTTTAATCAAATTGACTCCAGTGGTCCATCAATTTATGTATAATTTTCCATGTTTTATACAAATTAAATTTAATATTCTTTTTTTGAGATATACTTTTTTTTGGTCTTTTATTCTTAAATATCTTTGACTATAGAATTTTGAATAATGAATAATATGGAAATAATAACAGTTTAAATATGTAAATAGGTAATAATTCTTAGCATGATTGCGTATTTAAATAGTCTTAAATTTTATCCAAAAATCAAACCCAAAAAACTTAAGGTATTTACAACACTTATGCTTACACTGTAAATAACCATTAACTCTAATAAAATTGTCAATGAATAATATTGTTATGCAACATAAGATGAATTTTGTAAAGAAATATCTACAATTCCCTTTACAATTCGATATACAAAGAAGAAAACAGGCGGGAAAACAAATTCTTAACGAATCAACATACAGTTCATGAAAATTGTAGGTGAACGATGTACACACACACACACACACATACACACACACACATATGTACATACATACATAATAGCGCTTTGTTTAATTCTCATTTTCAGCTTCTTGGCACTTGATTTGGAGGCAAACAAAAAAGCTAGCTGCCAAGATGGTGGACTCTTGAATTATAAATGTAATATGCAAGTCTACCAATTAGGTACGTAGTACTACGACTAACTAAAGCCTTCTGCTATTTCTGAGCGTCGCTTACCTTTCAGCACATCGGGGCAGAGGCCATTCGAGGGCGGCGAATCATCTCCACAAAGGCAACGCATCTTGTAGTCATTGGAATCCTTGACACAGCTGGTCCTTTCCGTCGTTGAGCACTCATCGTTGGTGTTACAGTCGCGACCTCTGACTGCAAATACAATTGATTCAACAAACATATGTATTGGTATGATTGGCCAATTAGTAATGCAATGTTTGGATGCCAGCCAAGCTCATTACAAAAGTTGTACTGCCGCCCCCCACATTTCACAGTTGGCTGACAGTTCTTTTGATATGCCGATAATTTGAGTTTATCGCTTAGCATTTACCATTTTGCCCTGTTGTCATTGCATTTGACTGACTTGTTTGATCAATTTCTGATTTATGCTACTGCCTACAGCTAGAATAACGGTTTAGTTATATGTACTTAGATAGAACAGGTGGCAGACATGGCATGTCATTAAGCTAAACTTGCTTTAGGACCATAGAAGGCGGGCAGTGTTTGAGAACCCTATGATTACCATTTAATGTTTTTATCAACGATTTTCATTTGCTTTAGCAATGATTTATATGAACTATATTTATTTAATGGACAAACAAAGACGTCCACTAAACCATTATAATAAGACTTATAAGGCAAAGGTCGAAGTGTCCTAAGACTTTCAGTTCTAGTAAGAACTAAATTTTAATATTGCAGAAAACAAGTATATAAAATTATAAGAAAATAAAAAAAGTAAGTAGAAATATAGGTAAAAGTTGTAGAGAGTACGCAAAAATGATATAGAGAGAAACAAAAAATTAAAGAAAAAATGCAAGAAAAGAACCGAAACGAAAATAGAAAGAATATAGGCAACTCACTAAACTGCTGGAGAAAAACTAAAAAAATCCGAACTAATTATAAATATGAACTTTTGTATCTAAAGCAAAGATAAGATATTAGATATTACATTATATTAAGTTCCTGTTGAAAGGGAAATTTTCTTTGTTGCCTTAACAGAAAAATGCCCAATTAACTATTAGTATTTAAATTTTATCACTGTGAAAGAAAAAACCTAGATTTTTATAAAATAAATAACATTGGCTTTCATTTGTTAAGAATATTGAACTTAGTGTTACAAAGATCTGTATAAAATAGTAGGCATACGAACGTAACAACAAATAACTGCAAAAGCAACTGATTTCATATTACATCTTTTTCTAAAAAGCATATTAAATCAAAACTTTGTTAATATAAGCTGGATTAATGTAGCTTTAAATTGGTAATTGCAAATAATTCTTAAGTCTGGAAACCGAAAATGATTAAAAACCGAAAAAAAGTTTATGTTTCTCATGTTGGCAATTTAGTTTAACAGTAAAAACATTTGAATATATTTTATATAATGGCAATGTTCACATATTATTAAAAATGTATCGTTTTTTTGAGAGTATTCTTATAGATTTTCCTTCAAACATATAGTATGTTTATTTAGGTAAGTTCTGAAATTCACTTTTTAAAATAGACTTCTAAAACCTTAGCTAAACAGCAGTTAAAAATTGTTAGGCACATAAATTGGGCAAATATATACATATATGGAAATGAACTCACTTATGGGACCCTGCGTTGGTGGCGGCTGATTATTGGTCTTGCCGAAGGTGGTCAATGCCGTGGAGCTGACCCCAAAGAGTATGATGAAGACGCCAAAGAGCATGGTCAGGCTGCCACATTGTGTGAAGCGCTTCAAGGGCTGCATTTTGCTGCACTTTCAGAGAGCGTGTGTGGGCAAAATTAAGGCGCCAAAAATCGAGTGTTATGTAAACCGCTTAAGCGCCCTTTTCACGGTCAAATTCTCACGCACTTTGTACTCGGGGGTGCTAACTTTAAAATGAAATCTCTTCTTGTTCACACCAGCTTGTTTAATTAATATACATATAGCAATATAATATGTGTTCAGCTAATAGAATTAAGAAGCAATTGAGCGTATAGTTGAATATGCCACACTTTTATTTTGGAGAATACTTTCTCAGTCGGAGTCTTTAGTCTGAGCCAACAAAACAGCGAACCAGTCGCCTGCGCGTTCGAAATTCAAGTGATGAATTTCCTAGCGCACACGTTGCTTAAGTTTTATACCGTCGACGTCTACTTACGGCTTACGGCTTACGACTTACGGCTCGCTCACGCTAGTCTAGAGGCCTAACCCCCTCCTTACCCGAAATCCCATCCATTGTCAGGCAACACCCAAACCAGGTACACCTCACAACGAACTTTGCATGCCCTTGTCGAGTCTTTTACTACATATACTACAATTTGTTGGCAAGCTTCAAACTACAAAAGCAATTCAAATATTAAATAAATTCATAATAATATAATAAATAATCGCTAAATATAAGAGTACAAATTTATTTCGATTTAAATTCAAAATATTTTGACTTGAAGTTGATTAAAATATTTCAAACACAAAATGATTTGGTAAACTTTGTATTATTCTTCTTTTTTTTAAATTTGTCTCTCTTTAATTTGATAAACACTGAAAAAAAATCATTTCAGCATTTAATTTTAATTTAAATTTGAAAACTTTAAATAAATGAGTTCACCATACATACAAATAAAAAATTTCAAAAAATGTTGACTAAAAAAAAATTTTATTTAGGCTGTCATTTGGAGCACTACATTTTTGTTATATGCTATAATCTATACTATAAATACAAAAATTTCGTATATATTTTAAACACAGATCTCAGTACTTTGATTTAATAGAAAATATGGATATTAACAATATATGTATATATATATATATACATGTATATTTAAGTCTTATGTTTAAGAATGCTGCTCAGAATTGTAATCGTGACTGGCACAATAATTTATAAGTATAATGTGTATTGCTTTAATAAAATAAATACCAATTACGACTATAGATGTTTTATATATAATATGATATATATTTATCGAAATATATTTAGAAATTCGGTAAGAAAAAATCAAATAATAAAAGTACTAAAATATCATGTACCTTTTCGCTTAACCCTTTTGCTAATTTACATTTAAATGAAGTTGTGTGTTCCAACCAGTCTCATTCAATAGAATTGTAAATGAAAAGCCTTCGAGTTAACCTTGCTGTGGGGGCTGCCAACCAAAAAGCCTAGGCAAGTTTTGAGCCACAGCTCGTAATTTGAATTTACTCGCATTTTTTAGTGTATGCAAGTATTATTTGTATACCTACTATACGCATTTGTACTGACTTCGTGTTAGTTTCGTTAACGAAGATGGATTTTTTCTACCATTTTTGTTTTGTTTTGTAATTTTGCCTTCGTGCCAATTTTTATTGTTGTTGTGTTAAAGTCGGGCCGGCCTCGTCCCGTCCTCGTCCTGTGTGTGTTTGTATGCATGTGTGTGTGTGTGTGTGTGTATTATAATAACGGCAAAGTCATTAGAGCCAGTGCATAGCCTAGTTTTTTGGTGCCTCCAACTAACTAATACATGCCCAAGCCACACACACAACAATAAAGTGTAGCATTAGCACGCACAACAACTACAACAACAACAACAACTACAACTACACACAGCAGGTTTTGCTAAAAAACAACAGCAAATACTTATTTTGGCCATTATTTTGTGTGTTCTTTGGTTCTTTGAGCAGGGCTCTAATTACATTTCACTTGCACTTGCACCATCCACATTGAGTGGGCGCTTGTTGCTTTTGTGGCAACAAAACACTCTCTCTCTCTCTCTAGCAAAAGGTTGCATGCCACGCCCACACAAAGTTCAAATTGCCAATTTCACAAATCAGCATTTGCATATCGAGCAATTGGAGAGAAAAATAGAAAGTCAGAACATTTACAAACTATGTCTGTGTATGTTTTGTTTTGCCCATCGTTTGATAGACGGAAGGAAATGTATACCTTTCGGTTTTGGGCCGACATTATTTAAATATTTTGTGATTTTTTGGCTCGTTCTATTTCTAGGGGCCGGATTGCAATTGTAGATGTCAACCTGGTCCGTATCAGGGCCCAAATCTGGTTATAAACGATTGTTTTGATCGGTCTGGCAGCAAAGCCATTTGCCCACCACTAAACGTGTACCATTTAAATTCATTTTGGTTTTAATAACCCAAGCAGAAGAAATTAATTTTACACGCACACTAAACATTTGCATATTAATTGCAGCAAATTTATATGGCTGTGATACGACTAAATATGTTTGTAGCAAATTTTTAACAAACTTTACAATCTTGCTAAACAACAATTGAAAAACTAACCAAAAATGGCATCAATTTGCGCAAGAAATAAAGAAAGAAATATTTGACAGAATATGTTGTTTTTGAAATAGAAACTAAATCGCTAAAGCTTGGAAATTAATTTTTTTAAATTTTTAATCTCAAACTTAATGTATTTGTAATGTTGATATAGTTTTGTGACAATGTGCAGCTACTACGCAAATCGTCGACCAGACGAAATGTGAAATATATAAATTCTTGCATGGCATACCTAATTAAGTACCAGCCAATTATATATGCATGTATTTATATATATTTCTACAGACATAGCTCGTTTCTCTTGACATTATTGATAAATGTGCTGGCCCCAAATCCACGGAAAATTATATAGAAAAATCACGAACGAAAAGGAATCAAGAAAAGAAATGAAATTTAGGTACTGCAGCTACACGTGGAGCAATGGCCAGTAATTAAGGGATACGATTTCTTTGTCCACAATCCTGCCCTGCCATGTTATTCTTAACTGATGATTAATTAGTGCGACATGGCCAAATGCAAACGGGCCAAACTATAGCGAATATATAATTTTCTCACGAAATCTGCGCCACTGTTCTACGATGAGCATGCTTAGAGGTCATCATATTTACCGCTGTGCAAACCGGAACCCAGCCCAGCCACATTAACTCTCCACTCTCGACTCTCGAGTGAATGCCAATTTAGGTACTTTAATTTCATATTATCGTCAAGTCTAATTGCACACACACACACACACACACACACACACACACACACACAATGGCCTCTCCCTCCTTCTGTCTCTGCGCAATTACTACATGCAAGTTTGTTGTGCAAGCAGATCATAGATAAAGAATGAAAAATAATTGTGGAATTTTCTTAGCTTTGTTTGCCAATAGAATTTGGATCTTTATGCGTTTTTACATTGTAAGTGGAGTAATTAAGACTTAAACTTAAACATTTATAGTTGGATTTAATGTGAGGTGTGCCATTTTAATAATTTAGCTATTTATTTAATATTTGCAATGCTAAACTTAAGCCTAAGGCATTCAACTATATTAAAACTTCATTTTCAAATGCATAAGATATAAGTTTTTGCATAATTCGAGGTGTCTTCATATAAATATGACTCAGATTATGTTTCATATGACAAAAGCATTAAAATAAGATATTGCTCTGACAAATATATAATTTTAAAAAAATATGATTTGAGATTCATATTGTTTGTCAAACAAATTCAAAATTCAAATGCAGATTTAATATAGATGCCAAGCCATGATCAAAATTGGCTTGAAATCGAAAATCAGATCAGCTTTAATGAAAACAAGTAAGAGTGCTCTAGTCGGGACTGCCCGACTAGGAGATACCCTGAACCCAGTTCTGACATCCATTCATACTTGCCTAATAGTGTGCATACATACAAACACACACATACTGCAAGCAGTGCCTGCGGTTTAAGCAGTTATCTTGCTTTTTCACTGAGCCCCACACAATGGAAAGTATAATCTTAAATAACTTCTGTGTTTATTGTCCGATCTTTTTAAAATTTGTAGGACATAACTATAAAATGTGTGACCAAACCGAATTGCAAGGTCATACCTTCAAAAATGAGTTTTTTGAATTTTTGGGGGGATTGGGGAGTGGTATCCAAAAAGTGAAAAATTTGTTACATGTGTATACTATTCGAGACTATACATGCCAAACTAGGAGCCTCTAGCTCTTATAACTTGTAAGTTATAGCCCAAAAACGCTAGTCTGAAATCGAAATTTATCGATAACTTTTGAATGGGTCGAGTTATCGATAAAATGAAATAAACTTGATCTGTCCCGGCACTACGAGAACTTATATTCCAAATATGAAGTCTCTAGCTCTTGTAGTCTCTGATATCCGCGTGTTCATACAGACAGACTTTATATGGTCGGAGATGCTTCCTTATGCCTGTTACATACTTTTGCACAAAACCATAATACCCTTTTTACCCATTTTTAATGGGTTCAGGGTATAATAAAAAGAATTTCATCAGATATTTAATGTTTTTCTCGAATAATATTGATTTAGGCATTCGCTTGGGATATTCTTAAACACAAACATATGCAGAATTTTATTATAATATAAAATACTTTTTATGCATACTATACTATATACTCGTATTTACGCATGCTGCCAAATGTTTCAAGTTCATTTATAACTTCTTCAGCGTTTACCAGAAGTTGCGTATACGTCACGCTAGCCAACACTAAAGGCGTATGTAGAGGACCAGCCAGCTTAGTTGTCCGATAAGGCACAAGGTCTGGAGAAGCTTTGGGATTTGTCGTTTTATTACGTATTCGCTGCGTAGGCATTTGACCTTTATGTTTCCCAAAATAGCCGACAAACATTTAAATTAAATGTACAAAATGTGAATGCTCACGGAATACATTTAATCATGCACACAAACATCATTGTCATAACCTTTCGAAGGTGATGAGAGAAAGCCTTGCATTTAGTGTCAACTAACAAGAGTTGACACAGGAAAATAATTAAATTAAACATTTTGAATAGGAGGGATAAAGTTACGTGTACGTGTCTTGAAGAAAAATATGACAAATGTTCAAGGAGTTTTATCTCTTCATATTTTCTCTTTTGAGTTACCTGTCAACTCTTCATCATTTCGATGTCCATTTTGCTACTGAATATATTTGTGTCAGTATTTGGTAAATTTAAAACATTTATTTACTATCAAATGACACAGAAAATAATTGTTTAATTTTAAAGCTGTATTTATATGATTTTAAGCTTTACTAAATTTCAAATTTCTTTCAAAATAGTTTTATTTCTACCATACCATATAAAATACACACTTAAGCTAATTTTAAGCTTAATTTTGAAATTCTAAGAATTTTAGCTTAAAATATCAACCAAATTACTTGTATATTTATTAGGCTATTTTTTAAGAGCTTTCCAAATTGTGTTTACATGCATATTAGCTTCAAATAAACTCAAATAGTGGCTTTCCAAGCAGGTTTGCACTTTCTGCATCCTTTGAAATTCTACGCTATCCAAGGCAAACCATTGCAAGCCAAAATTGCAAAGTGAACTCATGAAATCAGGCCATAAAAATATGGTTTGTTTTGCCATTAACTGAAACAGTAAAAGGTAATTAGTTGATGCAGTGAGAGAGACATAAAAACATGGCAAATCTATACAAACTATAGGATGACAGATGCACCCCATCGCTTTAATTTGCACAAACTAACTAAGCAGGCAAATGTCTAGTATGTATAAGAAAGGCGAGCTTGAAAGTCACTCAATTCCGTCATCAAAATACTTATATACTGTATGTAAAAGCCGATTCCCGCTGGCATATGAGAACATTCTATTAACCTTTCACCCGGACTAAGCAAAAGATCAAAAGCGGACACCCTGTATGCCAAAAGAATATGCAAATTTGTCCGTGCGTACAAAAGTAAAAGTGCCAGAAGAGCCACAACACAAACCCCAAAAATTTGGAAAGAAAAAAATCAATGACACATACTAAGGCAACTTTTGCAACAATTTCAAACAATGCGGTCAGTTGGATTCCGGCAAAGTGAGTGGGTAATGATGGCGTTGGTGTTTGGGGCCAAAAGTGCGATTAAACCGCGCTGATTGCGGGTTACGAGTTCGTTTGGTCGTCCGTTTTGGTCAAGAGCGAGACTCTTATGCAGTATCCTGAGCGCCCCCCGGTGCGCCCAGGTCTGGCGCCTTGGCTGTTGACTCTGTAATATTGATGACGCCTCAGCTGCACGCAATCCATGACATCAGCACTGTCCAGAGCAGGCTCTGTTGCACGACGCGTTCTCTCCAACAATTAGCTCGAGTGCTAAGCCCCTAAGGCGCATATAAGTCCTTACCACTAACAATTACTTATACATGTATGTATACATATGTATATAGCATGTGACGCGCTTATCAGGTCAGTGGGGCCTTTATGGGCGGCCCAACCCGTTCTTGTGTCCATAATTGAGTGTGCCCAGCCACAAAATCTACATGAGTCAAAATTTGTAGCTTGGCACGTAGACTGATGAGGACCCTCCTCAAAAGTCCACATTACTTGTGCATGTTTTCTAATGTTACTTGCAAAGTTAACCCTAGTTGTATGCAACAAATTTCCATTTGGCAACACTGAACATGTTCCTTGCAAGACTTACCAGCTGGCCTAACTACCTTGTAAGTAAGAAAGACTAATTCTGAACTAGACGGATTGAATTCACAGAATTTTGCAATCAGTCAATCAATATTCATAAAAATAGCTTATAACTAACATTATTATACATATATTTAATTTCGTATTTATTTTTTTATTGTCAGTTATTATTTAATGTATTGCTTTTTCTATTATATATTTGATTGTTATTCATTTTTTCCTCTTTGTTCATTATTTTGCTCAATTAATTATTAAAAACATCAAAACTGCTTATTTTATTCAATAAATTAGATGTAAATCAAAGAAAGCCACAACTATGAATTCTGATTTTGCAGTCTAAGTTTAGACTAGCTTTTTTACAACAGCAAAAATGCTCAAACCCAATTATGCTAGCCTTGGAGTGTTTGGTCTAGACCTAAACTGGCTCGCTCAACGTAGACATGACTATTTGGCCCCAATGACATAAGCGCAGGAAACAGTATAGTAAAAATACATTGAGTGTGCTAGTTTTAGAGTCAGTACAGAACTGAATACCCTGACTCAATATATTCGTTATAATTCAGTGGATAAATTTAATGCGGACCTAATAGATATTATTGATCCTGCGTTGCATAGAATATTTCGAAATAAGCAATAGCTTTCAAACATTGTGTTACTCGGTTCCCAAAAAATAATCAAGTTTCGATAATCAAGTTAATACTTAGACATAGCAATAAAAATAAAACAGTAAGTTCATTTTTCATTCTTTAAATTGCTTTCTATGTAAAGCTATTGCGAAGCATGTGCAACAAACGAAATGAAAGCTTTTTAATTGGATTTCAATAATACAGAAGTAGCTTAATGGAAAACTGAACGTTTTTCATTTAAATTTCAATTAAACAACCAATCAACCCGTTAATAGTAATAGTGCCCTTAATAATAAATCTAGGCTTTCATTTATCCCACACTCGGTGCAAGTGTTTGTCGTAAAATACCTATTAATTGCTCAACATACTATTTTACTTTTAAACTACAATTTTCAATTAAACAATATTATAAAATAAATGATCAACATTGTTTTTTAACATTATTCCACGATAATGCTTATTATACCCTGAACCCATTAAAAATGGGTAAAAAGGGTATAATGAAGTTGTGCAAAAGTATGTAACAGGCATAAGGAAGCATCTCCGACCATATAAAGTATATATATTATTGATCAGTATCAACAGCCGAGTCGATCTAGCCATGTCCGTCTGTCTGTCCGTCTGTCCGTCTGTCCGTCTGACCGTCTGTCCGTCTGTCCGTCTGTCCGTCTGTCCGTCTGTCCGTCTGTCTGTCTGTATGAACACACAGATATCAGAGACTACAAGAGCTAGAGACTTCATATTTGGAACATAAGTTCTCCTAATCCCGGGACAGATCAAGTTTATTAAAATTTATCGATAGCTCGTCCCGTTCAAAAGTTATCGATAAATTTCGATTTCAGACCAGCGTTTTTTGGATATAACTTACAAGTTATAAGAGCTAGAGGCCCCTAATTTGACATGTATAATCTCGAATAGCATACACATGAACAAATTTTTCACTTTTTGGATACCACCCCCCAAACCCCCCAAAAGTTAAAAAACGCATTTTTGAAGGTACGACCTTGCAATTTGGTTTGGTCACACATATTATCGACAATTGTTTGCCCCAAAAATTTCAATAAGATCGGACGATAAACACAGAAGTTATTTAAGATTTAACTTTCCATTATGTGGGGCTCAGCGAAAAGCAAGCTAACTGCTTAGACCGCTTGCACTGCTTGTACTGCTTGTACTGCAGCATGTGTGTGTTTAGATTAATATGAATGATTGTAAGGACTGGGTTCAGGGTATCTCGTAGTCGGGCACTCCCGACTAGAGCACTCTTACTTGTTTTTATATCAATTTAATAACGTATTTTTCTTTTTTCAAATGTAAAATGGGCATTACCTGTAAAAATCCAAAACCTTGTCTTAAAATCTACGAAATATGCGCAACAAAACGATATTTATCAGTGGATGAGTTGTCCACAAAAACAAACTAAATAAATCAATATCTTATGGCTCTTGCATTCCTTGAGATACAAACGGACATGGCTAGATATGTAAATTTAAATAGATTCAGCATAAAGCCACAACTTAACTGACACTTAAACACTTAAGCCACCTTCCCATATTGGCAGGACATTTACTCTTGCTGCTTCTGTTGGTTTTCTTCCATTTTATTGCAGCACGTGTTGCAAATTTACGCAAAATGAGTAACTTCCTTTCTGCTGAATGAAGTGAAATTAGCTTCAGGCTAATGCAAGTTTAGTAGGCTAATTATCGTCGTGGGTACATTGCGAGAATCAACAAAATATTGCCAGAGATGTACGATGTTGTGGTTTGAGATAAGTACATATTTTGTTATTCGAATAATGTTGAGAATTAACGAAATATTGCCCCATACACTCATGACACGTGGAAAATAAAGAAGTATTTCCTCTATTTGAAATATATTTTTCATTTGTAAGATACATATTGACCACAACGGTTCAGTTGGATTGGATTTCTAGTTTGACAGCTGCGAGTTGGACAAGTTCGAATTTGATAAGTTCGAGCTATGCTCAGAGTCCGACGACTGTGGGAGATTTGATGGCGGCTGCTGCTGCGGCAGCTGTTGCTGATGGGGATTGTGCAATTGATGCGGCTGTTTCGATTGAATGGCAGTGCCCGATTCGTAGTTAATGCGTATCCATTGCCCCTCACTGTTCTCCTTCCACAGCGACACATTGTTATCGCCACCAGTGACGGCCAACACGTTGCCAGTGGTGGACCAGGAAATGCTCCACACAGCATCATCGAATGTGTGCAGTACATTTGATGTCCACTGCGACAGATCGGCATTGCTGCTCCAAATGATCACGTGACGATCCTGCGAGGCCGACGCTATCTGCAAGCGTGGCAATCCAATGGATGGGGCCCATGCCACATCACGCACCCAGTCCGAATGTGCCTCGAGACGATGCTCCTCGACCCAACGATCGCTATCTTCACGCCAAATTTTGACGAGATTATCGCACCCACCGCTGACCAAACGTTTTATGACTGTATTGCGTGCGGTAGCACGCTGATCAAAGGCCGGATCTGGTGCCTGAGCGGAGCACCACGAAATCGCATTCACTCCAATTGTATGTGCATTGGGTATTTTCTTGGCATCCCAAACACCATACTCCGTGTTGCAGGTCAACACTGAAATGGAACCATCGGAGCTGGCACAAGCCAGAACCAGGCCGTATTCAGCAGGCGCAAAGTCCACCGAGTTTACCGAGGAGTCGTGATTGCTGTATTCGTATCTGAAAGATTTTGGAAAATGAGGTTGCGTTGTATTACACGACTTCTTGCGCTGTTGCAGATAACGACAACGGCGCCAGTTTGAAAACATATTCATGCATGTATGTATGTGTACTTATGAGACCATCACACAGATACAAGCACAACACTCACAGTTTGGTCCAATCTCTGGGTGTAGTCGATTTCCAAATAATTACTTTGCGATCATAGGAGCACGAGGCCAATATGTTGCCGAATTTGGGATGCGCCCATGCCACTTGCCACACTGGTCCCTGGTGTCCTTTAAGTTCAGCTAGCGCCTTGTTGTTTTTACGTGAGTGAAAAATACGGACACTGCCGTCGGACGAGCAGGTGGCCAGCAGCAGGCCGTAGAAGTCAAGCGCGGCATGGTGGACCATGTCCTCATGCTCAGTGTCGATTTCCTGTAGCAAGCTGACCATTTCAAATGCAATTCGCCCACCTGATATAAATTAAAAAAGAAAAACTGTAAATGTCCGGCTTGCAAGCGTTTGACGTGGAATAAGAGCCGCTTTCGATAGGCGTTTTCAGACAATCGATACTATCGATTGCTTACTCACTATCGATGCTTTTAAAAACAAATAAAGATGTTCGTCAAGTTACCCACGGCCACTTAGCGTCGAGTATCGATACTTTCTAATCGGTTTTGCAACAAGGATTATGTTTTTCAAATATTTTGCGTTTTAATGGACGAAATTGAAGAAACTTGAATGCAAAAGTGTTAAGAATTAAATTATCTTCGATTTAAGTGCCTTAGCTTAAAATTTAAATATTTTCACTCCATAGCTTTTAATGAAAAACAAAACAATTTCCTGTAATACAATAGAGTTAATGCCAGCAGAATATGCTGTTCCCAATATAATTTCGAATAAAAATAGAGGAAAGTAGCCTTCTTTATTATAGAGTTAGTGTACAATCCATTTTACGAAAATACCAAATATTCTATACTGTAAAATACTTATATTGTATCGATGTTTCGATACATTCAAATATATCACCATCAAACAGAGGTGTTTTTATTGTGCATGGTGAGCGCAATTTTTGATTATTTTTTAATATCAATAATGAGCAATATGACCTCGTTTCCCCGTAGAGAAAAGCACTTGCCTTTTTGTTTGGCAGGATCACAACACGATGTAAGCAGATACTTTAGCTGTGACCAACACGCACGCTTGGCTATTTTTAGCATGCCCGGGAAGAAGGATTTGCTAGCTGGCGAACGAGTGCACGGTATTTTAGTTTGCGTGCGTTCAAAAGATCGTATATCGCTGCCCATTAATTATTATGTCTTCAAGTTGAGCACTGTCAACTATCCGTTATTACATGTTTTCTGTTACTATTAGTATGCGAGGCACGTGTGTTTGTTTAAATTACATAATAATAAGTGATTAAGCGCGTTAACTGTGTCATTTTCGATTATATACTCAGTTATGAGCGTGTTAAAAATACTGCAAAAAGTTACCCAAGTACTTCTGAAACCGGGAAGGCGATCTGCATTCATGTTAAGCCAACAGTTCCTTGGGCTCTGAACCATGACCACTCTCAACATACCGCATACAATGCGCCACAAAACTTACATAGGTGAAGATCACGACAACGACACAACATAATACCATGACTTTTTTTTCGAGCATACTCAGTCAAGCGACGCTCTTCGGCGTCGAACAGAAATTTCTCCAAACCAGTTAGACAACTCAAAGAGCCGAAAATGTGACTGAAATCCGCAAGCTTGGACTCGAGCTAAGTCAGTATGGGTTTAAAGCTGTTGCGGAGTGCACGAAATACAATTCGAAATAAAAAGTGAGAACTGCTGCGCATGTCTAATATCTGACTGGAAGTAGTGAAAGGCTCTTTCTTGTCTACAGCGACAAAATTGTGATCCACTTACGACCAGAAGAATTGCGGCTCAAACATAAATGGTGATAACGCTGTATCGTGAGAGACAATTGTGAAACCTGCAGCATTTTTCGGTTTGCTAATTCGCCATAACAGAGCCCTAATTTATGTGAGTAACCTTTTTTTGTGTGTAACTTCTTTAATCATCATTGTACTCCATTGTGTCTCTATATACATAAGTGTGAAGCCGCAGTTGCACAATGTACATACATATACATATACATTTTCATATGTATGTCTGTTAAGTTTTTAGATATTTAAATATGCATAAATAAGCATACTCACGTTTATGTACATAATGATAATAATGTATAATAAGAGCTTTGAGTAATACGTATAGGTGAAAGTTAGACAATGAAAGTTAATCGAATGAAATATCTGCGTATTTGTATTTGCTTACATATAAATGGTGTTAATTTGTATATACTGGCTATATTGATTCATATAAGGTATACAAATGTTTCTTGGCAGAGTAGAATTGGTGTGACATTTCGACTAATCATAAAAGAGCATATAAAAAAACAAAAATATATACACTCTTTCCTTTAGTAGCAGAGTAAATATATTTACTTGTTTATAGAGTTGTGTCTTCATCATTTTGGACTGGTTCTCAGCCTGACTTAAATATTTTGTTCTGTTTTCATTTAAAACCAGTTCTCTTATACCCATACAGAGTAAAACCGTTAAAGAAAAGGAGCGCAAGATGATCAAAGAAGTTGTAAACAGAAGAGTCATCCATGAATATATTAAGCAAATTTAAGCAAAAATATGTAAATAATATTGCAATTCGCATAAATAAGCTTAATGTAAATAACAATTTAAGTGTCATTCTGGGAGCTGATTCTGCCCAAAATGTTTCAAAATGATTTACATATTTGTTTTTATATTACATTTTCGGGAACAGGAAATGTTAGCGCGGAAGTCGATGTGCCAAAAATATTCTTGTTGCCTTTTGCGATAAGTTTGTAAGAGGACAAAGAAAATGGGATATCTTGGGAAATATCTCATACGCAAAACTATTTGTGAATTATTAAGAAGGTGTTTAATATATTCTGAAAAATCGAAAGATCGAAAATGCTAGGTCAGAGAACGAATTTCTAATTTTAACAACATTTCTTTTAAATCCGAAAAATATAATGTACTTTAGATTTTTTAGATTTTTCATTTTAGAAAGCAGATGTTTTTACTCAACATTCACAATTTAGTTTTTATTTTGTTTATCTCTGTGTACGTCGGACGGGAACGTTCTAACTTCTTTCAGATCGAAGCTCTGTATAATAATCAAAATTAATTCAGTCAGTTATTAGTCATTAATGCTTAAATATACATGTTACATACATATTTACTTAAGAGTTTTATTTGCATGATTTCAATTTGAATATAATTGGAATTAACTCTTTTTTTCAGGTGATGTCACGACAAGAACGCGCTTGTAACAATGATAATCTCATGCCCAATTCACGAACAGCTCTTATTTTGTGCCTAGTTGTCTTATGCTTTGTTTATTACGTCGATGCTCATGGAAGACTTATTGAACCACCAAGTAGGGCGTCAGCCTGGCGTTATGGATTCCAAACTCCGCCCGACTATAATGATCATGAACTCTATTGCGGCGGCTTTACGCGACAGTGGAAACGCAATGGTGGCAAATGTGGAGAGTGCGGCGATGCCTGGGACATGCCTGAGCCACGCCCACATGAAAATGGTGGTCAATGGGGACAGGGTGTTGTTGTGCGAAGCTACTTGCCCGGCTCGGAAATGACAATTCGTGTGGAGCTGACTGCCAGTCATATGGGGTAAGGGGAAAATGACCAGGTATCTGAACATTTTAAGCTGACCCTCTTCTGTTCACAGATACTTTGAGTTTAGATTATGCCCAAAGCCAAACGCCAAGCAGTTATGTCTTGATGAAAATGTCCTGCATCTAATAAGCGGGTTTCCCTCGGTGCGGGATCCAGCTGACTTGGACACTCGTTTCTATCCTCGCAATGGTAGTCGCATTTATGAAATCAAAGCACGCTTGCCAGGTAAACTTTTGTATTTCTATTTAGTAGCCACTTCAACATATTTTCATCATTCATTATTTTTAAAAATATTAAAAAAATCGCGCTCGCCAGTCTCTATAAACTCACCTTTTTTTGGTGGTGATATTTTTGTATTTATCGAAACATCGATAAAACTTTAAGTATTTCACGTAGTGATCGTGATGAACATAGAAATATTGCTCACAGACAGTTGGACAAACATGTTATTGTGGAAATATGATGCACTCACAGTTTACTTACAATTATTATAAATTTTATTTGCAGATATGCTATGCAATCAGTGTGTGCTGCAGTGGCGTTATATAGCTGGCAATAATTGGGGACTATGTGACGATGGCAACGGTGCAGTTGGTTGTGGTCCTCAGGAGGAGTTTCGCTCGTGTTCCGATATCGCACTAACTACAGATGCCCGTCTACCTCCTAATCGTCCTGTTCGACCCGTACTTCGTATTACGACACCACCGACGAGTACCAAGAACGACCAAGTTGAACTGACTGATGATCAGTTCAGCTCCATAATAATTTTGATAGGCTTTATTTCATTATTGATGATCTCTGCTTTAGGCATATGTGTTGTGTACTTACTCTACAAGCCTAGCAAGCTAAACGAATGGAAGGATACCTTTTTAAAAAAATGCTGTCAGAAGCAAAAGAATGCCTCTTTGGTAAACTTATCGCAAAGCAAAGTCTTTAAGCCTATTGTATCCACCGCCGAGCTGGAAAAATGTGGAGACAGCAGCTGTCCGTTACCTAGTCTGCAAAATCCACCACCTATTCCACCGCCTAGAACAAAACGAGATACGCGTATTCGCGACATATCTATTATATCCTAAAAGTTTTTTTCCACTGCCAGTAATGATTCAAGTGTTTTCCACTTGCTTACTCCCCAAACCCATTAGTATTTCTTTGCATTTCTTTACTATATTATTTTAAAAACAAACTGATTATTATAATTTAATTCTAAACAATAGGGTTTTTTATGTGTAGGTGTATAGTCTACAAACTAGTTAAATTAAAGTGTTAATCTTGGACTGCCTTACTGTAGCATAGATATTTTAAGATCAAATATATACATACATATATAATAATATATTTCAATATATTCCCTTTAAAGAAAAATTGAATTTGATATATTTTAATTTAATAAGTACTACCTTCCTACCAAAAAAATGAGCATTTAGTACTTAACAGCATGTTCTACCTACAAATTTTTATTTAGGAAGGCTATCACACCCGGGAAGAGGTCAATATTTTTACGGCAAGATGTACTGATCGATTTTGACTGAGTATTTATGGTCTTTCATCTTTAATTGAAGATTCTCCAACGGGAATGTGCTAAAAAAATCTTTTTTACATTTATTTTATTTAGTTAATCAAATATTTTTATTGTATTTACTCAATTTTAAGGAATACGTTACAGTTGCGTTTAATCACCAATCTGTCAGTTAGGACAGGCTGTTTTTATTTATTTATAAATAGTGTATATATAAAATATACAAATCACATATAGATGTATGTATACGTATATATATAAATAAACAAATATTTTCAGTGCGTCGAAGACAAAATACCCTTGATGACAAATTTAATAAATATATATTTTTGCAAAGAGAATCAGGCAGTTGTAAATAATGTTGGTGAACAAAAATAAAACAGCTGCTTGCGAGTAGCTCTTTCAATTAAATGTTTAACATATACCAACACTGAATTTAATTTATTTATAATTTAAACAGTAGCAAGCAGCTATAAGCAAAGAGACGGTCACTTTTTCGACCTACTTATTATATTTGTTCCTTACAGAGGTGGAAAGCAGCAACATCATTTATTCTTAGCCTAGCTACCAGATAATTTTATAAATACATAAACAAATGAATTGTTAATACAATTGGTATGGTATGGTTAACAAACATATCTGTACAAAAATGTTCACCATATGCATATATCGGGTAGGAAATGCCTCCTATAATGCATTACACAATCAGTGACATAACCATAATACCATGTGTAAGAGTATAATAGACGAAACAACTAGTTCATAGTTTGTTTCCTTAGTCAACTGTCAGTATTGGTTCCCAGCAGACGTGTGTGCTGTGAGACTCAACGTAAGACGCCAGCATGCATATTTGCACATGTATATAGACTAACTATATATATATTACGGATTGTAAAAATAGACACATATATACGTACAACGTTTGAATGCTTTTTTCAATGGCCTCGGAACATGGGAGACCATCTGTTCCATTGAACGGAATTGTGCAAGGTGCCGAATATCATGGAAATTTGGACACCGACTCTGAAAATATTCCGTACCATGCGCGTGAGAATGCACTTCCGTTTACTTACGGCAATGTTCCTGTGGGCTTTAGTACCAGCGAACTGAATCATGTCGGTGACACGGAGCAACAGGCAACACCGGAGAGCAAACTGGGGCCCAGCATATATCCGGGCACCCCACCAATAACACGCAAAACCACTCGACCTAGTATTTCGACGTCGTGTCCATTGCTGCGAAAGACACCGTCACGGAAGGAGTTCGAAGATATGCTGATGGAACGCAAAGTGCAGGCCCAAGATGCTAACAACGATTTTGCCAGAAAGCTATTACAGGATGAAACCATTCAGAAAGACTTGGATGAGCTGCATAGAAGGCTAAACACACCACTGCTTGCCACAAAACAGGAAGTGAAAGACAGACAGATCGAGTCTATTGATCTACCCGACGCGGAGACATGTTTAGCTTTGACCAAGCAGAGCAGAAGTCCGGAATTGCAGTTGGTGGAAAGGAATCGATCGACAACGCCAACCTTTCCAAATGTTCAAGTAGCTTTTAACTCGGAACGCTGTGTCAGCCCATATCCAGCTGCAAAGCCATTAAATAATCAGATGTTCGAGGAGAATTGTGCTACACGGAATGTGCCACAGTTGAGCAACATCAGTCACACCAAAGAAGTTGAGCCGCATTTAGTCAAGTCTGCCAAGGACTCGTCCGAGTATTGGTATAAGCCCACAATGACACGTGGTGAAGCCGTCGATTTGCTACGCGATGCGGTGCCCGGAACATTTCTCATACGCAACTCGACCACGTACCGCAATGCATTTGGCTTGGTCCTGCGCGTTGCGAAGCCACCAGCGGGCGTGGTCACAGGACCGGGCTATGGTGATCAGCTGGTCCGGCACTTTCTCGTGGAGCCAACGACTCGGGGCGTTTGTCTCATGGGCTGCAACAATGAGCCCATATTCACATCGCTATCCGCCTTCGTATACGAGCACTCGATCGATAAAATGTCATTACCCTGCACCCTGCTAATACCGGATCGGGATCTTCTGCTCATCTCCAACAACGAGGAGTTGATCCTCAATCAAAAACAGGTGCTGGCACAGGGTGCCGCCTGCAACGTGCTTTACTTGTTCCAAGGCAACATGGAGTGCCTCACCGGAGACGATGCGGTGCGAAAGGCGGTGCTCGAGATGAACACGGAGCAGACGCGACCCGTTCCGTTGGAGGTGCATTTTAAGATATCGGAACAGGGCATTACCCTCACCGACAATACTCGCACCAAGTTCTTCCGACGGCACTATCCGGCCAAGAATATTTCACACTTCTGCATGGATCCCAGCAATCAGTTCTGGAGTGTGCCCGCATCGGATGAAGGACTGCATCGCTCCGTCAATAAATCAATATTTGCGTTTGTTGCGCGACCTTTGACCGGCCTCCAGGATAACCAGTGTCACATCTTTTGTGATCTGTCCTCCCAGCAACCAGCATCTGCCATAGTTTCATTTGCCCACAAAGTTCTTCCGCTCGACAATTCCAGTTGTAAAATGCTATGAAATATATATATAATCCGACACTTGTAACAAATTTAACGTTTTTTTTTTGGAATTTTACATACAGACTAGAAATAATATATCAGTCAATGAATCTATGTAATCTACTTAATTAACATTCACATTTACCACCACAATAAAAACAAATTAATAAAATCTGTTATTCTTGTATGCATCAAAGTTTCTCTACATAGGTTTTATATTTTTATCAACAGGTCTTTGTAAAGTGAAAGTAAGATTCAATCAAGGGACTGACTTCTTTGACTTTACAGCTTCTATAGGAACAATCGATAGAAAATTGAAATTGTATTTGCTGGCATTGAATCTTAAATGAAATGCACTGCTTTATGTCCTCTGAATAGATTTTATTAAATTAAAAAAATTAATTAAACGATAATCCCAGATTTCCTATAACATAAAATACTCAATACTTATTCAATTGGTTCAGTCGAAGAACCTGTTATTCCCGATATAAGTTTCTTTGTAAATTTACGTAGTTCCAAAGGATCTTCATTGTTGAAATCATCCATAACCGTTTGCATTTGCTCCTTTAGTCCGTCAGCAATAGATGTTGTGATTCGATCCTTGAATAGATTTGTAATAGGACTTAAAATAAGTCCTGTAAGCTCACGAATTAACCGAGCTTGATCCAGTTGTACGTGAATATTGCTGTCAATATTAAATCAATTTACTATAATATTTATACATCACTATAACAACACTGTAATACAGCACCTGAATTCGATTATACGAAAGTCATGGAGATGCAGCTTAGAAGTGATTACATTCACAGCCAGCTCAGCATAAACGATCGTGTTATCCAATGTGCCAAGGACTTTTCCATATCCCTCAATGGCCATCAGCTTCAGCAAAAAGTTATATTCGAACTAAAAAACAAACCATTTTGTTGTATAACAAATATTTACATATATTACAGTATAAACTCGATATTTCGGATACACATTTCTATTGAAGACTCTGTTTGAAGACTCTACTTTACAAAGCATTATTAGTTAATAGTTTTTTTTTATTATTATTATAGATGCTAACCCATGATTAAAACACAAATCAGATCTGTTTTGACAAAGTTATGGGAGCTTTAAATCTTGAAAGCTCATTTCTCTGGATGAGTGAGATTAATATTTGAAAGGCAAATGCATTAAATCGGCAGAAGAACCGATTTCCGATTCCATAAAATATAGAGTATATTTTAGATAGAGTCAACTTCCTCATCAAGTCGTATTTTATAAGTAAAAGACCATGCAAATTTGTGATATGATTGACTTACTTACCTGAAGCTTATTAATTTTTAAATAAAATTTACTCAGGAACGATTTGCCTTCATATGTCATAAAAGCATCATTGTGTCTCTGTATGCCAGCCAGATTGTAGACAATTCCATTGTTTAGGTGCAGACCAGCCTCGTAGGTGATGAAGAAAGGCTTCTAACAAGCTTATGCATTTATACAATTTTACAATGCCATCAAGTCAAACTTACAATCGAAATGCTCTCTTTCATATCCGGAAGATCTAAATGCTCGATTCCCAGCTTTTGAAGATGTGCAAGCACCATGGGAGTCACCACATCGACTTCGGCATTGATAATAGTCCAACCGACGTCTTCCTTATCAAAACTGCTCGTGGGCTCGGTATTGTTTAGCCCATCACGACGAACTCTTTAAAATTGAATTGAATTGAGAAATATTAGTTTGTTTAATTATACCCTGAACCCATTAAAAATGGGTAAAAAGGGTATGATGAAGTTGTGCAAAAGTATGTAACAGGCATAAGGAAGCATCTCCGACCACATAAAGTATATATATTATTGATCAGTATCAACAGCCGAGTCGATCTAGCCATGTCCGTCTGTCTGTCCGTATGTCCGTCTGACCGTCTGTCCGTCTGTATGAACACACAGATATCAGAGACTTTAAGAGCTAGAGACTTCATATTTGGAATATAAGTTCTCGTAGTCCCGTGACATATCAAGTTTATTTCATTTTATCGATAACTCGTTCCGCTTAAAAGTTATCGATAAATTTCGATTTCAGACTATCGTTTTTGGGACATAGCTCCAAATTCATAAGAGCTGGAGGCCCTAAATTGGCCATGTATAATCTCGAATATTATACACATATTACTAATATTTCACTTTTTGGATACCCCCAAATTCAGAACGATCGGACAATAAACACAGAAGTTATTTAAGATTTTACTCTCCATTACATGTATGTATACACACTGATAGATTAGTATGAATGTAAGGACTGGGGTCAGGGTATCTCCTAGTCGGGCAGTCCCGACTAGAGCACTCTTACTTGTTATTCTAAAGACTACGAGTGGGAATGAACTAATTTGATTTTGTAATTGAGTATATCATCTCATGATATAGTTGTACAACTATTTGACCATTATATCATTATACATATAGATTGTTATCTCACTGTCTTATTAAGTATTAAGCATACAAAATGTTCAGGTTAAACTGTGTTTGGGAACACTTATGTTACGGAAAAACTTATTATTCGGAGGGCGAGTAAGCAATAAATTCTAGGTGCCAAATATAAAATACCTTGAAAAAATATTTATTAGGTCATTTCTATAATAGTATGTCTCATTGTTTTTGTTAGATGTCAACAGGTAAAACTGTGCTTATTGAATTAAGGTGAGTGAGTAAGTACCTGTTTGATTTTTGTTGAACTTCGCCGTTGGCGGTTAATGTGATGAATAGTATTGCAATTAAGTAAAGCCTCATTATTCCTCTAGTCACATACACAGACATTATTTGACATGAATTAAATGTTATTTGTCTATATATTTTTTTTGTTATTATTTTCTTGTGTTACTTTTTTTCTTTAATACGTTTTGAATTTTTGAGTTTTTTTAAGAACTGGATGGCTTGGAGTTTAAAAATCAGAGCTCAGAGCCAAAAATTTAATTTTCTTCACAAATTTAAATAAAAAGCTGAATCAATTTAATTCTAAGCTGAATGAAATAACTAGAAAACAAATCCGAATAATCACTTTAGGCACAATATTATATTGTAATCGTCAGTTTAATTGTGCATAGTTGAACTTCGAATAGAAATTATAAGTCTAACGCATGTTTTTACTCAATGATGTAACAAACTCATTTTTCAAATAAAAATCTGTTTCTTATAATTTAATTTCTTATTTATTGTTTCAAAACAGTAGAAAATCTATTTATGGCTTTTATAAAAACAATAAAAAAAATTAATCACCCACTCAATTTTAGTAATATTTATTTGTTTGTCCATGTGTATATATTGTTGTTGATACATACATATTGCATGTGGACATGAGAGCTAGAAAAAACGCAATTTATTAATGTTATTTGCATTCTGGACACGAATAAAGCGTAGTCATAAATGAAACGAATCTATGTACATATGTACACACGCATTTTTACAGACATATTTCGTAGATAAACGACCTTTTTGTATTCGTATGTATACATAGGTAAATAACACAGCTATGTTAATTTATAGATAAATGTACTTGCATTCATCAATGTACGTATTCAGATATATACACAACTATTTCATAACAGTATTCATATTTGCTGCATTTGACACAATATTCCACATTTTTAACATTTTGCTTCACTGTATGTAGTATATGCACAACGCGTACATTGGCCCTAGTATGATCAAAGTAATTACTCGCTTCCTATTTAGTTACTGCCGCGAACGAAGCTTTTATAGTAGACTTGAAGTAAGCTGAGATCGAATGCCCACCCGTTGACGCGTTCGTGGGAGCGGTTGAAATGGAACTACTGCCGAGTGTTCGCGATGTGAGCGAATAGAGACTGAGCCTCGTCAAATATTTATAACAGTGCAGCCTTGATCTTGTTGAGCTTTTGGGGGGTGTGATGATAAGTAAAGCTTGCTTGCACCGCAATTATCCGATGTAGGCTTATGCAATGAAGTTGGCATACCCTGTTGCCGATGTGAGCCGCAAAAAGTTGTTCCAATGTATGTTTGAGAGAGAAGGCCTCTGATTTTGTATAAGAAAGCGATCATCTCTAAAACTACAACACTTAAATTTATCAGATGTGGTACGTTAATTGCATACAGGCATATTTATTCAGCCTCGGAGACGTTCTGATTGGATCTCTGTATTATTTAACTGTTTGGTCAAATATTAGATTCTTGTATGAAAACCCCGTTTGTGTTTAATACAAGGCGATTTGTATGAAAGTTTTGTGCTTGACATTATTAATAATTATCCACTATTAAAAAACAGCAAACAAATCATAGTAAATTTGTAGCCAGGTATTATTTGATTTTTGTCTAAAAAGTATGTAAATTGTTTCTCCTAACGCGAACTTTTTAAACATCCCTCATGCAATAAAAAGATTGCATTTAGTTTACATACCGATACTAATATAGATTGCAACTTTGGCTTAAAAAAGCTTGCGTTGATTTAGGATGCTTACGATTGAAATTTTTGATGTCATAGAAAACGTCTTTTTAGTTTATTAAGTTAATTACAGGCATTGTTAAAGATCTGATTGCTCTTTCGTAACGTCGATATTGATTCCTAGCAAACAAGTTATGTACATTTTACTATATATCTATATCCCTGTTTATGGTAGTGGAGAAACCCAAGTTCTAAACAAATCTAAGCATGCAAGCAACTAACTTTGCATATACAACTAAATTAATGTTAGAACAAGAGCACAATTATACATATACAGCTAATAAAGTACCCAGTGTAGTCACAACCCCGAACTTGATACAGGCGACGATACATGTAAGCCATCATTTTGTGTTTGACCAATCTCGCTTATTGTGATTTATTTGTTGGGGTTTTGAAGTCGCTCGGATGACTTGAGCTCAAACGAGCAGCATTCTGTTTGTAAATAACTTAAAACAATTTAACGAAATCATTCGAAAGGTTGTCTAGTTGGCGCCCTGGGAAATAGGATCGATCTTGACATCGGGGAACTTGAACTCGGGAAATTTAAGCATATCGGTCGTTCCATCACTGCCATACTGCTTGGCAACGCGGTCCAGCTCGTTTTTCATATCGCGCTCGATTTCAGGATTCGAGTCGACCAGTTTGCCGCCTCTGCAAAACATTTGTATGATTTATTATATATGGTTGCAAAGAATTGATGGTTCCACTGGCCACTCACACGCTCTTCTGCTTGTATTCGCGAACTTTGTCCAGGAACAGCTGTTGGATTGGATCCGAAGCCTTATTCAGAGCTGGGGCGACAATGGCAATGTTGCGACGCACCTCGGTCCGCAGGACACGGACGCCAGTTAGAATGGATTGCGACAGCATCTGTAAAGCGGTAGAATTGTGTTAAAATATCTTCGGCGTTAGCAGTTTGGTAACCTTAAAAGGTTATGTAATACATCTTGTTTTTGCAGCACTTTTGGTAGCAAAACAACGTACTATTAACTTTTTTCATTGTAAGTGCTGCTACCACTAGATTTTAAACCATTCAGTTAATTTTTATAGTTATTATTTACCTTATTTTCCTTTTCAAATGCTTCTAAACTGTGAATGTGGAAAATTGTCGAGTGCACAACAGTGTGACAACGCAAAGCCTACTTAAAAATACCCCAGATTGTAAAAATACTGTTTGAACTGAAAAAAATACCAACGAGATATCTCTGCATTTTGTATCGGGAATATGGTAAAAATAAATTTTAAAAAGCTGTGCTAACAAGGCAAATAAATATGGCTAAAAGAAATTAATTGGAAATGTCTTTAGTACCATTTATTATAAAATAAGCAATCAATCAATCAATTGAATATCGATACTTGGTATTCCGTGCATTATCATGCGTGTTCTGCAAGATGAGATATGTGCGTAAGAATTCAAGACTGAGTTTTGCCTTCGATTTTGTATGGGTCTTTGTACATGGTTGGTGCATATTTTCGTGAATATCTCTGAAAGTAAACCAAAGATTTTGACCAAATCTATATCAATTTTTAGATGAAAAAATATTCTTTAATCGTGTATACTAGGATTAGTCAGGTGCGATTTGTCAATAGATATATTGTGAGAATTGTAAAAGCCCAATTTTTCAAACCCATAATGTGAGTGCAGTAAAATATCAAATTTTAAAGTTCAAGCACATTAATGGAAGACAATTTAATGCTTAGCAATTAAATGCTTTTAAGTTTGGTTGATTTCGTTCTTTTAAACGTCAAATATTTGATAAGCAAAATGCTTGTTCCGAAACCGATAAGAAGTATCGATATTCGACGCTAAGTGGTCGTGGGTAACTTGACGCACATTAACAAAACCTACACAATGGTTTTAGTATCGATACTTCCTCACACTGCTGCTGACGTTTGACAGTAAAACTAAGCGTAATATAAAACAAAATATTCTACTATTAAGAACAAACAACATATAATACTTGGAACAAAATTGTACATAGAAAGGAGCTGCCCAAAAGGAGCGCATAAAATGACACGTAAGTGGTCAGACCGCAGACGGCTTTTACCATATTATTGTGGTTTTACGAGGATATACTACTGTGCATTCAAAGATATGAATCAGCTTGATCAAATCTATTGCTAAGAGCTAAGCTGCACAAACAACAGTTAATTTGATTGATTGAATATATGTAGTTATGAGTAGCAATATCGATTAGTAGAGTTCTGACCGCCTATGTAACTTCATGTGCATATGTACATATGTATATATACTGCATGATTGCTTCTAACCTCTAACTGCTGAGACTACAGCAAATTAGCATGCGAAACTATACAGAGAGTCACTAGCCATATACAACAAAAAAAAACCACATACAACTTATGTTAATTAGATAATTATTTTTAGGCGGCAATCAACGAGACCTGGCCCGCGCCAAGAACCAAAAGAAGGTGGCCGAGCAGACCAGAGGCAAGCGAACTGATGCCCTTACTGTGGAGCAGCGCAAAGCCAGGTGAGCCGAAAATTGCAATCCCGAGTAACAGAGTAACTTTAACAACACTCGCTCTATTTGCAGGGACGCTGAGGTAATGCGTGAGAAACAAAAGAAAAAGGAAGATGACGCTGCGGCCGCTGCGGCTGGCAAAAGCAAATAGCGAACTTTCAAATTCAGTTCCAGCTAGAACAGCGTTTATTCGTGCAGTCGTCGTAGGTCACACAACAACAACTTTCGTTAGGCATAGGCAGTTACAAAAACCAGAGCAAAGCAAAAGCAATCGCAAACGCAACAGTCGCAATCCGGACGCAATCGGTCGACGATCGAGCGATCGAATCCAGGATAGTCAATGTCAATCAATTGGTTAAATTGCGCTAAACAAGTGCATTTTAAAGCTACATACCTGACGAATATCAATAGCTACGCATCCCCACACACTATAAGGGCTCGTTTTCTTTAATATTATGCAATATTGCTGTAAAATTAATTATCTTAATTATTTCTCTATATACCTGACTAAATTATTTACTGTGAAATATATAAATTTTTAAATAAAACATAATATACAGCCAACAACAACCAAAATATATGTCGCTAAATATTATGTATTATTATTTTTGTCGAAGATAAATGTTTATACATATAAGTAAGTAAATATATAGATCTTAAATTGATATTAAGTAATCGAGAGAGAAAAAACCGATTGAAATTGCATACTAAATAAACCTACTTGATCTGTGTACCTTCACATATTTTGCACATCACACAGTTATCAATATGGCCCAAATGTTTGCATTTTTGTGCAACTTGAGATAAGATAGTCAGTGTTTAAAATTATTAAATGCCATTAAGCTAACAAGATACTAATTAGATTGATATATTCATTAACTAATTTGCTAAGACTGTTAAGCCTGTGCACATGGCTAGAGGCTGTCAAAAGCGTAATTTATATCTGAGGCTCTAAATATGTAGAGCTTATATTTCGATGCTGGATGTTTGTCAATAAGAATAAAATGTATTTATTTTTTCATTTTTTGTCCTTTTTTTCAATCTTCCTTTTAAGAAAGTGAAATATGTATTATAAAAAGGGTTGACTATGGAGCAGTTGGCAATTGCTTAATTTGTTGCTAATATAACACGACTTGGGTCTTTGTCCATCGGGAGCATTATTAAACTAAATACTGTTCTTAAAAACATATAAATAGTTTTGTATAAATGAAGTATACAAAGGAATGAAAATTAAAACAAGTGGGGAATGATTATCTTCGGCACGCCGAATATTTAATACTCTTTTAGAGTCTATGGATATGAACTACAAACTTTAGCACAAAATGAATAAATTATTTTCTTCGTCAAGAGTATAATAACAACAATTTTGGCTTAAAACTGATTTGTGTTCATGGTTTGTCCTCTACTTCTATTCCACATTTAAATTTTTAGCAATTTTTGTAAATTTCTAATTTTTTTACATTATTTTCGAAAAATGGATGTATTCCCCTGTTACTGTTTTTCGGAAAAATAAGCATACTGAAGGTAAATTTTGAGGGTCTCCGACGCTTCCTTCTATGCACAACATAAATCTACGATTTCTTCGAAAAGAGTATAATGAATAATGAATACTACCTTATTAAATAAATTATTGATAAAATTTTGTATTCCTTAATAACGAATAACGCGACCCGACTCGCATAATTATAGGATTGATATGACTGCATTTGTTCAAAGCAACAGCGCACAGGGTATTAAAAGAAACCCCTTTATCTATGCACATCTGTGAACTTCCCAGGAGATTTTTCTTTGCGACCCAATGATTAGTTCAAATTTACATACAATGGATCATTTGTGGGTCAAAATACTAGCGCACAACAAGTTAAACAAGAACGCGGCAGCTGAAAGTGTGCGCCTAGGAGATGCCCTTTAGCAAAGATCCTTACAGCATTTATTTAAAGTTTCTTTAATTATTGCAATTTACATGCAACTATTGTATGGTATATTGACTAATTTTATGAACTTAAATAACTGATCAAAATATATAGAAATAATAGCGACACACATAGTTAAATATACATTTGTATATGAAAGTAGTAGCAAACTGGCTAGAAACTCTCGCCAGAGCCAAAGGAACCCAACTGCCAATAAGTTGAATCTAGTATTTACCATTTGTATACATACATAGGTGAAATGCCCAAAACCAAAACAAAAAAAGAAGAAGAAGAAGAAGAAAAAAAGTAGAAACAACTAACTGGCAAACAGGCCACTAACCAAAAATGGGCGACAGCCGAGCGTGTTGCCATCATATCTATGGCGCGTATCTTAAATGAGTGGTCGCGGTTCCATGGGACACGGATGCCGTTGTCAATGCCTGGACTGCGAGCGGGGCTGCAATGAGCATTGGGTCGCGTGCGAGATGCTGTTCAAGCGGAGATGGCTTCTTGGAAATGCAACAATGGCAACAACAACAAGTAAGAGTGCTCTAGTCGGGAGTGCCCGACTAGGAGATACCCTGAACCAAGTCCTCACAATCATGCATACTAATCTAAACACACACATGCTGCAGTTCAAGCAGTACAAGCAGTGGAAGCGGTTTAAGCAGTTAGCTTGCTTTTCACCGAGCCCCACACAATGGCAAGTAAAATCTTAAAAAACTTCTGTGTTTGTTGTCCGATCTTTCTGAAAATGTTAGTCATAACATAACATAAAATGTGTGACCAAACCAAATTGCAAGGTCATAACTTCAAAAATGCGTTTTGTCAAACTTTTGGGCGAATTGGGGGTGGTATCCAAAAAGTAAAATATTTGTAATATGTGTATGATATTCCAGACTATACATGGGCAATTTGGAGCCTCCAGCTCTTATAACTTTCAAGTTATGGCCAAAAAACACTGGTCTGAAGTCGAAATTTATCGATAACTTTTGAACGGGACGAGTTATCGATCAAATTAAATAAACTTGATCTGTCCCGGCACTACGAGAACTTATATTCCATATGAAGTCTCTAGCTCTTATAGTCTCTGATATCCGCGTGTTCATACAGACAGACAGACAGACAGACAGACGGACAGACGGACATGGCTAGATCGACTCGGCTGTTTATACTTATCAAGAATATATATGTACTTTATATGGTCGGAGATGCTTCTTTATGTTACACTACTTTTGCACAAAACCATAATACCCTTTTTACACAGTTTTAATGGGTTCAGGGTATAAACAACAACAAGAACAACGCTGACCGGTAATGAGCGACTTTTAATGATTTGTTCGGCTTGCTGCTAGTGCAAAACGTTGTAGTTGATACCGCAGAGCTAACAAAGGCCCAATGTTAGTTTTGTTATTTTGTTTGATAAGTTTATGACTGATGTGGCGCGAAAAATAAAAAAAAAACAAAATAACAACAGGTTTTTTTTTAGATTTACAAGCTTGCAAAGCAGAGAAAGCTCCAATAACAAAAGCTTGGGCAACAACAAATAACCTTTTAGGTCTTAGAACTTTTCTACGCCACACAAAATAAGAAACAACAACAAAACTTAATCATCGCAGTCGCAGTCGGCGTCGCCGTTGGCGTCGCAGTTGGCGTCGCAGCAGCCCAGCAGCTGAGAGCGAAATCGCCTCTCTATGCGACTCTCATGAGCAACGGCGCGCGTTTTCAGTCGCTACGTGAAACTCGCCGCAAACACAACGGAAACGCGCGCCACATTCGTCGTGTCAAAAGTCGCGTCGAAAGTAAATCAAAAATCTAATTAAATCGAAAAATTCTAAAACAAATATATATATATATATAAATCTATTTAATTGACCAAAAAGGTTAGGCAAACCAAAAAAAAAGTGAAGTGTGCGTAAAAGTAGAGAGTGTAAGTGAAATTGGCTTTCAGCCGACATATTTGGCAGGCATTTAGATGGCGATGGAAATGCTAATGCAACTGCCAAGTCTCTGACATTATCAGCAGCCAATTGGCAAGCAAATGCAACAGCAATTTCAAATTGTTGTCTATGCCTGGGCAGCTCGAGCATTCATTCGATCGGATCGATTGAACGCCGAATGCAAATCAAGTGATAAACGATCGCCACCGAATTGAAATAACAGGCGTGCAGCTAACAAGTGGTGGAGGAGCAGCTAGCCGAGTTCCCAGTGCCCAATTGGTTGTTGTCCCCCCCCCCAACCCCAACCCCCTCCCCCTTCCCGAACCTTCGTCAACACAGCAACTCGCAGTCGCAGTAGTGTGTTTCTGTGTTTTTTTTTTATTATTATTATTTATACAAAATATATTCAGTTTCATTTAGCTGTCGCTGTTGTTGTTGTTCTTGTTGCTATCGTCGGCGACAGCAATTTCAATATTCAAATGATCATGATCACTTGACTTCGACTTCGACTTCGTCACACGCTCGCAACGATCGCGTTTCAAAGCCCAGCGATTTCTGAGCGCCTGCAACAGCACCCCAAACAAATTATGATTAATGCGCTAAACAAAACAGGCAGCAACTAAATATTATTACTTATACGAGCTACTGTTTGTTGTTTTGACTCCCGTCTGGCATCTGATCGAGCAGCCTTCTTACCTACATCTGATGCTGACCCAATTTGTTGACGGCATTGATGAAAAATTACGAGCAAAACAAAACAGTTTGTTTGTTTTCAATATATTTTTTTTTTGAATTTTTGCTTTTGCAATTGCGCTCTATATAGCCATGTCTACACACACATACACACACACACATCTGCATATATGTACATACATATGATGCATGAAACGTATTTCCTTAGCTCTTAGTTCAACTGTTGCTCGCTTGCATTGAACGGCATGATGTCAGCTTTATCTCCCACTGGCTGGCTGCGAACGTGTTGACATTGAATTTGACATCGACAAGTTGATGGGCTAAACTTTATATTTGGGCAGGCGAGTTGACGTCGCGTCCTCGCGAGGCCTGACTAAAGAAAGTGCAAATAAAGCAAAATATTTAACGTTTAAATAAGCCCAGCCCACTCAATTGCAGCGTGGGCGTATGCGTAATATTCAAATTAATTATACAGAACGCACAAGACACAAGCAACGGTCTGCGCCACTTTTTAGGCATGCCGGTCAGCTGTGCCCAATAAATATCACATTCAAGCCCAAAATGAAGCGACGAGCACAGAATAATCGTTTAAAATGGCTTTCAAGCACCTGTTTCATATGTGACGAATATTTTATGTATATATATTTTTTTTTTTTGGCTAAGGATAACAAGATTTTGTGCCTTAAATAACCATCTGTATAAGCATATATATACATATATGAATGTATTCCAAAGTCAACGAACGTACAGCAGTTTTGGGCAATAGCAAACGCTTCATTGGGTTCCCAGTTAAGTTCAATGACGCACAGTCATTAAAAACCATCGAAAATAAATAAAAACTTAAGCACAACTGCTTACATACCCTGTATTTTGAGAAAGGAAAATATGAAAATAATATTTGTGCTTCTTTTATAAGATGTTTTTGTCCCAGTATACGAGCAAATTACACACAAATTATTTAAAAGTTGCAACTATATATGCAATTATTTTTTAAGTGAGTTTGCGTTAAACTAAATAATTAAACTGACATTTTAAGATGCAGTGAATCACGAACTGAATATGTTGAAAATTACAGAGTATATCGTCAAAATGCCAAAAAGAAAGAGCAACAAAACGTGAAGGTTAAAATTTACAAGGCAATCAGGCAGGCAGGCGGCAATAAGATAAAATAGCAGAATACTAAATGGAATACATTTCCAGAAGAATGTTCTAATGCCATAAATGAGGCAGTCGCACACCTACATGCCTAAAAGTGGGCGATGACTTTGGCACAGTGGTACACAAATGTCTTGTGAGGGATATAAATTACTTGTGAACTGAACTAAATGGAAGACATTCTATTATTTTTTACATTATTACTTTCTTCTTATTTTCCGACAGCAAAACGAAAGAAAATTGCTTGAAACTTTTCGGTATTTCCATTTGAATTGTTGAAAGCTTTCATATATATCCCATTGTATACGATAATTCTATTCAATTACACATCTGAGGTAGCTGCCCCGACAGCGGACTAAAAGCATTTTATATTTCATAAAATATATAGATTTCTTGATTCTGAGAGCACAACTCTCGCGACCTTGTTGACTATTTATAATCCATTGAGCTTTCTCGCTGTATAAATGAATCATTTTTATGGCAAATTTTTTATGATTTCTCACATGGGTTTCTCACTTTCGCTCGAGGACAAATCGAAAGGAAAATCTAGAGAATTATGCTAAGACTAGTTGTTGAACGCGTTCAATGTCTGTTCATGACCATGAGAGTGCTGACAGCAGACTGTGACGATATACATTGAATAGAGGCAAAAAGTATCTCAAAGATGCATAACGCCATGTGCGTGAGCTAAAAGTTTGCGATTGCGAAAGCATTAAATGAAAAACTTCAAGCTTCAAAGGCGGCAATTGAGTATTGCAGCTGCAACAAGTCTAATTGATTTATACTTGTGGCATTTGCCAGCCAAGTGATTGAAAGCCGTAGCAAAATCAACAGCAACAAGCGGAAAGAGTCGCAAACATTAAACGTCTATAGAAAATTGCTCATTCCCAAAAGCCAAGTCTTAAATCGAGTTTTGTTAAAAAAAAAAAAAACAAAACAAAAAGCGAAAAAGCGAAAAAGCCGCGTGCTTTAAACTTGTCAAATTTGGTAGAACGATTTTTGACCGGTTTGGCAGGGCTGAAAGTATCGAGACATGTGCTCCCACTAGCCACAGATCAAAGATTGAGTAATTTTCAGCTACACCGATACACACAATAACAATAACAGATACTACAATAAGCTTTTGTGTATCTGTTTTGTAGCGCGCAAAAAGTAGCACAAAAAATGTCAAATTTAATTACGCGTCGATGCGCAAACAAATTGTATTAAACGCTGGGGCCAAATAAAAGTTCAACAACAACTGAATTGAACAAAAGTGTGCTATAAACAATTGGCGCCCGCATTGCCGACGGCACACGTTAAATGATAAAATGATAATGATAAATGCCAAATGCATGCATGTATCTGCAAGATACAAAGCCGGGACACGAGCTAACTGCATAAAACAAATTGGGTTTTGCCTCGGGCTCGAGCTGGGAGTTGGAGTCGGAGTCGGAAAACTTGATTAAACCATATTGACGCCCTCGGTGGGTTTTTTTTTCGATGCCCGCTGAATTTCAAAATCAGAGCATTTGACATGATTTATAGTGACAATATTTTCATTTCGCTGCTATGGCTGCGGGTGGTTTCTGTTCAATCGTTAGGCAAATAGGTCAGGTCATGATTTGATTAATTGACTAACATTATACAGTGTTTTTGTTTGTCATTTTTGAATACAACTATTATTTCACGCAGGCGAAACACAATAACCTTGTCAAAAGTTTCTATGCAAAAAATATCGGCTGTATTGCTGTATCAACTATTTGATATTTCAATGTGCTAGAAGCGTAAGATAAATATTTAACTTAATTGTTCAACAATTGCTTAGACAACTTCAACAGGTTTAATAATTTCCCAAGGTCATTCTCGACGTAGTAAAATATATAAATGTTTCTTCTCTTCATCGATAAAGAAATATCTAAGATGTGATTATAATATTATTGCTTATTTATCTATTAGTCATTATTATTTCAAAATCGATTTCCTTTTTGTTACCTAAGTAGGCAAGAATAGCTTTTATTTTAAACACATATAATGCTCCAATAAAGTTTCTAAAATGTCAAAAACTACCAAGAGCGGATTTGTAAATGTATTTTCGAATCAATTTTTACAAAAACACAATTCTTTCGGTAGCTGCACAGTCTATAAAGCCACAAATATTTGCCTTTTCATCCACTATAGACATACACTTACAAAATTCAAGCCACTTCAGCTCGTTTCCAAGCGCTTTTATCCGGCAACCTTTCACATTTTTCGACATTTAACGGCGTTTTCTTTACTGCAGTGCGCCCACACACGCATCGAAGCTGCAGCACGTTGCAATGACAATCGCAACCAGTTGCACTTGTCAAACACTTTCCAACTGAAGCCCACATAATCATCGACACTGACAGCCAGCCGACTCGGAAATTCTTCAGAAAAGTCGCTAGCGAGTCGCGCGCGTTTATGTTCGCCCACGAGTTCGCTTGAACTTGACTCTGTATTTTGTGTAAGCTGTTTATGACTACATCAACGCTTGCGTTCACTGTTTAATTGTATGCAAGCGGAAGTTAACGTCACCATTAGAAATTAATATGATTATTACTTGGGCCATTAGCAGATGGCGTTCAGCTGAAACTGGCCAACAGAGTTCGCTATGTCATATTGCTCAACTGATAGCTGGAACGCTGTGTGCGTGTCACTTTCGAGGGCACTTAGTCGGGCAGCCACCTACATGCATACGTATACGTGGCATACTTGGCATTCCTCCATTCGAGTGGTTGTGGGTTGCCTCACAGTCCGGCTAATTGGCCGCATCAAGAGCTTCGAGTGCTGCATCCAGCGCAGACTTTGCACCAGACTGCGACCAATCTCTAGCCACAGGCGTATCAAATGACAATAGACGTGAACAACTTATGCGTTTTGTAACTCGAGAGAGAAGCCCTAAAACTGCTCTGTGGCAATTGCGCATTTAGTTCCCAGCAAATTTTAATTTATTCACTATTTACACAACTTATACATAAATGGTTAGCTCAAAGACGCGTACGTAACGCGTTGAAAACGCGCCATATGTCTGGCCAAACTGAAAATCCGCTCACCGATCTCCCTATGCCCATTCAAAAGTTTACTCTTCTATTCTCTGTGCTGCTGTACCGCTCCTAACCCTGTTAATTGCGTAATTTGTTAAGTCTGTTTGTTGCTATTGCTCTCTCAAGATTCTTTTTCTCATCTTTGCTTTTGTTCTGTTCATTTGCGCCAATTTTCGCATATGCTTATTGTATACATTACAATAGAGAAGGAAATAAACAACTGAGAACATTTTTGTCATTGAAAATTGCACAATAACAAAATGTGTATATATAAAATCTTATTGTTAATGTTTGATGCTTTAATTAAACAAAATAGATAGTTTCTAAAAAAGGCTATAGTTATATTTAAACAAAAAAAAACCCCAAATAGGGTATCGAAAAGTCTACAGATTTCGCTGTACTTGCTCTTGGGAACTTGCTCTTTTGTTAGTTGCGCATTTGTTTGTACAATTTGATATTAGTTTTTGGTGAGGTGTGAACAAATGCGAGCACAACGGAAATTTGCTTTATTTTACGGCCAACCTGATTGCAATCTCATCTCTTTAACTGCTCGCCCGGCGAAAGAAGCTAACGAAATTTTCCAGACAATGAATAAGTTTGGATTTGGATTGGCAACTGCTGTAAAGTGTTTCCATGTATGACAAGCCATTGTGGCGTGTGATTATCTCATCAGCGTCGTCTTGCCGCAGGCCCAAACTTGTTAGCCAGCACATTCGGCTTGTTGTATGCATCCGATAGATACAAACCGGCTAAATTTGCATGTGCCAACATCAAATTGGAGCTGCCGTTGTCGGCGTTGCATGTTAAGCGATTGATTAATTTAATGACAATGCCCGTAGGCTGCATTCGATGTGGCGCAGTTTGTCAGAGAGAGTGTGCCTCATGTCGATGATATCAGCTTTCGAAATTGCTGCAAGGAAATGGCCGTTGTTCAATTGATTTAGTAAATAATTTCGAACATCTTACGTCGAAAACATTGTAAGCGTTTCTCAGCAGATGTTGATGATTCGCTGATTTATTTCATAGCTATATTTAACAATCTAATCTTCTGTATACATACATACACATATACTGTGCGTATTGTAGAATAACATTTGCATATTTCAAGCTCTTTTGTTATTGTGCTTTTTCTAAATTTAAATGAGATTTGTTTTATAAACAATTTTGCGCTAACCAAATGTTGGAGCGTTGCTTGACGTCACAGAAATCTGTTTCACTTTGAATGTTTTCTTTTCCTTACCTGTTGCCATAACGAAGTCAAGGTGGGCAGAAGCAGACATAAATAGTTGAATTAGTAAGACTACAGCAAAGACAAACGTCATATATTCACTGCCTGATTAGATAGTCTTAGCTAAAACAAACTATGTGCTGGTAATGCATCTGGAAATTGCAACACTACCTCATTGCTTTTATGATGCTGATAAACAGTTCAGCGAACTGTATTATCAAAGATAACAATAATGTCAAGCAAATATGCGGGTAAATTCTAAGCCAGCCCGTAAATAATATTTTAAAAAAGTAGTTTATTAAAAAAAACACTAACAAATTTAAAAAATTACGTATACGTTAATTTTCATAAAATCTATTTTACTTAATCGTTTGTTTTACTTGACAAACTGAATATATCTTACAATATATCTATAAATTGAAAATTTTATATTGTTACGTTACGTCTTTAATAAATCTTCTCAAGTCTTACATTTATCTTATATTAATGAAATTATTTGATTTATTTCCAGCTACAGCCAAGTTATAAAACTCGTACAAAATGCCGAAACCTTTGGTTAGCTCCTGCTGCATGTGTCAGTCGACACGGAATGGATCTGTAATATCCGGTGCTTTGGCCATTATACTGTCCATTCTAACGATAATTGTGATATTCACCACACGTGTGCATTTCAAGACAATTGTCTTTGACTTTATACCAAATGATATAGTCAAAATTATACTCGTTATAAATCTGTGCATGACTATATTAATATCATTGCTCATGATTGTTGGCGTTCTCAAGGTGTGTATATTTTATGCTTCTAATCGCCAGCCGCAATATCAATTAACCCTCTCTCTATCCATATATTTTTTATAGCGTAATCATTACCTGATGGTTCCTTGGGTGGTACTGGGAATCATGATTGCCATTGGCCTGCTCATTTCTGTAATCTACACGGGCGTCGTCTTCTTCATCGATGGCTTTGTGCTCACGGGTGTTCTGTGGCTGATCTTCGGTCTGATTTGTTGTGGTACGTGCACATCCACACTTAATGGCTAATGGCGACTGCTCCTTGTGCGGTTTCTAGCACCGGATGGCGTTTTATGCCAGCAGTTTATACTTTATTGACGCATTTATCATGCGTCGATTACCTGCATGCTGAAAGCAAGTGGCAGTGGCTGTGGCAGTAGCAGGGGCAGGGACAGGGGCAGGGGCAGGGGCGGAGTTCAGTCTGCAGACAAATGAGGCGCGAAGTGCTTGCCACGCAATTAGTTTGCCTGCCGAATGGCAAAAATAATAAATGGTCATGTGAGGCAAGAACAGTAGTCGCTCGCAAATGAATAACACCATTCTGAAGATTGGTGTTTCAAAGCTTTGGCAGATACCATATAATTTTTATTATGACCCTTTTGAACAGTGGTGCTTTAAGTTTTAATAAATTACTCCACAAATAACAGCTATTACTGATTTGTATTATAAGAACCATTACTTATTATATTTGTTTTAATTACTTCAAAAATAGCCAAAACGCTTACAGTCAAGTTTCATTTTCGGAGTAAAGAATATCTTATGCTGTATATTTTATTTCATCAGTAATTTTACTGTTTTGAGCGCCACAAGAAACAGGCATTTTTGTTTACAGCCTGAAAGTATGCTACAGTTTAATGTATAACAAATTGCATATTGATGAAAACTCGTTACCTCGTTTATTTACTCAGATAAATATACATAGATACAAATTATAGATATGTATATCAGTAAGCATAGCATAGATTTCAATGCTTTAATTTACTAATTTCACACATATTTAAAATATATAAGAAAGAATGGATTGACCCACCAGACAAAAGTTAAAGCAACTGTCTTAACTGAAAAATATATTTTTTTATTTTGTTGTGAAATAATTGTCACCCATTCAGGAATTAATTATAATGAGTGAACAGCTGCGCTTAAAATAGTTTCATAGCCAGCTCTTGCCATACACTTTCCAATAATATTAATATTGTGTTTATCTTTTTTGACAGCTGTGCTCACATATTGCTGGTGCGTCGTCTACAGCGAGTACGCAAATCTAGCCGAGGAGAGCGAACGCGGACGCTACAATAAGCAACCCTATCGTCGTTGATCCGCTGGGTTAACCCCTTACTGGGAAGGCTCACTCTCTTCATCGTTTCACGGCTTATACACCATATATATGTACATCTTATCTGTTAGTTGATAATACTAAAAATGCGTTTGTTCGTAATTAGCTCGTATGTTTAACTAATAATTGTAATTTAATTATTTAATAATGAGCGCCCAGTTTGGCAGATACGTTTACATAAAATTTAGGTAAATAAAATGTATGGGAGGCCGTAATAAGTGCAATCGAATTACTTAACATTTAAATTTGTATCACTGTCCAAGAATTGTTGTAATTTGTACGTAACTTTTGTATCAATAAAATAATATTGTTAACACGTATACAAATAAAACAATTATCAATTACGTTAAAGTGTACGAGGTCATTGTGGGTTTACTGTGTGTCTTCTCTCACATATTTTTTATTTCAAAATATATTTATATTTCTCACAAAGTCTATCAAAATTGTAAATTAACTAAAATATATGTATGTGGGTGTTTTAGTATTGAGTGGGCGTGTGTTTCTGTTGTATAGCTTAGTAAATTTGTTTACAGCTCATTGCGTGAATATTTAGGTTTCAGCTCCTCAATGCGTTTTATAAAATCGGATTTCTCCAGGCAGCCGTCGCAGCTCTCATCCCAGTCATTAAGGATCTTTTTCAGATCGCGCACCTTCAGTTTCTTAAGATCCACGCTGTTCAAATCAATTTGTTTCTCTACAATTTTCAAGTTAAACAATATAATTATATTTTAATGTTTCTTTTGCTAAAGGACTTACCATAACGCAAGTCGCAAATTTGAGCATCCATCTTCTTCAGTTTCTCGCAGACTTTCTCCGCTGGCATTGACCAGCTCAAGGGCTTGCTCAGTTCATTCAATATGCCCGTGGCTGACTCCTCAAGACCGCCCAAGTAATAGCACTACGTGTTAAAAAAAAAAACATGCATACGTGATTTCGTTTCTAAACAGATTTGTTTGAACGAAACCTGTTTGCCGGCAAATTGGCCTTGGGCTACTTACGAATCTGTGCTCCTTGTTTTTCTGTATCTTGCAGAATTTCTTGAACTCTGTTTCAATCAGTTTGTAGTCCTTTTTCGTCGCATCGTCCAGTGAGTCCCCAAAACGTCTAACAGTCTTCACGCAAACTGTAATTACATTCAGTCAAATTCTGTTCCACAACATTTTGTACTTACGTGGCCATCGTCGGCACACTTTTACATGTAAATACTCACCTTCGCAATCCTCCTCTTTAAGCGCCAGTGCTGTCTGTGCGACGCCCACAACGAAACAGATCATGAGTAAAATTTGTGACGTGTTCATTTTGTAGCCGTTGAGTACTTGAATTTAATAAATTAGTTTCTGTATGATGCCCACGTTAGCTTCACAGCCAACTTGTTAGCTCGACTTGTGTTCTTAAGAGTGTGACCAGTTTGTCGTATGGCATAAATACCACATTTATATCACAGAAAATACTAAATCAAAAGGAAACCAATTGAACAAAAGTATCTGTTAAATAAATATAGATAAATAAATTAAAAATAGTTAAGTATGTATTTTGTTTAACATTTTAAGTAACTAATACCAATTATCAAACAAATGTTTGTCACTTATAATAAAATAATGTTAACAGTACTATGTTATTAAGCATTGTATCATTGCGATCATTCTGAAACAAAAACAATATTTTCAGCAAGTTGTAATTTGTTTTTGAACCCAAATTAAAAACAAACTACTTTTATGCGTTCTACATAAAAGTTCAAAACACAGAAGTTTTCGGAACACGTATTTCATATTAAAAAGAAACAAGATGCTGCAACAAAATGAAACTGTGTTTTTTAAGACATCCCTTTTTGCTCGAGTTTTACAGTTTAAGGTTTACAGGCAATAAACTACAATAGTCAAATTTCACATTAATTCATACGCTATTAATAAAAAATATATTATTTAATCATTGCAGCCTAAGCGTGTGCTACAAATAAGGCAAAACGACTATAGATTTCAAGTGCTCAAAAAACGTATTCCACGAAAATTGTTTTTCTGCATGAACCCAGAGATTAATTTTTGAGAGGAAAATCGAAAGATATACTGATTATATATTTAAACAGCTCGCGCGAACAGCTGTTGACGATCTTTATTTATATTTGCTGGCTGAATGTATTTTAGCTTATCATTTCAGTTTGAATACACTAAACTATAGATATTTAAATTTAATGATTCAACTTAAAGTACAATTGTCATAAAGAAACTATTTTAATAATAGAATCAACAAGATGTATACAAAATAAATATAATTATTGCGATATCTATAAATTAATTAGCTTATATGGATAAGATAAGATAATACTTAAGAAAATAACAGTTGGCAAGAGTATATGTGATTCGGCTCTTCTATTGGTTTATTCTTTACTCTGCGGCCAGCCGAAATATGCACGCTCAGTATTGACTCACTCGAGTTGTCGGAAGCAACTAAACGCGTGTCGCGGCGGCTCAGTTAGTTCATAATATGGTATATATATACGTAAATTAAATTCTCAAATATGCACTTCGTCTCCAGCGTGAAGTACTTTACCCGTGACGTCGTCGTGCGATCTTTGACATGAAATTTTCGTTGTCTACATCGGGTTCGTGATTACAATTGAACAGTATTAATCGTGCTGGCAAACTGTAAAGAGCTGTGCGCTAAGTTGTAACCGTTAGCAACAAGGCAAAGCAAAACAATCAGCTAAAAGCCAAAGCAAAATTTTGTTTACATTTTGTTCAGTAAATTTTACAATTTACAGCTAAATATACATATAACTTGTGTCGGTCTAATTGTTTGAACGTGTCCGTCAGCCTAATTTCGAAGCATTCTAAAAGCTTAATATTAAAATAAAATGACCGACGTTAAATTCTTAGTTGTGCTACCAACTAATCCCAACATATCGGACAGGATGAGTAAGGTTACGATACGAGGAATCCTGCTTCAGCAGCCACAACAGTAGGTCAACTAATACTAACTGCTACTAGTGCATGTACAAAACCGTTTAAGAAAATCGATTAGGTGCCCCTTAAGTAAGTTAGAATTTTCTGAGAATTAGATTTCGCGTGCAGCAATGCCGCTAAAATACAAGCATACAAAACCTTACTAATGGTTAATAGATGTGACCTGTATATTATGTGGGTGGGGAATATTTGCAATTTAGCAGGAATTTAATCTGCGTTTTTCATTTCTATTTCGTTAGCAGCTAATTGAGATACCATCTTGTACCTATTTGATTTCTGTTAAATGCCTTGCTCTTGGCATTTCTATATCAGTACCCATCAATGACATCATCAACACAAAAAAAAAACAAATTAAAGCAGCAGACACGCGTTGAAGATGCCGCTAAATTGCCGGCAAGTGCGACGCTGTGAGACAACAACAAAAATCTGCTCAAAACAGAAACAGAATATAAAACAAAAACGAATGCGAACAGGCAGATAATATATTATGGCAAATCAACAAGTCGGCAATGGGTGAGCAGGCATTAATTTCGGCCATTCTTCAGCTGGATGGTCAGCGGGCAAATGATGTCAATAAATCTGAATTCTACTTATTTCATCATTCACATATTTTCACAACTGGATCCGGCTTCGCGCTGTAAGACATTTCGTTGGAATTTATTTACAAGACCTTGCTGTCGATATCGTTATCTTGTCGCGATGATAACACAATATGGCAAATGTTCCGTTAGCAAGTCAATTGTTGTCGCGAACTGCAGCTGAGCTGATAAGCTCTTCAGATATATGAGTAACATTCACAAACAAGCTATTTAGATCCCTGCTTAAGATAGCAAAATTAAAGATTGGTTGCATTTGTCTACCCTTACAGAAGGGTTTATAAATTTTGTTCTTTATGTACATAGAGTTACTTTGTCTTTAAAGGCTATCCACCTTTATATGCAAAACAGACTCTAAGGTTCTTTCACTTTTCTCAACTTTCTTTCAACTTTCCCATGTTCTAGCTTTCTTAAAGAATGGTTCAACAATTACGAACTTAATAAACTCTTATTGTACGTAAGAAAATAGTTTTTATATTATTTTCCAATTGAATGGTTTGAAATTTTCAAGGCCGTGACGGAAACTTAATAAAATAATATCTAAAATGACTTTTTGTCAGGTTAATACTATATTGTAGTGTAGAATCAAAAGTTCTTACTGTCAGAAAGATTCCACCTCAAGTAATTACTGTTATAATCGTCAATAGCAAAACCCCTTTTATGAGTAACAAAATAGTAATAAGCAATAGTAAGTGCATTTTCGAGGATTGGTTTTCTTTATGAGATTGTGCGACAGATAAAAAACTACCAAAGTCATAATATTTCCAGGAATGAATTACTTGCGTACCTTACTTGCGTAGGTCCCTCGTTAAATTCTTGTTGAAAATGGCTAACAATCGGATTTTTTTTGGAAACCATTGCCCAAGACCTAGCGCTGTATTCTCATTGGCACAAATATTTGTAGAATGAATCATTTATACAAATTTTGAATACCGGTTAGAAACAATAAAGCTGTAGATCACGAATGGTGTGCACGTTTTTCACACCCACGCGGAATGCTTAGCCAGAAGAGATAGCAGCTTATAGGCACTTAAAATAAATATTTCACACCTGTTCTTGGCCATAAAATACCAAAAATATGCCGTATGTGAATATCAACATATTAGTTGCAATTAATAAAATGGATAAATGATCAATTCAGTCATTTGAGCAACTGAATAACGAGGATGCCATTTAGATGTTGTAAATGTCGTTGGGCAGTACCAGTTAGGTTATATGCTGGACTTTCATACTATATACTAAATAATAATTTTTCTTCTTGTTTATTTTTACAGATTTTCCATAAATTTCGTAAACAGTCCCAGCTGCACAGACAACATAACCTATCATTTTAAGGTGCAGGTGCCCACGCAGACGATCATCGAGAACTATAAGAGTAAAGGCGAGTGGAGCTTATCGCATAAGGAGACAATTTTGAATATATTCGATGGTAAAAGCAGTGTAACAAAGCCAAGCATATCCAGTATTATTGACGACATTGATGCCGTACTTCACTATTCGTTCACAGAGTCGTCATTCTCACTTGAGTTTCAATTTGACTATGATGATTCAATCATTAACGTATACCAAGTGTATGGAAAGGGTCATAACTTTGTTACGAAATTTGAGACCCTATTTCCCCTGTCTGAGATACAGTCGATTCAAGTGTGGGGCGATGTCCAAAAAGTTAACGAATTCTCCTTGAATTACGATTGAAAAAAAAACAAGCTTTAAGGTTAGCCCTGCACATTTCAAACCACAAATTATTCTTCTGCGCTACTCTGGTGTTTTCTTTTCCACCGCTTGGTTTTGGTTGGGCTTAGTTTGTTTCGTTCTGTTTGTCTTGGTTTGGTTTGATTTGCTCTGATCTTCATGTAACAATGTTATTGCACGTAGTTATTTACACCACCCACACGCTAGCTATACAAAACTCCAATTCACAATCATTTAGTTTACAGCAACTGGTTTTGAATCGTCCTGCGCCTGCTCACAAGGTTCGCTTTTTGCATCTATTGACGGAACTGTTCCTTTAACTGTACCACTAAACCGCTCCAGTGCATTGCATTAGTATTTATATAGTATATAATTGCTAGCTTTAAGTATATCATTTTGTTAAGTTAAGCCAAAGAATTTGCAACTTTTATTTATCACAGCTGATGAAGTATATATTATACATGTATGTTTGTTTATCTTTATGTAAGCTTCTACAAATGCCCCATCCTCACATCCCATTTAAAGTATTAATTAAACCCATAAAGTAACTGCATCGTTATATTCTATAATCCTAAACAATGACCATTAAATATTATTTATTTTAATTTTTCTGAAATTGGTTTCATTCAAAATTTTCAGAAAATCTTTTTGCAAAATATTTAGCTTGGAACGTGCCTGTTTTTGCATCTGCTTGTATTCCATATATTTCGTGGAAAAAATGATTTAAGGATGGGGGAAAACAATTCTTTTTCTTCCAATTTATACTTGCAGTTCACGAATGAAAAATCGAAAAACTCACCAAAAGTTTTTGGATAAACAATGGAGAATGCCATCTGTGGTACATCACACCGAACTCAGCTCTCCAAACAAAATAAATTGATTATTCTAAAACTTAAACAATCGCATTTATTTTCCATTTCGATTTGCTTTAATTTCCCAACAGGTGTGGGCATTACAAAGTTTTTAGTATTAAAATACGTTTACAGCTACTAGTATTTATTCGCTTTATATATATATTTACAGTTAAATGCTAATAAAACTCAAATGTAAAATCGATGCGCATATATATATATATATATATATATATTTATGTATATATGTGTACCTCTGATATTGGCAAGTCATTGTATAAATATTATTAACATTACGAAAATATTTTGAGAATGTAGATTGCTTTAAAATTATATAAAATTAAAGAATTTAGCAAAAATGCTACTAAAAAAATGAATTATTTAAAAAATATAATAAAACAAGTATATATATTATTGCGCATATATACTTATGGTCTATATATATATATATATACTATATGTATATATATCTGATATTGACAAGAAACTGGGTAAATATAATTACTGGAAATGGATTGCTTTCAATTTATGTAAAATAAAAAGAATTTATATAAATGCAAAAATGATCCTAACGAAATAAATAATTATTTACGAACTATAATAGAACAATAATTGCACATATTGTGACCGAGCACATAATTCTAAAATAAAATTAATAGCAACTGAGAGTTGAATATATCATCAAATAAATTAAACAATTAAATTGAAATTTGCCTGAGACATATAAAACGTGTGAACTGGTAAAAAGCGACGTAGAGAATCGTGATGAAATTAAGCCAATGACTAGATAAAGAATAGAGGTCCATATAAACCAAACGAATATTCTCTACTTTTCAAGTTTACAAACTAATTGGTTTGTGGGCCCGCTGGCATTTTGAAAATGTGGAAATCCCAGCTGAACATAGTTCCCCAGAGATGTTGGCATGCTTGAATCGGACGCCTGGGTGATTGTAATGGTACTACCACCCAAATCCACATGCATGATCTGAGGCTGCTGTTGCGACTGTTGCTGTTGCTGCATTTGCAATTGAGGTTGCGACGACTGCGTTTGCGATGCGGTGGACGCAGCATGCTTAACTTCATAGAGATCCTACAATAAAAATAAATTAGAATAAATATATGTGGGACTAGATATGAACCAAAAGTCTCGTACCTTGGTGGGCTGATGGGTAGCGTTGGTGGGTCCTGTGGATGACGCTGCGCCACTATCGCCACTCGTTTTCTTGTGCATTTCCCGATGCTTCTCATAGTGCTGCTTTGATGCAAAGTTCTTGTTGCAAATGTCACAGCTGTGGAAGCGTGTCTCGCCCGACTGTGTGTTGTGAGTGCTGAAATTAATTTCAATTATAAATTAATACCTCATGCAAACAATTCGAATGCTATGAAATACATTGTATATAAAATTAATAGTTATGTATTTGTATTATTTGTGATCTTGATATTAATGCGTCTTTTCAATGAAAGAAATACAGTCTCTCTTCAAATATTTCTATCACTGGGGTGTTTACCTACCGCTTATGCTTGTTGAGATTATCCTTGCGCGAGAAGGGCTTCTTGCATTCTTCGCAGGTGAACATCTTCTGACCTGAATGCGAGACCAGATGGCGCGACAAGTGCTCCTTCCGACTGAAAGCCTTATCACAGCCCTCCTCACTGCATTTAAAGGGTCGCAGTCCGGCGTGAAGCTTCACATGCTGAGTGAGGTGCTCTTTCTTCTTAAACTCCCGCCGGCAGGTGGGACAGGTTAGTGCATTCGCTGGCGTCGCTGTGGGCGCTGTATCAGGGACAGACGTATTGGCCATCTGCTGCGGAGGCAGTGGCGGCTTTTGTTCTTGTGGTTGTTGTGGCTGAGCCTGTGGCGCCGTCTGTTGCGTAGTCACGGGCAGTATCTGATGTTGCGGGCGTGCCACTTTTGCTTTTGGATTCTCAGGCGGCTTGCGAATAATCTTCCTTTGTGTGAGCAAATTGGCGACTCCTGGTTGACTGGCTGTCGTCGGCGGATGCGGCGGCTGTGACTGTGGCAGCTGTTGCAGCGCCAGAGCGGGCGGTGGAGGAGCAGGCTGTGGCTTCGGTGGTTGTGGCTGTGGTTGTGCTTGCACTTGAGCTGTTGTTGTAGTCGCTTTCGACTCCGGCTTGGGCGCTGGTAGAGTTGAGATGCGACTGATGGTTATGTTCTGCTTATTTAGCAGCGGCATTTTGTTGCTAGTCACTAGTGGCTGTTGCTTGGGCAACTTGGTGATGGTTGTGTTGGACGAGAGCCGCTGCAGTGCAGCCACATTGCTGGGCGCCACCATTGCTGGATGTTTGACCTGCACCTCACGCTTGACAAAATCCGTGTTGGCTGTAGTAGTACCAGTAGCAGCAGGCGCAGAAACTGCAACTGCAGTAGAATTGGAAGGTGGGATTTTATATTTTGGCTGCTGCTGTTGCTGTCGTTGCGTAGGTGTCTTGAAGGTGATCGATGCATCGGCGCTGCTGCCGATTATTGGTGTGCTTAAATCGGAACTGACGTTCCGTATCACCAACTGCGGATTCATTGCACTGGCATTCGGAGATCTAATGATTTGCTGCGAGGTTACTTGCACTGTGGCAGGCGGTTGTTGCTGTTGTTGTTGCTGATACTGAGAATGTTGCTGTTGTTGATGGTTGTGTTGTTGATGTTGTTGTTGTTGTGGCTGTGACAAAAGGAACTGATTTTGCTGGTTTGTCGTCGCTGACTGAATGGCCGTCGCATTGCCCAAGGTTTGCGGCGTCAACTGCAACGTTGCTGGAATGGAAGTAGGTGTCAACTGCATTATGGGTTGACCATCTGCGGTGGCCAATTGTGGCTGGAGCTGCAAATCGAATTCAATTTGAATGGTTTAATGTTGTATTAGTTAGTTTTGTCTAGGAAAGCCTCACCTTCATTTGCACTTGATATGTGGTGGGCAGCATCAGATTCTTGGTGTCTATGTGCGCCACTATCTGCTGATCCGAATTCTCATCCCGTATAGTAATTGGCAAGAAGCATTTGTTCGGCGAGAGCATATTGCCAGCTCCATTGCCGCCGATCAGTTGGGTGCCCGCCAGCGAAAGCAGCGCAGCGGCATTTAGCTGCTGTGCGGGCTGGGCTGTTGTGCTGCTGCCAGAGCCACCACCACCACTACCACCTGACATTAGTTGCAGCTGAATTTGCGGCTGTGAGCCACCTATGCTGCCAAACTGTTGCAAGCTGCTCGTAAATTGTGGCTGTGCAGCCGGCGAAGATATCACAAAGTTCAATTTGGGTTTCTTGTTGTCGGCGGAATCATCGCCGCAGCTACTGAACTGCGTCTGCGCCTGAAGCTGCTGCAGCTGCTGCCAGAGCGCCTGCTGCTGCAGCATCACATTAAGTTCGTTAAGCTGCTGCGGTTGCAGTTGCAGCTGAGCCGCTGGCGCGGACATTGTTGTTAGTGTTTGCGCCTGCAACTGCGGAGGTTGCTGCGACTGCTGCTGTTGCTGTTGTTGATTTTGCTGCTGCTGTTGCTGCTGCTTTATATTGGATAAAGTGCTGCTGCTTGATGTGTTACTGTGCATGTTGTCCTTCTTCCCCAATGGCGTAATTTTTATGTCTGGCTTCAGGCGTATGAACTCCTCCAGGGCACTGTAGGGCAAACACAGAAATCAATTACATGATTTGAAACAAAATGATTGGCGACAAACAAAAATGTAAAAAACAAACATCTCAATGGATAATAGTCAGAATTATGTGATACACTTACTTTTGCTTGTCCGTTTTGATTTCGGATTGTGATTGGGATTGGGCTTGTGGCTGAGGATGAGACTGTGGATGAGCCAGCACGTTGCTATCCACTGTGAATGTGTATTGTTGCTGCTGCTGCTGTTGGTGGTGGGGCTGTTGGACCTGCATGCCCACAGCCTGCATGATGCTGCTGAGCAGATCATTGGGTTGATTACTGCCGCTGTTGCTACTGCTGCCCGCGACAAGACCGCTGGATGCAAAGCCCAGCACGCTGAGACTCTTTCCGGTGTCATTGATGGCATCCTTAATGAACACCTTGTTGTCGCTCTGCAGCGTGCGCTGATTGAGCCAATTGTTGAGTATAGTCTGCGAGTTTAGTGAAATATTTCGCATTTCATAGATTTGATCTACTTGCTGGGCGCATTGGGCACAGACCACCTTGGGCAAACGATCCTTTTCATCAATCTGTGGGATTGTGGGGAATATTATAGAATTAATTAATTATACTATTGCAGAAGTTTTGTTTTTTCGTGCAAGCAAAAAAACCACTAAATTCCTCTTAACCTTAAAAATTAAATTATAAATAAACAAAAGTTTTAATTACGACTTTTAATAACTTAAATAAAATAAAGAGTTTAAACACTTGGATATAATTATACTTTCGTTTGATCTTGATGTCGAGCCTAACTAAATAAAGGTCCATAGACAAACAATAACTAAATAAACCATATATTTGAATGCTGGCTGGCCTCTAGGAAAACTAGTCTTGGAAAATTTTCTATTAAGCTCCTTACTTGTGTGCCCAGTCTTATCATTATCACACCAATGCTATACAAGAACAATCTGTCTAAAATTGGGTTTCTGTATGACAGCTATGTGTCCAAAATTAAATATATTTTATATTTCTGCATAATTAATATTAAGCATCCCTTTTCATATCACTCACTTGCACTGGCAGACATTCGGCGATTTTGTGACTGAGATTTTTGGCGCGGCCATCAGGAGAGTAAATGTTGATTCTCTGCTCGCTGCTGGCCGTGCAGATGCGGCACAGATCCCAGAAGTTTATGCACCGCACATTGGGCATTTTGACCACAAATTTTTGGGGCAACTGGTAAACGATTTAACAGTGGCGCTTCCCGCGTTCGCACTTTGTTTATATACACACAATGAACACACACACATATACGCACACACACAATACTCAAGGTTGTTGTCTGTGAGCTGCAACAAACAGCTTTAGAAGCTCCCGCGTAAGGAAATATTGCACATTTTTTATAACGCCGCAGTGGCGGATTGGTTGCTTTAACTTTTTTGCATTGTTTTAGCTACCATTGTTTACACTTTCATTTTATTTTGCAACTAAATGTTGTTTTGCAAAGGCAGACGCCGCAATACGCTGTACTAATGGTACTAAATAATGCCAAACGCAAAATACCAACCAACAGAGCTGCCAACCAGCGCTAATATCATGTATTTATCGATTTTCCGTGCTCGATAAATATCACATGCAGGCATGTAATGCTGTCTACATTTATGTGTACATGTAGTTGCCTTGTGTATGTGTATAATTGCGTGACAGAAGTTCTGGAAAAAATTGCTGCTAATTTCTTATAACAAACGCTATAAATTACGAAATGAGTTCCCGCAACGAGTGTCGCATTTATGTTGGAAACTTGCCACCAGATATTCGCACCAAGGACATACAGGACCTTTTCCACAAGTTCGGAAAAGTCACATTTGTCGATTTGAAGAATCGGCGTGGTCCGCCATTTGCATTTGTCGAATTCGAAGACGCGCGGTGAGTAACCAATCATACATATGTATGTGTGTATGTACGCACACATGAAACCGCCCAATAAAATCAAACTGATCGTATTTTGCGACAAAACAGCGATGCAGATGATGCAGTAAAGGCACGTGATGGCTACGACTACGACGGATATCGCCTGCGCGTCGAGTTTCCCCGCGGCGGCGGCCCAGGCAGCTATCGCGGCAACAATCGCAACGATCGCAGTCGCGACGGCGGCGGTCGCATGGGAGGCCGTGGTCCACCGGCTAAGCGCTCACAGTACCGCGTCATGGTAACTGGCTTGCCCGGCTCCGGCTCATGGCAGGACCTGAAGGATCACATGCGTGAGGCGGGTGATGTCTGTTTCGCTGACACATATAAGGATGGTTCCGGCGTTGTGGAGTTCTTACGCCATGAGGATATGAAATATGCAATCAAGAAGTTGGACGATTCCCGTTTCCGTTCCCATGAGGTAAGTAGCACATGCAAATAAGGATAAATACACCATGTCCCAAAATTAAACAAAAAGAAAGTGGTCCAGAACAACCCTTAAATCTTTGAATGGCTTGCTTTCAATCAATGAAAACTGCTGTTGGTGATATTACTTTGAGAATTGTGAATTGAGTGATTGTTACTTTTAGGGAGAGGTCGCATACATCCGGGTGCGTGAGGATAGCGGCGATAATGATCGTAGCGGCGGTGGCGGCGGCGGAGGAGGTGGTGGCGGCAGTAGTCGTGACTATGGTCGTGATAGGTAAGTTGGAGAGCTTTAGAGGTTAATTTGTAAAGAAACACATCATTTCTGTAAAATGGCTAATTGATATGGTAATCACAAATAACATTTGCTTTTTTCCTAATCTTTTTTTATTTGCAGATCTCGCTCGCGATCGTTTTCATCGCGACCACGTCGCCGTGGAACACCCACATACTCGCCAGTGCGTCGTCAATCCTATTCCAGGTCTCGCTCACGCTCTAATTACTAAATTCTACAATCATTATCCATTAATCTTAATATTTCTTACGAGCAGGACAAATTAGGAAAAGCAAGCTAACTATGAAAACCCCCAGTCCATCTAACTATCCACTTTTACTGTTTAATCAATTATTATAGCTGCGTGTTAAACGATTGATCGATCAATTTAATATCAAGAAAAGAAACTTTGAACGTGACTGGAGCAATTTTATGCTATTCTAAAAATTTCACCACAGTAAACACTTGCTTTTCCCACAGTACAGAGAAATTCTTTTAAATTATTTAATGCATACAGATGTACATTTGACAAATTAAGTTTTAACGATACTTCAAATTCAAGGAAGGTCCTTTACACATTCATTGTTTTAACATTTGGTTGCATTCATTAAACTTAATTTATTAGAATTTATCGTATTAAACCACTTAACAACAACAAGAAACAACATCAATAAGAAACCCCAAACATCTATTCAGAATAAATATATGTAAAGAAAAAAAAAAATAAGAAAACAAATTTATATGGAGAATATTTAAAAATTATTAATATTTCATTTTATTTTCTTCTCTTCCCCATTTTGCGCGTTTATGTTTGGAGTATAATGAGGATTATTGGAGAAGGATGAGGAGGAAGGATAAGGATGAGGATAAAGGATAATTTTGATGTTGATGGTGGAGTGAAGTCGAAAGGATAATGATGAAATTGGATTAAATTAGAGGAGGCAGGCAATTTGGAAAGCGTAATTGTTTATGAAATGGTATGAGGAAACCAAAGGATTCGGATATTAGGAATCATAAAAGGATTCGGATATTAGGCATTTTCTTTTAACTTCGCAAAAGAAAATTAAAACACTAGGACAACGTGGGATGCAGTTTCCCCACGGCACTCGAACTTTAAACGTTGGAGGACAGGAGTTTGATTGTAACCTCTATTTGCTCTTACTCTTTGGAATCCAACCCGGCTCAGAGCTTGTCTACATCTTTTGGGTTTGTGTTTTTGCGATTTGGATTAAAGTCCTTTTGTGGGAATCAGATGTGGAGGATGATGAACGTGTGCATAATGGACAGGATTTGCAAGGATTTTGGAAACGCATCCCTTCGTGCTTCATTTCTGCATTCGTTTCACATCGGATTAGGAATTAAATTCACATTTTGCTACCTTTTTGGATAACATTCGCTCGCCACATTCGTGGCCCTTTCGCCCATATCAATGGAAATTCCTCCGCATCATCCAACGTTGTCTTGCGCCCAACGCTGGATAGTGCCCGGTCCTTGTGATCTTCCTCTATCTCTCCTTTTGGTATGTTCGATTTATTCGATTTAGCAACTGTTTTGAGTTTATTTTTCAAATTTACGTTTGACATAAAACAAATTTTTTTTCTTTTGAAAATTTAACATTTGTCGTCTGTATTGGTGTTGTCTATGGCGACTACTTTAGGCACATGCTGTGTATATTTGTGTATGTATTTTATATACAATAATGCCAGAGAACAGTTGCCATATGTCATATGTGTATTTGTTTGATTCTGCCCAAGTTTTGACTGCAAAACTCCTACCCAAAATATAGCGTTAATCTTTTGCATGAGGTTTGTTTATATCCAAACATTTATATATAATACATACTCAATCAGCGCAGAGAACCACGCCAAAAACAACAAACAAATTAATAGCCATTAAAAGTTATTGGAAAAGAATGATGCGTTCTCTTTGCTCACATTTTAACTAACTGTTAATCACACATTCATAGTTATAAATCATATAAGTAAATGACATATTTTTTTAAATTCAATAAACCACGTAACTTCAATGGAAAATATTCTGGTGTTTAAAATCTTATGCGGTATAGAAAGTATAGATGCGTTACCCATATTTATAAAGAACTGAGAATAACTAAATGATTGTTGTTCACGAGGTTATTAATAAAGTAGTGTGGACACACTGTCGATTTCCTTAAAAGACGACGTTCGTCAATTTTGTTGCGCAAGAAATAAAATTGAAATGACCGTTTTAACGGTTGAACACCTTGAGGTGTTCGCGTTTTTTGTGAAAACGGATAAAAAGAAGGCAATTTAGTTAACAGCGTTGCTTATAAGTTAACAGAATGTTATTTCGATGCACAACAATCGGGAAAGAGCATATATCGATATTAGCCGCGCAAAACTTAAATACATCGACAGTCGGTACGCTCAGCGCGTCCAGTCGTAAGCAAAACCTCGAACGTTGCGGTTGTGATGCGGACGCCAGCGGCGCAATGAGCACAACACACAAATACGTTTGATTGTCGCGGCAATAAAGCAACAACAATATAACAAGTACGTGTGCGATGAGGTAGCAGAAAGTGCGCCAAAAAAAAACTGAGAAATACCAAGTGATTGGTTTGCAAAACGGTTAACAAAGTGTCAGTTTTCAATGCTCGTTTGCTGCCATCCGCATATGTAAATGCATTCACAATTGGCGCGGGCTTTTTAAATTACACACGCACACATCTGAACTTGTTATTTTATTAATAACGTAAAGTGCATTGGCGCTAGGCTAGCCCAAAGCAGCTGAGAAGCAGCAAGCAGCGTGGCGTGTGGGCGACCGGCGAACGCTAAACGGATGAGATGAGCAGAGGGGCATTCGAAGTGGAGGTGGAATTGTAGTCAGTTTGGGCATCATCATTTGTTTGGCCTTCACTCCGGTTTAGGGCTTATCGACAAGAGCTCGCAACATAGTCGGCACTTTTTATGGACTACCATTGATTGAATGATTTATGGCCATCGTTGTGCTTTCTACATCTTTTTTTATTACTCCATTCAACGGGTTAATTGAGTTTATTATTTCCATGAAAATTGCAGGCTAACAAAAAATAAACTCGATAAGCAATAAAACAACAAATGAAAGTGAAGTTTTAGCAGTGAAAACAAAGAAGACCACCACAAATACTCGCGGAGATAAACAAATACTTAAACAACTCACAGCAGCAGCAGAAGGCCAGATACTACAAGGTGCGTACATATTTCATAGTTACAATTAAGTGTATCTCAGACTGACTAATAACACTCTTGCAATGGCACTTGGGTGTCTTGGGTCTTGTGGTTGGTTGGTTGTAAGGCGATATGAAAGGCTTGCGGTTGACTGCGACTGCTGCATCCTTGTGGCAACAACAATCAGCATCAACATCAACATCAACACAAACCGCCGGAATGTCTACCTACCAAGTCCAATTACTTACCTGATATCTAGCTATCTCTCTCTCTCACACACCTTGTGTGTGTTTGTGTGTGTGTGGCCATTGCATCGTCCGGCTGCGTCCCTAATCCGACCTGTCCATCTGCTCGCTGCGCTTTTTCCGGCGTGTTAATCTTTTGTTGTCATGACGATGCTTATCGCGCCCATGCTGTAGGTCGTACTATAGCTCAGCCAAACTGTTTGTCATTGCGACAGGTGCGTCGCCTGCCCAAATAGCGCAACTTTTTCAACAATTATTTTCCTCTGTGTGTTCTTTTTTGTATACTGCCAAGCCTCCTCCGCTCTAAAATGTCAGAGTTCGCTTGTGCGAATGATTGACGGACGGGCAGCTGTCCCAAATGCGAACCCAAGCCCAAACTATAGAACCCCTTCAAAAGTCAATGAGCCGCAACGCGTACGCAATTTATGTTAATTGCTGTTGTTTGTGCTCTGCTCATGTTGTTCTTCTTATTTTTGTGAGGCACATTTGCATTACAATCAAGTTGCCAGCGCCTAGATACAATTATCGCGGATCGTATATAGCACCATGTTGGGCTTAGTTCATTTTTCATTCTTAGAGATATTCCTATAAACTCCGACAAGTGTAGTTACAATTATAAGATAAAATTATCAAACCATCTTAACTGTTTTTAGAAATGTACATTGCCTAGATTGCAATCCAAATATAAATTATATAAAAAATCTGTACAAATAATTCAATCAAATGAGAATTATATCGATTTATTATTATTTACTACGATTAATTGCCATAAAATTTAGAATATTAGCAACTGTCGTATATTTCAATAACTTTTGACATGTGTATTTAATGTATTCATATAGTAGTCGCTCGGATATTAGAAATGCCTTTATATTAATCATTTATAAGGAAATTAAATGCATTTTGTTTATTTTTCTGTTTTTAAACAGTTACTGTTATCTGTGTAGAAATTCTCATTGTTTTAATGCAGAAAAGCTCATATATGAATACAGAGGGACACTATGTAATATGAAATCATCATTATTTTATTTGTAGTTTTAGTTTTAACATCCTTTTCTTTAGTAAACCAATGCTGAAGAGTATTAAAACTTCAAGCACTTTTTGCTTTGTTTGTTAGCAGTTGTATTATTTTTTCGCTTTTCCCGTGGGCAAAATCGTAACGCATTTACTTACACACTTTTTGCTTTTGACGCTGCAAGTAACCCAAGTATAGCCGGGAAGTCAAAGCCAGTCCCGCCCGACCCAGAGGCTCGGACGACAGCTTTTCCGGCAAGTCTTTCTGTCGGCCTGTCGCGGCGGCAACAAGTTGCCAGACTGTCTAATTGTTTTGACTGCAAACAATTTCTCTAAGCCTTTTTTTTCGGATGGTGCTTATCACAGGCGAGGCGTGCCTGAAAACTTGCAAACTGGTTTCGCCTGGCCAAGCCAAAATTGTGAATTTGGCTAGCGTGTAGCGTTCTGTAGCTTTTGAAACTTTGACCGCAATCAGCCTTTCGACAATTGAGTGAATGAATGGAAAGCCTAATGAATGATTGACTGAGTAAGAGACTATCGACGACACATTCGTGCTAGCTAATCCATCAAACTGTCCTTAGAACTCGCAGCATAACACACACATTCAGCTAATTGGCCAACAAGCCCAGTGATGGCCATTGTCTTCACATCTGCCTCTCATTTGCATTTCCTCTTCGCCAGCTTAGCTGCAAGCTTCAGTCATTAGTTATAATAATAGCCGATGCTCAGATTATTATGCAGACTATCGCACATTTGAATACAGTCATAAAGCGAAGACAACGGACAGCGTCGCACGCGTTTTCGGGCGCCGTTTAATTGCGTCGCGCGCGTCTTTAGTGCGACTTTAACCGGTTGCATATTGTGCGACACTTTGTGAATGAATACTTAATGGCAGCAGCTTGTTATGTATTTTTTTTATAACAAGTGTTAATTAACATATGTATGCCTGTACTTATTTGCACACTTTGGATGCATGACTTGACAGCCACTAATTAGTTGGAAATCAATTTCAATCTTCACATTTCTTGTTCGTTTTGCTGTGGCAATTGATAAGGCCAGGCCAGGTCAGTGGATGTTGATATTTTTTGAAATACTAGTTTTGGTTACTCACTAAACAGGGCTGTTGTCAGCGATGAAAGACACGCTTACTATTTAGTGGCTTAAGCATGATTTCATTTCTTTTGTCTACATTTCGTATTGATTATACTCTTTTCGAAGAAAATAGTATATTAAGTTTGTGCTGAAGTTTGTAACGCATAGAAGGAAGCGTCGGAGACCCCTAAAAGTTACTGCCAGTATGCTTAGAATGACAAAACAAATTGATCTAGCCATGCCCGTCTGTCTGTCTGTCTTTATGTATGCAAACTAGTCTCTCAGTTTTGGAGCTATCGTTATAAAACTTTGCACAGAGACTTATTATTCAAAGGGACAGCACATTGGTCGGATCCGGCCGGATCGGACCACTATATCTTATAGCTGCCATACAACTGGAAGTCGGTTTTGCCCATAAATCCCATGTTTTCAAAGCTATTGCGATAAGACTTTGCACAGATACCTTTTATTCAAACATACATAACATTGATTGGAGCCGGCCGGATCGGATCACTATATCTTAAAACTGCCATACAACTGGAAATAAATTTAATATTTCAATTCAAATTGATATCATATGATATCAATTTTTACAGATGAAAGTGCTGGAGTTAGCAGAGTGAAATTGCCTAAAGGTTCGAAAAGAGTATAAAATCTTAGACATATTTTCATACAGGAAACCTATACTAGAATCGAATAACCTTATTCAAAACAGTATGGGAGTAATTATAATCGATGTAAGTTTAATTAGCCACATGTATGTATATCTGGTCAGCGCTGCTTTTGTCTAGCCGTAAGGCGCGTTTAAAAACGCTGCAGAAAAACGCACAACACATTAAAGAAGATTACGCTCAGCACAATAGGCGACAATGGGGCAGCCGGGCAGTTTTGTGGGTTGGTATGTGTATAATTGTATACGTAAATGGTCGTAATTGCAGTGGCTATTAAAATAATTCAACTCGTCCACAGTAATGAAGCGCATCGTAATCGGCCAGCGCCGACGTGGCTGCTGGAGGAGGGCAGATTACTTGTTTAGCGTCCGCCTCGGGGCGGATTAACATAATTTTGCTAATATTTTGAGCAAAACATCCCGCATAATGCGCTTAGAAATATGAATAAAGGCGGCATTAACCTGAATGCGGGCAGAGCAAGTCAACAAATAGAATGCAGACGGAGTCTAAGGCTGAGGCTGAGGCTGAAGCTGAGGTGCACTGTCTGTCTGTGAGCCACGGATTCGGATGTGGGGACTCCAGCTGCATGATGAGCTGCAAAAAACGCGCCAAAGCAACGACAGCAGCGCCGTCGACTGCATTAAAGTGGAAAATCCTGTCTGACAGCATTTAAACTAAAAAAAAATCAACAAAACACATAATAAGCGTGAAAAAAAAGCACAACACAAAATGAGAGCAAACCAAAGCAAGCCAGCCTCAGACCCGGCCAGGATGAAACAGGCAATGAAAAGCGAATGCGGCTGGAAAACACACAAATATATCTGTATGTACATACTGTTATGTCTGTATAAACGGCTTGCATAGACTGCTGCAGGCAATCAGGCAGCTATGCGAATACTCTGTAGATAGTAGTTGCAAGCGGAAAGAAAGAAAATATTTGGAAAACTTCGTAAAACTTTTTCAACTTTAACGTCTTTGCCAGAAGAAAAACCTCGACATATATATTTTGTATATTAATAATCGTTCAAATGTGATTCATTTACCATATAAATTGTACTATATTTGATTTTGTATTATATTTATTCTGTGCCACAATAGGGTATACAGCCAAAAGCATAAACAGTTGACAGCTACTATAATTACAAAATGGTTACAAATCGCTGGAACTACATCATTACTTGCGGGCTATTATGTCGACATAAATCCCGTTTCTCAACAAAAGATGCCTCATTTTTAATGGCAAGCAATAAGTTTGCAATTTCATAAAAATTGCAATAGTTTAGACAATTTGTTAAATGCACTAACAAGTTTAATTAACAACTTTAGCCTGTATGGCAATAATATTGTTTTGACAAAGTGCTGCTGTCAAAAGTCGCTTCATTAATTCCCAGAAATACATTCAATTAACACCGGCCAGGTATGCTCTCTCAATAAACCTTTCAACGGGCAAACTGTAGCGCAATATATTTGGCATCATTAATCAAGGCGCCCACAAACTCGGGATCATTTAGTAGCATCAACAAGCACATATATCTAAGTATCGTACATATTATATATATACATATATATGTACTATATATATATTCGTAAAGTTTCCGCTGCTGCTTTTCAACACATGCAATTCACGCTAAATTCGCACATTTTGCATTTGTTTTTGCACAGAGCAATAAATATACAAATAAATAATAACAAATGTTCTGTCAGAATTCGATCTGAAATTCGTACGGAAGTTAAATGCACAGTCTAATGGATGTTATTTATTTTTTTTTTTGGCTGTCACGTTTTTGGGTATTGTATGAAAGCCTTATGAGTTTTCCAATATTAATTGGTTGCCAATATGCACAATAATAAATTTCAATTGGTTTCTTTAAGCAGAATGAGTCAACGTGATGGTTTTAATATATGTCTGCTAAAAATCAAACATGTACTTTTGATTTTAAAGTCAATAATGATGACTGACATCACTAAACTGTAAATAGGCCATAGGGGAAAATTCCAAATTGTAGGATCAATTAAAATGATATAGTAAATATAGATAAAGCAATGAGTAATCGGTAGTTAAAAGGCAAGAATTATATTTGTTCATCTCAGTGTAATAACGTAAATGCAATACTAAAAGAAAAAACCAAGTTCTTATATAAATAAACATTTATTTTGATTCACAATTGCCTCGTTGCGGATGCTATTGTTTGTGCATAACAAATCAATTGCCATCAGCCCGTCATGTCACATTTAGCAGCATTGTAATAGATGTTGCCCTTCGCATATATTCATCCTGTGCCCGTTTGTGTCCAAAAGTATTCCAAACTGCTGTAATAAATCGAAACAAATGTACCATTTACAGGCCCAAAGAACTGTTTGAGCCTTTTGTGCATGTTACATTATAAGTATGCCAGCATTTTGTCAAAGTCAACGGCAGAAAAGGTAAAGCCGAAAGCCGAGCCAAACACATTTACTTGATGTCAAACAAACATACGTACATTCATACATACATACATACGTAGAATGTATGTATGACTGGGCTGTCATAAGCAACAAATGACAGGCCGTTAACAAAAGGCCGACAACTGCTTACGAACGTGACAATTACGAAAGCAGTCGTGGTATACATTCCTAATTTGACTGCCTTTTCCCTTATTCAATGAATTGTAAATACTGAATAATTAATTAAACTTGTGACTTATTGTGGCTCAATAGTAAAATCAATTAATAACCAGTTTGCCATTGTAATTGCAAATGGACACAATTGTACGAAATACTTTTAATTGCAATTTATGTGCAGATATGACATTAAATCAATGGACTTATATTCTTTGTCGCCATTTAAATTAGTATTATGACGTTATGCAAATTGAACCAATCAATTTATGTATCCTACAAAATATTTTATTATATAGCACACTTTACCTTTCTATGTTAAATTTGCAGAACCGTAATTTTGTAGCGTATCTTACTAGAATCTATTTATTTTTACGTGTTTATTTGGTCAATGTTCATTTTAATTTGATGGATTGCCATTATTTTAAATATTCTTTTTATCGATGCTATCAATTGTTGTGAAAACTGTGAAGTATTTAGCAGATATCGTTGAATAATTTAGTTTCAGTCACTATTAGAAAATGAAAACATGCATTTCTAGCACCCAAGTATATATCTCACATTAAGTTAAGTGCGTTAATAGTAAATTTAAATGAGCTGCCTAATATTAAAAGAATTATGTGCTTTTCGCAATAGTTACAGCTCGAATTCTGACCAGTATATAAGAGATATTTATCTATATTAAAAAGTTTCTCATGATTGAAAACTGTTTATGAAACTTAATTGATATTATTCAACATTCATTGAGAAACTTGAGCCCACAAGAAAAACATTTACCTTCCAGCAAATATATGAAACTGCATCGACCGAAAACTGTATGAAATAAGTGGGAAAGGATTATAGCGTGCCGAAAATTTTATACTCTTTTCGAACCTTTAGACAATTTTCACTCTGCCAACTGCAGCACTTTCATTAGCTGTGAAAATTGATATCATATAAATTTAAATTTTCTTGTGAAGTATTAAATTTATTTCCTATAAGATATAGTGGTCCGATCCGGCCAGCTCCGATCAATGTGATGTATGTTTGAATAATAAGTATCTGTGCAAAGTTTCATCGCGATAGCTTTGAAAACATGGGATTTATGGCCAAAACCGACTTACAGTTGTATGGCAGCTATCAGTAATAGTGGTCCGATCCAGCCGATTCTGACCAATGTGCTATCCCTTTAAATAATAAGTCTCTGTGCTAAGTTTGATCACGATAGCTCAAAAACTGAGGGACTAGTTTGCATACATACAGACGGACAGACAGACGGACATGGCTAGATCAATTTGTTTTGTCATTCTAAGCATACTGGCAGTAACTTTTGGGGGTCTTCGACGCTTCCTTCTATACGTTACACACTTCAGCACAAACTTAATAAACTATTTTCTTCGAAAAGTGTATAATTATAAAAAATATATATAATTTAACTATGAATGTTGCAATTATCTTGCACCTGAAGCTGACTAACCACTGATTGTTTGAATTATTTTTGTATAATATCAAAAACAAGATATTTATAGTCTTGAATAATAAACGAGCACTTGACTAGTATAATAGTATAGTGTTTTGCCTTTAATTTAGACTACCTTTAAGTATACTAAGCATGCTGGCATTAAAATACTTTTCAGCTTCCTCACACCCATCATAAACAATTGGGGCCCCAGTACGGCGTTACTTTAGGTATTTGATTCCCGAGCGCGTTTATGCATTCTCCATTCGCTTTGCCCAGTGAAGCGTTAACTATAGCATTTTTGCCATAGCAATTGTTTATTTGTTTGCATTGCTCATTTGTGGGCATGAAATCATGCAACTACCTGTTCCCGAGTCATCCTATTCTATATATAGCGCAGTGCGCAATATGTCAGCTGATTTAATGGGCACTGGGCACTTTTCCAATATGCCCGCCAAGCTCAAGATCATTGACTTTTGGAACGCTTATCAGATGTAGATAAAGCAGTCGGCATGATAAATGGACAACTATCAATAATGAGAAGCTGCAGCTAGCCCACAGTCTCAGTGCTGTTGTCGCCTGCCGTCACTTTGAGTATTTACCTGCAATCAAAACAGTTTATATTTTGTTTTCTCTCATTCTCTGTTTGCACTTCAAATGTTTGTTTACATGCCTGTCGGTGTGTTTGTCCAGCTAGCGAGAAACAAACAAACCGACGAACGAGCCACTCACTTTTCTATAGCTCACTTAAACTTATTTACAATCGTATATTTGTTTGTTAGCATAGGCAAACGTTGCGTATACGCGATGCGTGCATCTTATCAGTCGACATTTTCATTTCAATTTCGATTGATTCGCAAGAAGGACAAGGTTGCCAACACACCTGCTCGTATTTGCTACTTTTCATATCGGATTTCCGCCAATTTGCGTGTTCAATGAGCACAAACAGGCAACGCAAAGCGCTAAGCAACAGCGAAAGGTGCTAATGATAACAGAAACTAACGGCGGGGCTAAGCAAACTGGGTTAAAGGCGAGTCGGGGCAGGCATTGCGCATACGCAGCGTTGCAGCAAAGCCATAAATAACCAATTTAACTCGGCAGCTGCTGTTTTAGCTGTTTGTTCAATAAAACTTAAACGAGCTTGCACCCAAGACAGGAAGAATAAAACAAGCCGAGACTTGCACACACTTTCGCTTACAATTTGTGGCAATTTTACTATAAATATAAATATATTTTATGATTTGATGATATATTGTATGATAAACACAAGTAAAGATTCTTGACTAAAGTCGATGTAAAGCTATTATTCAATAGTGTCTAAAGAAACTTAATCATGATAAGTATATTCTCATTCATATATCATTATAAATAAACTTACGTGTTAACCGAAACTAATAAACATAGGTATGTACTATACCCTATGTGAAAGTATAAAATGTCTTGCAACTGCTTAAAGTAGCATTTGATGACTTGGCTGAACGGCGCAAGCAAATGGCATAAATCTTGGCTCTTAGCTACAACTACACGAGTTTTGTGAACTCGAAACTCAATTAAAATACCAAGTTCAGAGCCTGCCAGCGTGCGAAACTGACAGCTGACAGATGGAGACGTTGTAGGCAATGTGAAAAGTGCCTGTGTTGGGTCATGGACTCTGTCAACATTTTACCGACTTCGTCACTCACTCACTTAGTCGCTCGCTCAGTTCAACAATCAATCATTCAAGGCTCACATCGCTTGCACAAACGAATTGAGGCAGGTGTGAAATGTGTCAGTTTCAAATAAGCCAAAGTTCAAAAGTTTTTACCTTTTACAATTTGTGTTCTGTACATCGCACTCAAATTTGTGTAAAACTTGAGCATTGCATTATTTATAGATAACTCTCTGCTTGTGCCAAGCTATAGCTGCAAGATACATATCTGATAGACTGCGGACTTTGTGATAGCTGTCAACTGAGAAGTATAAGTACAAACATCTTCTACTGTTGTTTTATTTGTTCTGAAATTCGCGATTTCTGTTTAAACCTTATCGTATTGGTATAATGAAATGAATAACGTACTGAAGCCATATTCGATTCCATTATATTTAGATGCATTCTTGATCAGGGCGACAAGCAATGCTGCAGGTATTATAAATATAATACTAAAGCTAATGTAACAATAAAGCTGTAATTTAAACAATTTTCGTTGTTGTTCAGATCCGAGTACTAATCTTCTATTTGTCAATCATTTGCCAGGGTATTTTATTTAGATCTTGAAAATTGCGTACATCCATTCATAGAAAGCATTCCACTTCCTAAACTTAAAAATTTAACATGTAGTGTGATGTAATATCACTTTTAATTTAAAATAAGTGAGAGTGCTCTAGTCGGGAATGTCCGACTAGGAGATACCCTGAACCCAGTCCTTACATCCATTCATATACATACTGCCTGCAGTTTAAGCAGGCTAACTTATTCGCAAGGCCCCACACTATGCAAAGGCAAATCTTAAATAGCTTCTGTATTTAGTACCCGATCTTTATGAAATTTTCAGGACATAACATTGGATATAACAGGGGTCATTAAACCAAATTGCAACTTTTGAAACAAACTTGTACTGTCCCCAAGAGAACTTTTCCTTCTTTTCTGACTACGTAAAATAATAACTTGCAACACTAAATACACCCAATAATACTCACACGTAGACAACATTTCATTCCAATGCAAATGCATTGTCGTAATTTACACTCATGGTTTATTTACTGCAATTCCTATTCAATTTCGTGTGGTCGAACATTTGGTCAATTAAATGCAGCTTGCTTGGCGAACCCAAACCAAAACGATTAGATTTCCTTCCATTTCACTGAACTTCAAGAGTCGAGCAATTAAACCCAGTCAAGGAAAGCAAATGGAACCGGAAGTGGATGTGGAATGCGATGGGATGCGATGCGATGACGCATGAAATCGCCACCTTGGGCTTGACATGTCAGCACCTGTAGACGGAGACGGAGATGTAGATGGAGACGGAGAGATTTGCTGTGCCGTTGGCGACGCTATTAATTCAGGTGCAAAATCACGGACATGCATTTAATTCACTTGCTGCCTGGGAAATGCTGTGAAAGCTGAAAAGCATCGGGCACACAGCATTTTTGCACGCATTTTGCAGCTTGTCGATTCAATTCAATTGGCCAACAGATTGCCCCCTATCTTGACCAGCAACGATGTATGGCGACTGTGTGTGTGTGTGTGTGTGTGCCATTTAAGGGCATTGGAAACTTTTTCCATGGATGCTGCTGGGGCGACTGGCTGTTGCAATTGTCCTTTATTGCCATTCCTTCATTAGGTTTGTCTCTTCAAGATATTTTAATGCAATTTTTATGCGCATTTTTGCGCAATGTAATGTGCTGCTTTTGCTTTCTTGGTATCTTGGTAGACCAGCATCTGTCTTACAGCCAGCCATTCACTATAATTTCAATTGTGATTCATGTAATGCGCTTTATTGTTGTCCATGAGATATTTCTCTCTCACTCTCTCTCTCTCTCTCTCTCTCTGTTGATGGCCCCCTTTGTCCCCATTCACATTCACATTCACATAGCAATAGCAATAAGAAAAGCTCTTGAAATGCTTTGCTTTTTATTCAATGCTCATTAAATGCGTTGTTGTCGAACTTCACTTGTAAATAGGAAATTACTTATGTGATTACACATTCTATATAACACATAACATATTTATTCTTCAGCTCTTTTGAGCTTGATCCTTAAAATGACATTAAACTTCAGAAATCTTTCAGTTTCCTGCTAAATATCAGTGGGCTTAAATCTGATAATAATGAAAGGTTTTATTATTTACATTTGTGTTATAGTTATTTAATGTTATTCTTTAACTAATTAAGTAACGCATATTTGCTGTGCTCAATTATAATTGATTTAATAATAATAAAAATGTAATTATAGTTGTACTTTGTGTTAGTTAAATGTTAAATATCACATAAAATACATAAATATATACTACAATATTTATATTATTCGTTTTGTCACACACGATATATATGCGTGTTCGTGTCACGGCAGAAAGCACGACAAGCGCTCATATCTATTCAACGTAGCGAGAAGCAACAGCTGTTACTAGAAGAAATAATCCACGAAGCATATTATATTATGCATGAAAACTATCTAATCCACGACTGTGTAATAAAGACAGCTACAACAAAAAATGTTTGGCAGCATGTTTGAAAACAAGCGTTTCGACTTCCGTATAAACTTCAGAAAACAACGACAACCACATGTGTCAAAATTAGTACATACAGGCACGAGCCGATGGCGCTGCTAAACAAACTATAAAGCTATTGAGCTCACAAATGAGTAGAAAAACGCCAGATAATTCACAAGGAAGTTTATCCCGCTCGCACATCCAGCGGAGCCATAAATTAGATCATAATAAAGTTTTTAAAAGAGGAATAATAACAACAACAACAACAAAAACCGCGTCGACCACAAGCCTATAAAAATAGTCTTCATTGGCTGCGTTGTGTGAAAATTAACAGCATTAAGCATACGAGACGGCATAAATATTAATAAAAGTCACAAAAAATGAAACAGCTGCAAGCCAAATGGGAGAAGCAAATGAAAACTTCACTGGGCCACTGTACGACTAGAATATACTTTATTTGGATGCAGTACCAGAGGCTGTTACATATACTTGCTTGAAAATCAAGATACTCCCCAAAACCTATGAATGCAGAGCAGTCGAAATGTATTTTAAGCCATTGATGCTGCAGCTGATGAGGCGTATGAGTAATGTGCCAATTAAATGAAAAAAACGGCACATATTAGTAGAAACTTGGTATTTAATACGTCGATGTAAGCTCCTTCCTAGTAGGCCATGACATCGTGTACGCGATGGAAACGTTCGCCCGCCTGTCGGAGCGTCAGTTTTCGTGTTTCCGGCATCAGCACCGCAAAGATGATCATGCTGACCACCAGGATGATGCCCACGGCCAGGAAGTACTGATAGAAGCAGTCCGCGTTCGTGCCGAACGTGACAATCACGATGATGTGGATCACCTGCTCAAGGCACACAACCAGACCAATGAGGAAGCCCTTGACCTGCATGGGAAACGCCTCGCCCAAGTAGGTCGTTGTGCAGGATGCGTAGAGGCCGGCAAAAAACTGAAAGGCCATGGAGATGCGACACAGCTGGTCCATGTAATAATAGCTGGCAATATTGTACAGATCGGAGAAGATGCCAGCCATGCCAAGCATTAGTCCCGCCATGCACAGCAGTCCCAGCAGCGAAATGAACTTGCGTCCCACCGTGTCCACGAGGGCGATGGTAAAGAAGGTGCCGAACCAGCGTAAAAGGCCCCACACAATAATCGTCCAGTTCAGGGATGATTCGGCGACAATGGCGCTAGCTGCCATTGCATAGCTGAGCGGCACTGAGAACGTAAACGCCACCAGGCAGCGACAGAAGAGCATTTTGATGAAGGGCATTAGGGATTCGGATAGCTGGACGCCAATGCTCTGGCTATTGCCCTCCGCCACATAACGCTTGTTCTCCTCGAAGGCGGCATTGAACATGGCAGGAGGCGCTGAGCGGGTCAGTATGCTCCACTGGCATTTTTCGGCCTGCTCCTCTTGGTTCTTGCGCAGATAGAAAATGGGCGACTCAACGGACATGGCCGTTATGCCTGTGGCAATGACGGTAAATATAATGCCAAAGATGCCATGCCCCTGAGTGACACCCAGATCGGAAGCGTTGCCCCACTGTGAGTCGATGATCACCTGGATGGCAATGCCAAACGCCAAGCCGTACTGCTCTACGGCACACCACAGACCACGGGTGTTACTATTCGTCACTTCCGAGTTGTGGATGATGAAGGTGACCGTGAGGAGGCCTAGGCCAGCTCCGCCCACGTAGTGAGCTGCCACCATTGGTACATACTCGTAGGGTGCACTCACATTGATGATCGCATCCGTCAGCTGCATCAATCCGCCCAGAGTCTGTGGAAAGCGGAAATATAAGAACAGTGTCAACCTTTATTGTTCCCATCACTCACATAGAATGCCCACTTGGGCACATGGGCTACAGTGAGTCCTGCTACGACAGCGCCAATGATGATGCCAATGAAAAAACTGAATTCCAACTCATAAGTGTTTGCTAGCCCTGAGCCAAGACTCCAGCCTAGGCACTGGGCCATGTCCATGCCGCCATAGGCAAACAACAAGATTCCTGTTAGCATACAAATATACTCAATTATTAAGTTAGTCAGAATAGATGAAAGATCTTCTAACTTCGGCCAACTGAATACTGTTGAAATCTAAATTTAATTATAGTTGTACATTTATTTTCGTAGATTATTAAATATACTAGAATTGTATCTTTCTTTGGCATATAGTAGCATAATATAAAACTTTTGAATTTATTTCTTTGAATTTTTGCAAAAATCTAAATATGGATCAAATCAACAATATTTTTTAATCGATCAATCTTTGAGGAAAGCTTGTCAAAAATTCAAAAATAATAAAATGATATGCTGACAAAAATTTTTAGGGGTTTTTTTAATCCGTTCGAATCAAAGATTCTTAGAAATCAGTTGAGGTCATATATTTTGTGAACTGTTTCAATAAAGGAACAAAAAGCTATATATTTTCAATAATAGAATATTTCTCTAAATAGATAACATATACACACAAATACAAATAGGAAATTTTTGGAATATTTTACAATTGAAAAGACAATCAATTTAAGCTTTAAGGCTTAAATGTACACTTCTGGCGAAATAAAGTGATATGATAACGAGATATCAGATATCGTTTAAACGAAGAAGTATTTGAACATGTGGATGGATTGTTTCCAAGCTATTTTCATTTGTTGTAATTACATATTCCGTGTATTTATATATATATACATATATTTTTTTCATTTATGTAATCCACTGATCTATAATCGATAATGCTCACCTGCTGTTGCCGTGTGAGCATTCTGCTTTTTTGCCCAATTCTGCTGCCTTGGAGGGGCGACCACCTGAACATAGGTGGTTTGTGGCGGCTGTGGTGCTGGAACTGTGGTTATGTAGGTATTCTGCATTGGTGGCCGCTCCGTTGTGGATACGATAATTGTCATTTCGATCACTTATTCGATTAGCTCGCGTTGTTTGGGTTCGTTCGATATAATGGCCAGGCCGTAACTGATTTCAAATGGACAGTATTTTTTCATTTATAGGCATAGGAAAATTTGCGTTATCGGTATCTAATTATAGATAATGTATACATATTGTAATCAGCATGTGATACAGGTGTCCCCTCGGTCAGCTAATGTTTGATAGGCGGCAGCCAAGCTTTGATTTTGAATCATTTTGCTGAGGGGCTGGCCCTTAAATTGATTTACTACACGGCCTTTGGACTTACTCACATATGGGACTCTTTTGTGATCCCAAAGAGAGCAACTAGTGTTGATTAATGCTAAAACAGACACAGAAAACAGTCGGAAATTTCTAGATATAACATAGTCTTTAGATTGAATATATATACATATATTCTCTCTTATCGAGAACAGCATGAGGCAAATAGTTTTCTGCCAATAATAATATATTTTGGGTGTTCACGGAGCTGGATTTTAGGACATAAGGGTAATTTTACCAAACCAGCATCGTAAACAGTCCCGGGGGAAAATATTCCTGGTTGATTTGCCGAATTAGCTGTTCAATATATTTTGTATTAGATGTTTGCTGATTGCGATTTTGTTTATTTCCTGAATTGTTTTCGATTTGTTCTGTTAAGAGTGGAAAGCAACTGAAGCAAATTTCAAGCTCGAGACAATTTTGATGTTTTATTATATAAGTTAGAAAGTTTGCTTGAGTAAAGAATTATTTTGATTGCAAATATCTTTAATGTCTTTTTATTTATAATTTTTACAAATTGTTCATATTGATAATACAAATTTGTCAGCCTATCAACAGTGAGTAGCTGCAATTGTTTCAAGCTCTTTATTGTATTTGGAATTGTGCATACTTGAGGAATATTTATGTATTAATTTTTTAAATATTTCAAAAGTAATATTTAATTATGTTTGTGTAGAATAATCAAATCAGCTTGAGCTGATAAAAGACAGAATGTGCCTTCAATGTATAAACATCACTTGATAGATTTGTAGCAAAAGTGTCAAATGGTACACTTGGACGGAGCTGCTCCTCAGTAGGCCATGACATCGTGTACCCGACGGAAGCGATCGCCCGCCTGTCGGAGCGATAGTCCTCGTGTCTCTGGCATGAGAGCGGCAAAGATGACCAGACTGACGACTAGGATAATGCCGACGCCCACAAAGTATTGGAAGAAGCAGTCCGAGTTCGTGCCGAACGTGACAATCACAATGATGTGGATCACCTGCTCGAGGCACACGGTCAGGCCAATGAGGAAGGGCTTGACCCGCATGGGAAACGATTCGCCCAAGTAGGTCGGTGTACTGATGACGAAGAGGCCGGCAAAGAACTGGAAGGCCATGGAGATGCGACACACCTGCATCATAAAGTATGTGTTCGAGTAGTAGGAATCATGTGACATAATGCCAGCCAGGGATAGCATTAGAGCTGCCATGCCCAGTAGTCCCAGCAGCGAGACGAACTTGCGTCCGAGCTTGTCGACAACACAGAGCGCGAGCAGAGCGCCAATGAAACGCAAAATGCTCCACAAGATCATGGGCCAACTGAACATGGACTCCTTCCAAACGAGCGTGCTGCCCAACATGGCCAAACTGAGCGGCACTGAGAAGGAGAATGCCACCATGCAGCGGCTGAAGAGCATTTTCACAAAGGGCATTGCGGAGCTGGAGAGCTGTGCACCAAAGCTTTGGCTTGTGCCCTCCATAACGTAGCGCTTGGCTTCGTCAAAAATGGCATTGTACACCTCGCTGGGCGCACTGGAACCCAACAGCCGAGTCTGGCAGGTGCGCGCCTTGTCCTCATCACTCTGACGCAGATAGAAGATGGGCGACTCAATGGACATGGCCACGGAGCCGGTGGCACAGACGGCAAAAACAATACCAATGATGCCATGTGCCACATTGATGCCCATGCTGGAGCTCAAGTCCCACTGCGTGTCCATGATCACCTGAATGACTATGCCCAATGCCAATCCGTATTGCTCCAAGCCGCACCATTTACCACGCGAACAGCCCAAAGTAACCTCTGCGTTGTGAATGATGAAGGCCACCGTGATGAGCCCAATGCCCACTCCGCCAACATAGCGAGCTGCCACAATTGGCGTGTAGTCGTAGGGTGCACTCACAAAGATGATCGCATCGATCAGCTGCATCAGTCCGCCCAGAAGCTAAACAAAATAAGTGTCTTTAAGGAAGCGTTACTTTGCCATCTTCAATTGTGCTACTCACATAGAAATATCTTTTTGGAACGTGGGTCACAGCGAGAGCTGCTACAACAGCTCCAATGATGACGCCAATGAACCAACTGAATTGAAATTCATAAGTTGTTGTAATCCCGGTGTTTAGATTCCATTGTAGACCCTGAGTCATGTCCATGCCGCCATAGGCAAATAGCAATAGTCCTATGAAAATAATAAATATTATTTAGAGATATACTTTTTCATTAGTGAATCATCTGATGTAGAAGAATCGATCCGTAATTTGATAATAAACTTAATTACAGCAATATAATTTACTATAAATATTTAAGAAGGTATATAGTTGTTTACATATTGCATTTCACTGGAATATGAAACGTAATTAGCAACTTTGCCAACAATTTCTATTTCGATTATATCTTATCAGGCATTTATTGGGGTTTCTTTGATTTCTGTTAGGTTGCTGGCAGCACTTCAACTCACCCACTGTTGCCGAGTGCGCATTGTGCATATTCGTCCAGCGATTATAGCTGCGTTGGGCTCTTGGATCTGCGATGACCTCCACATAGGTGGTTTGTGGCTGTGGCTGCGGCTGCCCCGGATCTATGGCTACGAAGGTCGTCTGGAAGGGAGGAGCTTGCTCCGTGGTTATGTAGGTGACTGACATTTCGTTCACTCGCACTGCTCGCGGGCAAAGCAAACTTAAAACTGATTTTAAATAGATAAATTTTGGGTGTTTTTATTAGCATAGCAAAGAAATCATTATCTATACTTTTTGATAAAGTATTGATATTGTACATAATCAATTTGTAGATACATAAACATTGATTTTCATTGCTACCGTTGGCAGCTGAGATACGGCCGTGATTCATCCGGCACTTCGTATGCGTAGTCCCCACATGAAATATTAACGCTGATAACGCCAGTCAAAGCTTACTAGGTGCCTTTATAAAATGTATCGTTGGACAAATGGCACTTGTTGCATTCCATTTGTGACTCACTGTAAACCTGGAGCAGGTATGCTCTTCGGGGGGACACCTTAGCTGAATCAGCGCATTTCGCTGGAGTCTCAAATGCTTGTCTATGAAATTTTACACTCTCATTGTCTAGGTCATTTATTTATTGTCCTAGTCCAAATTGACAATCTAAGTACGATTTTCACCCAGTAAGCAGTACTATATATGTATTTATTATAATGTCTGCTATATTGATTTGCTGTACTTAACCTATATGGTATGAACATGAAAAGATAACACTAATTTCACTTCGTTATTGTGTGGAGTGTGCCATGAATTGCTTCCAGTAGCGGCTAGTAAAAACTAGTTAGCAATACATTTATGCGATCATTAATACTGATTAATATTGAATCGATAAAGGGGCAGAAAGTAAAAGCGAATGTTTGAAATGTATAACTTTAATTCAATTTAATCTAGCAACCAATCTAAGCAACAAAGATTTGGAACATTCGTTTAGCTGTTGAATATAGTATTATATTTCTTTAAGGGAATCAGCTTTACACGCATACTCATTTTCAGACAACCCTGAACTTATCGAGCTGTCCTAACAAATCGATGAGACACCTTTATAAAGTCGTAACACCTGTTACAACACAACAAAGACCATTTAATTCAGTTGTCGACGGTATTTTCTTGTATGAATAACACGTGGAGGGACTTTAACCTTGTAGTTTTAAAATAGTTTATTATTTTAGTTAGTGGTTTTAGAAATAGATAACATCATAGCGGTCTAGTTCAGCTGATTCCTATTTGATCTTAAAAACAACTTAAGACTAGAATTCTTAGCTTGAAAATCATTTCTATATAATATGAGACTTGATGTAAATTGGTACAGATATCATAGCTAGAAACTTTAGGTACATCCCTAATGTGCCATTATATCATGGAGGCGCCGGAAACGATGACCTGCCTCTCGCAGCGATTTGTTCTTCGTCTCCGGCAGCATGACCACCAGGATGAGAAAACTTAGGATTAAGATAATGCCCACGCCCAGATAGTACTGGTAGAAGCTCTCCTGACTGCCGTCGAACGTGACAATCACGATGATGTGGATCACCTGCTCGATGCACACAATCAATGCGATGAGGAAGGGCTTGACCCGCATGGGAAACGCCTCTCCCAGATAGGCGGGCGTGCAGGCGACGAAGAGACCAGAAAACATTTGGAACACCATGGATATGCGACACACCTCGCCCATGTCGTCGGCGCTGATAGTGTTGGCATAGTTCGAATAGATGCCTGCCATGCCCAGCATCAGGCCAGCCATGCACACGAGTCCCACCATTGAGACCAGCTTGCGTCCCAGCTTGTCCATCACCAGAATGGCGACGAGTGTGCCAAGCCAGCGCAGAACTCTCCAGACGATGATGGGCCAGCTGTACATGGTGCCCTGCCACAAGATGGTGCTGGCAATGATCGTTTTGGTGAGCGGCAACGAGAAACTGAACGCCACCATGCAGCGACAGAAGAACATCTTGAGTAATGGGATCATGGAGGCGATCAGATCGTGGCTTAGGCTCTCATGTGCACCCTCCGACACGTAGCTCTTGTTCTCATTGAAGGCCTCTTCGAAGTCCCTGGTCGTTGCCTCCTTGTCCAGCAGCTCCCACTGGCAGGTGCTGGCCTCTTCGTAGTCGTTGCGACGCAGGTGGAAGATGGGCGACTCCACGGATAGTATCAGAACGGCAATGGCAATAAGAGCAAACACAATGCCAATGATGCCGTGCACCTGGTTATTGCCAATGGGCAACGCCGGATCCCACATGGAGTCCATGATCACTTGCACGGCAATGCCCAGGCCCAGGCCGGACTGCTCGACGGCACACCACTTGCCGCGAGATTCGTTTGGCGCCACCTCCACGTTGTGGATTATAAAAGCCACCGTCATGAGGCCAATGCCAATGCCTCCGATGTACCGAGCTGCCGTCATGGCATTGTAGTTATAGGGTGCACTCACACAGATGATCGCATCGATGAGCTGCGTCACCATGGCCGAAGACTAAATGGATATGGTGCATTAGGATCATATACTAGTCTTATAGCTTAGCTTCGCATTAGTTGTGCAACTCACATAGAAGTAGAACTTGGGCACGTGGCTCACAGCGATGGCGCCCAGAATGGCACCGATGATGACGCCAATGAACCAACTGAAATAAAACTGTTGTGTGTCCGGAATGCCAGTGTACATATTCCAGCCAAGTCCCTGAGCCATGTCCATGCCGCCATACGAAAACATTACCATGCCTGAGAAGGGATGCGAAAACTTCAATTATCTCTCTTGCTTTACGCTTGGTTTATTAAAGTATTTCAAAATCGTTGTAACTGGTTTTTTGTTGCTCGATTCATGCAGAGAATCTAAAATTAACTTCTAACTATCTAACTATCTTCTCTCGTGCTTTCAACTTTTAATTGCAATTCCATTCATTTATTTCTAAAGATGTACAACACTTAACATTTATTTTCATATTTTGATTTGGTTTTTTTTTTGTTGTTGTTACTTTTACCATAATAGTTTAAATTTGAGTTTTGTATATCAATAAAATATGTTTTTCATAATTTTCGACATTTAATAGGTAAATAAACTTAATCCACATTAGAGCACTTTTCCTTATATTTCCGCAAAATTCACCTGTAATTATCGAATGCAGTCTCTGCCGATTGACACAGCAGTTGTTTAATTTGCTCTGAGGTCGCGGATCGCTGGTCACCTCAATACAGGTGACACCTCCTGCATGTCCCGTTGCCATTTTAGTTACTTGTGATATTCGTTCGATTCGGAGGCTATGCCTAAACTGATTTTCAATCGACATGTTCTTGTGTATTTATAAGTTGAGGGCACAGAGCGCTGATAACATTGCTCGGTATCTCACATTTGGAATTACAGTTATTGAGTAGGGCGGCACTTCTGTGTGTCTGTGATTCATACGACCTGTGGTCCGACTGCTTCACCCACTCAGACGGACCCCACATTGAACTAAGCTCTGATAAGGGCAGTTGAATTGATCTAGGCGATAGATGTCGCAAGGTGCATAATTATTGTGACTCATTGACTACTGTAAATTCAGGCGAGTTCTTTAGGAAACACCAGCACTGATTCAGCACACCTAACTTGGTTTATTGATGTGTCAATTCGAAGAAGTTTTGACTAATTACCACTATGTTAATTTACATATATATTCCAGTGAAACCTTATTGGGGTACTTTGAGTACATTGTTCCAAATTCAGACATTCTCCATCTGATATGTGTACATTTTATGGCTCGTGTATTATCTGCAATTCGTCTGGCTCCTATCTGTGCTCCACTATCTGTCATATCTGGTCACTTAAATTATTTTGATTTATTAGAGGGTATTATAAATTATCACAAAGTAACGATCTGCTGCCGATGTCACCTCTTTTTCTGCAATACTTGACAATTACATGTTTATTATTTTCCCAAGTTTTTATGTTGCTCATATTTTCATTTTTCTCAGAGGACTCCTCTCAATATTTCACAAATCAATTTCAATTGTCGAACTATTTTTCTATAAGGAAAAAGCGTAGATATATTAAAAAAGCATGGTAAGAATACTAATACTCTCTTTAAGAATCAATTTCTGATTCAGATCTAAGTACAGGGTATCTGCTTTGGTGGCTATCGCTTAGAGAACGCTTAATTGCTAAAAATATAATCGCATTTCGGTTCTATGCATTAATATGATTGCTCAGCGCTAAGAGTGTCCAATTAAAGATTGCACTTTATCCTTAACGATTCGGTGTTGCCACACCTTGACCTATCCCCAACAGACCGACTAGGCATGCCACTTGAGCTGTGGCAAGCGCTCCGATGTGCAACATCTTCATTAGCTGGCAGCGCTAACACAAACGTCATTAATGTTGCAGCAACAGTCGACACTGCGACAACAGCAACAGCAGCAGCAGCAGCTAACCCAAAACCGAAGCAACATCCCTGAGGCGGCAATCTCAAGTGTTTGCCTGAGCTGTCTCAAATTGCGTAATGTCTGCACTCGAACTGGCGGCAACTTCCCAGCACCAAGTGCCAACGGCGATTCCAATTCCACTTCCAGCAGCAACTCCATCGTCACTGTAAGCCAATCTATCTTGTGGCGCATCAAACTGTCAAATTGTACACATGTCTCTCAATGTGTGAACGGGGTGTGGGTGGGGTGCAGCGGATTGGGTGCACAACTGGGAGTGCAGACTCTTGGCTGCTCCTTGTCATTTGTCACTGCTCGACAAATTAAGCAAATGCGACGCCAAATGGCCATTGCTTCCTTCCAAGTCGCATCTTCGCAACGCGTCGCCTCATATTTTGAGGCATTCAAGTACATTTTAATGAGTTTATGCAGCAAGCTGTCTAATGGCTCAAAAATTATGAGCGCCGCATCAAGTGACAGCACACACACACACACACACACTCAACACACCCAACATTAGCACATGGTGCCCATTACTCACATGCAGATACAGATACAGAGACAGATACAGAGACAGATACAGATACAGATACAAATATCTGCTAGCTGGAGACAGATGAGCACTTTGCATCAATTTCTCTGTGCGTGTATGTGTGAGGGTTTGAGCAAAAGTCTTCAAGGAAGTGTCTGCCACAGCCACTAATGGAGTCTAATTACCCCAACCGACAGGCGACGACCGACCGATGCGGATCCCTCCCCAGCGCCCTGGCTAATAAAAGCATATTAAAACGTTTGTCGTTCCTACTATATGCTTGACAGACAGCCAGACAGATGGATAGAAAACATTGGCGCTTGCCGCTTGACTATTGCTCATTATTTATTTTCGTACTACCCAAATAAAGGCCAGACCCCCAGACTGTCAGATTGCCCATCACATAGCTTTAATTTGCTATTTCGGTTCGCATTTTCTTCCCTGAAACAGTGCACAGTTCCAGACGGCTTCCTCCAGAGGATCTTATTTGCTTTGCATAACAAACAGATAGAGCAAGAGCAACACTTTATGATCTGCTGATGACCTGGGTGCACTGTGGAGGGTCGCGGAATGTCATCACAATGTAGAAACTTTCCTTGAGAATGTCATCTAGAGTTTTAATTTGTTAATGCAGTCCATTAACCTTAACTGATTTATGCTCAGTAGAAAGTTGCACTCCGTTCTGGTAAAAAAAAGAGTTACGGGCATAATTGGGCTCATATAATACCGTTACGTTACAAAAAGTGTACAAACGATGATACGACCAAATGTTTCCGCCCGGGATTGAACCGGGGGCCTTCCGCGTGTTAGGCGGATGTGATAACCACTACACCACGGAAACAAGTTCGATTCACCAAAGTGCAATCAATAAACAAAAATATATATGTTATATTTATAAAGAAAAAATTATAAAAATATAAAAAAGTATTTTTGCCGAAACCCGGGATTGAACCGGGGACCTTTAGATCTTCAGTCTAACGCTCTCCCAACTGAGCTATTTCGGCTGTTGGAAAACACGCAGAAAACGGCATATCAAAATCAATTCGCAATTGCAACTGATAAATGCTAAAATAATGTACACGGCACAACAAAGTTTAAGTTTAGCCGTATGTATGTTTAATAAACGTTCGCTGTGCAATATTCTATAAATAGAAAAGCCATTTCTCATACACAGTCTATTATTTATTTTCCACATACATCATATAAATCACTAAAATGAGCATTCGCTTTATTTATGCGCACAAGTTTTGTCCACAGTTTTGTTGTTGTTGTTGTTTAGTAGTTTGACAGACAGCCATGAAAATTGCGTTGACAGTGGCACGTCTTTATAAATTTGGTGCAGTTGGAAAAGTTTTTGCAGCTGCAAATTGCAAATGCAACTGTTCCCCTTTCTGTTTAGCAGCAGCCAAAATGTAATTCGGTCCAAAGCATCGCTTTAATATTGCAGTGGATTTTATGCACATCAAACAAACTTTTCAAGTTGAAAATCGTATACGAAATACATTATTTGGATACAAAAAAACGACTATGTACAAACTTTTGGTGGCGGAAAAACATAAACTAAAATGTTAAGCACATTACGTTAAGCGTATTACATCATATTGCAAATTTAATGATGCTTGCGCGAAACAAATAAAAATTATATACCACTTTTAATGCTTGCAGCTAAACGTATCTTACAGTATAGATATAGATATATATATACATTTTTGGCAATGTTTCAAAATCTGCCTTGGAACACCAAATGTTCACAGGCATTTGTAAATATTGACAAAATAAACATTGAACTTTCATCAAGCTATAAATATTTGCAAAATATAAGTTAAAATCTCGCTCAAATTATGCAAAGTATTTTTAAAACAATACTGGAATTGAAAATCAACAAATATTTGGAATATGCCTTCTTAATGTTAATAGTCTTTCAAGTAAACGAATATAAATATTAACTATATTGTCAATTGTTATATACTATGTATACTAATCAATTTTAAAATATTATTTAATTAATCTGGGAATGTCAGCACACCATAAAAGGAATTGAGATGGAACGTATATCAAAAATTATTCTATTCGTTTTTAGATTGTAAAATATTATTGCTGAGAAATTGCGACTAATTTACTTTGAATAGCATTGCATTTTTTGAACTCTATTTTGTTTTAAAGAAATACATAAATACAAACTACATGAAGTGATATAGAAATAGAATATATGTATATATATATACAACAAATATATAAAGAATGGGAAATAGGCAATTTTAATAGTGAAAATGTTAAAGAAATGTTCGCAAAGCATTTTTATGTTAACTTAAAGTAAAACTAACACTAACTCAAAAAATAAAATAAATGTAATAAATCACAGTTTATCAAAACGGAAATGCACAAATATTAATTATCGTTTTGAGATTGTGGCGTACTTACTTTGGGAGAGTCTAAACGAAAGCCTGATGCTCTGTCTGCTGCTTTGCGGCTGATTGCGGCTCGTGTCCCTGGTGGGTTTGCCTTGGGACTGAGAGTGTCGACAAGTGGTTGAATGAACCTGATACATATATTTTGTATGATCACTTTTTGGCCCGGTCTTCTCTGCTGTTTTTTTTTGACGTGTAACTAATGCGGCTTCCGTTTGACGCCCCGTACTGAAAGCTGAGCCCCGACGGTCATCGGCAATGTCAGGCTCGGGCTTGGGCTCAGGCTCAGGCTGAGGCAATGTTATGTTGTTGTCAGCTTCACCTTTTGAGAATGATTCACATTCTTGAAAGCTGATCGCAGTAGCAGTCGAAATTCTTTAGAAAACCCGACACCACGCCCACCAGCCAGCTATGATTTATGGCCTGCCCACAACGGCGGCTCTGCTCACTACTCTCTGCTCTCTGCTCTCTGCCCAGTTGTTGACCACAGCATTTAGTCCAAGGTAAGCAACTTTTCAATAGTCGTTGTCGAACTTTTTGCGTTTTTTCGGTGCCATCAGCAGAATATTCATGCTTTGACCAGAGGCGATATTCATGTTGTGGATTGGATTGGATTGAATTGGTCTGGCCTGGAAGCATTTTCGCTGCGACTATTTGCAGCGAGACGACATTCTTGTGATATGTCACGAGCATTTTGAACATTTGCACTAGCATTTCTATTTTAGTTGCGTTGCGTCTCCTCGGTCAGCCAGCTCACCTAACTTAACTTGAAAGTGAACCGCATATTTCAATTTGGATTTGTATTCGTTGCCAGACCTTGAGGCGTTCCCAACAAGTGCAAATTGCTTTCTCTGTTGGATTCGCTCACAGTTGCTCGAAATTATGCGCAATTAGATTTTATGTGTTTAGAGGTTGAAGTTTTTTTGTTGTTGTTGCTGTTGTTGTTGTTGAAGTTGATGGTGTCCTGATTGTGAGGTCGTAACATTGCCAACGGGTTTTTGTTTTCACTGCTGTGTATGAGTGTTAATAAAGTTGGCGAAATACCCTGTAATAAACATACGAAACATCGTGCACGTCATGTGAAGCATAAAGTGGAAGAGGCTAGCCATATTCTCTCGGCTATCCTTCAATCAACTCGTATCTTAAAGCTGCACTCTGGGTATCACAGTGTACAAATATTCAATTCTTTATTTGCTTCTTGTTTCGATTCGGTTGGTCTATACCCCCAACACTTTTGTCATAGGAAAAACTAAACTCGGCAATATGCAAATGTCAGGCAACTTTGCTAAAGTCCTTTGGCAAACAAGTTGTTTTGGAATGTAAATTGACAAACTGTGCTGCAAAAACCGCAGTTCAACACAGTTTCCTGTTGGAAGGATTGGTTTTTGTAGCTTTTTTTTTGTGTTGTTGCTGTTGTTGTTGCAATGCATTGCAAATGTTTCGTTAGTTTTTTCTTTTTTTGCCAATGTAACATGACTTTTCGCAGTCACTGTTTGTGTGTTTGTTAGTTCGCTGTAGCAGAAAATTGTCAAAGCTTTTAAGTGGGTCACAATTTGATTTGATTTGTTTATATCACCACAGCAACAACAACAACAGCAGCATTACCATCAACTGGAATAGGGCTTGTCCTAGTATTATTTATGTCTAAATGTTCGCCTGTAATTGGCCAATTGTGTCGTGGCAAATGGACATAGAAAAATATTTCCTGTCGTTTTATGAAATTAGTCAGCGTTGAATTGACTCAACTATAGTTAGATATGATATGGCTTAACCAACAACAACGAATGGCTCCTAGTACTTCCATTAACTGCAGCTGTTTGCATTGCATTTGACCTTTTGGCTAAACTTACCAAGCATATTATTACAAAACCAGCAAGCAAAACAACTTCTAATTGCTTAAATTGGTCAATACCTGTCTGGCAGTAATTATGTATGCACATATATTTTTCTGAAATTTATGACAAGTCTTGCAAAATGTCTGCTGTAAACACAACTGATAAGTTATATATGTAAAATAGGCAAAACTGTCAACAGAGTAATTTATTTACTAGTGATTTGTGTATGAAATTCGTTTAGCTTATAAATAAGAACTTCTTTAATGCATTTTGCTAACGGCTTAACAGAGTGAATTACTTTTGAGCATCTACTCTGTTTTCCCATTATCAATAAATTAAGAACTGAGCACAAATCTAACATTTATCAGCAAATAATTATTCTAATATATGTACATATTATAAGATTTAGATCTGGGTGATTCATTAACCTGTGTCTTTTAATGCGCTTTTTTGTATCATTGTTAGGGTATCTCACAATCACCCTTCGAGTAAGAAATTGTTTGCTATGGATTTTCGCTACGAAAAAGATTTATTTAAACGCATTCCACAACATTGTGTATCCATTGAAACATATTGCGGAGTCCCAAGCTGCGGCTTTTTGTATCTATTCAAAATTAAATACAAATATTCAATTTGTATTTATGCTTTATTCGTTGCCCACACACACAACACACACACACACACACTCAAACTTGTACACATTGAGATACAAAGAAAAAGACGGAGGCGCATTTGACATTTGTTTTGTGTTTACTCCGCCGGCTGACACTTGACAATCCGGACAATCCGAACGTGCGCCAAAGTCATTCACATTGAGCAGGTTTTGTATGTGTCTCTATCGGGTTTAGCACTTTAACAAATTACCAACAAATTTCAGCACATTTTTCACATATTTGTTGCTTAGCTGCTGTACTTTCTAATGCCCTGTAGGCATAATCATATATGCTTAAATCTTATACAAATATAACAGGTGGTTCCTATAAGAGTTAAAGATATCAGTTTTGGTAAGCCACATTTCCTAAATACACAAAATTTACTTTTATTTTATGTTTGTTGTGAGCACATGTACAATTGAACTTTAAATACACGGTATCTGTCAATCGAGCACGCTATACTAGACTTTTTTCATGGGTTCTACTTGGCAATTAAATTGCATCGACAGCTATTTTTGAAAAAATTTAAATTATTGAGTGTTGATATTTGTGTGTAACTCACATACCGCCTTAACACTTACGAATTTATACTTTGTTGCAATATGGCAAAAGAGTAGATTGATTTTAGTAGATATTTAAGATACAACTTTACTATTTTCAACATCTCTAAGAAGAATATTAGTGCCCGCAAATTATCGCGGAATATTTTATAAGACCTCAAGTAAAAGTTCGACAACATTTTTCGAATTATTTCATTAGTTAGAAATAATTCTAGTTTAATTTTTAAAAAAATGTATCTAAATTAATGACAACTACTAAAAGTTTGCAGTCTTAAACAAAGTATTCAATTTGAAAGAGTTGTAAATCGGTTATTATATTTGTAAGCGGTGTGAATACAAAATACACTATCTGAAAATGTGATTAAAATTTCATAACGACTACGCCGACTTAAGTATTCATAGTCACATGCTAGGAACTGCCTCATGAAGTGCACCTTTTAAGCTCCCATGCGTGTCCAAAGTTTTCCAAAGAACCACCCTACCAGCCCCCCCTCATGAGTTAAGCTAAACCTAAGTGACATTTAGCACATGTACGCAAGCAGTTTACGTCTTGTTCTCATGAACATTGTGGGCTGGCATAAATCGAAGTTAGAAGTGGAAGATGTTGATGTTGATGTTGGCAGTGTGTTTATAGAATGTGGGCGTGTCTACTCCTCCCACTCCGCCCTCCGTCGCTGCAAGAGTAATGTAAATTGTTTTTGCTGTCGCTTTTGCGGCGCATGATTTAGTTTTTAAATAGTTAGTTAAGCGTTAAATTGACTTGCCGTCAGTTGTTAAGCCCGTCCTTAACTGGCCAGCCCTCTTGCTTAATTGCCTAATTAAGCGCTGAGTCGGACCTGCTGGACCCGGAGGAGCAAACAGCCCACGCAGTGTGTTCCAAATTTGCAGACTATTTGACGGCTCGACTGTCAGTTGAGGCAGAGATTGCGAGACGGATGCACGTTGCCCACTCTTGGACTCTTGGACAGCTAGTCGCTGACATGAGCGCTAATGAGCCATGAGCCGTGAGTCCAGTGGAGCGTCTCTGATAAGCGAAAATTTATCATTGGATAGCGACTGTCGCCTGGCTGTCGGATTAGCGGCGTCAAGAAGTCAACTGCCATTTATTTGCATATTCATAAAGCTGTGCGGAGCAACTGCATCAGCAGCAGCAGCAGCAGTAGCAGCCACTAACAGGTCAGCGTTGCGTGTGCGGAATGCTTCTATATATACTCAATTGGTTTGGACTGCGTGCTAATTGAAATATGTATTTATTTGCTTTTAATTGAATGTACGTCTGTCTGTCTGTCTGTCTGTCTGTCTTTCTCACTCGTCCACTGCACTATGCTCAGTTCCAGTTCCAGTTCCAGTTGCAGCTCCAATCCCAGTCGCTTTCTAGTACTTATGCGGTGTAATCACTTAATCGTATAATCCGATATGCATTTGTTTGAGACATCACGTTCAAAGCTGAAGACAAAATAAAACAAGTGGGGATGGATTATCCTCGGCGTGCCGAAGTTTTTATACTCTTTTCGAGCCTTTAGGCAATTTTCACTCTGTACAAGTGTACAAGGAAATCAGAAAGCAATTGCTTCGAAAACATGGGATTTATGGCCAAAATCCGACTTCCACTTGCATGGCAGCTATGAGATATAGTGGTCCAATCTAACCGATTCCGACCAATGTTTTGTCCCTTTGAATAATAATTCTCTGTGCAAAGTTTCATCGCGATCGCTCAAAAACTGTGGATCTAGTTTCCATACATACAGACAGACAGACAGACGAACATGGCCAGATCAATTTATTTTGTCATCCTGAGCATACTGACGGCTACTTTTGGAGGTCTCCGACGCTTCCTTCTATACGTTACACACTTCAGCACAAAGTTAATATACTATTTTCTTCGAAAGGAGTATAATAAGACACGAACAATCAGTAATGTGCAAATATTTGAATACCCTATCATAGCAAGCATATGACTAATGTGATATATAGTAATGTGGCTTTAATAAATATATGTTTTATGAGTATTTTATTATCTTAAATATGGTTTTTTTAACTTGTCGTCTTGGTCAATGATATTACAGATCGGATATGTCTCTAATACCCTCTGCAAGAGTATATTTGAATGAATACTTGCGGCATGTTTGCTGAATCAGCATTAAGTTTCGGCACTGAAAGATGAATACTTGGAGCAACAGACGATGATGCAACTAGCCTTTAGATAACAGAAAAGACAGTAAATAAATAACTTCTTTACATTTCCAGAATTTTTAATTGTCCCACTATTTAAGCTGCCCAAAAACCTGATTGAAAATATTGTTAAAACGTAATTTAATGAAATTAAAATCTCTAAATGTTTGTATATTTTCAGTGCTTTCAAAAGTTTGTCAAACTTGTAATTATTGCGGCCATTATATAATCCAGACAATCCACTAAGCAAAGTTGTATATAAAATATACTTATAATAGCTTTGAAATTGAGATACAGACAATGAATTTAATATTCCGCTGAAATATGAAACCAAAGCTTTGCAAACCATTCAGATAACTAGTCAAATAAAATGCTGAAAGAAGGTAAAGAAATCAAGAGCTATAAAATTCGTGTGATAAGTTATACGATCGAAAGTTATTGGTTGGAGCCACCTAAAGCAGAGATGTCTATGAAAAGTTATCGTCAGTACATATAAACTCTTTTCTTGTTAAATTTCATTTGATATGCCATTCAAAAAGGCTGCTCCTTCCATGGCGAGAACCCTTCTGAAATGGCCTTACGAATTGTGCAAATTTACACAAGCTACTACACCTAAAATGTTGTAATAAAATTTTACGAGCGCTTAGCAACAGGCACAGCTTTTCAGAATCAACCTTATGGACAGTTCCGCCAAAAGAGCCGTGGAAGAAAAAGAGAATAACCAGACAGACTAACAAACTAACAATGCCAAGGAGGAGGCAGAAAGAACTGAGTAGAGAGCCAAACAAGAAAAGGACACAAAGCAAATAAATATCGTGAAATTCATGAATGAATCAGAAAATCGTGTTTGCTGCTTTTTTGTTTTTTGCTGTCTGTTGCGGCTCTTCACTTTGGTGCTAGAGAACGACTTTGTGGCTGTTGCTAGCCAGATAACATGTTCACTGTGGCAGACCCAGGTCCAGGTCCAGGTTCAGGTCCACATCCAGCTTGCAGACTGCAGACTGCAGGCTGCAGGGTTTGCGCATGCGTGACGCCTGTCAAAGGCAGCGGGCGGTTGCAAGATGCCGCAGCACACAAAAAAAAAACAAGTGGGAAGGGATTATTTTCGGCGTACCGAAGATTTTATACTCTTTTCGAACCTTTAGACAATTTTCACTCTGCCAGCTGCAGCACTTTCATTAGCTGTAAAAATTGATACCACATGAATTTAAATTTTCTATTGAAATATTAAATTTATTTCCAGTTGTATGGCAGCTATGAGATTTAGTGGTCCGATCCGGCCGGCTCCGATAAATGAGATGGATGTTTGAATAATTAGTAACTATGCAAAGTTTCATCGCGATAGCTTTGAAAACATAGGACTTATGGCCAAAACCGACTTCCAGTTGTATGGCGGCTATAAGATATAGTGGTCTGATCTGGCCGGTTCCGACCAATGTGCTGTCCCTTTGAATAATAAGTCTCTGTGCAAAGTTTTATCACGATAGCTCAAAAACTGAGGGACTAGTTTGCATACATACAGACAGACAGACAGACGGACATGGCTAGATCAATTTGTATTGTCATTCTAAGCATACTGGCAGTAACTTTTGGTGGTCTCCGACGCTTCCTTCTATGCGTTACAAACTTCAGCACAAACTTAATATACTATTTTCTTCGAAAAGAGTATAAAAAGAGCAGCTTTCGTATTTGTATAGCTCCTTTTTGGTGCGGCCAGAAAACATGTTTCCTTTTTAGGGCCATGGACTTGGGTCATGCTGGGCAAACAGCTACGCAAAACTCGTTCTGGTTGTTCTCGCGTCGCTGTTGCATTTTAAACAACCTTGGGGAATAAGGAAGTCGATATTGGAGTCAAAGCAGAAGACACCGAGACCGACAATTTCCAGCTGCTTTCCAAAAAAAACCACTTCAGCTGTTTTTGGCTTTCTTTTGAAGCCACAGCAAGCTACAATTGCTTGCAATTTCCTACCACTCGATCGAGAAATGCAGCATAATTGGGCATCAATAAATAAAGGCCAGGCCAAATATTATTGCATTTACTGCTGTGGCGCAGACACTCGAACTACGAGTACTTACACAGATGCAAACCAATATTCATGCAGCTTGGATTGTGGCAACGTCAAGTGGCCCATTGAGGCGCCTCCGATCTGCATTTCTTTTTCGCTAGCTATTTTCGTGGCAACCTGTGTCTGTTTGTTTTTGCATTTTCTTTCACATTAATGAGCGCATATTGCAAAGCAACAATAACAGCAATTTCTTTTTCCACAAAGTGTGCATTTCCAATGATTTCCATCGATGCGACCAATTTCAAGAAACATGAATATCCATGTTGTAGGTAGCTTATGCAACTGTTGAGATACGTCAGCTGAATAAAGCAGTATATATATAAAACCGAACAACATAGCATAATATATTTTACTTCTAGTGTTCCTAACTTTTGCTAGAACTCACAGAAAAAACCTCGCCTAGCTGCCTCTTAAGTATTTTAGAAGAGTTTCTAAAATGAAAAGCATTGTCAAAAGAGAACACATTTAATACAAAAGAGTTACCGTGTAAACACTACCAAAAACAGAGAGAAGACATTCACTTTAAGACAAAAGAGCTGTGCTAAGAGTTTATATATTATAAGAGTAACGGCTTAAGAGGGATCTTGAAAAGAGAATTGCGTCATTTGCTTGGTAAGTGAAGGGCACAGCTTTTAAGCAGTTAATTGTTGTCAAAGAATGAGCACATTCGTTTACTTCTTATCAAGGCTAAACATCAATATAATAGATACACAGCGAGAAAACCAAAGAGCTGCAATGGCTTAATGAAATGTATTTGCAATAATAATATACTATAGTATACGTAGCCCCTTTTTAATGTTCTTAAAATATATTTGCCTTAAACGTGAAATGGCTAATAAACTTGTGGCGTCATTCCCGTTTTACACTTAATAAAAGTGCACCTTTTTAAAAGCCAACTCCCTTGGTTGCAATTACAATGGCAAAAGCTCTTTGCAGCAGCTTGCAACGCATAAATCACACTTAAAAAAACTCAAATCCAAAAACACCAACCCCAACCCCAATCGCAACCCTACGTCTGCAGCCCCTACTTGTGTGCAGGTTGCGCCTTTCGCTTACTTTGCTGCTTGCTGCCAAGGGGGCACAAACTGCATCATGAACTTACGTGCAATTACCAAGAGAGAGAGAGAGAGAGAGAGAGAGTAATAGAAAGAGAGAGAGAGGTAGTGAGGGAGCGAAACAGCGTCGGGCAGCAGTAAAAGCAGTTTTCACTTAACCGGCAAGTGGCACATAAATTTCAGCAAGGACACCGGTGCACTTAAAGGAACAGCAGCAGAAACCATCAACAAAAATAACAACAGCTACAGCAAAAACACCAGCAACAACAACAACAACAACGATAGCAGCGATGACAGCTCCGGCATTTCCTGATAAGTGGACAAAATGCTCAGCGCTGCGATTCGGCTGAGCTCTTCCTGCTGCTGCTGCCGCTCGGCCAAACAAACACAAATCTCTGCAAATATTTGGTGACAAGAGGAGCACTCGAGTCTTTGTGCACCGTCTGTGCGGAAGGTCAATCGGTGCATACAATTTGCGACAGCAGCTGGCAAAAAGTGCAGCGGCAGCTGCTCAACAGCGACTCTTGATTAACCAGAAAGATGATTTAGGGCGCAGCGAACTTAACCCAAATTCGAGATGCGAATCTCGTGAAACATAGATTCGTCTTGTGGTTGTAATTAACATTGCCAAATCGTAGTCAGTTGGTTAAAGCCTGAAACAGTTTTGGGTTCATTCAATGACAGCTGGTGGCTCTATTCTAATAAATACTATGTATATACGATACAACTTCTAATTTCTAGTAATTAAAAGAAAAATACCCGAAAAATTAAACTCGTGAAAATATTTGAATATGTGAAGCACTGAAACCATTCATAGCTTTTTTATTTTTGAGCGAATTTGTGTAATTAAATCATTTTATATCATTTTATATATATATGGATTTTTTTACATTTTGCCAAAAAACTGAAACCAACTATATTATCAAATGAGCTCTTTAAATAAATGCGTTCATTTTCATTTAAGCATGTTTAGAAAATTCCACAAAATGTTAAACTATCGAATACAGTTTTAGTTTTTCGAATGATGATTATATCTTCCCTGAACTCTGTTTAGTCAACGGAATATAGAGCCTAAATTCAGTTTTTGTTCTTATCTTTTGAATTTAAGTTCTTTCAGAGTTTATGTAGAAGGTAAAGCTTACTTTTTTTAAGAATCTGTGAGCAACAGCTTCCAATCTACAACGTATTATACGATCTTTAATATAAATTTGCAAATAGTTTACTTCATAAAAGACTAAAAAAAAATATTTAAATCTCTTTGCAGACTAAATTTATTGCCCCTTCTCATAATGTGGCAAACGACTTAAAGCAAAATCGCTAAACAACTTTAGCGAAGCGTAGCCACAGCAATATCCGATTTCGTAGAAGATGCCGCCGTTCAGGACACACCTGGCCATTGGCTGCCTGGCCCTCTTCATTTTCGGTCTGAACTTGCTGCTGACCACAGCTGAGGGCAAGGAACAGCCGCATCGCAGTGGATCAGCGCCATCCAAGCGCTTCTCACGCGACTCCAACGGGGCGCGCGAACGACGCCCGAACATAGTACTCATCCTGACCGACGATCAGGACGTTGAGCTGGGCTCCCTGAACTTTATGCCGCGCACGCTGCGACTCTTGCGCGATGGAGGCGCTGAGTTCCGGCACGCCTACACCACCACGCCGATGTGCTGTCCGGCAAGGTCGTCGCTGCTGACGGGCATGTATGTGCACAACCACATGGTGTTCACGAACAACGACAACTGCTCCAGTCCGCAGTGGCAGGCGACGCATGAGACGCGCTCCTATGCCACGTATCTGTCGAATGCGGGCTATCGCACTGGCTACTTTGGCAAGTATCTGAACAAGTACAATGGATCGTATATACCGCCGGGTTGGCGCGAATGGGGTGGTCTGATCATGAACTCCAAGTACTACAACTACAGCATCAATCTGAATGGGCAGAAGATCAAGCATGGCTTTGACTATGCCAAGGACTACTATCCCGATTTGATAGTTAACGATTCGATTGCGTTTCTACGCTCCTCCAAGCAGCAGAACCAAAGAAAACCCGTCCTACTTACCATGAGCTTTCCGGCGCCACACGGACCCGAGGACTCCGCACCCCAGTACAGTCATCTCTTCTACAATGTGACCACACATCAGTGAGTTCTCGCACAGCTTTATTCTCATCATCGTTTAGTTATTCTGATTTATACGATCCGCAGCACGCCCAGCTATGATCACGCTCCCAATCCGGACAAGCAGTGGATCCTGAGGGTTACGGAGCCCATGCAGCCGGTGCACAAGCGTTTCACAAACATCCTCATGACCAAGCGACTGCAGACACTCCAGAGCGTCGATGTGGCCGTGGAGCGTGTCTACAATGAGCTGAAGTCTCTGGGTGAACTGGACAACACGTACATTGTGTACACCTCGGATCATGGCTATCATCTGGGCCAATTCGGTTTGATCAAGGGCAAAAGCTTTCCCTTCGAGTTCGATGTTCGTGTGCCCTTCCTCATCCGCGGACCTGGCATACAGGCGTCTAAGGTGTAAGTTATCAATTCTTGAATAACTTTTCTAAGTCCCATTGGGTACACGTCTAATACGTTCTCCTTTTCTAGGGTCAACGAGATCGTATTAAATGTGGATCTGGCACCAACATTTCTGGACATGGGCGGCGTTCCGACGCCACCGCAGATGGACGGACGCAGTATTCTGCCGCTGCTGCTCAGCCGTAATCGGGTTGTGCGCGACAGCTGGCCGGACAGCTTCCTTATCGAGAGCTCAGGCCGGCGGGAGACGGCTGAGCAGATTGCCGAATCTCGAGCACGCTTGCTGGCGGAGCGACGCGGCATGAAACTAGTCAACAGCACACTGCTGGAGGATCTGCTGGGCAGCGACAACAGCAGCATGAGCAGCACGGTAGCTACGATGCTGAGCTCGATGGCAACCACCACAGAGCAGGATGACTTTGACGAAGACATTGACACCGACACTGACGACGAGGATGGGGATGCGGACAGTTCAGCGCCGGCGTTGGATGATGAGGAGCTGGAAGATGCCGCCGCCGAGGAGGAAGAGGATGATGAGCTGGATGAAGAGGAGCTGCTGCTGCAGCATGACAACAATCTGCCATTAGCACCCTACATCACGAAAATGATGCGACTCAACTCGGAGTGCTCTGATCCGGCGCTGCTGAAGAACTGTCTGCCCGGCCAGAAATGGAAGTGCGTCAATGAGGATGGCCGCTGGCGCAAGCACAAGTGCAAGTTTCATGTGAGTATCAACCAGCAACCTAAATTCACTTAGGCTGCGACTAAAAAAGTGTAATGTTTCGTGCCCCTCGTTCAGCTGCAACTGGAGCATCAGCTGGCGACGATGCCACGCAAGCAATACCAGCGCAACTGCGCCTGCTTCACCTCGGACGGATTGGTCTACACCAAGATACGGGCGCCGACATCAACGCTGCACTCGCACCGCCTGCACAAACGCACCCAGCTACAGCAGCAGCAGCATCAGCAGCATCAGCAGCACCATCTGCATCAGCATCAGCATCTGGGAAAGCGACGCCACAAGCGACATGTGCAGCTGGAGGTCTATCACACCGAGCTGCCCTACGAAATGGAGGAGCTGCTCGATCTGGATCAGTCAGTCGATATGCTTGTGCAGCATGGACGGCGCCGCAAACGAGAGGCTGCGACTAAACAGAACGCCAGCTCCAATGATGCAATTGCGCTGGTCATACAGCAAATCCAGAGCACATTGGAAACGCTGGAGCACAAGTTCAACGAGCACGAGCTGCACAATCGCAGCAGCAGCAGCGGTCCTTTGGGGCGTGGCAGCAAGTTTCTGAAGGGCGGCACTCGCTGCTACGTGGAGGAGAGCACGGACAAGGTCAACTGCTCGGATGTCCTCTATGACGACGAGAAGACCTGGCGCACTTCGCGCAACCAAATCGATATGCTCATCAAGCTGCTAAAGGACAAGATCAGCACCCTCAAGGACATGAAGAAGCAGATGCGCGAGAGCAAGCAGCAAGCAGCGGCAGCGACGGGCAGGCGGGGCGACGGACGACGACGCACTGATGCAGCGGCGACTCAAGAAGCCGCCGGTCCCGAGTTCAACATGAGCTACTTCAGCACGGCTGCCGGCAGCACTCCGCGACCTGTCCAGCTGCCGAATGTGTACAGTGCCGGACAAAAGGAAATCCTGCGCGGCGTTGGCAGCGCTGCTGCCTTCGATTCCCTGGAGCAGTCCCACACGCCACACTATGCAGCGCGAGCCGAGTGCTACTGCGAACCGGATGTGGGCGAAAGGTAAGCGACTGTAGCCAATACACAGGAACAAAAAAACTATCATTTAAATATTTGTATGCTCTTTTCGAAGAAAATAGTACATTGAGTTTGTGCTGAAGTGTGTAACGCTTAGAAGGAAGCGTCGGAGATCCCCAAAAGCTACTGCCAGTATGCTTAGAATGACAAAACAAATTGATCCAGCCATGTACGTCTGTTCGTCTGTCTGTCTGTCTGTATGTATGCAAACTAGTCCCTCAGTTTTTGAGCTATCGTGATAAAACCGGCCGGATCGGACCAGTATATCTTATAGCTACCATACAACTGGAAGTCAGTTTTGGCCATAAATCCCATGTTTTCAAAGCTATTGATATGAAACTTTGTACAGATGCTTATTATTCAAACATACATCACATTGATCGGAGCCGTTCGGATCGGATCACTATATCTTATAGCTGTCATACTCGAAGTCGGTTTTGGCCATACATCCCATGTTTTTAAAGCTATCGCGCTGAAACTTTGCACAGATACTTATTATTTATTTGGCAATGTGAAAATTGTCTAAATGTTCGAAAAGAGTATAAAATCTTTGGCACGCCGAAGATAATCCTTTCCCACTTGTTATGTGTGGTTTTCGACTAAAAGGGGTTGTGCTAAGACTTAACATTCATATTCACTCCACAGCTATGCGGACTCCAAGGAGATGGCTCGTGAGGCGCGTCGTAAGCTGAAGGAGGAGCGACAGCGCAAGAAGGAACGCAAACGCATCAAGAAGGCGCGCCTGGAGAAGGAGTGCCTGTCGGAGAAGATGAACTGCTTCTCGCATGACAACCAGCACTGGCGCACGGCTCCGTTCTGGAACGACAGTCCCTTCTGCTTCTGCATGAATGCCAACAACAACACCTACTCGTGTGTGCGGACCATCAACTCGACGCACGATTATCTCTACTGCGAATTCACCACGGGCTTGATAACCTTCTATAACCTAACCATAGGTAAGGTATTATTGCCAACACCATATCCCACATAAGCTATTTCCCTTTAGGTCTTGATTATAGACCTATAGTCGCAATATGTAAAATGCTTTGACACCTATTTCCCTAGAAATACATTTTCAAGATTTAAAGTTGCCACAAACTTTCGAATTTTCGATATTCTTTTAAAAACAGGCCATGATAAGACTCGCACGTCCCATAACTTTGTTAATACTGATCCCATCTTTGATCCCGAGCCAGTGTTGATCATGGTTTGATTTATATTTATACATATTTGTATGCCTTCCATGACTCTTTGTATCCCCCCTTCATAGACTTAATTGCAATAACCATTTTTAACTCTTGCTATGCTCACAATTGTATGTATATAGATCGCTTTGAGACGCAGAATCGTGTCGCAAGTTTGACGCCCGCTGAGAGATCGTACATGCACGACTCGCTGGAGCGCCTGAAGGGCTGTCGTGGACGCAACTGCAGCATACGCAGACAGCTGCCACAACAAGTGGGCATGGCTGCAACCGCCCTCCAGCCCGCCGCTGTCAATCACGTGCAGCGCAACAACAAACGCAAGCATGGTAAGCTTGAACTAAAGTTGCGTCTATAAGGTTTATTCAGTGAATTGTTGCAACTTACAGCGCCCCTGTCGGCCAGCGTGGGCAACTTTGGCTTTGTGAGCAGCCGCTTGGATATGGATGTGGTGCCACCTGCTAAGAGACGCAAGCTCTCCAAATATCACAGGTGAGCTGCCAACTCAATCCGGTCGTCATTTACACACAGAGCAGAAATAAAACAAGATAAAATAAGTGGACAAGGATTATCTTCGGCGTGACGAAGATCTTATACTCTATTCGAATCATTGGACAGATTTCACTAGATTTTATTTTAAAGTTGTCCTCGACTTATTTGCATCCATTCGGTACTTATGACTTATTCGCTTGACAATTTAAAACATTAATGCGTAATAAGGATGGGCAAGTGAACAAGGAAATTGAAGGCGATAGCTTTAAGAACATGGAAAATATGGCCAAAACCGACTTTTAATTGTATGGCAGCTATACGATATAGTGGTCCGATCCGGCTGTTACTGACAAATGTGCTGTCCCTTTGAATAACAAGTCTTTGTGCCAAGTTTAATCGCGATAGCTCATAAACTGAGGGACTAGTTTGCATACATATAGACAGACAAATGATCAGTTTAACAATATTTCCATTTTTAAGAGTGTAGATTTTATTTGCGGGTTAAAACTCGTAATTAAGGAGCATTAAATCTTCTTAAATCAAAATTCACATTGATTTTTCTCCGTTTACTTGATTTACACACATTTCTGTTTGACCTTAGATGGACTAACTCGCAGAACACGCATCTGAAGCGCCGCCCCTGGAAGCAGCAGTCCCACAGATACTTGCCCCAGCTGCAGCCCCAGCCATCCCAGCAGCCCCATCAGCCAGCTCCCGCTGTTGCCGCCTGAGCAGTGGAGTTGGCGATGTCTTCACCCTGTACCCAGTGAGCACAACTATCCTATGCATACCCAGCTTGCCACTCCATTCAGCGCACTGCTCTGGTCTACATACATATATATTGTATACGTATATGCATATATATATATATATATATAGATGGATGTTAAATGCGTTCTGGTATATTTTCTACGTAAATAAGACTGTGTTTTTTATTCAACTTATGTTTAGTTTCATTTTGTTACACTCGGTAACTGTCTCTTTTGCTTCTTTGGCTTCAATCGCAATACACATAAACGTTAATTAGCTTTTAAGTGATAATTTGTATATACATTTTGATAGAGATTGACAAAAAATATTTACAAACTACATAAATTATTTAGCGCAATTGGTTTACAATTAAATTAAAATATAGTAGACGAGTACACTTAGCAAACAAATCAAGTTACCATAGAGATCATATTTACATAATATTTCTATTTATTGGATATATCGCTAAAGAACGCTACGCAAATAACAGTCTGTTATTGTTTTAAATGCAAACAAACAAAAGAAAAACAGAACTAAAAACAATAGTTATTTATTGCCGATGTGCTGTACTTTTTAAGTCAACTTGTTTTCTAGCAGGCACCACACGCCCAAGAACAAATATTGTATCTGCTGTAGCAAAGTTAATATCGTACATTTAACAAACTTATTCTAACAAAATAAATGCATACATATGTAAAACAAACAGTGTTATCGTTGGTTTTATTTACCACTTTTAATGAATGGTAAATAACTTGGCATATTTGCAAACTATCAATCGATTATGATTGGCTTTATATTTATCACTTTTCTAGAGAAGATACCAGATACCACTTATGAGGAATACCTATTTTATTGTTTTCATTTGCATTTTAACAAATTAAGCCTTATAAACGATAATAAACTGGTTGCTAAGCCCTTTTACTTATTGATTCATTGAGTCTGCTTACTATGTGTGAGAATTTTTTTGTTTTAGCTCCGAAAAGTATGCAACAAAAATCGCCGCTCGTCAAAGCAACATTTCACATTCTATGGCATACTTTTTAAATAAAAAAAGCTGAGAAAACAAAAATTGTACGCACGCAGCAGGTAAATGTTCTTTAGTCAAAGAAGCCACAAACTGTTTTATATTATAAAAAAATTGTTGCTTTTGTTTGCACAACAATCACATGAAAACAATTTTGGGGTACTCAAACTTTTTTGTAAAGGTGTTCATGACAATGGAAAGCTGATCAGATGCGGCAGACTTTTCATGCATTTCACGAAAAATGTTATTTAGTCTTGAAATGCGTAATACTATTATGAAATATCTGTGCTCTACAACCATATTCCGAAATATGCAAAGGTTGAGCATTCTTTTGTTTCGCACAGGTAAGCAAACGAAATTATATAATATTGTGCTCCAGAGATACATACAATTAAAACAACTGGTTGCTCGCGCCTCTGTTTTAAACAGGTCACCATAAATCCGGGAAATATTAATAAATGGCTTATCAGCTGGCATTATAAAAGATTACAAATATTGACCGATATTGCCAAGTAGATGCTTAGTTCGACCGCACAAACAGGCAATCAAAGTGAAAATCAAATTTGCGAATGTATTTTGTATGCGGGACAAATTAAAACTGATAAGTGATAAAAAAAGCATACATACACTAACTAATTGCTTTCAGAATGTGTGTGCATCAGAGCCGAAGTTGAATCGTGACCAGCTTCCATGCGTTGCTAGTTGACCAAAGTAGAACCGATCAGATTGGGATGCCAACGGGCGGACGGGGGGTATCTCAGATATCAGATATCAGATGAGACCCAGATGTAAATAAGCTCGGCCATATGCGCTAATTAACTTGCCGAGATGTTTTCATATGCTGTCAAATATTGTTACCCACTTCGCAATTCACACTTGACACTTCACTCGCTAATTTCCGCAGCAGCAGGGTTGGGGACGGGGCTCGACTCTCCATCTTATCTTGATCTAAGCAAACTCACCGAAAGAGACAGAGAGAGAGAGAGAGAGATTGAGATTGAGAGCGAGAGAGATTGGGTTGGCACAAAGAGAGAGCGTACATGGGGAGATATCGTGGTAAAAATTGTGCGCATGCAGTAAAGTTATCAGCTTGAAATGTATATTGCTATTGTTAGCTAGACGAGTGACAAACGTACCTGAAATACCTGCCTATCCGAGGCCTTTGCACCACTCGACTTATAGCCCTCCCCCTTCCCTATCACCCACTCTCCTATGTTGCCTGATCTTGGCAATAGCAACCGAGCATTTATTGTTAGCCGGGGCCGCTTTACGATTCGCGCACTTCAATCGAGATATCGTGCTGAAATTTCACAATTTTAGTATTGCTACACCTGAGGCGGGGCCTCCAGACTAGAGGGACTCGATTCCCCGGGCACGTACACAAACTTATATAGTGGGCAGCAGTTTTAAAAATCATAAAAGCAAATTGTTCAAATAATAGAACAATGAACTCACTCTTAGAGTCTAAATAAAACCCCCTCGAAATTAACTACTTATGTAGTAATATCTAAATATCTCCACAATTTGAATTTCTTGGAATTGAGTATCATTTAAAATTAAATATATCGCAATTTACTTAAGTTTACTTAAGACATTTTAGAAAACAAACGAAACTTGTTCTAGACTAACTAGATTATCGACTCTATAAATGGAACTTTTATTGATTGGCAAATGGAGGTTTTACTTAGAAAAGTACAAGTGTAATACAATGTTGCATTGCAACGGGACTAATATTTATAGTGTAATGATAAGGTGATCTCAGATCATAATTATCAGTTTAAACCAGCAACATTTAAGATTACTTTTAACATTGATCAAATGTTATCTACAATTTGTTGAAAGTGCTATAGAGAGTGCTCGTCTATAAGATGCTTAGTAGTTGAACAAACAAATTACTAGTTATAGTTTACGTACATAACAAATTTTGTGTTCTTATCATCTGATTATCCCCGTTCAAAATATTTGGATAGCTTTATTGTTTCGTTATTAGAATGCAAAGTGTTATTAATCAATATTATGTCATTTACTCAACGATTTTACAGTTGGTAAATATTTTGTGTGAAATTGTAGACAATTGCATACGGCTTCTGTAAGTTTTTATAAGCGTGTACGCCTTGATTGGATTTTGTAATACTAACTTAGCCAATAATTTCAGTTGGCAACAACCTCTGATTGGCATTTTTATTTTTTATCTAAGTAGTCATAAAAAGCAAAGTTCATATGCAACTGAAATGTAAAAGACTCAAATGACAGCTTTAATCTAGATTATTTTCTGCTACACAACAATGTTACAACATGGCCATCGCCCTCAGCTGGAATACCAATTATGGCTATATCTTTATAGCTTTTATACCGTTGCTTTAGTTGACTAATAACCCATTAATGAGCGCTCCGTTTAGAACAATAAAATTGTTTGACGAAATAGTTGAAACAAAAACAATTATCAATATCAATGCTGTTACTGACCATGGAATAACAATATGGGTTAAGTATTTGATGTACTTTCTGTTTTTTATCGATCTTCAATCAATTCCTAACCCAATGGAATAAAAAATGTATGAAAAAAATATGTTTGCTTAGTTCTTTCAATTTAATTTTTCTTTTCAATTTGACATGCTAAAAATTAAAGTTTTAGTATATTTAAAATATGTCACCCAAAACAAATAAACATCAAGATACTTTTTCAGACGGCTAACATAGGAACAATCTGTTTAAATCAGCCGTTGAAATAACATAAGATCAGAATAATAGCAAGATCATTTATGCCACGAAGAAAATGTTTCTTTCGGGTTCTTCTTTTTGGATATATATACTCATAAGCAGCATTGTAAAATATATTATTATTTTATTATTTGTATATTCCTTATAGTTTGTTGGTCTACTATCTAATACTATATTGATAAATATAATGGTTATACAATATTTATGTACAATATCTGCTTAGCAGTTAGTTAAAGTTTGCGCAAGTATGCCCATTGATGGATGCCTTAGTTCTGTTTTGGATGCGCCTCGAGCAGCTTTTGAGTCACCTGACGCAACACCTGCAACTTCTCCTCGTACTTGTGGGCAGCCGCCAGCTGATCAGCTTCGCTGTGATCTGGATCGCTGCCGGAGTCCGTCTCCCCGTGATGATCGTGATCGTGATCGTGATCGTCCGCCGTGGAGGAGCAGCTGCCGTGACTGTGTCCGTGACCACCACTGGCACCTGTAAGCAAATAGAAATGCAAACAATTGCACTTGTTAATTGAGTGTTGGGTAATAAAGCAAATAACAAGTCGAAATGAAAACCTATTCTATATAGAGCAAAATAAGCGTGCTAAAAAATGGCAAAATAATCTTGACAGACATCAAGAAAGACTTCTCACAAAATAGGAGCCTTCAATCTTATTGTTACACTCTTTTCGAAGAAAATAGTACATTAAGTTTGTGTTGAAGTTTGTAACGCATAGAAAGAAGCGTCGGAGACCCCCAAAAGTTACTGCCAGTATGCTTAGAATGACAAAACAAATTGATCTAGCCATGTCCGTCTGTTCGTCTGTCTGTCTGTCTGTATGTATGCAAACTAGTCCCTCAGTTTTTGAGCTATCGTGATAAAACTTTGCCCAGAGACTTATTATTTAAAGGGACAGCACATTGGTCGGAACCGGCCGGATCGGATCACTATATCTTAAATCTGCCATACAACTGGAAATAAATTTAATATTTCAATTCAAATTAATATCATATGATATCAATTTTTACAGATGAAACTGCTGCGTTAGCAGAGTGAAAATTGTCTAAAGGTTCGAAAAGAGTATAAAATATTCGGCACGCCGAAGATAATCCTTTCCCACTTGTTTTGTTTGAGTCTGTCCCTAATAGAGTGTTAGTTCTATTAGGAATTAGAAACAAACATATATAATTGTTTGAAGATCTGGGACAACACTGAATACTTGAAACAATAAAACATTGCTGATTTCAGGTGAATTTTGTCTGTGTTTGTTAATTGATTGACAGTCAGTCAACGGAGATTACAGACGGTTCTTTACGGCGCATTATGGGCATCCCCAAGTGGCCAAGTTGATGATTTCACTACGGGGTTTTTCACAACCTGTTGGCAGTGTACACAAAACCACCGGCATCCGAGACCGCAGAGACAAGGTCTGTTACAAGGTTAAAAGAGCGAAAAATGATGCGATACAAAAATATAAAACAGTGGAGAAAAAGGTACGTAGTCCAAATGTTGAAAAAAGCAAATGCTGTGTATGTAAAGAACCTGTTCCAAATTCGCCCGAATCGATTCCGGTTCAAGAATTATAGAGTTGTCGCAATCGCTTGCCTGAGCCTAAACACACATGCTATACATATACATATGTACATACATGTATATACACTTGATGATTTACTCACCTAGCTGTTGCAATCCGAACATAATCAGAAATCCAACAAAGAGCGCCAGATAAGCGCGCAGTCCGGAGCGGTTCTTCGATAATATCTCAAAGAAGACCACATAGATGAGTGTGCCGCAGGCGAATCCCTGCAGTATGGCCGACACCAGGCTGGGACCGCCGCCACTCTGGCCATGGCTAATCAGTATGCCCAGCCCGATGCCCAGCGGGCTGACAACGGCAAATGTCAGCACATACAGCACGGAGAGACTGAGCCGGGTCCGGGCCACAATCAGCTCGACGCCCACGCAGAAGGCCAGCACCAGCTTATGGGCCGAGACGGCGCCAAACATGAACCATACCGAGCTGGCCGAGTTCTCCAGGCCAATGGCCATGCCCTCGAACAGTTCGTGCAGCGACAGGGCCAACACAATGAAGAGTCCGCGCAGCGAGGAGGCGAGCATATCTCCCGAGTCATCATTGGAGCTGTCCCCCCCAATGGGCAGATGGCTGTGCCCATGACCGTGACTATGGCTGTGACTGTGACTGTGAGTGTGACTGTGATTGTGACTGTGATTGTGACTGTGCTGATGATGATGCACTGCACCATATTTCTGCTGCTCCAGATCGTTCTGCATGAGATCCTGCACGGAGAGCGTCGCAGCTGCTGAAAGCTCGGCGCCCGCTGCAGCCGCTGGTGGTGGCTTCAGCAGATGACTGTGCCGTATGCTGTGTCCCCGCTCGAAGGCAGCGCCTGCATCGTCCTGGTGATGCCTGTGCACATACGAGTGCATGGCCTCCTCGATGAAGTACATGAGAAAGAAGCCGCAGCACATGAGCAGCTCGGCCAGCGGGAAAGTCAGCTCGCCAATGATGCCGCACTCCTGCAGCTGCTCCACCACCTCCTGCACCTCGGGCAGCAGATGCAGAAAGGTGGTGGCTAGCAGCACACCGCCTCCGAAATACAGCAGACACTTGACCACAGTTGCGGAGCGGGCGTTCGTCTGGTTCTCCGTCCAGTGGTAGAAGCGATTCAGCAGGAAGGGAATCGAGCCACAGAGGGCGCTGGCACAGCACAGTACAACCATGGCGGTGATTTTGGCCGTCAGCAGATTGCCGGAATCCTCATGCTCATGATGATCATCGTCGTCGTGATCATCATCATGGCGCAGCTCGTGACTGTGAGCGTGAGTGTGATCGTGATCATTGTGATGAGCTGTTAAGTGGCTAACGGGCTCATCGATTTGCAGGAAGCATTTTAAGAAATTATTCACTTGTGTTTGATTCATTGTGTTATTTGTGTGTGCGTCTCCTGCTCGCTGTTCAGCTCTCTTTGTCTTTGACCTAATACTGCCAAAATGCTATTGTTGTTGGAGCAGCAGCTGCGGCTGCATTGGGACTCTCAATTGTCTGCTTTGAATGTCAGCGTAGTCTTTTCACTTTCAGGTTTTCTCTGCCACCAAAAGGTTTTCTTTTACACACAAAAGCGGGATTCGCTGAACGCAGTTTTAATTTTTTTGTCGATTTTGATTTTGATTTGTGTTTTCTTTGCGCCGCGCATGTCTTGAACGCTTGAAGCGATCTCACAGACTGATTGGCGTTGGCTGAAATCGAGTCGGGTTGGAGCTGTAGCTGCTGCTGCTGTAGCTGCTGCTGTTAGTTTCGCTTGTCTATCTTGCACTTATTTGCTTTGCTCTGCTCTGCCCGCCTGCAACATACACACGAGCCAACTCTCACACCGTCGCGACGTCGCGTCGCGTCGCGTCGTATCGACGTCGTCTACGTGAGCAGCAAATTAAGTAAGCGTAAACACAACCGAAATGCTCTTAGCGCACGAAAGCTTGCTCTCTTCTGCATACTCGAACGTTCACCTGTTGTTGTTTTGCGCAAATACAATTTGTTTTGGGCTAAGCATAAAACGACTAGCACACACACACACACACACACACGCGCGCGCACGCGTACACACTTACTCATACACACAGCGCAGCAGAGGCCAATGGAATTAACATTAGCTTGCCGATGTTTTATTGCATCCCTTCACTTTTCGCATCGCTGGAGAATGAGACTGACTAAGAGAGAGAGCGAGACAGAGACATGTGACCTTAGCTAGCTCTGGTTAGGATCAAACTACTTTACTGCATTGCGACTGCAGCAGCCGCTCAAGCTAGTCACTCAAGCCAAAAGCTCTACTAACGAAAGCTCGCGGTGCTTGTCTTAGCTACATTTAAGCAGCATACATAATTTAATAAAAACAGTTGCCCACTTAATTGCAAATGAAACTTTCACGAATCTCTCACAGACATTATGTAATCACTGATCACGCTTCCGGAAACGCCAGAAAATGCCCAATCTCAATTATATACATTAGATCAATACATATTGTATGCATATGTAAAAAGCTTTCGTCATTCGCTTAGTTGTAAGCCACACGTTTATATTTACAAATCCAATAATTGCCAATAATTGATTTGAATACTGGTTTTGCAACGTTTCAAGACGTTAATTCTGCTATATGTTTTACACTCATTTTCAAAGATACTATCAGTACTAGACATTAGCAATTGAATATAGTTTTTCATTTCAGCGTTTCCGATTAAATTAAATCTAACTCATCGATTCAATTTGAATAATTCTGTGGGAAATACTCTGTACTTGTTAGATATGTCAGATTATAGTTGTACAACTCATTTGCAATGCATTACATATGTAAATGCGTTTTCTTAGTCTTAGTCATCATTATTTCATTTGTTTCTATATATGCAAGGTAATAACTAGTTCTTAAAAGGCTTCGTTGTGGTTTTTCATGAAAAACTAGTTTGTTTCTACATATTTTTTAACTAAGCTCATCGAGTAATTATTATTTGCGTGCTCGCATTAAGAAAATCTAGCACAAAAAATATGACCTCAAATTTTCAGAACATTGATGAAAATTTACTATGCAAATTCGTCTTCTTCCGTTTTATAGCTTTAAATGGAACATCTAAAAATTCATTAAGTAAATGTATTATAGAATAACATTAACTGATGAGCCGATAAATTTAGTAATGTCCAAATGTCTATGTCAATCTGTCTTGTTTGTCATCGATATTCAAATTTTTGTTTCCCAATTAACTTTTAAGAAATTGCATTGCCATTGCTTATATTCTTTTTCGATTTCAGAGAGTACTCGTCTTTCTCCAGATCACATTTATATAAAGATATCCATGCTATATCGCATACATATATTACAGCCAGCTCAATCGTTAAAGATTTGTTTAATCAAAGAGTAATTTATAAAGACAAGAACACATTTTTTTTTTAATAATTTTCTTTTATTTTGTTTTCATTTTTAGCTGTTTTTCTGTTTGTTTCTTAGGGGGTTTTCTTTCTTTTGCTTAAATCTTTTATGTTTTGTTACTTATAGTTAATAATAAATCATTTTTTTATACAATATTTATCTTTTACATACTTGTTTTCACTTGTCAACTGAAATGGCGCTTAAACATTTCAGCTGTAAATGACTTAAATATTTCATGTTTGTTTTTTTTGTTTTTGTCGCTCGCGTATGCAATAAATTTAAATGTTAAATTTGTTTAAAACTGCTTGCCAGAGTTAACAACGTTAACTTCTTTACCTGCAATTAGCGAAAGGCTTTGCGTGCACTGCTTGCCAAATCGGTTGAACTCTTCCCCCACTCCTATGCTCTTCTTCTTCTTCTTTCTGTTCCGATCTCGATTCTGTATAATATGTTAAGTTCTGTTCTGAATGCCATTCTTTGTTCTTCTTTTTTTTAGGTCAATTTGGTAAATATATATATATATATATATATATATATATATAATCAATGCATGCGCTTAATTTCTTGTGTTTTGTTTGTTTATCAACATTAAAGTACATTATTTTGTATGTATAATTTGTTATACTTGACTGTTTATAGAAATATCGCTTTCTTATTGTTGTTTAGCATAATTTTTTTTGTGTGTTTTTACGTTTTAGATTTCATATATAATACAAATGATTTTCATTTAACTATACAAGAAATTTGGTAAATTTTATATGCAAGTTTTATGTTATTTTGATGTATTATGTAATGTTTTGAAAATTGGATTTCTTTATTTATTTACCCATGCTTGAAGAAAATCGCAAAAACACATTTAAGTTAAGTTTCTTCTTCTTTTTATCTTGTTGTAAAAGTAACACTATTTGCATCTTTCATTCTTTTGTATTTGTTTTTTGTTTTTGTTTTGTCTTGTCATAGTATGTATATTTAATAAGTATAAAAAATTTGTTTAAAATATATATCATAGAGTTGCTGTTGTTTTTACGCTTTCTGCATATGGAGGAAGGAAAACAAATTCGTTCAGATGGGTTGAAAGTAGTTATCTTTAGCATTTCATATTTCTCTTTTTTGTTTTGTAAGAAGTTTAGATGTGTATTTGTTCTTGTTGTTGTTGTTGTTGTTGTATTTATGTATGTCGGGTACGGGAGGCATAGCTGCAGGCAGCTTTTAGTGTAGTAAGTATGTAAGTTTAGTATCACGTAATATCAAAATAAATAGCTCAGTACTTGTATTTTTTTTTATTATTTTCTCTTATGTTTTCCTTTTCCTTCATATATCTCAATAACTATAAAGTGATTGATCTTGAGTATAGTTACTAGCTTTTCTTTTAGTATCATTTTTTATGTTTTGTTTTGCTCTTCTTTTAGTTAGCTATTTGGGAAACATAGTGCCGTCTAGAAGGAGATAGTGCTACATTTTTTTGGTTAAGGCTTTATGTGTGGAATTCCAGCTGCACTGCACATGCGATTTTCACTAAATTTCGTAAATACGTACGTAAATAAAATTGACCTAAAACAAACACACACACACACTAATAATCAAATAAATGCACTAATCTTGTACAAAATGAATTTGAACTACAAAAAACATGATTCGCATATTATGTTCGACCGTTGTTCGGCGTTTAGTTATAAAAATTATGTACAATAGCATATACCCAACTTTGTATATACAAACATACAATATATATCAAAAAGTGCATCCAAAAACAGAGCTAAACAAAAGCTGCCTACGCTAAGAGAGAGAGAGAGATACGAGTGTGATTCAAGGGAAAGAGACAGACAGACAGACAGACAGGTGCATATGAATATGGGTGTGTGTCAGTGGGTGTGGGTGTGTGTGAGTGGGTGTCTAGAGGCATACCCGAAATATATACGTTCACATGCATATAAATAATTTGTTTCATATGTTCAATAGTTCTTTAAATAAAATACTTGTTATACGCGTATTTTAATGTACAATTTTCTTGTTGTCTATAAATATTTATGTATGTAATGCTCTGTTGTTGTGTTGTATATATAAATATGCTTTAAGTGTTTGTATGTGTGTATGCATGTATGTATGTATGTATGTATGTGTCGGTCTGTTTCAAGTTCTCAGTTAGTGTTAAAGATAGTTCAATTGGTTAATTCGCAGCTTTTTGGCTTTGATTTACGAATTTTAATATGACAGAGTTTTGTATTTTGTTATTTTGCAATAATTTTGTATGCATATATCATTTACGTTTTTGTTTTGTTTTTGATTTTTTGTTTTTTTTGTTTCTCCTTTGTTTTTATTAATAATATAATTAATAATTATAATAATTTATATAATAAACATAAACGCAAAATTGGTAAATAATAAAAATAATAATAAAATTGTGTTTTTCTTTTATTTTTGTTGTTGCAATTGTTGTTGTTGTTGTTGTTGTTGCTGTTACTGTTTTTGTGGTGTTTTTTTAATGTTTAGGTTGTTGTTTCTGTTGTGTTTGCTTTCTATTTGCGTTTGTTTTCATCTGCTTGCAGTATATTTATATATATATATATTAATTACAACGGAAGTGTCGGTGTATTTGTAGTTGGTGTTGGCGTCAACATCGACGCGGATGGAGGATAACGCAACGTGTGCTGCGACGTTGCCTGTTGTATGTAATCCTGACTCGGATTGTTCAATACGCTATCCCGTGAGTTTGAATGTGAAGTGGCGCGCAGCAATGTGACTGCCTCGCGTTCTGGACTACATTGTACACCTTCTAGTCATTTTTGGCGCGTTGATTTCTTCTTCTTTCGTTTAAAGAAACAACAACATCTGGAATATAAGGAACCACTAGAAACAGTTACAAGAGAGAACCGAAAAGAGAGATGCGCATTAAAACGACAAAGCAATAAACACCAAACACGTTCTTAGATGTATCAATCAATCAATCAATCGATAAATCGATCACTCTCGAACAATCGAGCGATTAATCGATTTATTCGATCACAGTACGATATGTATATTACATACTTTGTTTCGTCGACAAGTTCTACTTCGGGCTGCTGGGTGATGGGTGTGTTGGAGTGTCCGGCCGTGGGATCGTCCGCATTCAGTTCGCCATTTGTCGAACTCACAACCTGTAACAAAACGACACAAACAGAAAAGCAGTGCATTGCACAACATTATATGCATTAGTGGCAGTCCATTAACTCTCTTACACTAAACATAGAGTATACATATTGACTGCATTTTGTAATTCAAGTACTTGGTGATTATACATATTGGACGTTTCATAAACCTTTTTGTTTTTTATATATATATTTTATAGCGCTAGTCAAAAATATGTTAACAGCTGGTTTTTTTTTTCATTACATTTACTAACGGAAAAAAGAAAATGAACAAAAACAATGTCCCATCTGGAGTTTGATGAGTTATTGCTACTTGTGTGTGCAACTACCAAATGGTAATTCCAAAGTGAAATGTGACTAACACTACTCGTGAATTAATTTTGAGACTTTCAGATGTTTTGGTTATTCGAATGACCTCATCAATAATGCCTACTTAAGCGTCTAGTTAATCGGGCATGCAAACGAGACTTGGCTAATATTCTGCTAATCAATTTGCAAAGATGTTTAAATGGTGATAATCCCAGCACTAAATCTGATGCAACATATTCTAAAAGTATATACAGTTAATTTGTTATCGATTAAAACGATTACATTTGAAAGCAGTTGTGCTGCCTACTGAGACACCTGAGTACTACAGAGATTGCCATTCTGTATCCAGCTCGTTTGCATGTGCTAACAATAGAGATTCCAACTGTACAAACACAATGACACACGCACACACATACGAAGGACACACAAAGACGCAGAGACAGACATAGAGGACAGTTTTCAAACTGAAGGACATTCCACAGGAATTGCATGAAATACCTCGCGCTCATTTTGTTGACACTAGTTACATAATGTGAATAGAAGCTTATAGCATATTTGGTTTTGTCTTTTTTTTTTTTTTTTTCTTGGACAGGCAATTTGTTTTGGGCGGGCTGTAGTAGAAGTAGGTAGTAGGTAGAAGATAAGTAGATAGTGGTTGGTAGTAGTTGTGGTAATGGGTGGCTTATTTCTTGGGCACATCATCGCCATCGCTTGTCTCACAATAAGCATCAAATGGGCTATCATCGTCCGAGCTTGAATCTTCGGGCAATCTCTGTAATAAGTTTGGGTTTTTTGTTGTTTGGTTTTGGTTTTGTTTCTCTTCACTGGCAAACGCAGCAATGAACATGCCTATGAAATTGGATATATATGTGAAGAGATAATGATCTTCCAGATATTGCCGAATTCTCGAAAAGTGTGCAGGCTGGGTGTGTGTGTGTATGTGTGTGAGTGAGGTGTGTATGTGTGTGTGTGTGTCTGTGTGTGTGTGTGTGGTACATGCAGTGTTGGGAGCTATTGCAAGACATGCGTACATGGGATATCAGTGTTGATTAACGCGCCTTTAACGCCATGCAGTGCTGCAAAACGCATGTTTGAGAGAATTAAATAGTTCTCTAACGCTTCTCGCTTTTTAATTGTTATTGGCATGCAGTTTCGTTTTTTAAAAACTAGTATCCAAGCTATGCACATTCCATTTTCTAATCGCAGCTGGATATATTTCAAATTTCAAAAAGTATAGAAAGTCGGAAAAAAACTGGAACTAGTTGAAACGGAACAACGAGAGAACAAACAAACCGAACGATAGTACTTAGGTAGAATAGAAACACTTGGGATATATTGAATTCAGTACCTTGTTGAGCTAATGTAGAGTAAATCAAGTGAAAACATTAGAATTGAAAAGGCCAAAAATATAACAGTCTGCGAGTAATTCAATGAATATATATAGATATTGTTTGTTGTAATTCATCATCATTATCATATAATTATTTATGTATGTAGTATATAAATATTCTAAAGGTATGCGCTACAATAATAATAATGTTTGGAATGCGTTGATATACATGTAACGATCGATACACACATAGAATTGGATTAAATCTCAGGCATTCAACGAGCGGTAAACGAAAGATAGAAGGTATACAAATATGCTATACATATAGGTATGTTTGTAGGACCTAGAATTGATACCTATATTATATTTCTTTAAATATACATATATGGCTCTCTGTCGAGTTTGATCATGAATTTATTTACAGAAAACTAAACTGATAAACTGAGCGATAACTGAATACGGAACGAAAAACGAAAAGCGGAACACGGTAAACGAAAAAGTTCTAAATAGATGTGTGATCGCCTTCCGCTTCCGCTCCGGCTACGTCTAGGACTCTGCACTTACCTGCACGGAACCATGCCGATCGGCGGGTGTCAGATTGCCAAGGGTCGCACCTGGCTTGGGCACGTCCGGCCACGCAGCCACACCTCCTTTGGCATTTGTCTGTGATCGAATGTGGGTCGGAGAGTACGAATCGGTTTTTGGATCGGATCGGATCGGTTGGAGTTTCGTTTTTGCGGAGTGTCGGATGGTTTAGTATGGGAGGTTTTTGTTTTTTGTTTTTGGGTGAGCGAGCAATGCATAAATTTATCGATTATTATTTTTCAATTGTATCGTTTATCGTTTTCAAAAAGAGACAGACTAGACGCTAATTTGTTTGTGGCTAACAAAGAAAGAGCATTAACTAAAGCAGTTTCAAATCGAGTGTGCGGGCCAAAAGAACTTAAGTAATTACAACAAAATAACCAAGGTTAAATATATATATATATAGATTATATAACACTTAAAGCCAAAATCAAACTTTCTGTTGTATGTGTTGGGTGTGTGCGTGTGTGTGTGTGTGGGTTTGGGAGGATGTATATGTGTTTGGTATATGTGTGTGTGCAATCAGTTAGAACCGTTCACCAAAATTGTCTACGCCCGAGAAAAAGTAGCAATTCTGAAATTTTGTTAGTTTCCTATAAAACTTGACTAAGATTGCAACTAGCTACTACATACATATTCTTTACTACACTTTCCGGGCTTAAATAACAACACAGCAGAAAGCACAGGAATATTTGCATTGACAATAAATATATACATCAAATTAACAATAACATTCACATTTACTTACGAATTTACCATAAGAGCTACCAATTTTCATGAGTATTTTTTAGCACACAATTATCCTACAAATAGTTGACTTATTTAAACCGATTAACACTTATACGTTTAGCAATTACGTGTATCCTTCTAGCTCACTGAAATGACAGCTATATTTACGCAATTGTCTTGATATAGTAGACAAATATTGTTTTTTAAGTAACCAGTACAAACAATTACTATATTTCAAAGTCTACAATCTCTAACCTGAAGTATTATATATTCTTCATTCTCATTATCAATATCATCAAAATCAAAATACGAGACGTCCTAAGCAAATCACGTTTAAAATAGACAAATGTGTTGGATTTTTTTTATATTTGTTGAATAAGTAAAAGAGAAAACCAAAAGCAGAAACCAATATATAAGAGCACTTATATAGAAAAGACTTGGAGAAGATGAATCAGAGAGTTGTAATAATAAAAAAAAAAGTATTTAAGTATATTAAGAAAATGTCGAAAGCTTAGTAAATACATAATGAGAAAAGTGTTTGTCTTATAACCGGAATATTAAACAACTTAATTAGATTAATTATAACGAAAACAACAAAAACAAAAAAAAATGTTAACAAAGAAGAAAGAAGATTCACACAAAGATTGTCAGTGAAAAATTACAATACTTTACCTTAGCCGTAACATTATGACGATCTTTATTTGGTGAAATGATGACTTCATGGCCAGTTTGCAGAGATCCGACGGGCGTTGACTGTGGGCGTGGTTGGTCAATGATATATATATGGATGCAGTCGATTTAGTTTTTCGATTAAAATTATATATATTTAATGCACAGTAGTAGTAGTAGTAGTAGTAGATCGATTCGATTTTTAGGCACATAGACACATGAAACGGTGTTTTGATGTAGTTGTAGTCATAAAAAGACGGCAAACAATTTTCAAAGAGAGAGAGAAAGAAGAGAGAGAGTGCTGTTAGAATCGCTTCAATTACAGTTAGTTCTTGGGGCCTTAACGCTTACATATACAAAAAAAGTGTAAGCTTGCAGCGAGCGTTTACCAACACTGAACAAGCAATCTAAGTACAGTTGGCATTACGTCAATTCTCTGGCAATACCACGCATACAACTTAGTAAGTCTGGTGTTGTACCTTATCGGATTTATTCTTGGCCACATATGAGGGCGGCGCATTTTTAATGACCTTCATTTGATCCAGCTGGTCCTTGGTCTTACATACATACATACATACGAGTACAAGTACAAACATACATAGATAAAATAAGTTATATCTTAATCGCATTAAGTTGGAAGAAGCCAAAACTAGCAAGCAATAAATGAAAACAACATAAATATTTTTTTTTAGTGTGATTTTTTTTTGGTTTCTTTTTCGTTTTTTTTTGGGATTATTTTGTATTACTGCGTTTAGTTCTGGATCTGGTCTCTCTTTAAATTTAATTTGCTAATTGGCGCTTCAAACCATTATATTCATAAACGGAACGCAAGAAGTAACATCGCGTTTCAACAAGAATCGAAATTGAATTGAAATGAACAATCTGGGGTCCATCATCATCATCATATCATATCATCTTCATTATCATTAACAATCTTGCATCGTAGTGGGCATCATCTTTTAGCTTTTCTGCATGCTTTCCAAAATATTTGACAACTGATTTTCAACTGTTTACACTACCGGAGGGGCTGGAGCTGGGGCTGGGGTTGGGGCTGGGGGGCCATCAACATGCGTTGCCCATAGTAAAAATTGGTTAATTTTTCGAACAACATGAGGAAGCGCATTACTCAAGTGTTAGTTACGGGTTTTGGTTTATATCTTGCTTTGCTTAGTTAGTCTCCTATAAATTAAATATGAATTTAGAATTCGGCACAGATGCGTCGTGAGAGAGTATGTGATTATCCATTTGATATATATATAGGTGGTATGTATGTAAATATATAACTCAGTTGATTGATTGCTTTAACATTTGTGCTACCTACCATTGTCTTCCCTGTCCAGTCGAATTCGCCCTCGTCGGTATAGCCCTTACGTTCGAATAAGTCTTGAAACAGTCTTCGCAGAAAATCATAGTCGGGCGTTTCGAAAAAATCTAATCGCCGCACATAACGCAAATATGTTGCAAACTCTTCAGGGTGGCCGTCACAAAGGACCTGCAATATTTCAAGCATATTAGTTGAATTGACCAAAATTAAAGAGCAAAATCTATAACACATATTTTAGTTACATCATTAGCGTTTGTTTCTGATTTCAAAACTATAAGGAATTGGCGACGCAAAAGTTCTGCTAAACAATTTCACTGTAGTTTTTATAAAAAGAATTTCTTTACAACTCTTTTGTAAAGCAACACAATTAATCAAATCGACAGATGTATGAAAAGAGTTTAGTCTTTTGTGTAAATAATCAAAGTAGCTATGAACATCTAGTGTATTATAATCAGATTCAAGTTATTCAAGTTCCAATCGAATCAATAATGCCTAATAGTTTCGGAATCAGAACTTTCAATGTCAAATGCAATAAAACATGTGTTTAAAACTATGTCCATCTTATTGTTCACCTCAATGGGCGTTGCACGTTTTGTATCACCGATTTTTTGATATCTCTCTTTGAGTGTATCAGCCTTAAGGCCTTGCCAGGGCAGTGAACCTCTTAAGAAGTACATAAACATATGACCCAGGGCCTCCAGATCATCGCGCCTCGACTGTTCGCGTCCCATATGCGTATTGATTGACATATAGCGAGCGGTGCCGGTCAGGGATTTATGCTCCCGATATGGTATATGTCTATTTGTATCTAAATCAATGTATTCTTTGGCCAAACCGAAATCTGCAATAAACAGAAAGCAGAAAAGTTAATAATTGCATTTGATATTTAATTATATTCACTCAATCACTTACCAATTATGTGTATAATTTTTTCACGTTTTGTTGATGTTCTGCCAATGAGAAAGTTCTCTGGTTTCACATCCCTATATATTAAGTGCCGACTATGAACATATTCGATCCGGTGGAGCTGTGATTTGCATTAAATTTGATTTCAAAGTGGTTGGGGATAAAGAAAGATCGATTAGTTTTTGCTGTTTTGCTAGAGATTCCAAATCAGGTCTGTCAAGGAGCAGTAGCCGTTTCAAATTAAAGGCAATTATAAATGTTCATCAAAATTCTTAATCATTTTTCTTGCTCATTGACAGACAGTAGAGAGATGTGTAAATGAATAGAATTATATAAATTAAATTTGATTTGTAGTGTCTCAACTAGCTGAAGTTTTTTTGTTGTTGTTGTTGGTTTGATGGCAACGATTTTTGGTATCTTAAATCAATTTGAATCGATCGATTTTTATATATTGAAATAACAAAATAATGTGAACGCGCTTTCAAATGCAAACTAAAATGGTGTTCAAGTCAACTACATAATAAAATGTACATGCAAATTATTATTATTATTAATATTATTATGTACGTATAGTTTTTGTTTTTTGTTTTTTTTTTTACAATGAACGTTGGCAACTAAATTGTATATATTGAATAATCAAAGCGGCATTAAAATGTGTATGGCATTAGAATGCTTAGAATGATAAAATGCTAATAATAAGGAACTTAAAAATACGAAAATAATACCTTAACCAGATGTATGTTGCTTACAGAAAAAGAAAGAAACATGTTAAAACCCAAATAAAAAATTATCCAAAACTAAGCAGCATCCATTTGTTGTTGTAGTTGTTGTTAGTTAGCAAAATTATAAGGAAATAAATAACAAAAAATATTTCGGTGAGAAATTAAGACAGTTAATTAACTAAATAAATGTACCCAAGCAGCCCCTACACACACACACACACACACACTGTCACACACACACATACACACACATATCCTCAGACAAACAAAAATGGGATCAGGTTTTGGGTTTAATGTGTGAAATTTTGCGCTCGAGTGGCCAGTGTTGGTTAATTGTTGGCTTAACTGCTACCAGTGTTGTGTACGTGAGCAAATATGTGAAAATGTACTGAGAGAAATGCGCGTGCTCGAATAAAAAAAAAAGAAACGTTGCTTTTTTTATTTTTTTTTTTTTTGTGGTTTGGTGGTTTTGGTTGTACTTACTAATTGTATAGCTATCAGTAGTACGCTCTTCAAAGTGAAACGTCTGCCGCAAATATCGAACAAATCTTCGAGTGATGGACCAAGCAATTCCATAACAAGAGCATTGTACTTGCCGCATGGGCCGAAGTAATATACTTCTGGTACACCCTCTGCTACAGGCCAACAAATTTCGGAAATTTTCAAAGTTTGTGTTTTTGTGCGAAATAATATTTTATTTTTTTTTGTAGTGTTGGGCAGCGCACAGAAGTAACGTAGTTTTTTTTGGGGAAACGTTGTTTGTTTGTTCGTTTGTTGTTGTTGTTGTTTTATGCAAAAATCGAGAGATGTAAGGGGAGAGAGAGAGAGAAAGAAGAGAAGAGAAAGAGTGAGGTAAGAGAGACAAATAGAAAAACATATTTAATATAAATATTTTTTTATTGTTTCATTTCAACTATTTTGAAATCATTTCATTTTTGAGAGGGAGCACCGGGAACAACACGAGATATTCGAAAGGAGAAACAGAGAGAGAGAGAGAGTGAGAGAGAAAGAGAGGGAGAGCGAGCGAACGATAGTGTGATATATGGCTCTTTAAGGTTAGTTTTAGCGCGTCTATGTATATTACCACCTTTTTTTATCATTAACTGCTTCATAATTTCTGAGATGAACAGGAAAACTGTGCTAAAAACAACAAGAACAACAAAAATAGAGATTCTCGAAGCATATCACGAGGAAGCCTGTAAAACACGACGCTGCTCTGCTAGGCTAACATTAAAAAAAATAGCTGCAGCAGAAAACTAGATATCATAACATTCGGTTTTTAAAGTATAACAGTGCCGGTATAACAGTTAAAACGATTTCAACTGCTCCTGTAGGCCAAACTTAATCTTAACTTAGGTGTAGGACTTGAGTGTAGAACAGTTAAGTGTATTGTTGCTTTTGGTTCACCACTTTAGAGAAATATCTCTCTGGGAGCTGTGTTAGTAGTTGGTTAAAATAAGTATAATCAAAGAGCACATACAAAAGGGTTGCCATTAATTGAAATCAAGAGAAAAAAGAGAAGGAAAATCGTTAACTTAGGCAACTAACGAGAAACTGTTGTTATTTAAAATACTTTTGCAGTTTTATTTTTATAGAAAGAAAGTTGTTCTTTATTATTTACATAGGAACATTGTAAGTATTTTTTAGTTTGCCTATTTACGACGCTTAGTTTACATGCTTTGAATTAAATTTGTGGTTTAATTTGATTTCAATTTGGTTTTAAACGAACTACAACCCAAATAACAACGAAAAAAAAACAGAATCTTAAATATTTTTTTAGCTACGACAAAAAAATGTATATTCAGTTTGTTTTGGCCAACTTGTTCAACTACATAAACTAAAATGTTGACCCTAACGTTCATTGTGTTTTGTTTTCTAAGGGATTTTTATTATAAAAGATATTTAAAATAAAAAAACAAAAAATTGTTTGCTAACGGTTAAAATGCTTAGCCGTTGAGACACTTTGCTTCAAAATGTAGTTTATAATTGAAATAATAATGTGTAGAAGAGTTTAAGCGAAAAGGGACACGAATTTCACATGATTTCGCTATACTGTAACTGTAATATGTCGTCTCAGCTGATAGCCGAGTTAAAAACTGTTATACACAGTAGTAAAATCTGTGCTACGATAAATGCAACCTTGCAACATGTGAAATCCGCGTGAATTCGCTCAAACACAGTTTTTGAATTAACTTACAAGTTGTTTCGCTATCATCAATACAGTCTTAAGTGAAAATTTACGGGAGCAAATATTGAAGAGATCTTCTAATGATAATCCCAATAACTCTAAAACCATGGCATTGTAACGGCCACCACAAGTGCCCAAGTGATAAATGCGTGGTATGCCTTCTGGGGCGTTTTCGGCTGTAGGAGCAGCATCGGATTGGTTTTGTTTTGGTTTTTGTTTTGTTTATAGGGTATGTGCCATGCCATCACAATGTGTTATGCAAAAGAAATCAGTCGATTGTTTGGTTGGTAGGTTGATTGATTGTCGCACGATGATTTTTGTTTTGGTTTTTGAGTATCGATATTGGTATCGTTATCGTTACCGGTTTCAAATTGCATATTTCAAGTTCATTGGTGGAGATGTTGTATTTTTGATGGTTGTATGAAGGAGCAGAGAAATTTACATATACATATATAAGAACAACGAAAAAATAGAAGGGGCGAAAGAATAACGTAAATAATTTTTAATAAGGTTGAGTTGAGAAATCAGCATATAGTAAGTTGGTGGGTACAAAATCCGAAGAGTATATAATGGTAGCACAGCTAATAGCTGTCTACAAAACACAATATTTTTTTTTTTTGCTTTCTTTTTTGTTTGTATATATTTGTTTTTTTTTTTTTTTTTTTTTTTTTTTTGTAAATTTATTTCACGCACCGACCTCCGAAATATGCTTGAGAAAATCTATTCATGTCTTCTTAGGTGTATTCTTATAGCACTCACAAATTAAAGTGTTATATATATAGAGTTGAGTTTACGAGTTTGTTTTTATCAAACTAACGAAGGTGGTAACGGTGCAAAACATAGTTTTATTGGAGTAGTAGTTGGAGTAGTAGGGTTGGTTGGTTAGCAATTTGTCAATAGGTCGACAAACGGGCATGGAAAAAATATATGTTATTTTCTATTTTATTTAAATTTGGTTTTTCATTTTGTTAGTTGTTTTATTGCTGTTAGTGTTTTTTGTTTTTGGGAGTGGGTTGGCAAGGAAAAATTTTTATTGAATAGAAATATGTTAACATACCATGTGATCCTAATAGCTTATAAAACCTATACTCTAAGTGTAGTTGCGGAGCCTTTGACTTCATAGGCTCCATTTTTATTGCTACATGTTCATTGTTGTAAAGATTTTTTCCTGCAAAAGAGATAGAGAAAACAGTATAATTAGATAAATTAGCAAATTATAAAACACATGGCATTAAGATCAAACCTCAACTCATAAGACGCCCACACACATGTATATTAAAATGCATATCATGCTCAAGAGCAAAATATAAACTCTCCAGAAGTAACTAACTAACTAACCAGCATGCAATTGATGCCTCATACCTGTTACATTATCAGCGCCACGCCCACCAACAGGAGCGCCTCCAAAGAAACACATGCGGCGACCTAACCATTAAGAAAATACCATTTGAAATTAGATGGGTTCAGCAAGCCATTTGAATATCCACGAAAATTCCTTTTCAGTAGTCGATTCCCGATTCCCAAAAATTTCATTTGAATTCCCAATAGATGCTTGCTTTATATACATACGTACATATAATCCAAAAAGAATCATGCTAGCCAAAATTTAATAGAAACGTGTTGTTCGATATTTATCGATAACTTCTGAACGGAACGAGTTATCGATCTGACCAGGGACTACGAGAACTTATATGCCAACTATGGGGGCTCTAGTTTTCATAGTCTCCAATACATACAGACAAATAGATGGAGATGGCTAGATCGACTCGGTTGTTGATACTGATCTAGAATATATGTATATACTTTATATGGTCGGAGATGCTTCCCTTATGTCTGATACATAAAATGTGTTTAAATATGCTTTTTTTTTAAATAAAAATTCTAATTAGTTGTACAACTTTTACAAATCACTGTTGACTGCTTGCCAAAGTCTCTCAGGTGCGAAATTATGTCATGAATGAAGAAGCAGGCGCCTTATCGTCCGTCCACAACACAGCACCAAAACATTGCCCATGTTGATAGAGTCACCAGGCAGTAAAGCACACACTCAGGCACCCCCATATTAATACTCATGTGACTTTGATTACAATAAAGCAAATTTGTATGTGGAGCAATATACAGACTGACTGGCCACGCCCCCATCTTGACTCGATTGGGCGCTGTTTGTTTATTTTGCTTACTTAAAATAACACGCCTCGCCTCGGACGACTTTCCCAGCTGAATTCACATTTTGGCGGTTTCTGCCAATTTGTGTTTACTGTAAACAAAACCATTTTGATCTACACACTGCAGCTGGTCATGAATTTGTTGAAAAGCTTAAGTAAAAGTATTATAGTTTCATGATAAATATCCAATTTTTAGAAATCCCTTTATTGCTTTTACTCTGAAATTCAAATATTTCTATTGATGCTTCGTCAAGTGACTCTTAAACTGTAACATTTAATCTACATATGTTATTTGATACTGTTAAATTACATTTTGTTTGTACTACTACGCATCATTGTAGAAATCCAGCATCGATGCGAAAGGTTGTAACTACTAAACTGACTAAAATACTCAATTTATTACATATTACTATTCATTCAAGTCATTCATCATTGCATAATTACTACATTCTAATTAACTTGCGGCTTATCAAACAATCGTTATGAAAATGTAAGCAAAAGACAGTGAGCTTAATAAACGATATGCATAATAATTTGAAATACAAATTTAATTAAATAATTTAGTGTTACAAATTGGCATTCAATCTTTTTCAGTCTTGCCTCAGAGACTGACAGCTTAAATCATTTGGCAGCTGTCTCTAAAAGATACATAAATATTTATACTATATACTCTCTCTCTCTCTCTCTCTCTCTCTGTCTCTCTTCATCTGCACTTTATTATACAATTTGTATAAACAAAATGATGCAATTGCTCAACAGCAGGGAACAATGACTCTCTGCCTGTTTGTTTCTCCTAACACACTTTATAAGCGTGCCGTAACTCAAGCGTAACTAAAACTATCATGACCTAACGCAATAATAGACTATAAGCAATACAACACAATACGAATATACATTATACATGTGCACATACATAATGAAATGAAAGAAACTTTATGGGTGTCCGAAATAGACTCCCAAAATAAACTAAACAAAAAGAAATTGACCAACAGTAAGAACAAGAAAATTCTATCATATTTAATTGCCCACGCACGCCACACTCAGAAATAGAATAATGAATCAATTTTCATATTATATTAGGAACAATGTCAAGAAACTTTCTCTTATCGATTGCACACCTTGTTGATGCCACAAATATTTAGAAAAATCACCCTTGCGATGAAATACGTCTGTGTGTTTCTATTTACAGTAATTTATTTAAATTCTCTGAAATTCATACGTATGATTGTAGTATGTATGTATATATAGACTAGCAATTTATAAAAATGATATCACAACACAAAAGACGCGACGTCATCAGAAATACAAATTCGTGCAAATTGAGCGATCTATGTTAAATGGCAGCTTGTTAACAGCGCACTGTTAATTCGTGTCACAGTGCAACATAAACAGTGCGCGATAGTACAATATGTTAATTTTACATTGAATGAAAGAAATAAATAAGTATTTGCTAGAAAATAACGTGACTTTTCTCCGGGGATATTTACATTAGTTATTCAAAAACCTATGTGGCTTATTGCTTTACTAAACATTTAACAATAAGTCGAAGCAATATATATTTACTGAAACTTATTTATGTCAATTGCGAATAACACGAAATAATGCAATTAAAAGTTTAAAATAACAAAATTGTCTATGCATTTAAAGGGAATTCAAAGGGCAAACAATTACAGAGATTGTCTGTTGCTGCTATTACGAGAACTAAATACTTGAATTGAAATTTAATCGTTTCTAAAACGCTGTGCTAACTATTTATGTATTTCTATAAATGTTTGTATGAGTGTATATAACGATTTATCAGCTAGAGAACTCGCAGCATGACTCATGACTCACACACATATATGCATATATAGTATAAATATGTGGTAGAGCATGCAAAACAAAAACCAAAGCTCGACCATTGAAAGATCGTCTAGCTGAGAGTTGCAACGAGACAACGAGACAAAGAAAATATGCAAAACAAAGCGCGCTTTAAGCTCCTCAGGTAAGAAATGGAGAGACAGAGATAGACTACTGTTTGGGGCGGATGCAATTAGTTGTCATTCACAGGGAGCCAGCCATACTTGGCTGCTTAACAGTTTGAGCAGCACTGCACTGCAGCTTGGCTACCTGTTGACAGAATGACAATTACGGCTGCAACAGATGTATGCAAATGTATTAAAGGAAGTGGCAAGCCCACAAAAAACTAAAAGAAAAAAATTAAAATAAAAAGTAGCAACAAGAAAAAAAAAAGCACAATTTTATAAAGCGCATTTAGCAAACAAAGCAAAAGTGGTGACGCCAACAACGCCAACAACAACAACAACAATGACAACGACGACGATGCCGACAACAAAACAGATGGCAGAATGGAATGGAATGGCATTTTATTTTGTCTTTGGGGGAAAAAAGTTCTCATTGTGGTTTCTTTGCTTATTCTTATTGTCTTGTTCATATAGTTGTTGTTGGTGTTGTTGTTGTTGGCGTTGGCAGCCATGAAAAGGAATGCACATGCAAAGAAAGTAAACGAAAATGGCTAACCAAAGTCGCGACGACTCTTCGCTTGCATGCCAAAAACTCAAACAACAAGTGAGCGAGAGGAGCAAGCAGGATAGCGATAGCGAGTGAGAGAAAGAGCGAGAGGTCGCACATAAATTGGCTTTGAGTCATAAACATAATTTTAAACTTCTTTACAGTTATAAAAAAGTTCGTCAGTTCTTTTGGTGTGAAGCTTGAAGGTGCAGTAAAATGCACAGATTAATGATGCAAGATTTGATTTGAGTTTCATAAGTAGTCCACAACAGAGAGAGAGAGAGAGACAGATAAAGAGAGGGACAGACAGTTATGTTGGCCTACTGACTGAATATAAGCTCTTTGTGTATTTCTTTTTGCAGATTTTCAGTTTAATTTGCATACATTTTTTTGACGATTCCTGCTTCAAGCTGTAAGTATCATAAGACAGCTACATATATTTTAACCCAAAAGATGGGATAAATTTAAGTCAATTTCGATAAAAGCTTAAATTTTAATTTTGTATTGCCTATGTGTAGATTTCACAAGCTTATAGTTGTTTTGCATACTGGCAGTGAATTTTAAGGATTTTTGACGCTTCCTTCTATGCACTAAACACAACAGCACAATTTGAATAAATAATACTCTTCGTCAAGAGTATAACAAGAAGAATCTTGCCTTGAAAAGTGATTTTTGGTACACAAGAAATGGCCCTTTGAAGACTTTAAACTGTTATTACTTTGCCAAAACTGAACCGATTTTGAAGTTCTAGACCATTATTTTCATGGTTTGTCCTCTACTCTTATTCTACATTTAAGTCTTATACATTTTTGTAAATTTCTAAATTTTTTTTTACTTTTTTTCGAAAAAAGGATGTATTCCCCTACTTTGTTTTTTGCAATAATTTTTCTTTGAAAAGAGTATTAACATTTACAATCGTTTTTAGTGAGAAACTAGTTGCATTATGGGGTTTGCAGATTGTACAAGTCGTAACACTATTAAAAAAAACTAATAGGCATACAAAAAAGTCTTCAAAAGTCACAAGTTTTTAACATTTTAGTCTTGTTAAAGCTTAAGAAGTCCTCGTCAAGGAGATACGATGTATTCAATTCTAATGTATCCCCGGATCTATTCTTACATATGATAACTTAATCGAATAAGTACCTTCCATGTCAGATATTCGATTCTTTTGCCGAAAATCTCTTCTTCTATCTGTTACACACAACTTCTCGATATATTTTGAAGACTTTTCAGAAAGATTCCCAACAAATTGAACAAAACCGAATTGAAAAACTTACCTAAACGCAATTCGCCAAAGTTACCACAGCCAATTTTTTTGCCGACACGAAAATTTGGTCCGACCATAAGGACACCGGTTGTGGTGCTTACAGATTGGCGGGTGGAATACATGTTATTGCTTGTGCTTTTACCAGCGGTAAGGGTAGTATTTGCCGCATTACCAGCGGATGGACCGGCAGTTGTCGTCTGTGGACCACCACCACTGCAAAGAGAAGAGAACAATTGATTAGTACATTTTAATAATATATTATGCAAATTTATGTTTTTGTATGTTGCATCAACCTGATATAGGTCTTAAGCTTTTCAATCAGCTTGGGCGCCATTATTACTAGTTTTACCAAACCGAACCAAACAATTAACATTCAACTAAAGTTAATGGACTTGATATTAACCAAGCAGAGTATTTATATATATATGTATATGGAAAGTACATCCGCGATTCTCACGAATATATGACGCGGCACTCGTTTTCAGATTTTTTGTTAATGGTTGTGTGTTTCGATTGTAAGTACATACTCGGTTTTTTTTTCTTTACGATACATTCAATTTTGAGAGACTACAAACGCAAAGCAACGTGTTTCCTAATTTCAACTGACTTCCAATAATGATTGTAAGGCTTCAATGTATGTGAAAATGATCAGTCAGAATTCAGAATTCGACTACTCGTCTGCTGATAATGTTCATACATGCTGGAGATCTACTACGAAATGTAAAACAATCAAAACATCAATGAATGCTATGCTCGATACGGATGGCTTGCGATAAAAATCACTTCAAACACTTATGAGCTAGCTCAACTACTTTCGATAACATGCGATGACCGCGTATCGATAGCTTTGTTGCGCAGTGTGACCAGATCCCGCAAGTCTACAACCATATTTTAGCATATTCAAATACTCTGATGATAATGTCAAAATGTTATTGCGTTGAATGAAGTGAAACGACTCCTTATCGATAAGAGACAGAGTATGTGAAACTAGCTGGCCACAGGACAATGACACAAAAGCTTTCGCTTGCATTTGTGAATAGCAACAACAATGAAGACAGACAATCCCAGCTACTGAGACGACAAGCCGCGACCAATTCGTAGAAACAGTCGACTCTTTTCAGCAGCTCCACGGTCGTGTTGTATCTGTGTGTGTGTGTGTGTGTATCTCTGTCTGTGTATCTGTGTGCGTTCGGGCGTAACGTTAAATGTGGGTGACTCATTGAATGAGCGGCGCTTTTAGAAATACATACATATATCTGGACAATACTTGCATAATTTTTGATTTAGACAAAAGGTTTCCATATATTTAAGGGCGTGGCATGAAAAATCTTCATTGCTATTCGTATATCTAGTTCAATGTCAGGTCAGTCATTCAAATCATCGCAACTAACACACCATCCACCCACCCAGCCAGTTTCACGCCTGGGAATCTCAAGGGAAAAACGCAATACCAAGTTGAGTAAGGCCAACGTTGTGCTTCAGTAAGTGTCGCTTTCTTGTCGTGATTTTACCCTGACCTCAGGCCAAGGTACTTGGGATAAAAAGGTTACGAGTGTGATAATGCGACATTTGGCACAGCAGCACTTAAAAGTCAGCTGCAGCGAGGTGACGCACAACTGATTAATGAAACTATTGAAAAATATGTTGTCAAACAAAAATATTATGAAATTGGTCTTGAGTCTGAAGATATGTATAAAAGTCCTGTCTACATCCCTCGAATTTCCCATCTCTAAATTTTTTTAAGTTTATTAATAAGTCGCACTTTTCACAGATTGTATATAATTTATGTAATTGACCAAAATTGGGCGAGTCTTATTTATATATTTTGTAAAAATACAAAAAAATAGTAGTTATTTTTAAAATTGTTTCTATAAGTCAACAGTAGTTTGAAAACTAAATTATGTATGCAAATACATATGTACATACAGAAAAAAAACTATTAACAATATTTAATATTGAACACAAGAATATTTAAAGTTCTTTAACTGTGACTTTTAACTAATCTTGAGTCACAGAAAAATGTATTAATTTTCATTAAAAATTTCAATGAGCAATGAACAAATATGTTTTTATATCGTATGTATTTTGTTTCGTTGGGTACTAAATCAGTTTCTAGTCATATCTATGCACACACGCACATATATGTACATAAAGACATATGTACATATAAGAAATGCCGATAATTGTACCGTTAGGCGCTGCTGTAAAGGAAAAATAGCATAAGCCGCCGATAACAATTAAACCCAAGGCAATAGCAACAAACTTTCTGCAAAGTAGCAGCCAAATTGCCGTTGCTCTATGAGTGTGCCAGGGGCGCAGGGAGCGAAGGGGCGTGAAGAGGGGTTGCGAACTAAATCGAATGGCAGCTCAAAGAAGAAACGAGTTTCTCTCCTTCTTGTTGCTGCTGCTGCTGTTGTTGTTATTATTATTATTGCTGCTTGGTTGGCCTGCCTGTTTTTATGGCTCAATATCCTGCAGCCAAAACTGGTTCAATCCCATCCATCGATCGATCCGCAGCTCCACAGTTGAGCTTGTAAGTATTTTCGGGTCATTCGCTTTACTTTACTTTGCTTTATTTACTTTTTACATTTTTTTGTTATGCTGCTTGACAAACGAGTTACCGCTCTCTCTCTCTCTCTCTCTCTCTTGCTCTCTTTTCCAGTTTCTACGCTTCTCTGGCTGGCTGGCCTTTGTTCTTTTTGTATTGCACGCCGTTCGTTTTATGAATTAAATGTGAGAAAAAAGGCTCCGAGTTGGCGATCGGGACAAGAAACACAGCTGGCTGGATGGATGGACTATCATTGACCGGTTTCTAGGTTGCTTGCGGAAACGAAAATAGGCCCCTCCCCCCTCACACACACACACACACACACACACATGCACATGTGTACTTATGTGTGCGTAACTGCTCTTTGTTCACAGCGAATTAAAACTTCACTTGACTTTATCAAGCATCGTAAAACTGTATTCTGCTCAATAAAAGATTAGGTTAGGTTGAGCTCTATCAAATCAGCGAAAATAACGCATTTGTTTACATAAAGCTTGAATCATCATAAGCAAATAGCACAAAAAAATAATGCTTTTAACCAATATCCTTCAACCTTTAAGTTTTTTAGTCTGCTTTAAATCTTTTTGAAATTCCAGGTGAGTAATTATATTTTTCAAAATTGTTATCAACAATCTGCAGCTGTTGCTATAGGCTGAACACTGAACACCTTATCATTTAACATGATTTTTTTTTTTTTGGGAAAGCCCACAAGCAAAAGTGAAAAAATAATTGAATTAGATAGGATATGGAGTTCAATGCAAAAGTTTAAATTTTTTTCCATGGAATACAAATGAAACATACATAGCTGAGGTTTAAAGGAAAATAATTAAAGAAAGTCTATTTTCGAAGGATATTTTAAAAGTCTAATTGAAATATCTTTGTTTGTTCACATATTTTTGGGTTATTTTACAACACTGCATATTTTGATTTGCTCTTTATTGCACACCACAACAACAAAAAAACGCTTCAAAGAACCATCATTTTACAAAGTAATTAAAGAAGTTGTCAACATACAAAGATGTAAAGCAAATATAGCAACAAAATCGATACATAAATATTAAAAAAAAAACAAGCCATTTATCTAAAAATAACTCTTCCATGGGAAAGGTGGCTGGTTTTTAGCCCACAACCCACAAAAAACTCACACACACACACACACGCTTTGCCATGAATAAATCAAGCGCAAATTGAACGAAAATTCAATTCAAAGCGGAAAAGCCAAAAGAGAGGCGATTATCGCGTCGCTCAGAGGGGCGGGGTCGCATTGAGTTTGAAAACTCGTCATAGGCGGAAAATCCCCAATGGAAATTGACAAGCGGCTGTCACCACTTAACAACAACAATGACAAACAAACAAATCAAAAGTTTTTTGCGTTAACCAAAGTAATTTGCATAATTTGTTGAATTATTGATTTCACAGTGATTGTCAAACTGTACGCTGCAGTTTGACTCATTTGGCAATTGAATTAAGCAATAGTGCAAAAAACATATGGCAAAACAAAACTATATATGTATATGCATAGGCCAGAAACCGTACAAAAACTTTAGTCAGCAATTACAAAATGGCGGAGGGGGCAGCCCAAATACAAATGGCGCTTAAAAGTAAACAAGAAGAAGAAAATCACCGAAAAGCTGTTGCTAGAAGCGCGCACACACACACACACACACACATATATATATATATATTTACACATGTACACAAATACATGATAAATAAAAGAAATGATAAGCGGCTTTGTAGCTCATTGTTATCAACTGGACTGCTCGCTCTCTCTATCGCTCTCTCTATCGCTGTCTCGCTCTCACGCCAATCCCTGACAATCATTCCAAGTGGATTTGAACTGTGACGCGTTTGCCGCCTTTTTATGTTTTGCATTTTTATGCGACTTTCATTTTTTATATATATTTTTATTTTGCATTACAATTGCGCGTTTTGCTATTTTTAGACACAAATCAATTTCATTATAATTGTCAGACACACAGCAGTTGAATTTTAATCGAGGCAAGAAACAAAACATGTAGACAAGTAGCTGATACGAGCTTACGGACTTTGAGTTACTCTGCTCACAAGTGCAGTAAAAAGATGAAATCGGCTGCGCAGAAAGCCTTCAGGATATAGCAATGATATGGTTGGCTAAAGCTATATCATAATACAATTGACTAAACAAATGGAATACATATTACAATTTTAGGTTTCTAAACATATACACTCATTTTTACTTTGCTAATAGAGTATAGAAATCACAGATAAATCGCTGGCAGCAATTTCTAATTGATTAAAGTCCATTATCTGCACTTGTCTGACATATAGACTCAATCATAAAACTAATTGAAACGCTGCCAACTCTTTGCATCCTTCCTGATTGTCACATTGGTTTGTTTTTTTTATCTCGACGGTGTACAACAAATAGAAAGGTTTTCTATTCTGCTTTGTGCAAACCGTTGTTGTCTTGTGAATGGCGCTCTTTAATCTCGATAAATATCAATGATGTGTGTAGAAAAGGCAGAGAAGAACTCTTTCAACATTTTTGTGATGCTAATGCCGCTGTCTCATTTGTATTTAGAAGCGACAAAGTAGCAGAACAAAATCAACTTATAATTCAATTCCATTGACGAAATGCCAACAATGCTATTATTACTTATGTATATATAATTGTTGTTTGTCATTGTTGTTGCTGTTGGTTGTAATCGAATTGCCGCACAAAACATGCCAATATCCATTTTCAATGGCATTTGACGTTGAACGAAAAAAAAATGAAAACGAATTGAGAGAGCGACAAAAAAAACAGCAACAGCAAATAAAAAGCGAGCGTCAAAGCAGTAATAGCAACAACAACAATAACAACATTTTGATTCACACAAAAACAAATGAACAGCCGGTTGCCCCTGCATTACAAACCCAATCCCCCCCTTCCCCCTCCCCAGCGACCCAACTAGTAGACGTTTAGGGGCACAACAAGCAGAGCAAACTGATAAGCAAAGACCTAACACATACATATGTATAAAGCGGCACACACACTGTAATACACATGCCAAGCATTGACAACGCACAGTGGGTCTACTTGAGTTTCTCGTTACAAAAAAATCTTCTTTTCTAAACCAAATATGATGTTATCTCAAAAAAAAAGTTTGAAAACTAAAAAAAGAATGAAAAAAATCTTTAAAGACGGACTTTACGGAAAGTTTAATTTTATTTATATTTTTGTACATACAAATAACTACTATTTTCAATTAAAATTTTAAATTATTTACTGTTAAGGCACACAGTCTATTTCATCAGCGCTTAGACCCACTGTGCAACGTTGCAGTGGAAGATACTTGAACACACATACACACACACACACTCGCACACACATGCAAAAACAAATTGGCTAGATAAGGGCACGTTGATTAGGGACAGCAACGTTGTCGTCGCTCATAGACAAACAATAGCGAGTCAAAGTGAACGAGAACACGAGTGAAAAGAGCGCCGGTAAAAAAGAAAAAAACAAAAAAAATACCAACGAGTGCAGCAACAGCAACAGCAACAGCCGCTCCCCCGCTGCCAAATGCAAATGCTTGGCTTGTGGGGGGGTTAGGCGCAGCTTTGTACGTCACAGCATCTCAGTTGCCCCTGTATGTGTGTGTGTGTGTGAGGGGCGCCTCAATGGCCGATTGACCTTTGCATGTTAGATTAACATTGACTATGCATCTGTATATGATGTGCTGTTACTTAGATGTGTATACTGTATATATATATATATATATATGTGTGTGTGTGTGTTTGTGTGTGTTTGTTTGTGCATTGGGGGCCAGTCGACGAGCGCTTTAATTAGTTTAGTTTGCAAATTCGCACACGTGCAAAAGCTAAAATCTATGCAAATGAGCTTTAGAGGTCAAACTTTATCAGCGGAACGCAGCAAAAACGCCCACCCACTCAATTATACATACATATGTATGTACAAACATACATACATACATATGTACATACATATGTACACATAAATTGTTTGTAATTTGTTTTCTAGTGTCTTCTTCCTGCATAGACAACCTTCTCGCTTGTTAGCATTGCAAACAGCGCCCCACCCACTTTTCCTTCACATCGTACTACTTTCGTTCCTTCCGCTTGGGGAAGGACGCTATACGCCTACCAAACGCCAACGCACCCCTTCAATCGCCATGGCATTGAGAAACCTCACGTGCCACAATACTTTTTTTTTGAGTGTGTGTAAGTAAATATGTTGTATGTATTGGTGTATGCATGTCTCATCTTGTTCAGTGTGGAGGTCAAAGTCGCGCACTGCAATTCGAGCATTAGTTGCTTTTTTTCGTAATGAAGGCAAGTTAAAGAAACAGCAGCAACGATATCTGGTCACACTGCTCGCTTCAAATTTTGCTGTTTCGCCGCCTGAGTTCAACACACATACGCACATACATATGCAAGTTACACTAACCCGGCAAACTCCGTCAAACGGCGCTTTTATAGCTGTTTTTGCTCTCACGCGTTAGCTCCTCTCTCTCTCTTTTACTCTCTCGACGCGCCGCCGTGGCCTCATGCAATGACAGCGACGCTGCGGGGGAGCCTACTGCGCTGAGCGCACTGCTTGTCAAACTGTTGGCACAGCTGTTTCTTCTGCTGCTGCTGCTGCTGCAGCGGGCGTTCACTTGAGCTCGCTGGTCGGCTGCGGCGTCTTCTGCAGCTGCTGTTTGTTGTTGTTGTTGTTGTTGTTGTTGTTTTGAATTGAAACTTGTTGTATGAATTGTTTAATTGTTATTGCAACTTGTTGTTTTAGCATTTAATTGCACATGCACTGCATTTATATTGGCAACTTTTGATGGCATTTCCTTACAAATTAAAACACATTATTATTATTTCTATTATAATATTATATTACATACATAAGTACGTATGTATGTATGTATGTATATGTATGCACTTCACTTTTCTTCGCCAAAAAAACGTTTTTCGCGTCGCGTCGATTATTTAACGCCAACGCGCTTTCTATTTTACACAAGTCTACAACAACAATGGCAGCAGTCTCCACTCAGCATGTTGTTGTTGTAGTTGCTTTTGCTTTTGCTTTTGTTTTGTATTTTGTGTGCTTGTTGTTGCTGCTGTCGACAATTAAAGCTCAACTACAGTTGAGTTTGCGTTTTGCTTGGAGTTCGACTGAAGCATGTAAAACTGTTTTTTAATTTGTCATATCCGTTGCGCGTTGCCTTTGTCTGTCGGCCTGTGTGCGTGTGTGTGTGTGTGTGCGCGTGAACGTGTGAGTGTCAAAGGGAGGGAGTCAGCCAAAAGGAGCGCATTTGTGTCACTGTTCATACGCATGCGATTATGTTGCAATTCGAGACGCAACTTTCGCCACATTATGAAATTAAGTGGCGCGGCGCCCCCATCTGCTGCCTTTTAGTTTTGTTTTTTGTTTTTGCAGGTCAAAAGTCTGAGGACTGTGACTGTATGTGAGTACATACATATGTACATATACAGACGTAGAAAGAAAAGATACAGATACCGAAAAAGCAGGCATAGCCGCAGGCAAAATATAAATTGTAGAAAAAAAGTCATAAATAACTCGAAAAACCAGTTTTGTGTTGCCGGTGTACAAACGAGGCAACAAGAAAAACAACAACAACAACAGCCGCAGCAGCAGCAGCAGCATCAACAATAAACAAATGTGCAAGAAGTGCTGCGCTGCTGCTGCTGTTGTTGTTGTTGTCTGAGTGAGTGAGAAGGCGAGCTAAGAATAACACTTAAAACTCGTTAAAGTTGTGCAGAAGATATAAAGCACAGAGGCAAAAAAAAAAAAAAGAACCAGCAGACAGCTGACTCAAAACAGAAAATAGATACATACATACACACAGTTGTGTGTGTGTGTGTGAGTGAGACAGCTCATTAATATAGCCAGCGAGTCGGTAAAGAGACAGATAATACGTTTTTACAGTTTGACAGACATAGACTTAGACTCAGGTGCATTTTGAGCGGAAATAGTGCAAAAACAAAACAAGCTTAACAATTGCTTCTTTTTTTATTGTGTGCATAAACGAAATTTGGAAATTGTGGCAGCAACAAACTGGAGCAAACACATATTAACAAAACGTCACAACGATAAAGTGATTAACACATACACACGCATCATAATTTATGTGCATGTTGTGCGCGCGTGTGTGTATGTGTGTAAGCACCCACACAGACACTCACTTAGCCACGCATGCAACGGCATACAGAATTTCCTCCATGCGTATGCTTCTGTTGCTGTTGTTGTATGTATGCACACCCGCAGCGCTCCGCGCGACCGAGCGTTTGCAAAAACAAATTTGGTTTTTTTTTTTTGTAAGCCAACAGCGACGATAGCGGCCGCAAAGAAATGACAACTGCTACGGCGCACGATCGAAAACGAACTAAGAACCGAGCGAGCGAACAAACGGCAAACGAGCGAGTATCCATATTGCGAGAGAACGAGCCAGCGAGGGAGCGAGAGAGAGAGAGAGCGTAAGAGTGAGAACAATGTTTCGCTGCTGCTGCAGCAGATACAAAATAACACTTGTGTGCTTGTGAGCGTGTGAAAATTAAAATGCGGCAAATGAGCATTTTGTATTAGTATGTAATTATTGTTGTTGCTGCTGCTGCTGCTGCTGCTGTGCTGTTGCTATTGCTGTTACTGTCATCGCGCCGTAGGGGAGATATACAGACAGGCCGGCAGGCAACAACACTTGAATATGCGAGAGAATGAGCGACATAAGTATTGATAATGATAAATATGTAGTCTCTTGTGTGCGTAGAAATTTATGTGCTTGTGCGTCAGAGTAAAAACTACAACACAAACTCGCTACACACACACACACACACACACACGGAAAGCACCTGCCAAACACATGCACATGCACATGTAGAATAAAATACATGAAAATACAGCAAAGCCGGCAGTTGAGATCTGTACAGCAATTGAATGTGACCAGAGTGTTTGCAGCTTTCAACTGAAGTTGAGTGACTCATGCGCAGGTGCCTTGGCCTCGCACACATGCAGATACATAACTGTGATATGTGACCAGCTGTTGGCTGTTAGTTTTAACAGCGACGGCAATAACATACGCTTATGGTATTTTTTTGTTGTTGCTATTACTTATATTAACCCATTGACAGCCTAAGGGACGCAAAATGAACAGAACTCGTAAGAAAAATGTGGTAAACTGGGCGTAAACTGGGCGATAAGAGATTGAAATTACTGAAAAGAAAATTGGTTGTAGTTCTTGCTACTAAAAATGGAATACAAACAATACGCTAAAGAAAACTCCTACAAAATCATCTGACTGAATTATTTGAAAAAACCACAAGGTCGAAAGTTGTATGAAATAAAATGTAGTTTTCGTTCGATAAAATATAAATGGTGTACAAAATAATAATCATACCGATAAGTCCAATGATCGATCGATATCGATATTCTGCAAATTCAGATTTTATGACAAAAGGAAACAGCAGTTGCCACTTACAGATACCCTGTACTCCGCAAAGCATGTGCTAAAAGTACTTAACAACATTTAAATATGATAGTACACATGAAATGTGTTTAAATAGTATGTATAATTGTTGATTCATGTCGTGCGATATATAGTCAGTAATATTCAACACATATATAGGCTTGTATGCTAGTACGTATTGTACACATTATCATATATACGTTTTGTGAGTTAAGAGTATGTCTACATATGTATATAAAAACAACTAGGTCGGTGTCGCATTGTTGCCAACCAACCGGCACACATGCAACATAAAATACAATTTTTTGTACGACTTTTATAATTTTTATAGCATTTGTGGTTGGGTGGGGGGCTAAGTGGGGTTAGTATAACTCAAATTTGTACGCTATCCCAGCAACAACAGCAACAACAACAACAACTAGAACAGTAACTGTGACTGTTATACTGTTACTGTAATGGTGGCAAGGCCTCAAGTGGCAGGATTGCCACCTGCCACCTGCCCCACACTGACCGCAAATGTGCCAAAAGTTGCGTGCGGCAGCAGGAAAAGTGGCTTCAATAATCAGCCTCAAATGCTGATGAAAACTTAACGAAAGCATAAGCAAGAAGCGGGTCAGAGGAGAGACAGAGAAAGAAACGGAGCGACCAGCTGTGGCACATAAAAACAAGGACAAATTGCGGATTTAGCAAAGAGAATGTGAATGTAAAAGCGTACACACAAAGAAATAAAAAAAAAACAAAAACGCCACGCACATGCGACGAACGATGGAACGACAAACGTACAAAAGTGACCCATCAAACATTATGAGCCAATGACGTCATTGAGCTATATCTGTCTCTCTCGCTCGCTCGCTCTCTCTCTCTCTCTCTGTCTTCAAAGTGCGTGAGATTTTGTGTGGGTGCACGTAGAAACAAAAAGTAGAAAAGCTAAAAGTTATAAGATGTTAATGATTAGCTGAAACATACGCGAACAGATGATGCTGCGCAACATAGTTTATGAGAAAGACACAGAGAGAGAGAGAGCGAATGAGGAAGAACATAAAGAGTGCACAGTACTAAAATCCAATAAGAAATATAAGAACACATAAGCTAATGTTTATTCATGTAATCAAATTAGGCAGAAAACTCGAGCTGCACATTTAAAGAGGCAAAAAATAACAAATATAAAAAAAGATAACAACGAAGACGTATTTAAAATTTTGAAATGGATGATATGTAAAGAAGACATTATTTTCAATAAGTTTTAAAATGTAGCTGGTTTTTTATTTTCTGTTCATTATGTAAGAGGTTTTTTTTAAAGGGGCATTTTGCAGTTGTTTTTTGCTTTGAGCGTTGCCAACACTATTTTTTCATAAAAACGGAAATCAATTGTTGATAAGTGTAAACGATGATTGCTTGAGTGGGTGGTAGTTGGGTGGCGTCTGTTTTACGTGCATGTGTGTGTGTGTGTGTGTGTGTGTGTATACATATAGGAAATTGTGTTGCCTCCATTTAACAGAAGCACCTTGCGAAGATGTGTGGAAGAAGAGCAATTGCAAAATATTGGGGTTGGGGTTCGGGTGGTGGGGGTGTTGAAAGCTTTCGAGTTGCGCGATTTGTAAGTATAAATGTGAAATGTGCACACGAGCATCAACGGCAACGTCACAAGTATAAGAAGCAGAGGCAGAGGCAGAGAAAGCCAATAGTGTGAAAATTTCATCTAATTAAATTAGATGCCAGTCATGCTTGAAGCCCAAAGCTCAACGGGCGCGAGCAGGACAAAAGAATGCCACAAATGGCGGGCGGGAGGGAGACGATGAGAGCCAAGGTGGCTGCTAGTAAAAAGCCTGTCAAACAAATCGATGGGATTTAACGACCAGCAGTAGCAGACTCACACAAATATATATATATATATATATATATGTGTGTGTGTATATATAAAGGCACATTTACAGCTGTGCGACTGCTTAGAGACCCAGAAACAAAAGCCTTGTCCATGTTGGAAAGCCCTTTAACTGATTACTAATGACATTCTCATGGAGTTTGTAATGCAGTCAGCTGTATAACATACATATGCATATGTGTATGTATGTATACTTATGTTTGACCCTGACCATAAAGGACATGCCGATATTGGAAATGCCGAATCATCTTACGTATGTAAAAACTACTTGCAAAGAGAAAAATATCTTTATATTATTACTATTAAACTTAAACTTATTTACTACAAATAGCTTTCAATTGAAAATATATAGTATAATCGCTCACAATCCTTAATTAATTCGAATTTATTTGATTGCAGAAGTGACTACTGTTAAGAACTATACTTAAATCATGTTTTACTCCACAGTCAAAAAATGCATATGCACAATGTTAACATGTGTGCAGACATCATATTCATATTATTCATTACTGCAATAGATTTCAGCAGAGCTAAAGCATCTAAGCCACAGTGCCGAGTGGTATGCATGTGGTTGGTGGGTTGGTTGGCTTAAATCAAGTTGACATGTCCATGACAGGAGCGTTATGGTCGTTGTGACGCCCACTAGCCGCATATAGCAGCTGAATCCCTTACAGTGATAAGCCGTTTAACAGAAGGCACTTCACTGTGAATGGCAAGCGGCAAATGGCAGTGTCAAGTGACTGACAGATATAAGCTGTTCATTAGTGACAGCTGCTGCTGCTGCGGCTGCTGCTGCTTGAGCATGCCCAGCGGGCGATGACAGTCAGCCAGTGTTGATTAACGCATATGACGAATCAACATTTCGTATTAGATGTCAAATTCAATAATATTGCGTTTATTTCGTATGCAGTTGCCCCATGACTAATGCAGCGTAACAATCGCACATCACAGATGTCACTGAAATCACAGTCACTGATAAAACAAAAAAAAAACCTAGAAAACACAATCTTTATGGCTGGATCATTTACAGACGCTGACTAATTAAAAATTTGAATTTTATGTAGACACTGATAAGCCTGACGGATAAAAACAAAGAAAATGCTTGTCCTACGAAATGTTATAGTTTAACAAATGAATTAGTAAAAATATGTTAATGTTTGAGTATAATTTCTAATGTTAAATTGTAAGCTAAAAATTAATATTGATTAATGATCATATATATGAATTGGTTTACATGCAAATATGTAAGCAGCAGATTATTATAGGTCAAATAAGATAAAACATTTGTTTGAATACAAAATTAAATGAATCAGCAATATATTGAAAGTAATTATTTTTCCAATTATGATCATCTTGAGTACTTTATAACATTTTTCAATTGGTTTGTCAATTTTCTTTTGCTCATTATGGTGAATATTATGCATTTATGTATAGCTTGCTTGCAACTTATTCTCGCATTCTAGCAGCAATTCTCTTTCGACTGCGCTAAAGATTTCAAGTGCTAAGCAAACGGCAAGTACTTTTGAAAAGTTTTGAAAGCCCCCCTCTCACAGCCGCTCTATTTGTCTTCTTGGACTGCGTCGCCGTCATCTTTATCATCGTCTGGCACTTCTGGTTGTGCCAACGTTGACGTTGACTCATTAGAAGCGCTAACAAGTTGGTCAAGTTCTCAGTGCTCGGTTTTCTTTCCTTCATTCGTTCTTTCTTTCTTTGGTTGTTGGTGCAGCAGCAACCGCATCAAATATTTCACGACCGACAGCCAACGTTGGGTTCAAGAACAATGTCAGTCGATTTATAATGAACCCCAGTCTGTGTGTCTCTGTCCCAGACAACGACCGAACAGGACCTTGATTTATTCTGCCTGGATGTCTCACGTTTCGTTCTTGGGATCTTAATTATTAACAGTAGCAGCAGCAGCAGCAGCAGCAACTGGTTTTACATTTGACATTAATTATGATTTCTTATTTTCGAAGAAATACTATACATTTATTTTAAGCTTGATTTCGGAACACAATTTGTATTGTAATTAATGAAGTGCTGCTGGCTCCAATGAGCGACAGCCACAACCCACACAAATGCGTGTACTATCTCTCTGGTACTCTCTCTCTCTCCCTCTGTTTCTCTATTTCTATCTCGCCTCTTTTAATATAATTGAGGTCAACTGCGGCACATATCAGCGACTGTGCGGAGAGCTCAATAACCCCAATCTCAAGTGCAAGTTGCCGCTAGGCTGAGATGCTTCTCTCGCGGATTTTGACCCGATCATTTTTCAGCAGATGTATGTACATATAATGCATTATGCATTTCATCAACTTTTGATCGAAGGTTAAATCACTTTAGAGCGCCTCTACAAATATTTAATCATTTAATTATGAACATCACGATCGACTAGACTCGCACTGGAGAGACCTAGCATTATTTACACAGTTGATGTCGCTGTTCGTTGTTGACAGTATGATGTTATAACTGATGATTGTTCTACTGCTTGTTTGACAAACACAATGCAACAGCTGTTAACATATTGGTGCATGAAATAATTATATTAAATTTAATTTAAATTCATTCCTTTCATTCGATACCTAACCACAGGTGGCACATACACATATCATTGAATAATATTTACCACTGATTATTATTGATATAATGCTTTAATGGTGCAGCATTCATAAACACAGTAACATATCCAGAATTGTAATTACTTTTTAAAATTTTTATGTTAATTAACATATCAATCGAAAAGTTTTCACTTACAGAGTTCATTAGCCGGAAATTGCATTATCGTTTATATATTCTATACTTTTAAAGCTTGATTTAAATTTAATATTTAATTATATACTATATAAGTATATAATAAATTTATATTTTCACTTCTTGATGTCATAGAACTTACACGGAATAATTATTCCCCAAGGTCTCATTGTTTTCGCTAACTTATTAGTCCCCGTGAGCCAAATGAACTATATATAACCACTAAAAAGCATTAATTCTCGTTTATGGGCAAAGGGATAACCCCAAAACAAAAGAGCATCATGAGAAACCAACAGAAAAACACATATATATTTTCTATGTACAAACGTGAATGGCTAAGAACCCAAATGCGTACAACAAACACGGCAACAGAATAAAAATAATAATAATAATGAGTGGAAAAGGAAAAACTACATAAACAAGCAGGCAGACAACTAAACCAACAGCAACCTAGAAATGTCAATAGACCCGGCACAAGGTAACAGAAATAACAACAACTTCTCCTTTGCCACATAAGAGGCAGAGACAGGAGGCCGATATCTAAAGCGACTATACATAACAAAAATGTACATATGTATATTTGATGTATACACGTGTGTGTGTGTGTGTGTGTGTTTGTATTTAACTTTCCGCTTCCTTAGAAGAGGCAGGCGCACATGCATTATAGATTGAAAAGGCATTCCATTCAACCTGCCTGCCAAGAAATCGCATTACAAAAGTGGATACAGCAAGCCGACAAAAAAAAAGCCCCCAAACACAGTGGCGAAAAACTCAAATAAAATACAAAAGTTTAAATAGAAATGCTTTTTGCTAAAAATAAAATGTTAAGGAAAAGCAAAAATGAAAACAGAAAGACATATATAGTATATAGATAGTTGGACGTTTTTGTTGTTCTCTTCTTGTCTCTATCGATGATAAAAGCCACTGAGTAGCGTAAATAGGAAATAATAAATGAGAGCATCGATTGCTATTCAGCATGCATTTATTTATAAATAGTAGAATAGAATATTTCAGAGCATACAGGTGGCTATCGGTTAAGTTTTCTCAATGGCTCTTTTTTTTATCCAAGGGCCAAATAGATTCAGCATTGAATAAAAGAAATATATATATATATATATATATGTATAGATATATATATTTTTATGAGCAATAGCTAAGCTACTAAGACGTCACTAGTTGCCATTATATATATATTATGGCATATATTATATATATTTTGTAGATTATTTTTGGTCTTAAAACAAAGCAAACAAAGCTGCCAACTTGTGGAAAATGCTTCTTCCTATTATTCCTTTTTATTGAAATTATTAAACGCTTGCAAAACGAAAAAAAGAAAGCCATAAAAGAACATCTAATTACTTTACATTTAAAGTCCCCCTTAATAAATACTTATAAAGAGTATTTCATTTTCGGCATCTCTAGGAGAATTTCTCTTTCTTCTTGAGTTATCTAATCGCCAAACAATTCAATTCGTTTTGTACACTTTTCAGCAGCAGCAGCAGCCTGATAACATAAATATAGAGATACACACACATATGTATATAAATCATTATAATGAACGTATTTTTGCGTTATTTAAGTTTTGAGATAACAAACAAGAGTTTAGAAATGGTTCACATGATCGCACTACTTGGCAATCTTCTTTGGTTATCACTGACGGTACTTTTTTTTTCAGTAATCCAAGTTCGAAAAATACAAGAAAAACAATGCTAGAAATTGAAGCGTGATACACTAAGCTATATCTAATTGATATAGCTGCGATAAGGAATGTAGTTTTAGTTAGTTTGAATGTTGTGTCAAAACAGTCGTGAACGAAAAAAATGAATAAATATATAAGCATACCACGAACACCGTTTTCTAAAAGAATTCCTAATCAAATTTAGCCAACGCTGAATGGCATCAAATTTTCTGTTGAAGAGTATTCGCCAATTATACTCATATATGATAAGAGAGATTGGTTGCAATTCGAATTGGGTTTCAAGACTCACCTCGCTTGCCGCTCGCGTCGTTGCATGTTGCAGCGGTTGATCTGGTTGTTGGTGTTCTTTATGCTGATACTGCTTAGAGATAAAAATTCGTCACGTTCCCTTGAATTTTGAGTGAAAAACGCAACCAATTTCCACAGAATTTTGACAGATAATAAATGAAACTAATAGCAACGGCTATTGATTGTTGTTGATAAGATTGATCCGATACGTAGTTGAAATCCGAAATTGCTGCAGCTCGAACTGTTGAATGTGTGGGACTTTAGTTTCTTGTTAGTCGCTTGTGGTTGCTGTTTGTTGCTGCTGTTGTTGTTGTTGTTGCCGCTGCTGCTGTTGTCGTTGCATGCACTGACGCGCACACACACAGACAGGCATACATACACACTCGCACACACACTCAGTTAACGTCCACGCCTGTCGCGCATGCGTCCAATGCATACGTTGCAAGCAGCGCTGCCACTGTTGCGCTCCTCCTTCCTTCTCTTTCGTCTGTAAGTTCGCAACTGCCCTACTGCTCTGTTAATCTGCTGTTAGCTCACAGTTTTTACTGTTACTTTATTTGTTGCTCTGTTGTTGCTGTTGTTTGCTGTGGCCTCAGTGCTGTTGCTGTCGCTTGACATTTAAGTATTCAATTTGAGCATTTCCTTGGTGATTTCTTAAATTTACGTAGTGCTTGCAGTTATAATTTTACTGTTGTGTGCTTGTTCGATTCGTCGGAAAGATTTTTTGTTGTTCTTGTTGGATGTGGAAAGGCAGTTACGTTCTATTTAGTACTAGGAAAACAAATAATTTTGGCTAACAATTTAAAAAACACACTTTTGCACATTTTCCCCCACACATTTCGAACAATTTCTGTAAGTCTGATTGACGTATTTTGATAATGTTACGCCAATGCGACGACAGCAAACAACATTTGCTATTTATAATTTAATAATCGTACGTATGCTGTTTCTTCTTTTTATCGTGTAGTCAAATAGAATTTAACCGGTCATCAGCTATCATTTGGCGCGCGCACGTTGAAAGTAATTGATGTTGGCTTTTTGTCGGGTTGCAGCGCTGCTGTATTTACACCTCATGTCATAACAGGCTGCAAAGGCAGAAAACAAACAAACAAACAAGCATTGCGTTAGATATATGTTAAGATATGATAATAATAGTTTTGATTTAATGGCCTTTTCCCTTTACTAATTGGTTTTGTTAAATTTGTAAACGAAATAGGATTTCATTCAGTGTAAGCCCAACAGTATTTTGCGGTATATTTGCTTGCTTTGAAACGGTCACACTAAAGCTGAGAGGGCTTGTCGCATACATTTGCTCATTGATTTTCATGTGCCTATTTGCTGTACACAATTGCTGCAAAAATTGTTAATTATTTGCGCTAAACAATAATGCAAGCAGCTTGACTAGCAATTTACGCACGATCCCTCACCTTTGACCCCTTGACAAACGTACACTGCATATAACAGCAGCCGCCGCCGCCGCTGCAGCAACAAATTGTGAAGGAAGTTGCTCAAAATTAGGCCAATTAGTGCGTATACTTTTGCACGTAGTGCAAACTGGCTCATATTTAAAAAAAAAATAAAAAATTGTAAAAACGAGAAGGTCACACATATTAAAAACTAAATTTGTACGTGATTTTTTTATTTCATTTCTTTTTTTGCTGCTTTAGGCACGCAAAAGCTTTGCTTTTCAGAGGCCGCAAGACTACAGGGCGCAACTAACTGCTTGAGATTGACGCTATTTCTTTTTACTGCCAACGCGTCAATTAGGTATTTTCTCTCTTTTTTGATTAAACATCTTAAAATATAACACTGTTAGTTTTCGTTTTTTTTACCTTTTCGACAATTTTGCACACATATTCCTCACCTACGCCTCATTTTTCATTGCTCACTTACACACACACGCGCGCACAAACACAGTTACACACATACGCATACGCACACACACACTAGCGCTTGGCCAATTTCTGCAGTCGGAAGGTGTATGCATGCGATTTACACAAATGATTTTGTGGCTTGGTTTTGCTGGCTGTTATGTTTGCTTTTTATTTATTTTTTTTTTGTAAAACTTGAGCAAACACTATTTCAGTATTTATGCGATTTGCCATTAAATTGTTTTGCAAAGCCAAACGTACGCAAAGGAGCACGAGAAAAATGGAGCGACTTTTCCCCTGCCCTGCACACACACACGCACAACTTGAACACTGAGACGCAATGTGACCGTGCCGAAATAATGCACAAATACCAGTTAGCTAGCAAAACGGTTCAAAGTAATCTTTATAATTTATACCAAATATACCAAACATTATATACAACTTATTAGCCGGCAACTTGTTTTGAACGTGAATAAATCTTTTTATATCCCCTCTGCAAACGTTTTTTGGATAAACTTGAACACTTTTTATAGCTAATAATCTTATTTGTTAGACACCATGCAGACTTGCTTATTAGCACTTCTCAAACCACAATCTGTAGATATACATATGTATGCATCATAGACTGTCAATCAGCAACAAATGTCACACACTGAATTCAGCACTTATCACGTTCAAATGTGGCTTCTCTACACCATAATTCGTAAGCATTATTCAAAGATGTTCAATGAAAAAAGCACAGATTTTGTAATATATATAATATTTATATATAAGGTCTAATTGTATTACTCTTCACTAGTGTGACCAACTTTTTATTTTAATAATCGTACGCTGATGAGGCTGCAACGATAATATCGTGCGACCACCGCAATCAGATTTCTATCATGAATGCATTTATTCGATTTCTGACCAAGTACAAATCGTTTACAGATGTCGAAATATAATTTTAACTACATATATTTTCCTTTTTAAAACATAGTTCTATGTAATTTCTAACATTTTCAAAAGCGGTTTTTAGAAATATAATTGTAATTGTAGCCAAACATTTGGAATTGAAATGTGAAAAAATACCAAAAAAAAATCGATAATTTGATGCGATATAAGAAAGTCGCCGATTTATACCATATGATTATTTGTTCATATTCTCAAAACCAAGTAACACGTGCGATTGTTTGGCACGCTGTTGGTTTTTTTGGTTTTGATTTATTAATTAAAATGGGTAAAATTAAAACAATTAACCCAAAGAGGGTAAGTTTCAAATGCAGTGGATTAACTATATAACAAGTGTAACAACAATACCGCTTACAGCGTCGCCAGGCGTCCGCAAACACAAATGATGACTCGATGTTGGATTCACACAGCTACTCGGCATTCGGAGCTGCAGCTGCAACAAGCAGCGATGATGGTTTCGATGAGCCAACCGAAATCACGGCACGGAAAGTGCCTGCTGCGACTAATGTGGTGAAAAAGAATAAATTCAAGACCACAGATGCAAACGTAAAGCCACCGACATTGGAGGAAATTAAGGAGCTGAGTGAGACACGCAACCTCTTCCATTCCAACCTGTTCAAGCTGCAGGTCAAGGAGATGCTCGAGGAGCTGCAACTGAAGCCTAAGTACAGCAGCTATATCGACAGTTGGCTGGAGTCGTTCACAACGGCGGTTGAGCAGTTTGAAGGCGGACTACTTGACACCTGCCAGTTGGAGGTGCCGCTGAATCTGCACAAGAAACCTTTCAACTTTCAATTTCTGCCGCCGACGGCAGCGCCCAAACTGATTGGTGCTGCGGCCACGGGTACATTGCTGGGCCCCAAAATGCTGGTAGATGTGGCGCTAGAAATGCCCGTCGGGTGCTTCCAAAAGGACGATCATCTCAATTTGATTTACGATCAGAAGCGTGCTCTCTATCTGGCAACCGTGGCCAGCAAATTGAAGCAGCTGCCGGCGTTTGCAGCAGATCAGTTTGCTTACAATTATCATGCCAATAATCCACTGAAACCAGTGCTGGAGCTAACACCGGCGACCAAGTTGGGCAAACATTTGTCACTGCGTCTGTTTATCACAGCGCCGGCGCAAATCTTTAAACTGAGTCGCTTTGTGCCCTGGAACAACAACATTCGGCCTTTGGTTTTCGGCGATAAATGGAATGAGGGCGAAACTTTACCCGCCACACAACACTACAATGCCAATGTGCTCTTCGATCTTACTATGGCTCAAAATCAGGAGCTGTTACTTAACGCTTACAGCGGCCGTCGTAACTTCCAGGAGGGACTGCTGCTGCTCAAAGTGTGGCTGCGTCAGCGCCAGCTGGATGTTGGCTACAGCGGTTTCAGTGCTCACATTCTCGCCGCCTATATTGTCTATCTGAATCAGCAGCGTTTACTGCATCAGTCCAGCAGCAGCTACCAGGTGGCCCGCACCGTGTGGAATCAGTTGGCCAACAGTGACTGGACACAGGGGATCACGCTGTCGCAGCAGCAGCCGCACCCGTTGAGTGCTCTGACCGGCTATTACGATGTCTGCTTCATGGATGTCACCGGGCACTATAATCTGTGTGCCAATCTGCCGCTGGGCGTCTATAAAGCTGTCTGTGCAGAAGCCAAGTTGGCCGTGGAGGTCTTGAATGACATCAAAGTCAACAATTTCTCGCACATTTTCATGCAGAAGTCGCCGCTCTACGCGCGTATGGATAACATACTGAAGTAAGTTTGCGGGAATGGTTGTCTTGGGATAAAGGTATCTTTGACTTCGATTTCTCTAGCGAGATCATAACGCCAGGGATCCCCGTTGAATGGGTGCTATGGTTTAAAAGACTGGCATATATGCATAATACACTATTATAACTGTGTGCAAGCATCTTTTATATTTAAGTAAACATTTCTCATCTCTGTACAGAATTACGAATCCAGCCAGTGTGGAGCAGCTGCTTCAGTTGCATTGTCCGCCGCATGTAAAGTATGATTATGCCAACTATGCCCATCCTCAGCTGCTCAAATTGTTAACCGAGTAAGTTGCTGCCAACATCGACTACATATTGCCAAAGAACTAATGTGTGTTTATTCTTGCTTAGCTTGCTTCAGAAGGGTCTGGGTCAGCGGGTACATGCTCTTCTGCCGCTGGAGGTACCTTGCAGTCCGTGGTCAGTGGAGAGCAAGGCACCAGTCATTGGCCGTTGTCTTCAGCTCGGTCTAATACTTGATCCGGAGCACGCCTACGAAGTGCTGGACAAGGGACCAGCGAGTAACGAGGATGCGGATGGTGTTGCCGAGTTTCGCAAATTCTGGGGCGATAAATCCGATTTACGTCGCTTCCAGGACGGCAGCATTACTGAGGCGGTCGTCTGGGGTTCCGCAACAGATTCGCCCCGCCAGAAGCGCTTAATAGTGCGTCAGATAGTGTTGTATCTGCTGGAGCATCAACTGCAGCTGGAATCCGCCGATGTACAGTACATTGCCGCCGAACTGGATGTCGTCTACTCGCTGACCTCATCATTCAAGATAAGCCAGCTGCAGAGCAAAGTGAAACTGCAGCAAGACACGGACGCGGAGGCCCTCACACCTCACGTCATACACTGCTATGATGCACTAGCGCGCCAGCTGCACAATCTCGGGGGATTGCCGCTAGATATTGTCTCCATATCGGGCATTTCATCCGTTTTTCGCTACTGCGAGCCACAGCCGTTGCTGCCGCAGGCACGTCTGGTGGCAGATCGCATGCATGCGAGTCACGTGCTGGATGTGATCATTCAGCTGGGTCCCAGCGGCAAATGGCCCAGCGAACTGGGTGCATTGCGCAGCCTTAAGACCGCCTTTCTCATACAAATTGGCCAGCAACTGAAGGCGAAGCATCGTCTTCACTGGCAGCTCACCAAGGAGGGTTTGCTGGTGCTGAAGCAGGGCTACTGCTTCCTGCTGCAGCTGGCACACACCAAAGAGCTGGCGCTGCTGAAGCAGCAGCAGACGGAACGTGGCACTATTACATACCTAGACAATCCGGCCAGCCGTCAGCTGGAACGACGACACTATATACTGCCCAAAGTTAGTGGCGCTCTCCATGCACTGCATCAACTGCACAGCGCCTTTGGCGGCACGGTGCTCATTGCCAAACGCTGGCTGGCAGCGCAGCTCCTGGACGAGGGTCTCTGGCCGGGCATGGCCACGGAACTGCTGGTGGCGTATCTGTTCCAGCAGCGACAGACGCCACATGCGACAGCGTCGCCCCAAACGGGCTTCATTCGCTTCCTGCAGCTGCTCGCTCACAGCGATTGGAACGGTGAGCTGATACTGCTCAATTTCAACAACAGCTGGACGGGTAAGTTAGGCCACTACATCTATACCAACTATTTCTAAACTCATTGCCTTTGCAGAGCAACAAATTACGGATCTAGATCACAGCTATCGCAGCGATCGTCAGAGCTATCCTCCTCTGTGCCTGGCCACCGCCTACGATCAGCAGCATGCGGGTCGTCTCTGGACCAGCGATATGAGCCCCAACAAACCAGTTCTGGCTCGCGTCACTTTCCTTGCTCGACATGCACTGCAGCTGATCGAGTCGAGCCTGCTGTCGCCCCGGCTCGCATTTGTACGACCCACCCAGTTGTTTATGGCTTCGAGCGAGGGCTACGATCTGGTCATACAGTTCAAACCGGATCTGGTCGCGAATACGCTGTGCTACGATCTCGGTTCGCCTTTTCTGCCCTTCAGTCAACGCAATTTCCGTTTGCCGCTGGCTGGCAGTGAGCAGCTCGCCAAGATTGTTGAAAAACTGCGGGTATGTCTATACATATAAACGTATTATCTTATACATACGCATTGGTATATAAATCAATTGTTCTAATCTCTTTAATTCACAGGCCGCCTACTCCGATTATGCGGCATTCTTTTACAATCCGCACGGCGGCAAGGAGCTGGCCATTGTGTGGCGGCCCGCCGTGGACTTCGCGCCCAAACCCTTTAAGGTCAACGAGTTGCAGGCTTGTACACCCTGCACCGGTGGCAAAGTACAGGTGGAACGGGATACGCTGCTGGAGGATTTCAAGCTGCTGCTTAAAGATTTTTATCTGCGCGTTTGTACGCCAGAGCAACTGAAGCGTGAGCAGCGCGAGCATAATAAACCCAAGCGGTATTTTAATGGCCAAAGTGAAGTGGATACCGACCAGCCACAAAAGAAGAAAAAGAAAAAACAATTGACGCCTCCAACGGCTGCAAAGAAACGCCTGATGAAAAGCAAATCGCTGAGTGCATTACGCTAATATTTTATTACTTAAGTCGAGAAACATGAAGCGCCGTAGAAAACACATTAGACTAAAATTGTAAATAAAATGTTTGACACTGCTGCTACTTCAAATGCTGCTGTTTCGCCTTTTCGGCTGCTGATCCTGCGTACCGGGATTAACTTCATAATAACTTGTGTATGGTTTCTGCTCGGATGGGAAACTAACCATTTTAAAGTTGTTAGTTGGCTCTGTGCTGCCGCCCTGTGAAGTAGCTCGTGCTCTCGGATCCGTGTTGCAGGCCTGTGAAGTGGTTTGTGCTCTTGGCTCCGCGCTGCAAGGCCCTGAAGTGGGTTGTGCTCTCGGATCCGTGTTGCAGGCCTGTGAAGTGGTTTGTGCTGTTGGCTCCGCGCTGCAAGGCCCTGAAGTGGGTTGTGCTCTCGGATCCGTGTTGCAGGCCTGTGAAGTGGTTTGTGCTCTTGGCTCCGTGTTGCAGGACCGTGAGGTGGTTTGTGCTCTTGGCTCTGGGCTACAGGCCCGTGACTGGGTATTTATGCATTTCTGGCAACCGCAATGCTGTCTAACCCGACTGCGTCGTTTTGCCTTCTTCAATTCACTGGTTGATGTTGAGACGCTGTAGCATATCGGAAATGGTGGGTTTAAAGTGTCCTGCTTGGACCATTTCAGTTGATTCGAAACGTTGGCAATAGTTTGTGGCGGGTTATTCTGCATCATAGTTGGAGTACTCTGTGGCTGATTGTGGGCGGTCAGATTCAGTAGGGCAGGAAACTGCGATGCAGATTGATTAACCAACGGTACGATCTGACCATTGGCAGGTAAGCGATTGTAGATTAGGATACGTATATCCTCGATGCGCCTTATGTCCTGCTGTGTAAGCACGAACACCTCATTGCCCACCATAAATGGTACTATAAAGGCACACCATTGTGACAAGCTTAAATATTGCAAATTATTATGCTTACTTTGCACTGCGGGCGCTGCCTGCTCGGACACTTGCAACACCTTGCTGCCGGCTGGATTAAAGTCCATTTTCTGTTGAGTTTTTAAATTTTGGGTTAAATTATAGAAACAGGAAATTTAAATTCTATTTTTTTTATATTTTATTCTTTCTAACTTACAACTACCTAAAAACTTTACTGAAAACTAAAAGTGTACTGGAGAAGATATTTTTAAGAAAGGGAAAGGCTACTTTATAGAAAACGTATAATTCTTATTCCCTTAAAGGGTGTCTTATCAAAATCCTGCGAAATATTTAACTCATTGCAGAATATTTCCAAAATAATTTCCAAAATATTGTAGAACAAAATGAAATATAGAAAATAGCCCATTGGGATCGTGAAACCACGAAGACTTTGTGGATTATCGGACGAGATACTTCTGGACATTTACTCTTCTGGGCTTTTCTTTAAGACCATAAACTAGTAATGCAAATCTAACTTCGAATGGACTCGTCTTTCAAGTTTGACGTGACCACGCCAGGCGTTAGCATATCTTTGTCCTTGTTGCCAAAGTCGGGATATAGCTTGGCTGTTTGACCCAACGGCGTGCAGAGGCGTCCAGTGAAATCCAAACGTTTGCTCGATTGGTTGCGCTCCGCTGAGCTGATCATGTCCAGCAGCGATCTGCAAGAGTTGTTAGCAATAAATATGTGATGTGAACAATAAAATCTCTGTCACCTACCGCTGTCCAGAGCTGGACATGCGTCGCTTGCTGGCCTTCAAGATGCTGCTGGAACTGTTGCTGGTGCTGCTGCTGAGCTCCAGGCGTTCGGGTGACAGCGGCGATTCTGTATAGTTGCGCAAGTGGGCGGAACCCGGCTCAGATTTAACATCACCATAGGCAGCACGCAAACTTTGCAAACTCTCCAGTAGATTCTTGTGATGCAGTGTATGGACATTCAGCTGAACGAGCTGCTCCAGTTCTCTGTAGAGAAGGCGGTATTGATCCTTGGTTTTGCTCACCTTGGGTCTGCAAAAGTGCGGAAAATTAGATAAGATTAATAGTTAATTGATTTTCAATAAAACTAGCTAAGAAATTGGACAGAATTTACGAAACCATTTGGATTGGAGTTCCTTAGCTGTTTTCTATGTGGACGGTATTCAATTAAAAGTAAAAGTAAAAGTAAGGAACACTTGAAATATGGCGAACTTACCGCGTATTATTTGTGTTGGTAAAAGGCAGCATGTCGCCCCGAGATGCGCTTTTATATAGCTCATGGATCTGCTGCTGACAACGCACTTCGTCCTGCTTGTCCATATCCTCCTTGACAAGCAAATGCAGAAAGTGCGGCAGCCAGCTCAACTGACGCTGCAAATTGAACAGAATGGTTACATTCGTGGTTCGCGGAAAGTAGCGCGGCAGTCGCCTCGATAGATGTTCGCCTTGAGTGCTCTTGCCCTTGGGCTTGCTCTTCAGGGGCACCATGCGCGACAGCTTCAGCAGCTGGCCCAGCTCTGGTATGCGATAGTCGCTGACACGTCCACCCGGTCCATCGTTAATCGAGGGCGCCTCATCCATGGCGGAGCGGGCTATGGAAAGGGAGTGCACAAAGATTTCGCCGCCACGAGCGGACAGCATGTGACTGGTTGTCTTGGTGCCCGTTTTGCGCGGCACCTCCAACAGCACTGAGCGGCCATTAAGCAGAAAGTTGATCAGACAGGAGCTGGGACGCGAAGTGACATCGACGGGCGTCACATTATATTGTCCGACACACGGCTGCAAATCGGACGAACCACAGCCGCGAGGTGTGCACCACTTCAGCGTTACTGTCTCATAGGAGGTGCCCGGCTTTATGCTTGTGGTTAGGGTAAAATCCGGCCCACAGACCTTTGTGTGTGCGGCGCGTGCGTGCAAAATTTCCACATCATAATTGGCACTTGAATTGGCGTTCTGTTCCTCCTTCATGGGGATGTTGGTCACTGTTGTGCTGGCGAGATCGTAGTGCCCCATAATCAGATGCAAGAGCTTATCCGAAATTTCGGGCGCGTTGACTGTGTGTATTTCCACATCTAGCAACGGCGATATTTCCAGCAGACTGCGATTGGTCACCATGGAGTCGACACCCAATGGCACAATGTTCAGGATCACCAGATGGCAATGATCTATGCACAGACCCTTCTTGCTAGACGGCGCGACCAAAGCGTTTTGCTGTAATAGCACCGTATTGAAGATGTCCTCTAAGCCTGTGAAAATACATGTGTTAGTATATGGACATTTTCAGACGTCTCAAGATATACGCAAGAAATAATACTTTGTCAATATATAAAACATATCCTGATCGACGATTGGTTATTATATATGAAATAAACAATGACTTACTCTTCATGCTGGTATTATCCCGCGCCGATGTGATGCAGATGACGCGACCCTCGTTGCCGATTTTCATGCAGCCAACTTGAGCCGCTTGTACCTGCTCATCCGTTGGCTCGGCAAGGGCCTCGATCGCTGCGCGAAGTCCATGTATGACCGAATAGTCCGAAGATTGAGGAATACTGCGCGATGGCACGCTAACCATCATCATTGCGTTCGAGACGTGGGACATGTTCTGCGTGCTTGGGCTCCACGTGTTGACTATGTGAGCCGCCGTATCGGAGACTATGAAGCGCACGTGCTTCTTGCCCGGAAACAAATCCCACACAATGCGACAATACTCGATGGAAGACTCAACGGCGCAGGTCCACAGACTTTTGCTTAATTGTGTGCCGACAATTGTGGAGCTACTACCAGCAGCCGGCGTCTCAGGGAGTGGTTTGCCCTTCAGATAGTCCATTGATATGTACTGTTCACTGGATATGCTAAAATAGCGAGTGTGGTCCAACACAAAGATGGTTTTTTGGTTTCGCTCAAACATGATTGCGTTATATACAACTTAAATTCTGACAAGATGTAAAAATAAAAACTGAAATCAAACAATTGTTTGTTTACAACAGCTGTAGCAATAGAGATGGCTTCAACATGCATTTGTGCGACTTAGCGTTACTTTGAAGAACGATAAAATATCAGGCATGTCTGTAGTAGCTCTAAAATTGTATAGGCAGTTGGTTAACTTTACTCCTATAATTTACCTTCATATTTAAATAAATCATAAGCGCGTTTATAGTGCTATAAATACAAATAATTTTCTCATGACTCCAGTATTCATAACATTTTACATTTGTTTCATAAAGCAGTCCATGATCTTGCCTTGCCTATCCAATATGACAGCATAACAACATAAGATACATTGCGTAGAAATAAAATATAGCTCTCTAAATTTTATTTCATTGTAGATTTGTTTCCTTTTTAATTAATATTAGAGTTATGCAGACAATAAACAGTATAATTTTTTTTGTAACAGTCGATTAATGTTAATCGATACAGCCATATAGATATCGATGTGTTTCTTACATCACTACCAGAATCACGTTGTCAAATGTTGGTTTGAACAGAAAAAAACACGCTAAAATCATTTATTTTTTAGAATATTTCGGGCATTTATTGTGGCTAAATTACGTTTTGAGTGGGTGTAAACAGTGTCAAGACGAATAACAGAGTAACATGTCGTGGTTATTGGGCAGAAATCGTCAGCAGCCAGCGGAGTTCAGCGGCGGATCAGATGGCGCTGAAAATCCCGAAAGAAAAACTGCCGGCGAACGTGGAAACGACGCGCAGCTAACGAATGCCGAGCGGAAGGCCATGGAGGCCTACCGATTCGACTCGTCAGCGCTGGAGCGGGCCGCTGACGCCGCCAAGACGCTGGAGCGTTCAAGTAAGCGTTCAATTAGAATACATACAAAGATTTCATCATCGCATGCGCGCATTGCATAACAACTTTGATTGTGAGTGTTTGTGAGTGTGTAATAATTGATTGAGTGACCTTATACAGAACATGCTCGGGAGGCACTGGAGCTGTCCAAGATGCAGGAGAGCACACGACAGCAGGAGTATACCACCAAGGTGAAAGAGTACGAGGCGCACATTGAGCAGGCCAAGGTGGAGCAGAAGCGCATTGATCACGAGGAGCGACGCAAGACACTCATCGAGGAGACGAAGCAGCAGCAGCAGCGTGCCCAATACCAGGATCAATTGTCCCGCAAGCGGTACGAGGATCAGCTGGTGCAGCAGCAGCGCGTTCAGGAGGAGAATCTTCGTAAGCAGGAGGAGAGCGTGCAGCGGCAGGAGGCCATGCGGCGTCAGACCATCGAACACGAGATCGAAATGAAAGAGAAGAATCGTCTCAAGCTGTTGGAGCACGAGATGCGTGCCAGGGCACGGGTTGATCGCGAGAATCGCGACATCAACCTGGAGAAGATCCGACTGAAGGCACAAGAGCATCGCACCACTGTGCTTGAGGGCATACGGTAAGTCTACATAGCATCGAAAAGTGAACATAGCTTATCATTAGCAAATTACAGCACTGCTGGCTCCGTGATTGGTGCCGGCGCCGAGGCCATGTTGACCGACTGGGATAAAGTGCTGACGGCAGCCGGTGGCTTGTCGCTGCTCGCCTTGGGCGTCTACAGTGCGAAGGGTGGCACTGGCGTCCTTTCGCGCTACGTTGAAGCGCGCATTGGCAAGCCAACGCTTGTTGCCGAAACGTCGCGGTTTGCATTCCTCGATGCACTGAAGCATCCGCTGAACTATATCAAGCGGCTGCGCTCCAAGCCCGCCGATGCGCTCCAGGGCGTTGTCCTCAATCCAAAGCTGGAGGAGCGTTTGCGAGATATTGCAATCGCGACGAAAAATACGCGCGTCAATCGCGGTCTCTATCGCAACGTGCTGATGCACGGACCGCCCGGCACCGGCAAGACGATGTTTGCCAAGAAGCTTGCCGAGCATTCGGGCATGGACTTCGCCATTATGACCGGCGGTGATGTGGCGCCCATGGGCAAGGAGGGTGTCACCGCGATTCACAAGGTATTCGACTGGTCGAACACCTCAAGGCGTGGTCTCCTGCTGTTCGTGGACGAGGCAGATGCTTTTCTGCGCAAGCGTTCGTCGGAGAAGATATCAGAGGATTTGCGTGCGGCGCTGAACGCTTTCTTGTATAGGACCTCCGAGCAAAATCCGAAATTCATGCTTGTGCTCGCCTCGAATACGCCGGAACAGTTCGATTATGCCATTAACGATCGTCTCGACGAGATGGTCGAGTTCACGCTGCCCGGTCTTGAGGAGCGCGAGCGTCTGCTGCGTCTCTACTTTGACAAATATGTGCTGCAGCCAGCGGCAGCGGGTGCCAAGTAAGTGTTAGCCATATATCCTGATAAATATTCCGTAGTTGTTAATCAACTATTTTCACAGACGTTTCAAACTGGAAACCTTTGACTATGGTCAGACGTGCGTAAAGATGGCAGCACTCTGCAAAGGCATGTCGGGTCGTGAGATCTCCAAATTGGGCGTGTCCTGGCAGGCAGCTGTGTATGCCTCAGAGGATGGTTTGCTAACAGAGAAAATGGTGCTCGACAGATGCACTGATGCTGCCCAGCAGCACAAACAAAAGGTGAGCACCAGTGCGATCAAAGTAGAAGTTACAATATTAATTTGCTTTGAATTTTGCAGATGGCCTGGCTATCGGAACAGGAGCGTGCCGATCATAAATCCATAACTGGCGGCTCGGAAGCTGCTAAACCGCCGCTATCGCTCAATGTCAATAGACTGTGAGCGGTTGGAAGTGGGGGAACTGCCTGTTGACAAGCATTCAAAATTTGTTTAGTTTTTAACAATGGACTAAGATTAAGTGTAAAACCCGCAAAGCTTTTTCTGAACATTGCATTGCAGTGTATATGAGTGTGTTCACATGCATTTACTATTGTACAAAAAGATTGAAAGTCTTGCTGGGATTAGAGATACAATTAAGCTTTACTCACTGATAATTGTATTTTAATATAGCATTGCATCCTAATTGTTACTTTGTACAAAGTATCTGATCGCTGTTAAAGCTTTGTATGTAGTCTTTAAAATTAATGCCGGTTGCTACGAGCAGCAATTTTCAATCTTGGCGCGCCAGCACTGTGAGAGATTTATGTTAAACTTCTCGCTGGCGTTGTCATAGATTTCGACTAATTTGGCCCAGTGTTTTCCACACACAATTGAGTATACATAATAAAGAAAAAGCAACTGTTGAATTTGAATTTGTGTGAACGTGACAATAGTGAGTAAGGGTGATTCAATGACTATGCATGTTCATCAGATACAAAAAATATATATATTAAAGTGGGCTTACAATTATTTCTTATCGAGATCTCTTGAGTCCATCGATTAACCGTTTTTAAGCAAATGTAACAGAAGTACATGCATATATTTACTTTCAAAAGACGCGGTTTAATATAGGCGAACGATAAGAATGCGATTAGGCAATCAAGCAATCGATAACATATCTGGTTTGTGTACATGCTATCTGCAGCCTTTCTGTGTGGCCGTGTTTTCCCAATTTTCAAGAAATAAAGTTGAATATGTTGTTTATAGCTTTTTACTAGTTGGACAATGTTACAGTTTTAGGGTGACCACAGCTGTATGATTAGCATTTAGTGTTGGGTAAAATCACGAATGGAAAATAAATAAAAAATATTAGTAGCGCCTACTCCGGGCAATAATAAAATGGAAAGTACTGAGGATGAAATCGGAGCACCAAGTCCTGCCAATACAAATTTAAATGCGCAAACCTGCCGCGTTTGCCTGGAATGCCACGAAGTTACAATTTGTCTCCGCGATGAAATCGAGTATAATGATTTAAATGTGGAGCTTTGGCAGCTGCTTGAAAACGTATCCAATGTGAAGGTAATAATTATAGAACCAAATACGGCAAACTGTGAACTTTGTAATCTGGCTTGCAGTGCAACTGGAACGAACCGAATCTGCCCACTCAGCTGTGCCAGTCCTGCACACGTCGTCTGATCAGCGCCTATGAGTTTATACGAGAGGTGGAAAAGTCCAATGAGACGCTGCAGGAACTGTGCAGCCGCCTGGAGCAGGAGCAATCGACTGTGGCCGTAGTGGATGAGTACGAAGAATATATACAAGAGTCAAGTGAATTGCTACAGTTAAACGAATGCGACTCCGTCATTGAGCTGCAAGAGGATGAGGATGAGGAGGAGCTACCACCAATAGAGGATCTTCAACCCTATGAGAAGCCGCCCACGCTGAATACTGACAACGATGATGAACACAACGACTTGGTGACCGAACTTGTGCAAGAAGATTCCGATTCCGGCATAATTTTTGAAGCAGGTGCTATGGAGGAACGACCCTCGCAGCTCGGCATGCGCCTGGCGCACTCACAGAACTATATGTACAAATGTGCCAGCTGTCCGCGCATCTTTGCTAAAAACAAATCGCTGGCACGCCACTTTGCCACTGCACACAGGCAAGCGGCAAATGTGGCTGCCCAGGAGCTGGCCAAGGAGCACAGCGACAGCGGCGCCCTGATCTGCGAGCACTGTCCGCGCCTGTTCAAGCGTCAGGATACACTGCGTCGGCATATGCTGGCATTTCATCCAGAGGTGGTCGACTCCGAAGATGCTACCAAGAGCACGCCACCAAAACGTGTCGCAAAGCGTCGCGAATGTCCGCACTGTGGCATCAGCTTTCCCGTTTCCAGCCTGACCATACACATACGCCGGCACACCGGTGAAAATCCATACAAGTGCGACCAGTGCGACAAGGCATTTCCGCGCAGCCAGGATCTGAGTCTGCACAAGCGCCAGCACACCGGCGAGCGTCCCAGCGAGTGCAAAATCTGCGCCAAGAAGTTCATATCGCAGAACAAGCTGGCCCGCCACATGAGACTGCATACGGGGCATCGACCCTACGCCTGCGACAAGTGTGACAAGAGCTTTGTGCAGTCCAACGATCTGAAGATTCACATGCGCCGCCATACGGGCGAGCGACCGTACGCCTGTGGCGTCTGCGACAAGAGCTTCGTTTGCGGCTCGCTGCTGAATATTCATCGCAATCAGAAGGGACACTTTGAGAATGGCGGGCAGGGCGAGGATAGCTTCGATCCCGATCCGTATGAGAACAGTCGCGTGAATAAGCGACGTGCCGAGGACATTGAACGGATGAGATTGCGGCGCGAAGGTGAATCGCTGCCAACGATGCTGCGGCCTTACAACTGTGGCGTGTGTGGGGATAACTTTAAGAGCGGTGCCCTGCTCACCATTCATCGCAACAAGGTGGCCCACTATGAGATCGGCAAGGTGGACTACGGTGATCCCTACGAGCAAAGATACAAGTAGCAGCATCATCTCGGTACGGTGCTGAGTGATTAGATTAGATTAGATTTGTTCAACAATTAACCTGTGTTTCAATGTCCATTCAAAAAATTCAAATTGAAATTGGTTGCTCGCCATGATAAGCATTATTCCTAAGCCTAATTGTACATTTAAAAATTAGCTATAAATATATACGTAAATTAATTGAAATATTTGCAATTTTTGCATTTTTATATGTATTCATATTATAATAAATATACATCAATTCTTTATTCTACATATTTCTTAGTAGTTTAAACTTTGGCAGCTTTTGCTTTTGCGGTTTTTTTCTCAACTTTTTACCCAACAGCTGTTTTTTTTTTTGCCAAGCGCTTAGTTAGGTTATTTATATAGTTACTCGAACTTATTCAAAGCCAGATTCTACGTTTAAGTATCAACTATAAATATATACAGCTTGCAATCACTTTATTTTTGTTTATGTTTTAGTCACATATTTAATGTATGTATGTTCATGAATTCATATTTTCGGTACTTTGAACTTGGACAGTTTTTGCTTTTACTTTGTTGCTGCTTTTTGCCTTCGTTTCAGACAACAGCTGTTAACTTTTGACAGGCGCGTAGGTGGCTTATTTAAACGGGGGCTTGAACAAAAGCTCGGCTTCAGCTAAATTGCATATTTCATTTGTTTTTTACAAAATAAATAGTGAACTTTGAAGACAGCCGACTCTAAGTTACTTTTTAGGCCTTAGCCTTTATATATGCATATGTGCGCGAAATTTCTATTTTCATATTTGGTATGCATAACGCAAGGTTGATTTCGTTTTTAGCCTGACTTTAGGCGTTTCCCAAACAGGTTTCGTGGCACACAATCACTTATCAAAACTTCATTAGACTCAATTTTCAACTTATATCAAGCAAATATTAAACGGATCGATATTTTGAAATTAAATATATACAAATGCATTTACGTAGATATATTCAAATGTTATAATGTAGTGATAAAATATGAAAAATGATTAAAGTTTGGGTACAATGTGCATTGGTGCTAAAGAACAAAACAAATCGGTTATTGTGGAAAATAAAATAAGAACAAAGTTAATAATATAAATATTATCAATTATAATAGCAAATCTAATAGCAAACAAAAGAATATAGAACACAAATCATTGTATACATTTTATATGTATGTGTATGGCTTAAATTAAAGACGGACTTAAAACCCCAACAACAATTTATTTTATTAAATATATTGCACTATGTATATATATTTCTTTTTAATTTATGTTTTGTAGATATGTATGTACTTATGTGCGTTTCGCGACCCTGCCTACGTCCCTGACTTTAACAGCTATAAGGGGTAGGTTTGCTGCTTTAACTTTAGGGTTGCATTGCACTTGCACTTGCGTTAAGCATAAAAGCAAAACTTTTGTCGTAGTTAACTTGTGCAAGTGTCGTTTTTGGTAAAAAAAAAGAGTCGGTGACGTAACACGCACAAGATAAATAAGAAAAAGTAAGCAAATATAAATCAGTGTATCGGATAGCATAAAAAAGCTGCTCAGTGCGTTATTCGCTTGCATAATATGCGCACATAAAACTCAGCAGCTCAAATGTAAGGCAAAAATCAATAAACATGTGTTCTGGTCGTGAATACGCGTTAATAATCAATTCTCACAAACTTAACAGAAAACGCAGCTATCGCAAGCCAAGAAAATGGACGCCAACAAGCTGGAGGCAGACGCCTGCGAGCCGGATGTGAACGTATCACAGTTCATGCTCAACGATTTGCAACTGGCCGCTGAGCTGGGCCAGACGCTGCTCGAGCGCAATCGGAAGCTGGAGATAATGCTGAAGGAGCACAAGACTCGCATCGAGGAGCAACAGTGCGAAATTGTGCATTTGCGCAAGAAAATCAATGCCATGGACGAGGTGAACGATACGCGGCTGAAAGTCTATGAGCAGCTGGAGGGGGGCATACAGGACTTGGAGCGCAGCAATCATCGGCTCACCTTGGAGAAGTCGCGCGACAAGAAGCAAATCAAATCGCTGGGTGCCAACATTGAATCGCTCGAGGCACGCTGCGAGGAGCTCAGCCAGCAGCTGGAGGAGACGCGACAAAGGCTAAGCACGGAGCGGCGCAAGAACGAGAAACCGTTGCAGCAGGAGCGAAGCACAGATCAGCTGAGTCTGCCCAAGCTGTGGGCAAGTAGGGATCATGATGTGCTCGATTTAAATGCCACGCCCAGCGACTCCTTTGCGGTCAACGCGAACTCAACGGGCGTCACTGAGCTATCATCCCATGGGCATGATCAATCGATGGCCTTGAGCGAGATGGGCAGTCCCGAGGAGATTATGGATGCAGCTGCTGTCGCCGGCAACAATGAGGAGCTGTTACGCCTGATAACCGAGTTGGAGTCAATGAGACGTGCCTTTATGGCGGAGAAGCAACGCGTCTACGAACTGGAGGAGCAGCTGGTGGTCATCATCCAGGAGAATCAATCGCTGCAGAGCCGCAATGCGATCACTAGCACAAACGAGGAAATGATGTCCATGCAGGATGAGTTCTCGCTGCTTGATGATGTGCGGCAGGGCCAGATGTGCAGCCGCTGCTTGCGCGCTATGGAGGAACAGGCCTCCAACAATGACGGACAGTCATCCGTGGGCCAAACCGAAGACGTGGCCGATGACGACGAACGCAGCCTGATTGGCAGTGAGTTTAGCGCACAGTTAGCAGGCAATTGTACTGAATTCTCAGGCAAGCTCAATGCACATGAATTGCTGGAACTGAAGAGTGCCGACAGTCCCAATCCCTACCGGGATCTGGTCGAGAAATATGAAGCTCTGCTAGAGGTGCAGCGCACATCGAATGTGCGCAAGATCAATAATGGCGTCCAGCTAGCGACAAATGGACTGCAGTCGAATCAGAAGCTCAACCACACAGCAAGTGGCACAGATGCAAATGCAAAGAGTGCGCGGGGCAGAACGTCCACAGAATTCTCGGAGGCAGAGACGTCGTCGTCTGGCTTTTCGGATGAGACCAGCAATAAGTACACCCAGACGGAAGAGCGGCCAGGATACTTTTTGTGCTCAATCAGCAATGGCGAAGAATGCAAGCTGAGCATTTACGACGACGTCAGCCCCATAGACACACATTTCCAGAGCCGTCCAGAGTACCGAGAGCTGTTTAAGGAGATCTTTGGTGTGTTGAAGAAAGCCGCCGACAGCAAAGATGATGGGGATAAATTCAAATTGTCCGATGAGGACGCTACAGAGCCAAAGAATGAAACGATCGACCCGCCAGTCAACGAAGAGTTCTCTGTGGACTTTGGTGATGACACCCAGAGTATTATCTCGTCGGTATTTTCCGATACTTCGTTTGCCATGTCCGAGTGCGTCACGAAGCTGGAACGCAAGACGGCCAAAAAGCATATTACCGAATGCAAGAATCAAGAGAATCGGCTCAACCAGGCAAGCTCCACGTCCATCGCACAGCTGGCGGGCACATCCAAAACGAATGGCTTCAAGGCAATCGAGGAGAACGGCCGTGTCCTGACCCCACTGAAGCGTGAGCCACTCGAATACTTGACCGTCGGCGTTGGCATTAAGAAGCGCAATCGTCGCAAGAATCGCAGTCTGCTTAATAGTGGCGGCCGCGTTGAGTCGCCACTTGCACAGCCATCGCCACTGGCCCAACCTAGTCCAGCGCACAGTGCTCGGCGTACACGCAAAGACTTTGTGCCAATCCCCCCAGAAATGTTCGCAACGGAACGCGTGGGCCGCCGTGGGCCATCCGATCGTTCCGGCACCGAATGGAACGGCTCACCAATGATAATCTATAATCGGAATTTGAGCGCAACTCGCGCTAAACGCACAAACCGTGTCATTGAAGTGAATGGCGTTGAATTCCATCCGAATACGGTGTCGCAAGAGTTCCACAAGCTCAAGCGTCTCGATCTGTCCTACGCGGAGGTTCTACGTCGAGCGGATGCATGTGAGCATCAAAGTCAACCGCTGCGTGGCCAGCGGCAGCAGCAGTCACGTTGGAACAACAACAAAAGTCAAAATAATCGTCGCTAAATCTCGACTAAATAATTATCTGTAATTGTAATATGCTTTTTTCACTATCAACATAAATGTAGGGACGGTTGCAAAAGAAACTCCTTTGATTTCGGAGTGACTAGCATTAGCGTAAAGTTGGCGAGATTGTACAAGTTTTAATGTGTAATTTTTGTCCTAAGTATATAGTGATCAATTTTTGTAAAATTTATATTCCTTTTTTTAAGTTGTATCTAATGTGTCATTTCCCCAGATTGTTGAAGCAACAGCATAAGGATTTCTATGTCAGCTATATCATTAGCAATTTTACTTAAATTTTAATTTGTTTAATATAGACAGACGTAAATACCAACCAAATTTCAGCATGCTTACTAATCTACAACTATATGTTCGAATATGTATGAAGTTCTCTAAGATATATATTAAATAAATAAGCATGTGTGCCAACTCAAACATAACTGAATTAACACGCAGCGATCAAATCTTTTCATAATTAAAATTGAATTAATACATCTCCATAGTAACTATTAATAGTCTGGAGGATTAATTAAATGAATATACTATTCTCAGAACAAATAAGAAATCGAATATCAAGAAAATTGTTTAATAATTCTATATTTTCTAAGCTGCATTTAAAGAGTTTCATCATTAGCAGAAGACTACATATGTAAGTATTACATTTCAATTGCGCTTGCGATGCTGCTTGGACGTGGAAACGGATGAATGGGAGTTGTGTGTGCTGCGCGAATTGGAGCGTGATCGCGTCCTCTCTCGATGCTTGCTATAGCTGCCGCTCTGGTGGCTCCGACTGTTGCTTTGCCGTGAGCCGCGTCGGTAGCTGCTACGGCCATCCTCCTCTGCCGAATTGCTGGAATCTCGCTGATGGCGACCGCGTCGTCGATCATGCTGGCTGCTGTACTTTAGCGCACGTCGCTCACGATCATGGTCGCGATCGCGACTCTCGTGACCGTGACCGTGACCGCTGCGATGACGGTCATAATTTTGGCGACTGCTACTACTATTATTGCCCTTGCGTATATCCTTGCGACTGGAGTCGCTCCTCTGCCTGTGACTGCTGCTACATCTGCCTTGATGGTGGCTGGTTTTAGCGTGCTTTTTGGCAGCGCCACTGCTGCGAGTGCTGCTGCCGTTGCTATTGCTGGAAGTCTTGGTACTGTTGGAGCTTGTGTTGCTGTCGCTAGTTGAGCTGCTACTGCTGCTGCCACCGCTGCTGCTGGAAGACGACGAAGAGGAGGATTGCCGACGACGACTCTTTGATTTCTTGGATGTTTTGTTTGCATTGTCGAGCGCCTTATTCGCAGCGTTCAGCATGCTAGCCATGGACTCCGGCATTTGTAGCAGATTGGTGGCCGGTTTTGTCACTGGCTTCAGTTTCTGGGGCATTATGCTGCTCTGTGCAGCCGCAGCTGCAACCACTTGGCTCACATAGCTACGCTGCTGTTTGCCGTCCTTGTTGTCGCTAAAGCGCGTTGTACGCTCCTTGCGACTAAGGCGTTTACCTGTCAACATTTTCGATAGGTCATTTAAAATGCTTTTATTTACGGTGCTTGGATTAAACATACCATTAAACTGATGCAATTTGTCATTAGTGAAAACTGTAGTTGTTGTTCTTGTTGCTGCTGTTTCATCAGATGGCGAATCTGTATGCTTCTGCTCACCTGGAGCGGCCTTTTTGGCAGCCTCCAACTGCTCTAGCTCCAGCTTGCGGTGATATTGCAGCTTTTGCTCATCCGTTTGCTCCTGCAGCGCCACACGCTCCTCGATGTCATCAATGACTCTCTCAAAGGAGCGTTTGCTTTTGCGTATGCGTGCCTGAAAATGTAGTGGTTAAATAATTACTAGTAATGCCGTAAAAGGGAGAAATAATCCGTATGTGTATACCTTTAGTTCGTCAGCGCTTAGCTCAATCGTTGAATCGGTATCCTTAGCTGATGGATCGATGCGTTCGACTTGAGCGCCATCGTTATCATCAGCACTGTCGCTTTCGCTTTCGCTTGATGAATCGCCGTAGACAGCTAATCCTATAATTCAAATCAATCAAGTGCTAATTGTTGCTGCCAGACGAACATTGGAAAAGGCGCGCTTTCTTATGTTTTCTTTTTGTTGTTGTTGGGATATATACTTTTTGTTTAGTAAAAAAGAGTTTAGCAGAGAGACAGGAAAAGAGTGACGAAAAGCGGGATACCAAATTTGACCGGTCCGAAAATCGATTTTATTTTATTTGTTTGCATTTTATTTTGTAAATGGTCAGACTGATGTAGCTGGGACAGAATCAAAGAAGTTTAACAAATGTTTGTTTAGTTAGCCAATCCCGTCCACTGTGTATGAAATATGGATAGAATATTTAAAAGGTATGGGGTTGTGGGTTGGTTGGGGTTTGGGTTGGGGGTAAGCAAAACTCAGACTACCTATTAAACAAAAGTGTTCAAGAACTTAGAGATAAACTGGAACTTGTTACTTACCCAAATTGCCGGTAATGGAGGATAAGGCGCTTTTGCGAATCACTTGGGCTGATGACGCTTTTGATTTACATACACACATATATATATATATATTACGATTATATAGTAAAATTCAGCATGTGATTGGATTGTTTGTTTGTTTCAAGTAGTATAAGCAGTGACATAAAATTAAAATGTATTTTTTTTAAACCATTAACGACAACTCGATTTCGTCAAAAATAAGAACGACTTCTTCACGGTTGTGGACAATTCCAAACGATTTTAGCGCCGATTTATGTTTAAATTATAGCTCAACTTACTTGAGTTTTTTTTACAAAACCTACACATTATCGTACTTACATACGTGCAAAACACACACATAAATGTTCTCACTGTAAAAAAACCTGTGGCGGATAAGCTTAACGTTCTATAGTTTTAATATAATGTACCTTTAGCGCGATGCGCTTTGAGTGATTCAGTAGCAATAGCTGCGATCTCTTCATTCGTTGTTTCCAGCAGTATTTCGGTTAATGTGCGACGCACAACAAGCATCTATAGATTGGTTTTTGATAGATTGGTTGCGCTATTTCAAAATGTCTTTCGATAACAAAGTGGCGCCAGACAATGAAACCATTAACCGTTAATCGCTACTGACACAAGATTCAACTTGGTTAACCTCAAGGTTTGAATCTTCTTGCTCAGTCAATAACATTAAAGATAACAAATATCTATGTAAATCCCAGTATATGCCACTATCGATGAATCTATTATTTTCGAGTTACATATTCGTTTCATCCATACACCGCTCAAACTCAGAAATGCATATAAAATTGATTGATTCACCAAATGGAGAATTCATCAATTTAAAGTCTCACCAAAAGTTATACATACTATATTAAAAATTGAGTTCTAACTTCATTGAAGCATTGAAGTTATGGAACATATTGCTGATATTATCAGCAGCTAAGCCACGATCTGGTTTCAGGTTTCAGGTTTCATTCCCTGGATGAGCGCACCTTGTGTCAAAATTGTGATGCCTACCAAATCCGCGAGTCTTTCTTCGTAGTTTTTACCACTTAATGCAGCTTCAGCATTGGCTGCCCTTGCAACAGTTGTAACATTGTGACGACTGGCTGACTCATGCGGCTGCTGTTCGTCCTTGTCATCGTCGTCCGGCGGCTGCTGCTCCTCATCGCTGGCACTGGCCTTACTCATTACATCATTACCTATTAGCTGAGCCATGTGGACCGCGAGAGGTGCCTCCTCAGAAGCGGCAATTGAATCTTCGCTGTCGCTTGCCTGAATTTTCAATTTCACATTAATTGCAGGGCGTTCAGTTCAGTACGTAGACACTTTGGTCTGCTGTGCATTCTTTTGTGTGCATTTGGGCAACCAATTTAGTTTCATGTTGCACTTGGCACTTGCACAAGTCAAAATTGAGTCAAATGCAGCCAGAGACGCACTGCTCTACTTACCACGTTCGACATGTTCAAGAGATTAACAGGTGTTGTTAGTGTTTTGCTTGATACTTGCTTAACATTGATCGCTGGCAGGTCGGCCTCCGGCGTTGTGGGTTGCTGTCGCTCAAGTTGACGTTGCTTCTCACGCTCCATCTTCTCCAAACCCTCTCTGTAATCAAATGCAGTTAAAAACAATAAATAAGTGGAAATTGTATACTCTTTTCGAAGAAAATAGTATATTCATTTTGTCCTGAAGTTTGTCACTCATAGAAGAAAGCATTCAAGATCCCCAAAAGCTGTCAAAACTGCCTCGGGATCAATAGCTGGATAAGTTTTGACAAAGTTAAAGGAGTTGTATATGTTTTAAAGGCTTTTCATGAACTATTTAGGCATTATTTTGGCGCGTGCTTAATCAAATTTCAGTACAGATCTAATATAGATGTCAAACCATGGTCAAAGCTGCATTGGGAACGGAAATCGGATCTGTTTTTACAAAGGTTTGAGAGTTTTAGGTGTTTGCATTTTTAACTTATTTAACTATCAACTCATTAAATAATTTGTAATTTACATTTAATTATCTGCGTCGTCGTTATAAATCGACAATAAATGAATAAAAAAAGAACAATATTGTCCTTACCTTATCCACGCTGGTAACATTTTCCGTTTGTTGGCATCAATGTCGCTGCTGGCGCTGCCCCCACCGCCACCGCTGCTGTTGTTATTTTGTGGCTGAGGCAGCTGATTCTGCTGCAGGGACAGCTGCGGTGGTCCATTGGGATTGCAAACGTTGAGTTTTAAAAGCGATGGAATATGCGCTGTGGGATTGTTGCGTGTAGACCAGTCGCTCCACTGGTGAGAGCCAGATCCGACTAGAATGATAATAAAAAAGGTGACATTTATATTGACATCTTGCATAAATCCAAACAGAATGGTTTACTCACCTGCATCGGTGGGTGGCACGGCAATGGGCGCATTATTGGCGCTGGCATCTATCCATTGAGCTTGCGTAACTACGGGCGGCGGAGGCAGACTCCCAATTACGTGAGGCACACGCCCATTATTTTCATTTTCCTCCTCATCCATATCCATGTCCATTTCCGCCTCGCCGTGCTCCTCGTAGTACGTTTGAGCTTTGCTCTGCGGCTGACGTACTTGTGGCTGCTGCGGCTGATGGTGATGGTGATGTTGCTGGTACTCTGGCGCATTGCTTATGATCGGCGGCGGAGGCGCAATCGGCATATTCATGCTAAAATTAGACAGAGGTGGCGCTGCTGACGCGTCACGCATGTGTATCCACTGCTGTGCCAGCTGCGCCCAGTCTATGCTGCCGTGTATGTTCAGTGGCATGACGGACGCCGCTGCGCCTAGTGGATTGCCAACTGCAACGCCGGGCAACGGACCTGGCCCGGGACGTGGGGCACCTAGGAAATGTGGCGGTTGCGCCATAAATTGATTGTGTTTGTTGTAGCCTAAATCGGCATTGGTGTTGCCACCGGGAAACATGCTGTTTGCCACTATTTTCTTGCACTTTATGATAATTTGCACTTGAGTTTTGCACAATTTTCTAAAACGATTTTTCGACTTCTACGCCATTTTCTTGCTCTATACAGATTGACAGTCTCACTGCAGCAGCAACACTTTGAGCATGAACGATTCACGCGTAACTGTTACATATCACAAGAATTTAAGCATAACGCTTGTGACATTCAAAGTAATTGTCTCCAAATAGAACTCAATTATTTAACAATATTAAATTGGAAACTGTATTCAAAACACGAACTCACTAATAATTGTACCGAGGTGTAGGAATGTACACACCTTCAGTTCTGCATATATTGTTTACAAAACATCTAAGTCACAGTATTGCTCTTCACCAAAATGCATTCAGCTATTGATATCAACACGTTCACACACTTTGTAATCGACATTCACCGTGCAACGCTTACACGCGCTTCCCAATTCAAACGAACGGCATTTTATTTTCACACAGGTCACAAGAATCTAGACTAGAATATTTTACCAGTTGACGTTTTCACAATTACTCAAATTGACATAACAATTGAGTTTAGTATAACAAAAAAATATGTCGTATAAGTCAAACAATGTTCTGCGTGCTAAGGAAAATGCTTTACCCAAGCCTGGAACTGGAAATTCTGCTGCAGTTGCTGCAATTGCAATGCAGAAAAGGCAATTGTTAATGAAAAAGGTGCGTAGACTTTGATAATGTTGTTTTTAATTCGCATTTAAACTACGATATATAAACGCATACATAGCCAACAATTGAGAATGTGGCACCTGCATCCAGCAGCAGCAAAACTGCCGCACTTTTAGCAACAAAGGCGTCGATAGCTGCACAACAAAAACAACAAATGCCAGCTCTAGCTGCACAAAAAAAACAACAAATGCCAGCTCCAGCTGCACAACAAAAACAACAAATGCCAGCTCCAGCTGCAGTTCCGGTTGCAGCTACAAAAAAGTTGGATTTGGGCTTGACTAAAACTGAGAAGCCAGAGTCGTCTTCAGCCACTTCAAGCAGCAGCAGCAACAGCGCTGATAAGGCAAAGACTGGTAATTTGTCTACATTTATATTAGCAATTGCAAATTAACACAACTCTCCACAACAGAAACCGTAAAACCCAAAAAGACCTGGGCATTGAGCAACTTTGACATTGGTCGCCAGCTGGGTCGTGGCAAGTTCGGCAATGTGTATTTGGCGCGCGAAAAGGAGTCACAATTTGTTGTTGCACTGAAAGTGCTTTTCAAGCGTCAGATTGGCGAGTCAAAAGTCGAGCATCAGGTGCGTCGCGAAATCGAAATCCAATCGCATCTGCGTCATCCTCATATCCTGCGCTTGTATGCCTACTTTCATGACGATGCGCGCATCTATTTGATACTGGAGTATGCGCCGCAAGGCACACTGTTCAGTGCATTGCAAGCACAACCGTTAAAGCGCTTTGACGATCGCCAGTCGGCTGTGTATATTAAGGCGCTGTGCTCGGCTCTGCTGTATTTGCATGAACGTGATATCATACATCGGGATATTAAGCCGGAAAATCTTCTTTTGGGTCACAAAGGGGTGCTGAAGATAGCCGATTTTGGCTGGTCAGTTCATGAGCCGAATTCGATGCGCATGACGCTCTGCGGCACAGTTGACTATCTGCCACCCGAAATGGTGCTGAACAAGCCGCACACCAAAAATGTAGATCTATGGAGCTTGGGTGTGCTATGCTTTGAACTGCTGGTGGGCCATGCGCCATTCTTCTCGAAGAACTTCGAGGAAACATACAAAAAGATACTTAATGTGGACTGTAAGCTGCCGGAGCACGTTTCCAAAGCAGCATCTCATTTGATTTCCAAGCTATTGGTGTTAAATCCGCAGCATCGACTGCCGCTAGATCAGGTCATATTGCACCCGTGGATTGCAGCGCACACACAGTGAAGCACTGAATGTTAATCTTAAGTTTCATTTCATTTTCATTTCGTTTTTAATTTGTTTCAGTTTCTTTGATTTATGTGAATCTATGTTAAAAATTTCGCCGAAACGACGGCTTTTAAAAAAAAATATATTTATATATAATTAACATTTATGCTATTCAATTTATTATGCTTCAAATAAAGTTTCAAATTTTAGACAGGTTTTTGTTCGTTCAACTTTTCACTTATGAGCTAACTAAATAACTATGCCAGGGTATCGACTTAGCAATTTTCTTGTTCATACATATATAAATGAGTATAGACACAATTGTTTAAAGCAGCGAAAAAATGCAGTTTAGCAAGTTTTTATCACAGAAAACAAAGTATATACTTATAACTTTAAGAGAGATGGAAACCATGAAAGCTAAGCGGTTAAAAGCCAACTGCAAACTAATTAAGCAAAACATATATAATTTGTTATTTGCTTTCCTATTGCTAAGTCTCAAAATATCTCAGTAACACCAAAGCGAATGTTTAATAAATAATAAACATATTCATGCAAATAAATTTTTTTTGATTTATTCGAATCACTGAAAACAGTGTAATATACAATTTCTGCGAAGCGAATTATAATGTAATGATTTAAATTGGAACTTTTAAAAAACTAAAATGTTCTCAATGAAGTTAACTAAGCAACTATGTAACAGATAAATAAGCATTTTTTGTATGCATCGTAGAAAATCTAATTAAATATTGCAGTTGGCTTTTGACCGTTGCGAATGTAGAAATATTGCTATGAATTTCTACAAGCACAGTTCGATTTCTACCTCCAAAACTTTAAAAAAAATTATAAAAATAAGAATGGGTCTGAGCTTATTAACTAAAGTGGCTGGTTATTGGCTTTTATCGAAAAGTGCTAACCAATTGTGCCAGGAGAGATGCCTTTTACAAAATACTAATGTGAACCATGGATTATTGGATCTACAGCGAGTCCTTTAATTTCTAACGGGCGAATCTGCGCCCGGCTTGCGTGCCGGCACGAGGTAGTCATCCTCTGAAATAATAAATCGTTAAGACCACAGACGAGGCATGCGAACTATAAGACTTACCATCTTGATCTTCATCCATGCCATCCTCCAGATGCACAGCGTCGGCAAACTCCTTGCCCTGATCCCCAGCAATTTCATTGTTTAAGTTTTCGAGCAAATGCTGCGGCTGCTTGACCGCCACATCGCCCAGCATATCATCGTCATCATCATCTCCGCCGCCACCACCGCCAACGGCAGCTGCATCGGCGGCCAGCAGTTTATTGTCCGCTTCTCCCCCATGCGCAGCACCTATACCGCCATCAAATAAATTATGCTCTGCGCCGGGCAAGTTGAAGTTCTGCTCGTTGAGGGCGTCCTTCACCTCATGTGCACCAGAGTCAATCACGCCCTGGTTCTTATTCGACTCCAGTTCGTTGACCACGTTCAAATAGCGATTATTGTTTTCGTTTTTAGGCAGCTCTTCGGCAGCCGTATCCAGATCAGCAGCTGGCTCACCCTTGCCATCGAAATTATCGGGAATGGGTGCTACATTCTCAGGCAGCTTGCGCTCAACCTTGACTTCCGGCGATGATTTCGCCGGTGGCATGGCCAACGGTGGCTGACCACTGCTGCTGCTGCTGCCGGCAGCCTTGGGCGCCACAGAGGCATTTGGTGCGCCCTCGGCATTTGGTGTACTTGAGCTGGACTTGCGTGGCGCGCTTAATGGCGACACGGCAGCACCGGCGGCGGCTAATATGGGCTGCTCTTGCTGATGCTGTTTATCGGAGTCAACCGTTAACGTTTTAGGCGACTTGGGCACAATCTGAAAATTTTCAACAGATTTTAGTATGGGGCTGTGATTGTTGCGCACCACAAATGGTTGCTGTTGTTGCAGTTCCCGCCGCTGCTCCGCACCGACACCATGGGTTTTAGTTGTTGCGTTAGTTGCTTGCTGGCTCGGCCTGGCAAAGCCAATTCTGTACAGCCCTTGACTCACTTGCACTTGCTCGTTGAAGGACTTTTCGTTGCGCGGCTTCTCGATGCTGTGCGCCAACTGGGCAGGACTGGAGCGACGTGCGGGTGTCGTATCGGGCGACAGTGATTCCGATGGCTTAATCAGCTGTTGCTGGTGCTGCGGCTCAAGTTTGCAGTGAGCTTTCAATTCACTAAGCGTGACCTCCAGGGTCTTCGTCTTTTGCTCCGATTCCCTAAGCAGTGCCTCGTACTTAGCCTAATGGTACAAAAATCAAAATTAGTTTGTGCATTGCTATGGCATTCGTAGGGAAGAGCTCGCCTTCCACGCAGCCGCATCCTGCTGCTTCTGGTCCTGTTGCAGTTGCTGCAATTGCGACATCAGCGCATTTGTATCCTCAATGTGCTTCTTCTTGCTCTTGGCGCAATCCACCCGCAGTTCATTGTGCTCTGCATCGAGCAGCTTGAACTTGTTAACTTGTACATCGTGCTTCTGTTGCAAGGAGCGTTCCGCTTCCTGTTGCTTCTCATAGTCTTCCTGCACGCTTTGCTTTTCGGCACGCATCACATCCAACTTCTTCTCGGCTGTTAGTTTGTCGTCAGTAAGTGCTGCAAAAAGTGTAGACATTTGTAAAATATTGAACTTCGTCGTGGGCCATAAAGCCAACTTACATTGTAGCTGTATGTTTAGTCCCTCCTGACTCTGTTCGCAGCGTAGGCGATAGGCTCGAGTCTCGTCCAGTTGCTGCTGGGACATGTGGTAAATGACAATCATCATGATGAGCACCACAAGCATGCTCATCAGTATGCAGATTCGAACGCGCCCCGAACGGGCGAAACGTGCCGTACTCATTGCCCAATTTGCAATATCTTTAGGCGCTGTGAACTTATCAATATTATTATTGTGGTCGGAGTCGACGAAACGAAAAAACTAGTCGCAAGAATTTCAAGTGCTGTAAAATGGTTTGAAAGACAGCCCGACTAGTGTTGCTGCATAGCGAGCGTTGCCAGACTCTGGCAATTTATTTATCGAATGCAGCTGAGCTTTACACTCAGCAGTTTAGTTAACATCAAAACTTAAATATGCAGTACACACCGGCTGCTCGTTGAGAGAGTTCACGCTGCGGTAAAAGCATAAACTTGTTAGAGCTTTCGTTTAAGTTGAGTTCCGCACGCTGACGACAACGCGCCGAAAATCATACGAAAACAAAACACATATATTTCTTTTCATTGCTTATTGTCATACATACACACACACACACACGCACACACACATGTATTACAAAGTTGTATATTAGACGCAACAAATAAGTGTAAAGTGAACAAGTCAATTAAAATCGTTCAGCGAAACAACAATAAATTATGTGAGTTTTTCTTCAGCTGCTATCAATTCATTTAAACATATTAAGGTACACGCGTGTACATATGTATATGCACATACATAAACACACACGTATATATGTACATATGCAAAGAGCAAGTGTGCGTCAATCAATTTAATTTATAACGGGGTGTCTGCTGGTCTATGACATACAAATTACGTAAAATTGTGCGAAATATTAAAACTGCCAAAAACGTACAATACTGACACATTTAATCAGCAGTATTGACGTTTTTACCTGCACAACCTGCTCCAATATAAGAAGAACAAAAAAAACACCGCAAGGCTAACAACAAAAACTCTTAAAGAAACTCAACAAATGACAAGCTCAAGTCGTTCGAAATCGCTTTTCAGGCAGTAACAGTAATCGATAATGTGAAACGCCTTGATAACAATAATTGCAAGACATACATATGTACATATGTATGTATGTATGTATGTAAAACATATGTATACATATGGTTTCAGATGTGTGGACCTTTAATCTAAATCGGTTTATTAGGTTAGAACAATTTGTTCTTGCCGACTTGTCCAAACAACAATTTTGGCATTTTCTTGGTTCGCATATCTTTATATTTACAATATTTCTGCCGACTGCCGCAATGATTGTGGGTCTAGTGACTCTCAAACTTTGACTCAGAGACGTTTGCAATGCTAAAACTGTAAGCGTTTGGTTTTTTCATGATTTGAATAACACTAATACGCACTTTTTCTCCATAGGAATAGGGTATAAAAGGCCAGTATGCTTATCTGCCCTTTTCAGCCTTATTGAATTTCGCTTAACTGAACACTTAGAATTTCTACAAATGAAATATTCTGAGTGCTTTAACTGATTCAATTAGCACTTGAGCGCTATATAAAATGTATACAGAACCCGCTTTCGCTGCATTTATCAATAAACCTTGGACACGCGCTGTGAGACAAGCGTGCTGATATCGCATTTTAAATATGTCGCCAAGACCAAAGCCAAAGACCGCATATCAATTACTAACATATCAAAATATATACGCTTATCTTTCATAAGTATATCTTATATGCAAAGTCAGAAACATCTTTTGCTGATATATATAGTATGTGTACATACATAGATATGGCGAACCGGTTAAAAGTTATTCAACCGATATTGATGCGTTATATTAAAATTTAAGCAATCAGTTTGTTTTTCGCTATATAATCGTTTGATATATTATAGAATTATAAAGTATATTACAATTTCATGATCATGTTTATTTTTTGTTGATTTTAGTAATATGGCAGCAATACAACAGCACCCAGATGAGGTATTACAAAATCAACCTCTACAACAGCCCGAGCAGCAGCAGTTTGCGTAAGTTATCAATAAATAACAATAATTAGAACACATGCAATAATTTCAAAAGTAAACAATAGGCTGCTTTGAGTGCACTTAGTAACAACAATACCGAACATATTTATATGCAAACATATGTATGGATTTGTGCACTATATAGATTTATTTAATTATTTGTTGTCAAGAATCTGCAGCTGATAGGTAAGACAATGCCCCCATCATTTGTCTCGGTGTCTTACTTACATTTTTTTTAAATGGGTCAAATCGATTGACATAATATTGCAATTCTTTTTAGTTTGGTTCATTCGCCAGTTTTCTTTTGCATTTGTTTTAGGCAACTATAAATAGCCACTAACATTGTTGGCTGAGACATTTTTATGGTATGCTGGCAAGCTACCAATTATTTTCATATTCATTAAAAAGAAAAAGCAAAACAGCCCAAATGTTGGCGTTCACCTTTCTTTTTGTGATTTGTTTGTTTGCGCCACTTGAATATGTAGCCCCCACATCGATAGCCGACTTATCGATATACATACAACGCGAAGTGATAGTGGCCGACAGCAGCAGAGCTGCGTTGTCAATGTCAAGGTCGCCAGCCTGGGAAATGTTTGCTGCTATTGTTGTTGCTGCACATACAAAATGAATGCAAAGGTTAACGCAGTGCAAATATTTGTCAATTAGCCAATAAAATACGACGCATACTAATTTAGTCACACACATCTATTGTACAGATTGCTACCAAAGATCATCAATGGCGGCATTGCTGGCGTTATTGGCGTGACATGCGTGTTTCCATTGGACTTGGTAAAGACCCGATTGCAGAACCAGCAAGTCGGCCCAAATGGCGAACGTATGTACAAGAGTATGTAAGTACCACCTGTTGATATTGCCCCCACGGGATCTTCTCATGCCAATCGATGCTAATCTTCTCACCCTTTTGCAGGTTCGACTGCTTTCGCAAGACGTATGCTGCCGAGGGATATTTCGGCATGTACCGCGGCTCGGGCGTGAATATCCTGCTGATCACCCCGGAGAAGGCGATCAAATTGACGGCGAACGATTACTTCCGACACAAACTTACCACAAAAGATGGTAAACTACCAATGAGCTGCCAAATGTTGGCTGGCGGTTTGGCTGGCGCTTTCCAAATTGTTGTTACCACGCCCATGGAGCTGCTGAAAATTCAAATGCAGGACGCTGGACGTGTGGCCGCTGCTGCTAAATTGGCTGGCAAAACCATTGAGAAGGTTACGGCCACCCAGTTGGCCACTCAGCTAATCAAGGAGAAGGGCATCTTTGGCCTGTATAAGGGCATTGGCGCTACCGGTCTGCGCGATGTCACGTTTTCAGTCATTTACTTTCCATTGTTTGCCACGCTCAATGATCTGGGACCGCGGCGCAAGGATGGCTCCGGCGAGGCGGTCTTTTGGTAGGCAAACGTTTTTAGCTACTTTCTTTATGTTTTTATTTCAATAGTTTAATATGTATACCTTAGGTGTTCCTTCTTGTCCGGTTTGGCGGCTGGCTCGACGGCCGCTCTGGCGGTCAATCCCTTCGACGTGGTTAAAACGCGGTTGCAAGCCATCAAGAAGGCCGATGGCGAAAAGGAGTTTAAGGGAATTTCCGATTGCATTTCGTAAGTTTATATATACTATAGCGTATCGCTAAAAGCTAAATACAAAATGTGAATTTCTTTATCCTCGAACATGCAGCAAAACGCTCAAGCACGAAGGACCCACAGCCTTTTTCAAGGGCGGCCTTTGCCGTATGATTGTGATTGCACCACTGTTCGGTATTGCCCAGACCGTTTACTATTTGGGTGTGGCCGAAGGCCTGCTGGGCGTGCAGAAGAAGTAAAAGGCATACGAAATTTATCCAGAAGCATTTTTGCGTTTACTCTCTGAATGTTTAATGTATGTGTATGCGTTAACTATATTGTTGTTACTGTTAAAGCTGTCCAACTTCGATGTGAAAAGTGAAAAGCTCGCCATAGATATATTCAGTTATGTTATCCCTTCCATATGTAGGTATATAAATTTGTCCAAACTGGCGATAATACACACAATTACAGGCAAAAGAACTTATATCCCAATGACAATAAGATACTGAAAATCAATGCTATTATTATGTAAGTGTTTATTTTTTAGCAATACATATCTGTACAATTGCAATGAGCTTCTCTCTAGATACCAATTATGTTTATTTTAATACAATTTGCAAGTTCTTTTGCCGATATTAAGTAAAAATTGCATTTTTGTTTGCTTTTAGGCAGCGAACTGTTAGAAACAATGAACATAGTATGCATAGTTAAATATATATGATATATATGTGTTTTTAAAACATACTGTCATAACAATATTACAGCAGATACATGTACACAATTTTATTAAAATTAAAAGTGTTTTATTTTATTTAGCAACTCACACTAATCGAAATTATTTGTACTTAAATGGCAACAGCAAAGAAACCAGAAGGATTCGCGTAAGTTTCAGATCGAGTGCATCGCCTTGAGTGGTTAAACTAATTACGCGATGCCAACAGCGTGCTGCCCAGGGTAATTAACGGCGGTATTGCTGGTGTCATCGGTGTGACATGTGTGTTCCCATTGGATTTGGTGAAGACACGTCTGCAAAATCAGCAAATCGGGCCCAATGGCGAACGTATGTACAGCAGCATGTGAGTTGAAGTCTCCGCCGGATGTTATTAGTGCTCACTATCGTTCTTAACACTATGCAGGTTTGATTGCTTCCGCAAGACTTATGCGGCGGAGGGATACTTTGGTATGTATCGGGGGTCGGCTGTAAACATCTTGCTGATTACCCCCGAGAAGGGCATTAAACTGGCTGCCAATGACTATTTCCGTTATCACTTGGCCACGCCGGAGGGCAAGCTGACACTGCTCATGCAGTGTCTGGCCGGTGGATTGGCTGGGGCATTTCAAATTATTGTAACTACACCCATGGAGCTGCTGAAGATTCAGTTGCAGGATGCTGGTCGAGTGGGTGTTGCAGGCTCGGACCTAAACAAGGTGACAGCATTGTCTGTCGCCAAGCAGCTGATGAAAGACAATGGCATTTTCGGCTTGTATAAAGGAGTGCGTGCCACTGGCGCACGGGACATTACCTTCTCTGTCATCTACTTTCCACTGTTTGCCTCGCTGAATGACAGTGGACCCAGAAAGTCGGGCACCTCTGGTGAAGCCGTCTTCTGGTGGTCCCTCATCTCTGGCCTGCTGTCGGGCATGACTGCTGCTTTTACGGTCACTCCCCTGGATGTGATCAAGACCCGTTTGCAGGCCATTAAAAAAGCCGATGGCGAGAAGGAATTTGATGGCATCATCGATTGTATTGGGTATAATACGATATCACTCCGATTCGTCTTAAATTTGATCTTTGAAATAACTTTAAATGACTTCCCTTAGCAAAACAATGAAGTACGAAGGACCCAAGGCATTTTTCAAAGGCGGACTGTGTCGCATGATTGTAATTGCTCCACTTTTTGGTATTGCCCAGATGGTCTACTTCCTCGGTATTGCTGAACGTATTCTCGGTATAGAGCAAAAGAAATCAGTGTAATGTTTATTTTGGCAACAAATTTGTTGTTTGTCCATCAGTAGTGTATGCAGTGTACTCAGGAATTTCGGTATTTACAAAATATATTGTCTTATATGGATTTTCTTAAAGGCTTTGTGGTTTTCTTTAGCTGCCAAATACAAAAATAATTTGCAACCAAACAGCATTATAACTTTCAACATTGAGTTGCTGTACTCATTACAAAAACATATACATACAAATTTTTTTTAAAATGGACTATTTATACAGCAATGTGTTTTATGTATTTTATAGAATTGAAATAAACGTATTACCTACATATATTCTTGCTACGTGCGAACACCTGTTTCTGATATGAGACTGTCTATGTGTTGATTTTGTGTGGAACAGCTGCAAATTTAAGCAAATCAAAATTAAACTCGGGAATACCCTATATAGTATTAGCCGCATTGATTTGCTTGCCGTGACAGCAGTGTTGTTCCACTACGCGTCGTTTTTTTTGTCGACACTGTGATGTCTATTGTGTCGTCTATGTAATAGTCATAATCAGCTGTTTTCAATTGACTTTGAAAAATATCGATAAGTTCGGTAAGACTTCTGTCAATGAACCGAAAAACAGCTGATAACATTCATGTAAAAGGTTAAGAGAATTTTGTATCATTAATACATATAAGAGTTTATAATGAGTGGACGCCAAAAAAATAAAGCGTATGATGAACTCGGCTACGAACTAGTCAAAATAAATAATAAACATGCAGCCTTTTGCAATAATTGCAAGAAAAATCTACTCAATACAGCCGAAGCCCGGTTGAGAGCACATAGGTGAATATTTTAGGCCTATTTTTATTATGATTTCTAATATTGCTTCCCTACTCATTTTGTAGAAATGTGTGCAAAATTGTTGAAAAAGATATTACTAGTTCATCGAATCTTGGTACATTTAATGAAAGTGAAACAAATATACCATATTACATGGATGGATTAAATGAGGTTTTACTTTTAAAATCTGAAGGGCTTGATGTCAATGTAAGTTTTAAATCCGTTCAATGAATTAAAACCGCATGTAATATTTACTGGTTTTTTTAGATGGAAAATGACCCGATTGCGAACAGTACTGAACAAAAATATCAACCTATCAGTAATAACACTGAATTGATTATGTCAGAGTCATCGATGTCCACAAATACAAGCTCATTAGCATCGTTATGTTCCAGCAACGATAAATTACAAATATCGCGTTCCAGTAAGAGGAAGCGATTCAGTTCTAAACGAAAATCCACCTCAATTACTCGAATTGTTGATAGATTATCACAAAAGGAAGTAGATGAAATCAATGGATCTTTGGCTCAGTTATTCTTTGGATGTAACATTCCTCTGAGTGTTGTAGATTCTGTTTATTTCAAAAACTTTGTGGAAAAATTGAGACCAGCATATGTACACAAAATTCCTAGAAGAAAAGATTTATCATCGAAATTATTGGATAGTGCATACGAAAAACTTGTATCTTGTACAAAATCTGCGATGAGTTCCGATTCGGTTTTGTTGATTGACAGATGGAAAAATACCTCAAGTAACACCAACACTGTCATTTCAATATTGCATAATGCGAACGGTGAAGAAGCCTTCTTGAAAGCGTGGGAACTAACGGAAGAATGTGAGGAAGCCGAAAAACTAGCTGATATCGCATCGGAATCTGCAGATATAGCAGAAAAACTGTATTCTACCCATGTCTATGCAGTCGTGTCTGATGCTAGCGCAATGAAACAAATGGGAAATATTACGAAGAGTAATTGTTGGAAGAGTAATTGTAGTAGTCACCTAGGAGACCTCCTGGTTAAAGATATTTTGAACAGAGAACTGAATCTCAAAGTCACATCTGTTCTTGGGGAATTCAAGCAAGCTGATTTGGAAAACAAAATTGTTGAGAAAGGTGGAACTAGAATAAAACTACCATGTGAAACTCGATGGTGTTCATATCGTAATGCGTACAATTGTTTAAAAGAAAATGAGCAGCATATGAAACAAATTGCAGCCGATTCGAGAATAAAATCCAATAATGTTGAATGGCTTTTTGATTCGCAGTTCATAGATGACGTTAGGAGCACCATACTTTTATTGGATCCAATTTGTGATTTAATTAACAAATGCCAGTCTAAAAATTGCTCAGCAGCCGAAGCCGTTGAAATGTGGCTCGATCTACAATTGCCTGAGAAATTTTCTAATCAGCTTAAATCAAGGCAGCAGCAGGCTTTGAACAAATACGCCTTGGCAGCTTATTATTTGCACCCCTTTCTGGATAATACGAAACTTAACTGTGAGCATAATGACATTATATTCGAGTTCTTGTTTGAAAACCTCAATGGAACTGGTCTTGAAGAGTGGGATGGTTTCAAAAACAAATCGGGCTTCTTTAAAAGGCTTTATGAAAAGGGAATAAGACGACCGCTTGTTTTCTGGAGTTTTGCAGAAATAAAATACCCAAACCTAGCAAAACTAGCAAAAAAGTTATTGCAAATGCCAGCTTCTTCCGCTCAAATTAAACGTGTATTTTTCAGTTGGTCTCACGTACAATTAAACGCAAGAAATCAGCTTGCAATTGAAAGATCAAAAAAAATTGCATATATACACTACTCATTAAGATTAAAAGACATTGCTGAAACAGAAGATGATTGTGATTGTGAATAACACATTCTATTATTTTATTATATTATCTTTATGATTAGTCCACGTAACGTCAACTAAATGTCGTTAATTAAACAGAATTTGAATTAAATTTTGAATGTATTTATTCGTATGCTAATTTCAATTGATAAGTAAATTTGAATGATGCTTCCCAAAACTGGATAGCTTAATGTCAGCCCCGCCTCTCATATCACAATCTATAAAAACTGCCATCTCTGCCACCATCGCTTTAGATAACATCCGCTGGCTGGGTGACTGGCGTGGGGCCAGCATCTGCGCCCAAGTCCATGTAACGACTGCGCTGCCAGCGAGCCAGTGCGGCGCGATACCATTCGAAAAAGATAGCCTGGCGGTACAACATTATGCCCATTTGTAGTATCAAAAGACCCATAAGTGTAATTAAATTGAGTATTTCCCACTCAGCGAAGATAACAAAGGCCAAGATGAAGTAGACGCGTATTCCATCAGCAAGCAGACGATTGCCGCTGGAGGAAAACTTGGCAATGCACATTCCCACACAATTGTAAATGGCAGAGGAGCAGGTGAAGCCGACAAGTGCAATGATTAGCATTGTGTTGCCACGCAGCTGCGGAATAAGATCGCCCAGATCATCAAAGACACCACGCGAGCTATCGTTAAAGGGTAAGAAGCTAGGCACAAAGTTGAGACAAATCGCCGACACGACTGTGATAACAATTCCAAAAATGCCCTGCCAACCAGCAGCCTGGATGGGCTTCAGATCGGATGCCTTCAAATGCTTTTCTTCGTACACATATTGCAGTGCTTGTAGCACTTCCGCAACTAACACCAATAGATCGCCAGTGAGGATGGTGTTGTGATCCGGATGCGGCAGCGATTTAATATCGTAATTCACGCGTTGTACATCCAATGCCAGTATGTCAACAATGCCGCATGTCATGGTGAATATAGCCAGCCAGTGGCGGGTGGTCAACGTCTGATTCAAGTACATGGTGCTGAACAAGCCCACAAAGATAAGTGCAACGCCTGCAATGGAAAAGCAAATAGAATAAAACACAGACAGCTGATAAACGCACCTCTTATCATTTGGAAGCTCGTGGCATAGGTCAAATACAAGCCAGTAAACAGCAAAATGGAAGCAACGGTACGCAGCAAAGACGGCAGCAACATGCTGAACGGATGAAACTCAGTGCTGCCGCGTGTCAAAATGTGCTCCTCGTCTGTGCCAAGCTGAAGATACATGTAATGTAATAATAATAACATCTAGGTGACGCATTTCCACTTACGCCGCGTCGCGACATCAGCGCGTGTATAAACTTGTAAAGTACAAATGAGAGAAACTCGCCCATGAACATGAGCAGGGTCAACACAACGGGATGCTGAAAGCCATGCTCTTTTCCATCACTGCCGATCACCCTTTGAATGCTCGTCCATCTGCAATTTATATGCCATACAATTTTCATCTACTTAATTTGCGCAGTATTTGCAACGTTTTCCCAGTTTACTTACTTGACTACTATAACATTAAAAGTTCCGCTCAATACGAACAGTAGTGTGATAAATACACGATGATCCATTTTAAACCATTAAATATGTGCCAGCAGCAACTTTTTTAATTCAATTTAAAATTATTGACGTTCTTTGTGTAATTGTAGATGCGCACTGATAAAAAAAAACAACAACAGATGATTTGCAATCGTTCAGAGTGGCTTTTCAATGCGCTTCGATGCAACAAAACTACCGCTAATCGTTAAGCACTTTTATGTTTATCATCTGAATATGCGACAAGCTCAAACGACTGACAACTTGAGCCTTAATTATTCTAGTTTTGCGATAAGAATAGCGAATTTAATTGTAAATTTTTGCTTGCCAAAGCTTGCCGGACCATCTGAAGCTTTTTGGCGCTGCCAGACCTAAAAAAAAGACAGCTGTTTTTTTAAAAAAATGTAATAAAGCATCTCTAAAATGCGCGCGCAAATTGAAATGGAAATATCGCTTGTACATTTTCTGAATGTTTTTTATTAAAGTCAAACTTAAAAAATATCACAGGATATAGATATTAAAAAGAGCATTAAAATGAAATAAGTTCGAGCCGGATGCCTTTAGGTTGTCTGTGTTGCATTCTGTGCGTTTTTCCTGTGAAAATTTGTAAATTATTTAGTGAGCTAGGTAAAATTAAATCGCAACAGTTTCATAACACAAAACAAATAATACATCAAAAAGCGTGTTGTGCTGTCTCACCTGTAGTGTATTTTAAGTGTGATATGTTTTTGTTTTTGTATTGTTTGTGGTGGAAATGTGTTTATGTTTAGAGCTCATCTCTTTGGTGAGCCTGCGGCAGAGTCACCTCCTCAACCGTGCCCAGGCGTATGGTTTCATTTGGTTTCGAAAACTTTGGTATGTATTCTACTGTATCACTGTTGCTAAACACCGAGTTGTGTAGATTATCCATTGGTGCGGCAGGATCGGGACTTGTGAGTGTGATTTTGGACTTTGTCGCAACTCTGTGGAATGTGGAATTTATGCATGCAATTCATGTGGTTATGAGGAGTGTTCAGTGTTGTGTATTGGTTTGTTAGTTAGGCTCTCTACATAAGAGGTTACGCTTTAAAACGAGTGCAAAAACTAAGAGTTGAATTTGTACCTTAAGTACAGCTATTGGAAGTGAATATAGTTGAAGAACTTAATGGGTAGTCATAGGGTAAAGTTCTATTGACGCTGGCGGGTGCCACCGCGTGCTCCGCGCAATTTTTGTGGATTTCTATGTTTAGATCGTACACATCCATTTATATATGTATATATATATGCGCATATATGGTTTCTAGTAAATAGTTACGTTTAGGGCATCAAATGTGCCGCCATTGCTTACCTGTCTCTGGTCTGCATGCTGGCCTCCACATCCAGGCTGCGTGGCTGACGGAAATCGCACTCCAGCGAGAAGGCCGAATCGCCCGGCGTAATAAGCTCGGGATCGTTCTGTATGACCACAATGTTCGTATAGAGCTCACCCTCCTTCAGCGTCTGGCACTGATCCAACTGGAAGTTCATCTCCAGTGTGCGTGTTCCCTGATTCACATTGGGCTTCATGAAGCACGGAGCCGACTGCTTATAGAAACTGCCACGAGTGTACATGACGCCAGTGAATGGCTTCTCAGTTTCCAGGACCACATTCATCGAATCGGCACCGCACTTCAGATTGACCTTTTGTATACCCTGATCGCTGCCCTCGATTTTAAAGGTATCGGAAAGGTCTTGTTCCCAGATTTCTGAAACGATATGTGCAATACCTTGAAAATTATATCTTGCGATTGCACTTATGCATCTTTTTTATTGATTTTCATTAACGCTTTTAGGACTTTATTATATTAAATTTATATAAAGTTACTGATATCAAAAATGTCAATCGGATATTGCAAATTATATACATTTTGATAATCTCACAGAATTGAAATTTTGGTGGCTTTGTACTTTTTGGCTTTTGACAAGTTTTCCTTTTCTTTTTAGCTAAAAGTATGCGTTTCCAACTAGAAGTTTATCTGTAACCAGCGAACCACAACTCATAAGTTCAAGCAACTTTAAGCACATCTATGTTTACTCTTTTCGGCGTTCTACGCCGGCAACAGGCATAAACTTAAACCGGTTCCTTTTGTTTTGGTCTGCCTAGAACTGCCCTAACTTGCCATTGAAAATTTCTCCACACACCTTGCATGATTCACAGCGATCTTTGGGCCTGTGTAACGGCATGTCGATAACCTACCTTGGTTCTGTTGCTGCTGTTTCTGTTGTTGCTGTTGTTGTTGTTGCTGCTGCTGTTGTTTCTTGCTGCCAGCTGCATAGACTGCTAGCAACAGGTTGCAGCCCAACAAAAGCAAAAGCATATTTTGCAGCCTGAACATATTGCACTTGACCACAACTTTTGTTATTTAACACAAAATTTGAACAAATTATACAGCTGCCTTGAAGCGCGAAACACGTCCCAATGACTCAAAGCTGAAAGCAAAACTGACGCTTCGACGGCGACGGCGCAGCTCATATAAAGCTCCACTTGAGCTGCAGTCGTCGCAAGAGAGCGATATACAGAGAGAGAGAGAGAGAGACGAAGAGCGGGAGAGTGAATGACAAAGCGCGTGCGCAACTGAGAATCTGGTCAATCAGCTGTAGCGCAGGCGTCGTTCGTTGCAGTGATAAGATGAATTTTATTAGCAGACCAATACATACATACATACTACATACATACGTATGTATAAAATAGAGAGTGCGAGTAAAACAAAATATATTTAAAGCACAGGCAGAAAATTGTTGCAAGGCAAATGAAAAAAAAAACGCCAAGCGCTGTTTAAGGAAAACAAAATGCGGCTTCATTCACGGCATTTCCGCTTTCCATGCGGATTTTTGTTGTTCATTCATTTCGCATTGCATTTTGCGTGGTTGTTGTTGTTGTTTCATTATTCAAAATGTTATTAAACTTCCCCGTTTTCTGCGCTTGGACGGTTCTCCATGCAGCCACAATTCGTGTGGTGTATTTTTGTATGTTTTTATTATTTGTAAACAGATATTAACAATTGCGTTAATTAAGGCTTAATTAGTGTATTAGCTAGCTGGCAGGCTGGTGACCATGGCAGCGAAAGGTGGAAGTTGCATATTTCGTCTCTTTTGGACAACTAACAAAAAAAAAATGCATTTTGGAAAGCTTAGGCAATTAGTCAGTTGGACATAATTGATTTGTTTCAAATTGATCATAACTACATTAAACACATAGTTGGATAGTCAAGCGACTATCTGGATATTATTATGATAGGAATCGGGTTATACAACATAATACTTACCTTCCCCATTGATTTTCCGGTGCAAATATAAGTATTAAGTGTTTCTTGAGATATCTTATCAAATATTATTGGCAAAGACTGACAAGTGTTATCGCAGCTCTTGCCTTATAGATAGTATAGCGGTCAATTTTAAAGTCATACGAATTATCAATAATAATATAAACAAATGAATTCAGTTTAAAATTTAAGTATATAACTATGAATATATAATGCATACTATTTTTTTTAAATTTCATTGCATTTATTCAGATAATTTGGTATCATCAAATATTAATATGGCAAATATCTATTTATCAACTATTTTCTCTTAAGAGCGGCCCAGTATCTCTCCAGTTCGATACCCTCCCAATGAAAAGGCTTTGCCAAGATGCTGAAAAGTTTATAAAAGATGCAAAATTGAAAGATCATTGAAATTGGCCAACAACAAAAATAAAGATGTGCGATTAAAAAGTAAAATTGTAAGAAAAGTATAGATGCAAAATTACAGTTTACAACTCATAATTCGATTGAGACATGAACCAAAAACAAGTTGAACAGCAACATGCAACATTGAGATGGAGATACTCAAAAAACGCGAGAGAGGGATAGAGAAAGAGACTCGCTGGCTGCCTACTGCACCGCTGGCCAAGATTGACAATGAGTATGCACATAAATGGACAATATAGCGGGACTGGACTTGGATTCGAAGTGGGACTGCGAATGGAGCCTGCCTCTGTCTCTGTCTCTGTGTCTGCGATTGCGACTGCAAATGGAGTCGGATATGACGCAATAGTAACATTGTATCCGAGTTGCACAATTTCGGTCAACTTCCGAGATCGACTGCGACTTGACCGCCACTCACTTTTCTTTCAAATGCTGCAACACTTCCTGCTCCTGGGCATTGAGGCCGTCGTAAAAGGCAGCCAAATTCAAGTGGAGCAACTGCCGCGTCTGCATCCCAACCAGAAAGGTGCTCACATCGTCCAGCTGTATGGTGTAGTACATGGCCAGCTTTCCCAGCTCCACGCCGCGTTCCCTGCACACCTGTGCGGCTTGGTGTGCCAATTGCTTTTGCTCATCCTTTGCAGGATGCCAGGACTGTGGACCTGAGTTCGTCAGCAGACCCATGGCATGGGCAGCGGCACAAACGATACCCAGATTTTGTGACTTGAAGAAGTCCAAATACTCCAGCAGAGTGTTGTCAGCAAGCGTGTAACGTGAGTAAGTAAGCACAGTCTGTGTAATATATATATATATAAATATTGTACAGTATTAGTCTTTAATTTAAGCACTCTTTAAATAAAACAAGTAAGAGTTCTCTAGTCGGGAGTGCCCGACTGCGAGATACCCTGAACTCAGTCCTTACAATCATTCATACTAATCTAAACACACACTTGCTGCACTAAAAGCAGTACAAGCAGTGCCAGCGGTTAGCTTGCTCTTTCGCTGAGCCCCACACAATGGAAAGTTAAATCTTAAATAACTTCTGTGTTGTCCGATCATATTGAAATTTTTGGGGCAAACAATTGTCGATAATATGTGCTACCAAACCAAATTGCAAGGTCGTACCTTCAAAAATGGGTTTTTTTAACTTTTGGGGGGTTTGGGGGGTGGTATCCAAAAAGTTAAATATTTGTTACATGTGTATGCTATTCGAGATTATACATGTCAAATTAGGGGCCTCTAGCTCTTATAACTTGTAAGTTATATCCAAAAAACGCTGGTCTGAAATCGAAATTTATCGATAACTTTTGAACGGGACGAGCTATCGATAAATTTTAATAAACTTGATCTGTCCCGGGATTAGGAGAACTTATGTTCCAAATATGAAGTCTCTAGCTCTTGTAGTCTCTGATATCCGCGTGTTCATACAGACAGACGGACGGACGGACGGACGGACGGACGGACGGACGGACGGACGGACGGACGGACGGACAGACAGACAGACGGACATGGCTAGATCGACTCGGCTGTTGATACTGATCAATAATATATATACTTTATATGGTCGGAGATGCTTCCTTATGCCTGTTACATACTTTTGCACAACTTCATTATACCCTTTTTACCCATTTTTAATGGGTTCAGGGTATAACAAGTAAGAGTATAGAGATACCCTGATCCGAGTCCTTACATCCATTCATACTTACCAATCAATGCACATCTATACAAACACACACATTCTGCAAGCAGTGCAAGCAGTTTAAGCAGACTAACTTCTTCGCAGGGCCCCACACTATGCAAAGGGAAATCCTAAATTTCTTCTCTATTTAGTGTCTGATCTTTATGAAATTTTCAGGACATAACATTGGCTATAAATTGGGTCATCAAACCGAATTGCAAGGTCATACATTGTAAAATTAGTGCTTTTCACTCTGCTACATGTGTATGCTATTCGAGACTATACATACCAAATTCGCTGCCTCTAGCTCTTATAATTTTCAAGTTATGACCAAATAACACTGGTCTGAAATCGAAATTTATTGATAACTTTTGAACGGGTCGAGTTATCGATAAAATGAAACAATCATGTACTGTTCCGGGACTACGAGAACTCATATTCTAAATATGAAGTCTCTAGATCTTATAGTCTCTGATATCTGCGTGTTCATACAGACGGACAGACAGACGGACAGACAGACGGACGGACAGACAGACGGACATGGCTAGATCGACTCGGCTGTTGATACTGATCAAGAATATATACTTTATATGGTTGGAGATGCATCCTTATGCCTGTTACATACTTTTGCACAAAACCATAATACCCTTTTTACCCATTTTTAATGGGTTCAGGGTATAAAAAGTCGAGAGTGCCCGTTTAGGAAATACCCTGACCTTATCATTCACTTATCTGTTTCTTCTTGAAAGTGCATTTTGATTACGCTCAATACTTACATCGAATCTGCCCCCAGCACGTGAGATGCATTCCTTAATACAGATATGGGATAAGCGGATAGGCCAATAAACTTGGCCTTGCCCTCTTTGACCAACTGCTCCAGCGTGGGCAGCGTTTCATTGAGTACTATGTCCAAGTTCTCGGCGAACTCAATGTCATGGATTTGTATCACATCCACGTAGTCCAGGCCCAGCAGCTTCAGACTCTGCTCCACGCTCTCCCGGGTCTTCTTCGCACTGAAGTCGAACATGTGCTCGTAGTCCAGGTCATAGCGGGCCACCTTGGTGGCAATGTAGTAGGCCTGCCTGGGCACATCCTTGAGCGCCTTGCCGAGCACCTCCTCCGAACGTCCTTGGCCATACCAGGGTGCAGTGTCAATGTAGTTGATGCCAGCTTTTAATGCCTCATGCACGGTTCTAATGCCCTCCTCCTCTTCGAAGCTGCATCAGCACAAAATAGAAAAGCCGCTTTTGTTCATACACCGATATCGCTATCGTTCACTCTCTTTTGCTCTCTTCGAAAACACACACCCATAGTTGGCACAGAGCGCTCCCCCGCCGAACGCGACCTTCGATATATCCAGACCCGTTTTGCCAAACTTGCGATACTCCATGCGCTTCACTTGCTCCTCATCGTGGAAGCCCTTGACATAGGTGGCTGGTAATTTTCCAGACATATTTATGCTATTTTTAGCCCTTGATTTATTTCGCAATCAACCGAAATGCGTTCAAGTCCCAAAGAGGTGACACAAAGTACTGATAGTTAATTCGAAAAACTTTTGCATTACTCTTTGTGAACATTCGGTATCAGAGAATATGGCCATGGTGTAATTACTAAAGGTGGAGTAAACTATTTTACGAGCTGCCACGCCAATTTCACGAAGCTGTCGTTGCTTCGTTTTTTTTACGAGCGAGCTGCCAGCAGTTGCCTGCCGTTTGGTATGCTTGTGTATGTGTGTATATGTGCTTATGAATGCGTGCATTAACGCTTGTAGAACACATACAAGCACAAATACATTCACGCATACAATCAAACATTTCTGAAAACAAAAAAAATTCATCCGCATGTCGACCTGCTTCAACGACGTTCAGGAAACGACTGGCAAGCTAGGCAGCTGAATAGAGTCACCACACAGTAGTTTACTCCACCTTTAGTAATTGCACCATGAATATGGCGAGATTGCGAATGGAAGCGTCTGGAAAGAGAATATAAGCGTGCGATTCTCTCAGAGTACTTTTTACAGGGCTGCATCAGTTGACATACAGGGCTGGATCAGTTGATGGGCGATTTATTTCAGTAGGCAACTTTCGGAAATAAACATTTTAAGTACTGAGTAGGTGCTTTTATGAGTGATTTCTGATTCTTTACTATGTTACTAGGTTATTATAAGTATATATAATACATAAGTAACAAAATATTAATAGAATCATGAAACACGTGATAAAGACAAGTGTCAGGCTACCTCTGAGGAACAACACAAGTGCATCAGCATATCTTCTAAATTCCAATAACTTATTAAGCGCTCCTGTATTAAAATACTGAAATGAAGCTCTCTTGCTTTCATAAAGAGCGCGCCAATGTACAGCTGTTTTTTTCTTATTATAATAATATACTATATATATATATATATAATATTATAAAAACAAATTTAAATGATTTGTACTTGATTCGTCTAGAACGGATTTTCTTACAAATACCTTCATAAAACTAAGCTTCGAAAAAGACAGGTTTATTTAATGCTATAATAACTATATATTTTTATTTTTCAAGGTCAAGAAGATGGCCAACATAATACAGTACAGGATACAAAAATGTTTTGCTGATTTTATATTTGTTTATTTCAACATATGAGTTGCAGAATTACAAAAGTATATAATTGACTATTAATAGAAATATAATAGATTTGTATTATCAGTGAAGCTACCAGGTAAAGCAAATGAGACTGCAGCTGAACTTGAGCTGATATTGAGGCGGTTCAAGTGAGTATATAGTATATACATGTACATATGTATATTATATATTGTTTCTAGGCGCCAGAATATACATAATCCAGTCTGAGTATGCAGCTTGATAAATAATCAGAAAGTTATAAACATATATGTATGTTTATTTATTTATTGTTTGTATAGCAATTACAAGATATAGTTAACTTTTAAAAAAGATTCAGCTCCAGAGCCTCATTTGTTACTGAAATCTGTGAGAGTGGACAAGGTTGATCCCCAGCTGTAGGACTGCTTGAAAACACTGCAATAGACAAAAATGGATAGTTGTAGTTTAGTTGGATGCTGGCAACCGGTTCGCATGGGCCAAGTTCGTGAGATTGGCGCTGACGCAATGCTAACACCAAATCCGAGTTGCACAATTTGTTGCCAAAGCGGGTTTACTCACTTTTCGCGCAGATACTGCAGCACTTCCTGCTCCGTGGATGTCAAGCCATTGACGACCGCATCCAGATTGATCTGCAGCAGGCGGCGATTGGGAATGCCGATCAAGAAGGTTGCCGCACCATCCAGCTGCATCGAGTAATACATGGCCAGTTTGCCCAGCTCAACGCCACGCTGCTGGCAGATCCCGGCGGCCTGGCGACCCACCGCCTGCAGCTCCTTGCTGCCCGGATGCCAGGCCTGTGGGCCGGCATTGGTGAGCAGACCCAATGCATGGGCAGCGGCACAGATGACGCCCACGTTGAGCTCCCGGAACGCCTTCATGTGCCGCAGCAGTGTGTTGTCCAGCAGCGTATAGCGGGCATACGAGAGCATCACGTGGACACGACCTTGAGCACGCTCGGCGCACTCCTTGAGCACGTCCACATCGTAGCCGGTGATGCCAATGAAACGCGCCTGGCCCGCCTTCACATACTCCTCCATTGCGGGTATCGTCTCGTTGAGCACTATATCCAGACTGGGTGCCGCATCCACATCATGCACCTGCAGCACATCCACATAGTCCAATCCCAGCAGATCCAGGCTCTTCTTGACGCTCTCGCGGGTCCTGGCCGCCGAATAGTCGAACATGCGATCGATATCGAGCTCATAGCGCGCCACCTTAGTGGCTATGTAGTACGCCTCCCTGGGCACATCCTTGAGCGCCTTGCCGAGCACCAACTCCGACTTTCCCTGCCCGTAGAACGGCGCTGTATCGATGTAGTTGATGCCAGACCTAATCGCCTCCTGCACGGTTCGGATGCCCTCCTCCTCGTCGAACTTCTTGTCGTACAGCGAACATAGCGTTGCACCACCCAGGGCCAGTGTGGAGACTCTCAAGCCGGTGCCGCCCAGCTTGCGGTATTCCATGCGACGGACCTGCTCCTCATTGTGGAAGCCCTTCACGTAGGTGGCTGGAAGTGTGCCCGACATTGCTAAAGTCTCAGTTGAACTGTGCCTTAAACTGACAAATCTGAAATATTTATACTTAAGTGCATACCTCACACACACACGAACATAATCGCACACGTGAGTATAGGTGAGCTTTTGCTTCAATTGAGCTTAGTTACTTAGCGGTGCATTTTTATACCCTGAATCCATTTAAAAATGGGTAAAAAGGGTATTATGGTTTTGTGCAAAAGTGTGTAACAGGTATAAGGAAGCCTCTCCGACCATATAAAGTATATATATTCTTGATCAGTATCAACAGCCGAGTCGATCTAGCCATGTCCGTCTGTCTGTCCGTCTGTATGAACACGCAGATATCAAAGACTATGAGAGCTAGAGACTAAATATTTAGAATATAACTTCAACAGTACATGTTTGTTTCATTTTATTGATAACTCGTCCCGTTGAAAAGTTATCGATAAATTTCGATTTCAGACCAGTGTTTTTTGAAAGTTATAAGAGCTAGAGGCACCAAATCTGGTAGAGGCAAATATTTCACTTTTTGGATACCGCACCCCCATCTCCCCAAAAGTGAAAAACACTCAATTTTGAATGTATGACCTTGCAATTTGGTTTGATAAGCCCTTTTTTATCCAATGTCCTAAAAATTTCATAAAGATCGGGCACTAAATACAGAAGTTATTTAAGATTTACCTTTGCATAGTGTGGGGCCTTGCGAAAAGTTACTGCTTAAACTGCTTGCCGTATGTGTGTGTTTGTATGGATGTGCATTGATTGGTAAGTATGAATGGATGTGAGGACTGGGTTCAGAGTATCCCCTAGTCGGGCACTCCCGACTAGAGCACTCTTACTTGTTTGATTTGACTCAAGCGACAAGAACTGTGTTAGAGATAGAGAGCGAACGAGTGGAAAGTCGATCTCTTATCGCCATTCGAAGCTAAGTTTTATTGAGTTCTGCGAACTCAGTTCTCAGATCTCGAGAAAAACACTCAACGACACAGTTACATACACCAATGTATAATTTGGCTCAATTGCTGGACGTTTAAGTGTGTGTACATTTTGAGTATTCAGCTAAAGAACATAAACATTTTGTTTATCTGCATGATAATGTGCTTGTAAATCATTTCTGATACCTCAATGTTCGTTTAAAAATCTAACAGTTAAGAGAAGAAGATCCAAATAAACTGCTTTTGTTTGTGTGGCATTTTAAATGAATTTGTATCTTACTATTACAGCCTATCGTGAAATCAGGACTAAGTCGTATTCTATAATGTTTATCAATATTAAAATGATAACTTAAACGCATTGAATTAAATTTGTTTGATATAGTACAATATGCTAGATCCTTAATGCTCTTGACTCTCTTGATAAGTAATGAATAGTGAGCTATTGGGAAATTTTAAAATAATAACAGTAGTAAGATGATGATGATTGTATGATCTAATTGTAAAAGATTTATCTAAATAGTTTAATTTCAGAGCCGTCTATATATTATGCTACATATTATTATTAACATTTTTGTATATGGATAAGATTTAGGGGTTTTTTATTCAAAAAATCGGAAATTCGAAATTGCTTGAAATTTAAATGCAGATTCGCAAATCAAACAATTCTTCCAATTCTGTTCTACAGTAAAGCCATACTCTTACATCAAAAAGCTTCCAGAGTACAAATGTACATAATACATTAATCTGTTCACTTATCAGAACTTTTCTAGATAGGTTCTATAAATATGAATTAAATGCTGGTTTTTGTTATACTATGTATTTTATTTTTCCAATGAGATTTCCAACTGTAGTTATTCTTTGCTTTATGTGAATTTCTAATCATTGACAAATCATTATAAAATAATATAAATATATAATTTATATATATATTGATGTATATGTATGTATATGTAGTAGACAAAGACAGAGATACACACAAACAGAGATATTATGAAAAATATCGCCGTCTAACTACGAGCGATCTTTCAAAAGAAGACATCGAAGTCTCCATGGGGCTGATAGCTGCCAGTCGGCACCTGTGGCCGACGATGCTGTTGCGTTGGCCTGGGCACAATGATGTCATTGATCTCATGCAGAATGCCATTGGAAGCGATTACATCGCACTTGGTAACGCCGGCATTCTCGATCTTGGGTCGGCGGTCGCGGGTGATGCGCAGATGCTGGCCCGAAATGGACTCGATGGAGCGCACAAATGGCCAGTTGGTTGGTATAATGCCGGCGCAGCAGACAACATCGTTGACAATGTGTGTCTTCACCTGGGCGACGAGATCGGGCTGGCTCTGAGTTGCCTTCGACTCGCTGGAATCGCTGAACTCCTCGAACACATCGTTCTTGGGCACAAGCAGGGTAAAGCTGTCGGATTCATTGGCCAGCAAACTGGTCAAGTTGGCCTTGCGCACCAGCTCGAGGAATTTGCTGTAGTTGGGATTGGCCTCCAGCGACTTAAGCAGATTCTACAAAGAAATAAATATGTATATATATTAGCAAATGAGTCGAAGTGTGTTGAAGTTCCGAAATCTCACGGTCTTGGGCGCAGTCAGAGCGCGATCCAGTTGGTGCAGCACAGAGCCGCAGCTCTCGTCATCGAAGTGGACGAGGCGGGCACAGTTCACGGTTGCCCGGTTCATCACGTCCGAGAAGAGCGCATGAGTGGAGTACAGATTGAGACGAACATTTGTGCCCGCCACCGTGGGCAGCGTGCTCTCCGACAGATCACAGGTCTTGATCATGGGCTTGACCACATGGTAGTTAAGGAAATCCAACAAGTCCTTGTTGTCCTTGAGCGCCTCCGGCTGCTCGGTGAGCAGGCGTGCCCATTCCGTATTCTGCAGCGCCTTGTCCGTGGGCGCAAAGATTGTGACATTGTCCAAATCATCGAACTGATTGTCATAGCCAGAGGCCTCCAGCAGCCGCTTGAAGATCGTCAGATTCTTCTGCGACATCAGAGTGGTCATTGGCAGCGCCGATTCGGTGGGCAGAATGGTATCAATCACATGGAGCACGCCATTCGTGCCCATGATGTCAGCATCCAGAATCTTGGCGGCATTGTTAATGTAAATGGCAGCCTCCTCCGTTTGATTCTGGGCACGTTGGGTGCGATTCAGCAAGAGTGGCTCACCCAGCAGATTGTAAGCCGTGGTCTTGGCACCAGGCAGCGTTGCCAGCGAACAGAAGGTCAGATCCAACATGTGGTTCTTCAGTATATCTGTGGAGAGATTTACGAGTTTTATTAGATTTCGCACATTTTTAAGTATTATATCATATGCTCACTCGAAGCACAGCCGCGTCCCTCCTTCAGGGCACGTCGCAGATGGGGCTCCAGCTTGTCGAAGGCCGCATCCGTGGGCACAAAGATGGTGACGGGCTTGTCGCCCTCCAGGAGCGCACTGATGTTCGTCTTTTCCAGCACTGTACGCATTATGGACATGTCCGCACGCTCACGTATTAGATCCATCACGTTCTTGGTCAGTGGCTTCAGCACGCCACTCAATGTGTGGACGAGTGCCTGCTCCGCGAGCTTGTCATGCTTCTCAATGGGCACACAGTTGGCGGCATAGCGATAGGGTTCCAGGCCGAGAGCCGGCGGCAGCTGGTAGCTGTTGATGCGTATCTTCTGGCCGGGCAGCTCGCTCTGCAGCAGCTTCTCGTTGGGCAGATCCTCCAGCTGGACATCGCCCAGCACCGAGTGCAGCTTGTAAATGGATGTGGGCTCGGCCTTTGCATCTTCCACGTTCTAAAACGATTACGGATCTTAGCATGCTGAAATCAGATGCAGCCGTTTAATGATCACTCACGTTCTCCTGCTGCTGCTGACCGCGGTACTCCAGGAAGGCGGCATCGTTGGGCACGAAGAGGGTCACCTTCTTGCCGCTGCCACTGGCCAGCATATCGCCCAGTTCGCCGGCACTCTTGGCGCTCTCAATGAACTGCTTGGCGCCCATGTCGGCGGCGGTGGCCTCGATGTCTTTGATCTCGATCTTCTCGCAGGGCGTGGTGAAGTCCGCGTTGCGTGGACGTCCATAGCCGTGGCAGCATTGGCGTGTCAGAGTCAGCGTCTTCTTCTTGCCATTTTGATTGACGCTGTGCGAGAGAGAGAGAGACGAGAGACAGAGACGAGAAATGAATTATGCATGGTTGCATCATACGCAACGTTGGCCTGGCTTACATCTTGGTGCAGACGTGCTTGTTGGGTTTCTCGGCGCAGGAATTAACGCTAAAGTGGAACTGGCCAAAAAGTGGGGAGCGCACCTCGCTGCCAGCGCCGTCACGTTCCTGACCGAAGCTGTCCACGGCTTCATCGCCATCGGTTTCCGTGGTGGCGCCTTCGCTTTCCTCCTTTTCGGTGCACACATTGGGTCTGCGAGCATTGGAAGAGGAAATGTACAAAAATCAAATTGATTTTCTTTGCCAATAAGCGTCATGTTATGAAGAAGAAGAAGAAGTAAATGTGTTGCATAACTAAAACTAAATTGTGTATTTATTCAATGTGCAACACTATTTGTTTATTGATTTTGTTCAATGTCGACACAGAAAATAAAATCACATTTCAAGAATTACAATTTATATAAATTTATAAAAATGAGTATAAAAAACATTTTCAAATTTAAAAATATATGATGATATAAGTTTATCGTGGCTTTTAAAAAGTAATTTGTTCCAATATTTGTTCCAAGAAATAATTGTTTGCATAAAAACTAGTCAAATTAAATTTCATAATAATTTCGTCCACCTTTGAGTCGATAAGTTTATTTTTTTGTAGTTTGAAAGTTGAATACATTTTATTTGAATTACATATTTGTATTATTGATTTAAATAAAAGAGATTTCTAATTTAGCTGAAGATAAATATATGTATATAAGATTTGCTAAATATGTTCATATCAAAAACAATTGGTAAAATATATTGATACGAATTTGCCTTGGTTTTTTCTGTGTGTAATCAAAGTGCGTTTTTGACAAGGAAATGAAAGATCTTTGAGATAGAATTTCAATTCACAAAATAATACTATACATAAATATTTGTGATAAATATATATACGGCCATAGCTCTGTATTGCTGGCAATAACTAAAAATTATTAAAGCTATGCTAGATGCCTAAAATATGTATATACACTATTTGCTATCACTTGCTAATATCTTGTGTAAATGTCAGACTTGCAAATCAAAAGTCAATGTACTCGCACCCACAAGTCGTGCTATCCACTAAAAGTACATTTATACTTATATATATATATTTGAGTATATATAATCATATATATATTTATATACCTATATAGGCTATTACAGTTAGTCAGCCCCCAATAAACGCACCCCATGCACTTACTTATCTGCCCATCACAGCGAGTACTGATGAATGTTTACACTATGAATTGGCATATAGACACGCTTATTCACATAGTTAGAAGTATATACATATATATAACATATATAATATATGCTCCAGAGAATTAACAGCTTAACAGCTTTGCCTGCCTTCAATTCAATTATTTGAATGTATGCGCCACAAAGCGACCCATTGTATGAGTATAGTTTTCGAAATTTCTCGGCCTGCAAATAGTATGTATATCTACTCTACTCTTTTTATATATTTTTTTGTTTTATGTACAGAACTAATTTTTCAATTGCTGCGTCTGACTTTCGTTCTCGGTTCAACAAAAAAAAATAAAAAAGATAAAACAAATGCAATGAGTACACGACCGGTTGATTTCACAATTTTGCTTTAATAACAATTTAGCAAAGTGCAAACGACAACTATATCTATGTATATGGATTGCATTATATCTAGTACATATATGTACATACATATATCCAATCACGTTGCATATAATGTATAAAGCTAGTTGCTGGCAGAGCAATTAAAAGTAAAACCGCCGGTGAGCTTAAGCAATTTGCACCAAGTCTTAATTGTGGTTGAAAGCAGTAAATAGCATTTGCAAATTACAAATTATTAAAATAGCAAAATTATGCACGATGACCGATCAGTTGGCCACATCTGTGCACATAAACAAGCAGAAGTTCAACTGTTGGCGATAAGTCGAGAGACATTACAAATCAAAATTATATTTAATAGCTCTAATGAACTTGACATTGTGCTCGGTTAATTACCAAATGCCAAGAGAACGTCGAAATCAGTCGTGTGCGGCGATTAGGAAAGAAACGAGTGACCAAGCGACCATAGCAAATGCTAAAAGAGCTTTTGAATATTGCCGGAATTGAGCGTGGAAGACTTTGAAATACTGAGAAGAGCAGCTGAAACCCATTCAGATACATGGATTGTGGGTTTTAGGAGCGGACTTCAATGATATTGTTATACTCTATTCGAAGAAGTTACCTCCAGTATGCTTAGAGTGAGAAAACAAATTCATCTGGCCATGTCCGTCTGTATGTATGCAAACTAGTCCCTCAGTTTTTGAGTTATCGCGATGAAACTTGGCACAGAGACTTATTACTCAAAATGACAGCACAATTGTCGGAATCGGCTGAATCGGACTACTATATCTTATAGCTGCCATACAACTGAAAGTAGGTATTGGCCATATATCGAATGTTTTTAAATTTACAAACATTTTCGTTCATTCTTTCGTTATATAAAGAAATAAACTGACGGATTCATTATACGAAAACTGAAAATGATATAATTGATTCATAGTCTTGTACTCACCCCTTCCACCAAGGTTCCTGGGCGTTGCCAATTCCAAAGCCACCAAACGAGTTCAAGAACTCATTGCCAAAGAATGGAAACGATTGCTGGAAGAATACAGCCGGATTGGGTGAATTCACATCCGTTGTGATGGTATCGATATCTGTGCAAAAGTTGACAAGATTATCAAGATTATATTGCTAGGACTAACCGATGCGATGACTTACTGAACGGCTTCTGGCCCAAGCCAGTGGTGGAGGCAGCTGCTGCTGCTACGGCCGCATCCTGGCGTCCTTGTGCTTGGTGCTGCTGGTGCTGCTGCTCCAGTGGCACGAATTCCGTATCACCGATGCCGTCGCTGCCGAAACTGCTGCTATAGAGTGGCAACAGGGGCGCATTAGCAAGGGCTTGGGGGCGTGGCTGCTGGGCAGCCAGCGGGACGGGCGGGGGCGCTGCCCAAACGCTCGCCACACGCTGCGATGCCTGAGCGTGCAGTGGTTCTAGCTGTGGTGCTAGTGGTGCAAATGGTATGGGCGCAAACAGCGTGCGATGCAGCGGTAATGGTCGTGTTAAATGTTGCATAAAGCTGTCGAGGATTGGGTCGAGTGGGAGTGAACGTTTCGGTTAGTGTGTGTATTGTGTACTGTTGTGATTTGTGTGTTGAGTTTTGTTGTGTTTTGTGCCGTTTCATGCAAGTCGCACACACCAGAGTCTAACTAGCCCTAAAACACTTCCAACACCATAATTCATATGCCTTCCATTGTTTCGCACATAAAAGAAGCTCCAGCCTGGCCCGACATTCTCTCAATATGCATATATATAGTATATAGTATACGGCCTGATCGTGCCCATTGTTTAGCAATTGTTTTGCGCAGCATTTCTGTGAGCCGCATACTAATTGCCTGCCTTCATTAACTGTGAAGCTAATACTATAAAAATCAAATGAAAATCACTTGTTTTTTTAGACGCCCAGAAACAAACTTGCCAAAATTCCCAAAAATACAATGCGCTGCACTCTAGCTTCATTAATCAAATGGGATTTATGTCTTTCGATTTTGGGTGTACAATAATAAATACAATACCAACTGAAATATATTTATATGTACAGTACTTAACTCAAACTTCTTCTCATGAGTCAGTCGCACGCTTTGTGCAAACAAATTGTAAGCCGCTTTCTATTGACAACAAAACAACAAAAAAAAAACAAAAATCAACAACAAATACTCTGTTAGTTGACTTTTCCTATATACAACACGCAATAAATATATTTATATATATATATATGTATATACTTTGTGTCTTTGTAACATTTTTCGGGACCTTTTTTGTTGATCGAGCTCATTAAAAATGCGCAGCACGGAAGTTAATTAACAAGAAGACAAAAATACATTATAAAATTTATATAAATAATATGCTCGAAATGGCAAACATTACAAATTTTTATAGTTGCCACGCTCGGTTAGGTTCAAACTTCTGAAAATGTTATTTGTTTTTTTGTTGTTTTTTTTTTATGACATCTTTATCTTGCATGAGTCATGACTCGCTTTGTGAACGAGGGCTTGAAAGACATCGACTTGTGTTTTGAGTCTGCTTTTCAAATAAACATATATATATATATATATATATATGTATATGTGTCGCGCATATCACGAACTGCGATTTGAGTAGTTGATAACTAACTTGAACTTGGCTTGGACTCGCTGGCATTTGGGAGTTCAAACAGCGACTCACAATTAGGCCTGAGGAGAAACTCGTAGCTGAATGGTTAGCAACTGTTTTCAAGCCAATTGCAAATTGGCTTACTTGAAGCTCTTTCACTTTTTTCAATTGCTGGATATAATGATGTGAGAAATTAAGTGCCAATGGAAATCTGACATAAATACGGTGATATATTATAGCTAAGACATCGGTACTTGCTGACTAGCATTTTATCATTTGAAGCTGTGAATAAAATTGAGAAGTTTCCCTTTGAAATCCGATCAAATTATTAAGTATCAAAACATATGTACTTTTTTTGTTTAACAATAAATCTTCTTTTTTTATAATGCATAATCAATTGTTATTATAATAACTTTAATTAGCTTTGTGGCGCTTTGTTAAAATAGATGTGTTTTAGGCAAAACTCAATTCAGTGCTAATTAAAGCTCGTGTAAAATGTGTCTGAACGATTTGGAAAGCTTGTAAAGGTTATAATTAAATCAAAAGCAAAACTTCTAGAAACTTTCCGTTGGTCGTTAAAAAAAATGCATAACGAATGCATACTAATAAAAATTTAAAACTGTGTGTTGTGTACAAAAGCAGGAACACGTAAATTAGAAAAAAAAACAAAAACAAAAACAAAAAACAAACTACCAAAGCGAAAGTCATTGGCCATAGTCGATGAGCAATGAACTGGTTCCAGAGGTTCCGTGATTTGATTAAAACAGTCGCCGTGGTACAAAATAAGACGTAGTAGAACCAAGTGGTGAGCAGTGACCCAGTTTTGAGTCTTTAAAATTGCAGTCAGGGCATTAAATTAGGGGTGTTACCTGCTCCAAAATTGCATCTAATGAGGTGTCAAAAGTTAATTGGCTGCCATGTCTGACAATTGTCGGCCATTAAAATCTGTGTCAAAATGACTGGCTGGCAAACAACTAAATAGTTGAGCTGCCTCCAGCTGGTTTTTATACCCTGAACCCATTAAAAATGGGTAAAAAGGGTATTATGGGTTTGTGCAAATGTATGTAACAGGCATAAGGAAGCATCTCCGACCATATAAAGTATATATATTATTGATCAGTATCAATAGCCGAGTCGATCTGGCCATGTCCGTCTGTCTGTCCGTCTGTCCGTCTGTCCGTCTGTCCGTCTGTCCGTCTGTCCGTCTGTCCGTCTGTCCGTCTGTCTGTCTGTATGAACACACAGATATCAGAGACTACAAGAGCTAGAGACTTCATATTTGGAACATAAGTTCTCCTAATCCCGGGACAGATCAAGTTTATTAAAATTTATCGATAGCTCGTCCCGTTCAAAAGTTATCGATAAATTTCGATTTTAGGCCAGCGTTTTTTGGATATAACTTACAAGTTATAAGAGCTAGAGGCCCCTAATTTGACATGTATAATCTCGAATAGCATACACATGAACAAATTTTTCACTTTTTGGATACCACCCCCCAAACCCCCCAAAAGTTAAAAAAACGCATTTTTGAAGGTACGACCTTGCAATTTGGTTTGGTCACACATATTATTGACAATTGTTTGCCCCAAAAATTTCAATAAGATCGGACGATAAACACAGAAGTTATTTAAGATTTAACTTTCCATTATGTGGGGCTCAGCGAAAAGCAAGCTAACTGCTTAGACCGCTTGCACTGCTTGTACTGCTTGTACTGCAGCATGTGTGTGTTTAGATTAATATGAATGATTGTAAGGACTGGGTTCAGGGTATCTCGTAGTCGGGCACTCCCGACTAGAGCACTCTTACTTGTTTTAAGGTTGCTCGCTGTGGTTAGCCAAGTGTAAAACGGCCCAGACATGCAAGCAAACCGATCCGCAGATACGGCCAGAAACATCTGTCAAATCCCGTGGCTGCATTTGCATCTGCATCTGCATCTGCATCTCTGGCGGATGCCCTAAAGTCGATGACCCACTTTGAATGGACATTGTTCTCAGTGGTTGTTGTTTGTTGTTTTGTTTGTGCAATGCCTTTCGCAAAAACTTGAACTGCAGGGTTAAGTGATCTTTGCGGCGTTTTTGTGTTCCGAATTTCGATCGCGATTTTCGGCGCAATAAAATCTTAATTGAACAATCTCTTTTTGGCCCAATTTCAATTGGGAAAGCATTTTTAAGAATACTGCAACGCATATCAGAGATGCTATACCTCTGCTGACAAACAGTGTATGTTGATAGTCTAAGACCCTTGACTGATCTCTTCTCGGGGGAATTTTCTAAGCGATTACAGATTTAAACTTTGATATTGAGGTCATCACACAAATTGACTTTCTTTCTACGAATTCGGCAATTTATTTATTTTCATTTTTTTTTTGCTTTAGTTTGAGTTCTTTTGCGGTAGACTGATTTGTTCGGTTCGGCTTATTTGCAATTTCGTTTAGCGCGAATTTGTTTGCCAAGAGGTGAAATTTGACCAAGCAAGCAAGAACAAATGTCATAAATAGCTAAAGTTTGCAATTAGGCGGGTTTTTATGTTTTGTCAATGGGCACAAAACCATAAAAAATAGCTAAAGTTGTCATGTCAATATTTAAAACGAACGGCATCTGGTTGGGACAATATGTGAGTTTCAGTATTTGTTTTGGGCTCTGGTTGCTAAATGCGGGGAATGTTCACTGGGCAAATGCATAGTTCACCTGGATGAGTCTGACGTCGAACTGATTTCGTTGTCAATACTGGAATCTGAATCGGAATCTTCGCTGTAAGAAAGTCATGCATTATCACCGATTGCGATTGTAACTAGGGAAAGGATATACATAGCTACAATTAGCAATTGTTAGAAGCCTTGGATTGTGTGTCAATATTTAGAATTTTTTGATATAATACTACGTGTTAAATTAATAACATACATTTTTATGGAATTGTTACCAATGTTAAATAACAGTAAATGGTTATGGTAGCTAACGAAATTATAAATGAAAGATTTTGCATATGAATTAACCTAAATCGACATATAAATTAAGCCTGATTTGGATGCATTAAAATATATATTGCAATATTTAGCTAAATTTATGGTTATGATGTTGAAAACAAAAAAAAAAACGAATTAACAAGAAAACTACATGAAATGTGCATGAACAGCGACCAACACACACAAAAAACCACAAAAACACGAACATAAATAATTGGTCAATGTTTTTTACTTACTCGTAGAATGGAACCGCTTGAGCGGAGCAGACCAGGAGCAGGCATGCCCACAGTCTCAGCATCTTGGTGTTGTCAATGTCGGAATGGAAATGGTACTTGGCTCAAATGAAATACACAGTTTGTAGCTACAAAAACAAACAGAAAGTTTCAGTATGGAAGAAAATGCACAAGGTTTTCACTGATTCGAACTGATGGAACAGCTGTGACTGGTACAAAATCCAAACAGAAAATACTGGTTTTTCACGGCAAGCTGCACAAGAAAATGTAGGTGAATGTGGACAGTTGTTTGGATATATATAACCAAAAAGAAGAAATTTTCCACAGTCTTCGTACGATAATTATAACGTCATTAGCTTAGCTTCTTTTAATTACTCTCTATTATCGTCTTGTCTTGCAAAACTGACACACATAACATTTCCATCCAAGCAAGTCGCACTTAATGCGTACTGAATCCTCATCACTCACACTCACACTCACACACACACGAATACTAACAATTTGCTGTTCGATTGTCCGGCGATGTTGACGTTTTGAGCGGCAGTCGAAAACTAACTGGCTTAGAACGCACATCGTCTCTGTTATTTATAAGCTGCGATCGCTGCCGCAGCGATGCGCTGAGAGCGGCGTTTTGAATGTGCGGCCGGCTTGAGTTTAAGCGCGCTCTCGGTCTCCCACCCTCTCTCTCTCTCTCTCTCTCTGCATGCCTCTCTCAACAGCGCTCGTTTGTTGGAGCAGAGAACTTTTTGCTTCGGCGACACAGTCAAATGCGAAATTCGTGTAATAATTGTGAAAGTGCGCGGCGGTGATAAGTGCTTACACTGCACAACAAAAAAAGCGTAGCATGACGAATGAATTTACTCTAGTTTTGGGTGCAAACACAATTATGCACACAAATTCTATGCGGTTCCAAGGAACTGCAACTGGTAGCACTTCTAGCAGCATCATCGCATTCGGCTACCTGCTAGTCTATACAAGTATCCTATTTGGATGCGTAGTTGTGTTTGGTTATTCCGCTTACACTCATCTTCGCTGCCTAATTGAAAGTCTGTTCATTTGATATTTATACTCTTTTCGAAGAAAATAGTATATTAAGTTTGTCCTGAAGTTTGTAACGCATAGAAGGAAGCGTCGGAGACCCCCAAAAGTTACTGCCAGTATGCTTAGAATGACAATACAAATTGATCTAGCCATGTCCGTCTGTCTGTCTGTCTGTCTGTCTGTCTGTCTGTCTGTCTGTCTGTCTGTCTGTCTGTCTGTATGTATGCAAACTAGTCCCTCAGTTTTTGAGCTATCGCGATAAAACTTTGCATAGACACTTATTATTCCAGGGGACAGCACATCGGTCGGAGCTGGCCGGATCGGAATACTATATCTTATAGCTGCCATACAACTCGAAGTCGGTTTTGGCCATATATCCCATGTTTTTGAATCTATCGCGATGAAACTTTGCACCGATACTTATTATTCAAAGAGACATCACATTGGTTGGAGCCGGCTGGATCGGATCACTATATCTTATAGCTGCCATACAACTCGAAGTCGGTTTTGGCCATATATCCCATGTTTTTTAATCTATCGCGATGAAACTTTGCACCGATACTTATTATTCAAAGAGACATCACATTGGTTGGAGCCGGCTCGATCGGATCACTATATCTTATAGCTGTTATACAACTGGCAATGAATTAAATATTTTTAGAACAAACAAGTAAGAGTGCTCTAGTCGGGAGTGCCCGACTACGAGATACCCTGAACCCAGTCCTTACAATCATTCATATTAATCTAAACACACACATGCTGCAGTACAAGCAGTACAAGCAGTGCAAGCGGTCTAAGCAGTTAGCTTGCTTTTCGCTGAGCCCCACATAATGGAAAGTTAAATCTTAAATAACTTCTGTGTTTATCGTCCGATCTTATTGAAATTTTTGGGGCAAACAATTGTCAATAATATGTGTGACCAAACCAAATTGCAAGGTCGTACCTTCAAAAATGCGTTTTTTTAACTTTTGGGGGGTTTGGGGGGTGGTATCCAAAAAGTGAAAAATTTGTTCATGTGTATGCTATTCGAGATTATACATGTCAAATTAGGGGCCTCTAGCTCTTATAACTTGTAAGTTATATCCAAAAAACGCTGGTCTAAAATCGAAATTTATCGATAACTTTTGAACGGGACGAGCTATCGATAAATTTTAATAAACTTGATCTGTCCCGGGATTAGGAGAACTTATGTTCCAAATATGAAGTCTCTAGCTCTTGTAGTCTCTGATATCTGTGTGTTCATACAGACAGACAGACGGACAGACGGACAGACGGACAGACGGACAGACGGACAGACGGACAGACGGACAGACGGACAGACAGACGGACATGGCCAGATCGACTCGGCTATTGATACTGATCAATAATATATATACTTTATATGGTCGGAGATGCTTCCTTATGCCTGTTACATACATTTGCACAAACCCATAATACCCTTTTTACCCATTTTTAATGGGTTCAGGGTATAAAAAAAAATGTTACGCGACAAAACGATTTTGTACAGCTTATGAAATTTCAGTGGTGCAGTTGGCAGAGTGAAAATTGCCTATAGGTTCGAAAAGAGTATAAAATCTTCGGCACGCCGAAGATAATCCTTCCCCACTTGTTTTAAACTGTTCTGTTGTTTTGTGTTTGGTATTTTTGTATGTACCATTTTGTACACATGTACGTACTTTGTAAGTTGCTTTTGTTTTCTAATTATTCCAAGAAATATGAGTTGATTGTTTGGTGTTTGACGTCTATTTTGTATACCCTGTACCAATAATTTGATAAAGCATGCGTTGAAGGTGAAATCTCAGCATCAATAGCAAAGTTTACTGCCCGATCTGAATAATAATGTAGTAAAAGTGCAATTTTTATTGAGTATGTGTGATATACCTTCAGAAATTGAATTTTCGAACACTGTCCAACACTCAAACATCTTTGTTCTTAGTAGCCTTGTCAGATCTGTTGGTATACTGTTTGTTAGTCATTGCTGATAACATTGTACACTTTAATATATGCCCTTGTTCAGATGCCGATGAGGCTTGTCGGCAGCTGAACTTAAAATTAAGATTGCATGACAATGATTATGAAGAACGAGAGATTTAAAAAAAATAGATTGGCTTTTGCCAAGGAAAGCTTTGATTTAGCATGCAGGAACAAATATATATATACATATATCTACAGTATATATCATTTTTAATAATAGTTTTTATTTATATTTATATACCATACAATATTTACAATATTTAATTAGACATTTGTGCTATATATGTATGTATGTATGTGTATATAATATAGTTTGTTTATCGTTTGCATGTAGGCTTTTTAATTACCGTTTGTAAACAATTAGTTGCAAATAAATTAACATTTCGCTTTCAGTTACATATCAAATAGCATTTTGAATAATCTATATTAGGTACATAAGTACTTAATAAAGTTTGAATTTTGATTAATTTGTTTACAAATAGATATGCAAATAATTCAATTCATGCGCCACCTGGAGCTCATATAGGCCCCAAATGAGCTTTTAATACGATTTACTTTAACGGTTCTACAAGTGTATGCGTGTGTCTTTTGCGTGTGTGTGTGTGTGTGTGTGTGTGTGTGTACGTTGTAAATAATCTCCAGCCCAGCGATTATTTATAACATTGTTTTGCATTTGCCTAGTTTAAAAGGAACTTCCGACTGTCATTCGTCAAATGTAAATGAGGAAGGCGCTCGTTTATCTTTGCCACCAAATCCGATTACTCCACATACGCTGCAATGGAATATATATATATATATATAGTACACATATATAGATGCAATGTGAATGATATTGTTAAGTTTCACTTACCTGGACGTTTGCCCCGCATGCCAACAAAGCCGCTTGGTGCCCGCTTGCCGCCAATGATGTAGACCCAGGGCTGCATCACATTCGGCTCCAGGGCAGTGCCGTCGCCCAGATCGCTCTTCTTGCCACGCACAGCCACAAACTTACTGTTGAAGTCCGCATAACGCTGCTTCTTGCCACGCACATCGTATGCCTTTTTAAAGAGTTTGCGCCACAACTGGCCATGGTTAGTTCCATAAATGTTTCAAGTGGCAAGTTTAGTTTCGAATTTAAGATAAGTGCGTGGATAAATTCATTACTTTAAAATATATGTTTTACGATTTATGCTCAATTCAATGCTTTATAATTTTAAAAATATTGTTTGGTTTGATTGTGTTTATACTCTTTTCGAAGAAAATTGTATATTATGTTTGTGTTGAAGCTTGTAACATATAGAAGGAAGCGTCGGAGACCCCAAAAGATACTACCGGTATGCTTACAATGACAAAACAAATTGATCTAGCCATGTCCGTCCGTCTGTCTGTCTGTCAGTCTGTATGTATGCAAAGTAGTCCCTCAGTTTTTGAGCTATTGTGATAAAACTTTGCACAGAGACTTATTATTCAAAGGAACAGCACATTGGTCGGATCCGGCCGGATCGGATCACTATATCTTATAGCTGCCATACAACTGGAAGTTTTGATCATAAGTCCCATGTTTTCGAAGCTATCGCAATGAAACTTTGCACAGATGCATATTATTCAAGCATACATCTCATTAAATATTTGTAGAACCAAAAAATAAATGCTACGCGATAAAAAGAATTTTTATGAAAGTGCTGCAGTTGGCAGAGTGAAAATTGTCTAAAGGTTCGAAAAGAGTATAAAATCTTCAGCACGCCGAAGATAATCCTTTCCCACTTGCTTTTTCTAGGATTTTTCCCCTATCCCAGCAATAACTACTGTACCACTTAACAATTCAAATCTTAAATTCTGTTTTTGGCTTTAAATTGCTAAAACAAAATATTTTTAAAATAACCGCAATTTTCTACGAATTTTAAATACACATATTGCAAGATTCTATCTAGGTCAAATTCTAACAGTACTTATCAGACTTAATCCCGCGCTCATCTCTACTTTGAAGAACTTAGCTTACCTCTGACAGAGCGGCCCGCTTGTAATGTTGATGCGAGACATCCTTTTTGCCCCGGACGCCCACAAAGGAGTTGACAGGAGCACGTTTCTCTAGCAGTTCCATGGCATCGTCCTCCTCCTCGGCAGCGTCGCCGTCAATCATCGCCGGTCGCTTGCCCCGCATGCCGGTGAAGCCGGTGGGTGCTCGCTTTTCCACGCCGTTGCCGTCTGTTGCCAGATTTTCAAGGAAGTCCTGCAGGAAATTCTCACGCAGCCGCTCCTCCTCCATGTGCTGCAGCAAGTCCCGCAGATTGTTGTTAGTTGGCGTAAACTTCTTGCCGCGCACGCCAACAAAGGCCATTGGGGCTTTCTTAAGCCGACGTCCGTTCTCATTGTAATAGCTGTCCACATCATCGTCGCCGTAGTCTAGCGGATCGGGGCCCAACCAATTGGCATCTGCCGATGCCTGCTGCTCCTTTTTGCCACGCATGCCAATGAAGCTGGAGGTCGGTGCTCGTTTGACCATAGTCCTTGGTTGCGGCAGTGCACCAGGTGCTGAAGTACTGATAGTGTTGGGGTCAACATCACGCTCCTCAGCTTCTGCATCAACATCGCCGTTCGCGACTGCGGCAGCTGTTAACAGCAGCAGCAGCAATAACAGTTTCTGATTATTCATTTTTCTCAAATTTTTGTTGTATGCTTTTAGGCGGGCGTTTCTAATCGATGAATGAAGAGAGAAGTAACAAATATGAAGGGAGAAACAAAATGAAGTTTATTAATGATAGATAGTAGGTTCGCTAAGTTAAAAAGCTTATTATTTTTTTGATTAGAAATTAGATTATAAAGTTTCTTTGTTTATAAAGTTGATTTACAAAAATTAAAATGATTTGGCTTATTGGGCAACAATCTGTTCTGGTTCAGTATGACACTTTGCAGTCTCCGAAAAGTAATACGAAAATATTATGTAATTTATACTTATGTATGTATTTCTAACACATATCAGCATTCTCACATTTTGTTAGCATTGCATCACAAACATAGTAGCAAATATAAGTTAAGCTAGAAATATATCTACACATAATTTACATAAAATTTCCCAAGTTTTTCCCGCCTTTCTGTAAACTCTTAACACAAATCTGGTAAAGGTAAAATTTACATTTAAGCTGAAACGGCGCCCTCTTGACCTTTTCTTTGTCGTCGTGCGCTTGCAGTGGAAACTATATGTTGGAATACATAATGGCTGCTTTCACAGCTGCACTGCTCAATTGCAATTGTGGCAAAAAGCTAACGGGCTGTGGCCACAATTTATAGTTACACAAGCAAATATTTGTCGACCACACAAGCGGAGCCACCTTGGAGCTTGCAGAAGTGCTGCAGCTCGAATGCAGCTACTTGCCATTGATTATGCTCAAAAGTTGTCATCATCCTCCGCCTCGTTAAGTGAAATTGCCATGCATATGCTTTGGGAATGCCTGCGGGGCACTCTTGATAAGACGGAGCTATGCAGATCCCAGCCAGAGAGGCAACTGGTGTCAGAACAACAGTGGCAATAACAGCAAGAACAAACAAGAAATTTATAACCATATCGAGCGTCGACGAAAAAATACCCTATAGATGTAACTTAAAGAAATTTGTGAAAATTAAAAGAGTGGGTGATTAATATAACTATAATATTATTAGTATTTAATATAATACATACAAAATATATAAATATATCATGTTAATTAATTGTCTTCTATATTGGTTTCAGCCTAGTTTATTTACTAAAAATATGAATGTACTACTACTAGAAAAGTAATCTTAAATTGTTAATTTAGCAACGATTTGCATTGTATTTTTATGATTTACGTTTGATGTTAGCATTAAATTTCCTATATGTAATGTATTCTAAGATACAGATGTAAAGGCTTGCATATGCATTGTTGTGCTAATATATGTCGATAGACTGCATATACCCGGTTAGAGCTATGAGCTCGAAGGGTATGATACCACTAACGATGCGCGCACAGGAAGCTGGAAACATGTAATTCAATTGATTGCCGCTGGCGGTGGCAGAGAAGAAGTAGTTGCGTAGGAAGAGCAGACGCCAAGTGGCAATTGAATTGAATGCAAAAATGCATTTGAATTGAATTGATGTTGAATTTGCGGCAATCAACAGGTTGTGTGCAACAAAATACAGCTAGATGGGCCAGCTGACGTCAGGGCTGGGCTCTAAGCCTAAGTGGTGTAGAGCTGCAACTTTTTAAATACTAAACATAATAGAAGCGACGGCAAATGTCAAAGTATCAGACAGACAGGCAAATGTAGTACAAGTCCCTACGACTATACCACACATTTTAATGTCCACCGTTGCAGGCGCAAAATTAGCAAAGTGTGAAACTTCCTGCTTTTGTGGCGCCGCCCCTTGGGGCGCAACGCCATGACATGAAAGTGACAGCAGGCAGCAGTCGAACAATGGCTTAGAAAACGGCACAGTCAACAGTCCGCATACGGAGCGTATGCGTGATACAAGCGACTGGCCTAAAGCTAAGCTGTTAACTTGTGAGTGCGTAACGTGTGGGCTGTCTAATTGTCTATGTATGCGGAGATTTGTGTTTGCTTTGTGCTTACCCAGCGGACACTTTAAACTGCCGACGGGACAATGGGCCAAAGGACCAACGGGCGTGCGAACATTAAAGATGCGAGAGGAAGATTTACAATTTTGGCAAAGAGGAGCGAACCGAACGTGCCACGGATGTTTCTGGCCTAATAAAGGCCCATTAGCCCAACTGGCAACCCACAATACCAACAACAGCAAACGTACGAAATAAATAATAAAACAATACTGAATAGAAAATTCACTTCTTGCCTGCGGCTGCAACTCGTCATCAGCCTTTTTTGCATATTCCAGCCTGTCCTAACAAAAGAACGTGAGCTTGAGCAACAGTTAATGCATAGAATATGAATCGAGCCCCTACTTCGACATCTCAGCCCTGCAGCTGTAGCCGAAATTCAGAGTTTCTTTGGCACAGCAATCATACTTATAAGGCTGCGTATATTTACATATATCGATATTAGCCAGAGAGAGCTGGGCATTTCGAGCCTAGGAAACATTCGCCAATTGCTTGGGGGCCAACTTATCAGCAACCAAGACAAACAATGTCCAAAAAATGTGTTTATAATACATAAAAAGTTGTATTTGCTAGATGAACTTATTCTAAACAGCAAAAAACACGTTAATATATTTTTGTTTTTGTAATATGTATTGTATAAATAGCTAGGCTTTCAAAGATAATCGCAAATGCGAAATTGCTTGAGATTTAAATGTATAGATTTAATAGAGAGTACAAACCATGATCAAAACTGGTAAAGTTATGGGAGTTTTAGGTGTTTGGAAGTCATTTCAATGGACTATTTAGGTATTATTATACTCTGATACCGAAGGTACTCATAGTATATTGGTTTTGTCGAATGTCCGTCAGGCCGTCCGTCTGTCCGTCTGTCCGTCTGTCCGTCTGGCCGTCTGTCCGTCTGTCCGTCTGTCCGTCTGTCTGTCTGGATGAACGCACGTATTTCCGAAACGATATTAGATAGACTCTTGAAATCTTTTGCGTTATGATTATAGCTATCTGCTTCAGATCAAGTTTATTCCAAATATATGCCACGCCCACTGGGAGGCTGGCAAATCGATAACATGTCGATACACCTCAAATCACAAATCGATTAAACGCGAATAACTCCCACAATTTTGAAGCTAGAGTAATCAAATTTGGTAGGTATATTGCTGGTGACCTCCCGAAAAAATTGGATCCTAGGTTAATCGGCCACGCCCATTATTACGCCCACCAGCCCCCCTCCAAAATTAATTTGAAATGCTTATATCTCCCGCAGTTTTAGAGCTAAAGCCACCATATTTGGAATATATATTACTGGTGACGTCCTCTACAGATTACAGAAACAAAATTTCGACCACGCCCACTCCCGCCCCCGTAATCGCGAAAAAATCGATATACATGAATGCACAATTCGATAACACGTGTATATTACCCGCAATTTTGAAGCTAGAGTCCCCAAATTTGGAATTTAGACTAGGGCTGACCAGCCCAAAAGATTGCGTCCTGGATTTTCCGGCCACGCCCACTAGAACGCCCCCCAGCCACCCCGCCCCCACGAAACATGGAAGCCTATATCTCGCACAGTTTAAGAGCTAGGGCCACCAAACTTTGAGGGTAGACTTCTGGCCAAGTCCTCTAAAGATCGGACAAAAATTTTTGGGGCCACGCCCCCGCCCGCCCCCAAAAATCGCGAAAATGTATATCTTCCACAGTTTTAGAGCTAGAGTCACCAAAATTGGAGGATAGACTTATTGTCAGCCCCCCTAAAGATCGGCAAAAAATTTTGGGGCCCCGCCCCCTCCCGCCCCCAAAAATCGCAAACATTTATATCTTCCACAGTTTCAGAGCTAGAGACATTAAACTTGGAAGATAGACTTCTGGTCAGCCTCTCTAAATATCGGTAAAAAAAATTTGGGGCCACGCCCCCTCCCTCCCCCAAAAATCGCGAAAATGTATATCTTCCACAGTTTTAGAGCTAGAGTCAAGAAATTTGTAAGATAAACTTCTTGGGAGTGCCTCTAAAGATCGGCCAAAATTTTTGGGGCCACGCCCCTCCCGCCCCAAAGATCGACCATGCCCCTCCCGTTCCCAAAAACTTGGAATGCCGATTTCGGGTCACCCAAACACCAGCAAAAATTTTCTGTTCACTTGCTTTCAGCTGTTCTTAAAATGGTATCAGAGTATTACGCAGTCGGCTCCGCCCGACTGCAACGTTCTCACTTGTTTTGGCTTGTGTTTAGTAGAAAATCAAAAATTTTAAAATGATTTAAATTTAAATGCAGTTTTAAAAAGATGCCAAACCATGACCAAAATTGCATCGAAATCAAAAATTGGATCTGTCTTGACTAAGTAATGGGACTTTTAGGTATTTGAAAAGTATTTCTGAGGACTATCTGGTATTAGTTTAGCTTGGGTTTAGTAAAAAATCGAAAATTCGTAATTGCTTGAAACTTAAATGCGGAATTGTTATACTAGTTGCCAAACCATGATAAAAAATATCCTTGTAATCAAAAATCGGATTAATTTTGACACAGTTATGGGAGTTTTAGGTGTTGGAAGGGTATTTTAGTATAAGGGTATGTTTAGTATAAAATCGATAAATCGAAACGCTTATAACTTCAATGCAGAAGTATGATCAAAACTGCCTCGGGAACGAATATCAGATCTTATTTCGAGTTTGAATTGAAACAAACAGAAAACTTTGAGAGTTATAAGTCTCATAAATAATAGGCAAGAACAAAGCAAAATAATATTTATTTAATTAAGATATTGCGATTAAAGTACGAACACATTCTGTCAGCTTAATTGACAGCAATTAGCTTTGATCGAGCTTTGTGTTCGTGCGTGAGCACGACACGACACGAGACGACACGCTCAGCTCTTTTCATCTCAGCTCAGCTCAGCTCAGATCAGTTCTTTGCTGCACACAATTGCCGACATATGTATTTCCGTGGGTGAATGATCAAAGAATCGTTCTCGCCGCGTGCTTAGCTGCACTTATCAGCAGGTCGTCGCTGACGATCGTTCAGTTTGAGTTTAGCTTCGAAGCGAAACGCACGCTTCGCTCCAGCGGTGAATGTTGTGAATGAGACGTGAAGAGTGAAATACATACATAGAATAAAAAAAGAAGACAATTTCTTGGTGTATGTGTGTGTGTGTGTGTGTGTGTACATAAGGCATATAAATTATCCTAGCGATAGCAGCTTAAGGTGTTCCCTGCGGAAAGCCAGGTGAGCATGGCAATTGTGAAAACAAAGTGCATGTACTGCTATCTTAATGGGATTCAAAGCCGAACCCAGCTGACCTGCCTTATGGCTTATGCTTGTTTTGATCTAGCAACAATCTAAAACAAAAACAAGCAACTTTCTCGCCAGGCAACTTTCCGGGAACCAGTACTCAGTACTCAGTACACATGCAAAATAATTGAATTGGGTCAAATGCTTTAAATGCTTGTCTCATGTGGCGCGATTGCCTGCCGCTGAATAACATTAAAAATGTGCCACAGATTTCCGTTGTTCTTGCCGATATACAGCTCCCCGCATTACGGGCTCCGAGTTTCGAGTACGGGCGAAATGAACGTAAATCGTTTTTGTGATTGCCTTAATTTGGTTTGGGCAAGTCTGCAGCACTCAACCAAGTTCAGGGCCGGGAATTCACACATCATTTAATTCACTCTCAATTAGGTACATGCATTGTATTAGCTTTTTGATACAGTCCAGCAGATTCCTCATCATCATATATATATTTATATATATATACGTATATACTGATATGTTTTGATGATAGATTGCAGCTTGGGATTTACAAAATCTTATCAGAATGCCATAAGATTCAATGGGGATCAATAGGCCTATTGTAAATTACATCTGAGGAAATGCACTAAGCTTAGCTGACAGAATCGAAAATAAATCAATTTTTATGAATTACTTTCGAGAATTTTGGCCTACCCATAGAACAAAGAGATAACCAAAAGCTGGAGCTAAGCTGATTTGTTTTTACTACTTTAATTTAATTGGCTTTGCTTATATTTATTATGCAAATATTTATGTTTGTGCATTTTATTTATAGCTTGGCAAGTTTTGGGAAGTGTCTTTTCAGCATTAATCTTAAGCTTGATAACCTTCATTCAGTGTCGATATAGATAATTAAAAACAAATATAAGCAATTAAAATGCATATTGAATAAACATTTGCTGCAAGTTTAGGTAAAACCCCAAAAAAAATCAAACAAAATAAATAAATGTTGATAATTAGTACATTTTTATAAGGAGATAAACTAAGATAATGAGCTGTAAATATTAAGATGCTAGTGATCTATTTTTTATATTAATAATAATGTCACAACAACCATATGTACATAAATGTAATAATTTCTTAATCCGCACTAACTGCACATTGTTAAATATTGATAATGTTGACAAGAAACGAAATATTGTCCACAAAGCATAATCAATTGAGAATCTGTGAGGTAGAAAACACACGTACAAACTCTTGTCTCAGTTTGCGAATATGTCGCAACTCATATTACGATAAGAATTAGCTCGTCTGGCAATTGGCCAGAGTTCTGGGAAAACATTTCAGTGTAATTTTCAAACAGCTGCCCATAAAAGAAGTAAATAAATACGAAATTTGAGAGCGTACAGAAATGTTTGCAACAGTTTTGACAAAAGTTGTAAACCAAACAAAAACCGCACGAATTTATAATTGATTTGTCAATCGAGGCGCTGCATTAAATTACTCGATTTTCTAAGCAACACAAACAGAGATTTTAGTTCAGTTAGCTGTCTGTCAATCAGTCAGTCAGTCGGTCAGTAAGTCAGGAAAGAGCTGACACGTGGCGGCAACGATGTCAACTAAGTAATTGAACCATGAACTTGAATTGAGGCATCTCGTCTCATCTCAGCTGAGATTTCAAACGATTTTGCTGGGTAGCCAGTTAGCAGACGTTGTAGGAAGCTGGGCGTTTTTATTTCCGGCAGTTGTAAGGCTTCCGACTATTCCTAGTCTGTGTCTTTTGAGTAGGAAAAACAGTGATATTGTGATAAAGCTCTTTTGCATAGAGGTAGGTAGAATTCCTTCCAATGACAAATGGTATTCAAGTATTTCAATTTCACACGACTTTACAAATATTCAAAGTATAGCTATCCTACTAGTAAAAACCATTACAATTGATCAAATGTTATGATAGCTAACATATGTGCTTAAATACCAAGTGAGCAAGGATTATCTTCTACGTGTCGAAGCTTTTGTACTATTTTCGAGTCTGTGGATAGATTTCACTAGCTTATAAGCATACTGGACGATTTTGCAGATTTTCGACGCCTTCTTCTATGCATTTCACAGTTTAGCACAAAATGAATAAAAAGAGTGAGAAACAAATATGAGTTATAAGGATGTTCAAGTGTACAAGGAAATTGAAGAAGATGGTTTTGAAAATATCGGATATATGGACAAAACCGACATCCAGTTGTATGGCAGCTATAAGATATAGTGTCTAGCCGGTTATAACCAATGTGTTGTCATTTAGAATAATAAGTCTCTGTGCAAAGTTTAATCGCATTAGCTCAAAAACTCAGGAACTAGTTTTCATACATACAGACAGACAGACAGACAGAGGGACATGGCCAGATCAATTTGTTTTGTCATTCTAAGCATACTGAAGGTAACTTTTGCGGGTCTCCGACGCTTTTTTCTTTGCACACACTTCAGCACAAAGTAAATATCGGTAAATATAATGGGTTCGACATTTTAATAAATTTATAGAATCATTTAAGTGTTTACCTTTAATATTCGATGCTGATTATTATATTCTCCACCTCTTGTGTTTGTTTCGAAGACTTGAAATCGTGTTGATTCTGAGCTACCCTAACGCTTCTTTCACTCTATACGGAAATCATAATATTTATTTAATTATGTGCATGTTACATACGTAAGTATGTTAAAGTTTCATTGTGTCTAATTAAGCTAAGATTAGCTGGTCAGTAGTTTGACCTCTCTTTGTTATACACACATTGAGAACACTTTGCGCTGCTTACCGCTTGCCCAGTTCTTTCTGGTATTTAGGTTAGAGTCGGTGACTGAACTACTTAAAATGATCTTCGTCACACAAGCTTATCCAAAACGAAACCTCGAACCCATTAGTAATATAAGAGTGCCGAGAATGCATAAATATGGAATACCCTGCATAGCCAATCGCTTATTAAAAACTTCACACATTGCTGAAGAACCCAAACAGGCTTGGAATATATTACTTCTATAAGCTGTGCTGTCATTTGCCTTAACACAAAATAAAACCCACAAACATTACACTGAGTACACTGTCTACAAAAACTATTAGTTTAAACTAAGACATTTAACCTTTTCCGGGATACATAGATTCACCACACAAAGACTCGGCATTATATACTTTTTTATCATTTTTATCTACCATCAGAGATTTATTTCTGAAACTTTGTTTTGCAGCATCAGCCTGGTCAGAATGCATATATTTTATAGTGTTGCGGTTCTCTTGACATTGGTTTTGCTCACTGGAGTTAGCTGCAGCAGCAGTCGCAGTTTCACTGTGGATTATGAGAATGATCGCTTTCTGAAAGATGGACGGCCATTTCGCTTTATATCCGGCTCCTTTCACTACTTTCGCGCACATCCGGACACCTGGTCGCGACACCTGAGGACAATGCGTGCTGCTGGCCTCAATGCAGTCACTACGTAACTTCACACCTGACAATTGCCATGCAGTTCGATTTGTTAATTGTATACCCTGTATGTCATATGTAGCTATGTGGAATGGTCGCTGCACAATCCGCGCGATGGCGTCTACGTGTGGAAAGGCATCGCCGATCTGGAGCGCTTCATACGTCTGGCTGTGGACGAGGACTTGCTGGTGATACTGCGTCCGGGTCCCTACATCTGCGCCGAGCGCGACATGGGCGGCTTTCCCTACTGGCTGCTCAACAAGTATCCCGGCATACAACTGCGCACAGCCGACATAAGTAGGTGATCCGACAATTCGATGGTACACCCAAGCTCACTCAGCTGCTTTCAGACTACCTTAGTGAGGTGCGCATCTGGTATGGCCAGCTAATGACTCGCATGGCGCCCTATCTGTACGGCAACGGAGGCCCAATTATCATGGTCCAGGTCGAGAATGAGTATGGCTCATACTTTGCCTGCGACCTAACCTATCGCAACTGGTTGCGTGATGAGACCAAGAGCCATGTTAAGGACAGCGCTGTGCTGTTCACCAACGATGGACCCACTGTGCTGCGTTGCGGCAAGATTCAGGGTGTCTTGGCCACAATGGACTTTGGCGCAACTTCAGATCTTAAGGACATCTGGGCCAAGCTGCGACGTTACGAGCCGAAGGGTCCACTGGTAAATGCCGAGTACTATCCCGGCTGGCTGACGCACTGGACGGAGCCGATGGCCAATGTGAGCACAGACTCAATATCGGGAACATTCATGTGAGTATTACTGATGGATGGGTCAAGGAACGGAAAGCTCAATGGGAAAATGTGTAAAATCGCAATTTCTTTCAGTGATATGCTGGAAAGTGGTGCCAGTGTCAATTTCTACATGTTCTTTGGTGGCACCAACTTCGGCTTTACGGCGGGCGCCAATGACAACGGACCGGGCAACTATATAGCGGACATTACCAGCTATGACTATGACGCACCCATGACGGAAGCCGGCGATCCTACGCCCAAGTACATGGCACTACGCCGCATTATCAGCAGGTATTTGCCGCTGCCGGATATTCCGGTGCCGCAGCCGGTGCCGAAGCGAGCCTACGGCACAGTCCGACTGCTCAGCTGCTGCACGCTGCTCTCGGCGGAGGGACGCGAGAAGCTCAGCACGGGTGTCGTGAGAGGGGCAAGACCAAAAACCTTCGAGGCACTGAACCAGTACTCCGGCTTGGTACTCTATGAAACTTGGTTGCCGGCGCACTTTAAACGCGATCCCAGTGTCCTGCACGTACGTGGCCTGGCGGATCGCGGCTACGTCTATGTGGACAATGAATTTGTGGGCATACTGGCGCGTGAGACGCCCATCTATGAGCTGTCACTGAGCGCCAGCTCGGGCCGGCTCCTGCAGATTCTGGTGGAGAATCAAGGACGGCTCAACTATGGCGTGCAGCTCAACGACTTCAAGGGTCTGACTAAGGACGTGCGCCTGGACAAGCAGATACTGAACAACTGGAATATGACCAAGTATCCGCTGGAGTCGTACGAAGATCTCGAGAAGCTCATTGCCCAATCGACGGAGGCGGCAAGTGTTGGCTTCCAGGAGCTGCGCAAACCGAAGACGATGCTACACCTTGGACCCGCCATATACTATGGCAATCTGAGCATCGACAGTGCCGATCAGCTGGCGGACACCTATCTGGATATGTCCGGCTGGGGCAAGGGCATAGTCTTTCTAAATGGCGAGAATCTGGGCCGCTACTGGCCGCTGGTGGGACCGCAGGTAACACTGTATGTGCCTGCGCCCGTGCTGAAAGTGGGCACGAACCGTTTGATCCTGGTGGAATACCAACAGGCGCCCATCGCCATGGAGCTGCAGTTTCGCGATGCGCCCATCCTTAATGGCAGATCTTAAAATTAGCTTAGAGTAGCAATTAAGTGTCCGTCGTACATCATGTAAATTTTTCTGAATTAAGTTCTTTTTTTTTCAATGTAAGGCATTAAAGTCTGGTGATGGCTCTTTTATCCCTTTGTAAACCTGCCGCTAAAAGACTCATTACTGCAGCAGCAGCTACAACAGCAACAACAACAACAACAACCACCGACAGGCTCACATGTGACCTTTGTGTGTGCTCCCAAATTAATCCCAAATGATTGAAGTCCACAGCAAAGCTAACGCTGATGAACTGAACACGGTAAAAGTCCAAGCTTGACGTCTTGGCTCGTTGGTTTTAGGGCCCAAGTTTAAATATCTAAGTATCTAAATACGCTACATAAATGTTTGTATGGTGAGTGTGTTGCTTTTAAGTGTTTGCGATATATAATGAAGGACTTATTAGATCACAGCTGCAATGAAGCATTACATTTTTGTATATGCGTTTTATTCGCAAGTTTTTTTGTGGGATAACCTATAATAAAAGTAAAAAATCAACTAGAGGAGAAGCTTTAACGCTGACGATAATTACTAAAATAGTAGATTGCATAAAAAAATGTTGGGATGTAATGGCTCAATTCTGAACGGAGTCTTTATGTGAAAACTTGAATTCAATTTTCAAAAACTTATCAAATCTGATATCAGATATATATATATATATATATGTATATACATCAAGTATCGCCTCAATTGTGGCTTCAGGTATATTCTATAACTTTTTGTCTTTTAGCTTCTCGCGAATATTACGTTTGAACAATAGTCAAAACCAGTTTATTTAAATTTCAAAAGAGCCAAAGCAGCCAACTCAGACCAAAAACGGCTCCCCACTTGACCGTCTCGCTGCCATAATTAGCCCGGTAGCTACAAATTGCCGCTGTACTTGATGTTCAGGTTAATTAGTGAGCGCCGAGATTCACACTCTCGCCGTAGACCGTTAGACGTTCGCTTTTTTAAAGCATCTTTTAGGCGCAGCTGCAACTCGAGTACTTATAACTGTGTACACAACAGCATGTGTAGGTGTATAGGCGTACAGGTGTACAGGTGTACAGGTGTGCTGTGCACATACTTATGTACATTGTCTTTCCTACTAGCTACTAGCTACTCATGTATTTATGTACTAATTGCGACTGTTTGTTGTCGCTGTCCGAGTTGACACAAAACAAGTTAAGGCCCAGGGGCTCTTTGAAAGCGTCGGCTCATGTTGGCCGTTTGTAGTTTTTACAGGGATTTTCATTTGTTTGCTTCTTTTTTTTGTTTCTTGTTGTTTGTCATGTCATGTTCCGAGCGAGAGTCCCTGAATGGACCACGGATTGCGTGCGACATATCCCAACACCGGATGCGAGTGGCTTTCAAATGGCTGCGACTCGCTGCGGCACATCACAAATGTCTTTTTGCCGCCGGCTGACTTTCAAATGTCAGCCATCTAATAAATAATTTGGCCAACTATGTAAAAGCTCACATTGCATTTTTAACAACTTTGTACAAGCGTAGAGCTTCTAACAATTATTAAAACAATTGTTTGTCCAGTTGACATGCTGAGCGCTCATGGCTAAATGCTTAGCAATTTAATCGCATTTGTTGCTCATTTCTCGTAGAATCCACAAATTTATGTATATGACTTATAAGTCTTTGTTCTTTAACAGAAATGGCTCTATATTTCTTGTAATTTATTTCTGTGTGTATTTAGATATGTTTGACTTTAACAAAAATATAAAACGCCAGAAAATATCCAGATTTATTTCTGAAATTCTTTTATGTCAAAAAATTGTTTTGGAAATCCTTGCTTTACTCTGACTTATATTAGTTAGTTTAAAATACGATAAATATACACTTATATCTAATTTTATGATTTCAATTAAGAATATTTTTTTAGACTGAAATGTATGTCTGTTAAAGAACCTTAAATACCATGATTAAAGTGTAAGAAATCCTTACGCGAAAACACTATTTAATTCGTCGCTTGACCCCATGGAAAGCAATCGTGCATGTCTAAAATTATTTGTTGGACTCCATTCTTTGTTCTCCAAGCGAATTAGGAAACGCAGAAACTTTTCAAATTGATTCAATCGTTCATCAATCAGTTGCTATGCATCAACATATTTCAAATGCTAGCTCGTATCTTTTATATGTATAAAGCTTAAATCAAAGTATTATATTTTAAGTTAGATTAATTTATTTTGTGTAATAAATTTTAGCTCTAGCAACTGTACTTAATTACCTAATAGACTTTCGATTTTGTTAAAACACAATTTAGAAATTTCTGCTTTGATTGCCCGTCAAGAAACAAGTCTAATTGACAACGTTAATAAATTATGACTTTCACTAAAAACCAAATTACTTTATTGTTTGTAACAGTCACACTTTTTGGATTTCGACCCTCACAAATTGGGATTCATATTTTAAAATTTTTAATAAAGCACTTACAATTTGTAAAAATTGTTCAAATTCAAAATTTCAATCGTTTGACTTTGACAGCGCTTTGTGAGCTTGATTTTTGTACTTGATGTAAGTGATGTAAATTACTTTTTCTTCTTATGTTGCGCGCCGAACGAACATGCCGAGAAGTATGCAACAACTGAGCGACAGATCAAAGCGGCAATGGACTTTATAAATGCTCGACGAAGAATACAAGTGCAAATACAACTACACGTTTGCTGATACGCCTCGTTACACAGAACGCACGAAACAGGAAACGGCCGAGGCGAAGCAGCTCGTGTGGCGTTCGGCAATTGCTTTCAGCGTTCATTTGTTCGTGCATATCAACAATTGGTCGAATAGAAATTCAAATGTGTCTGTGTGTGTGTATCCATGTACATGTGTGTGTGTGTATATGTATGACACTGGTGTTGGTCCGCTTTCATGTGGGCGCCACTTTGTTGCAGAAGGAGAAAAAAGCGGCGAGAAGAATAACGGATGCATACTTTTAGGTCGCGGCGCGCAATTGAATTGAACGGAAATTTTGTTTGCATATGTGAATAAAACATTAAACGAGAAAAATTGGGCCTGCCCATCATATTCATATATGGCTGTAATATGCATTGAGGCCACATATGGTTATTTATTTTAAAATGAATTTCACAACTGGCCCCGCTTTATGTACTCTTAAACAAGTTGCCTTATATATAAAACATTTTGGTTTTTCATGCTAATTTGCATTTCGGAATATTAATTTTATTAAATGACAATATTTGCACTTGACAAATAAATCTTTTGGCTGTCAGGCATTGAATTTAATAATAAATTTCAGTTTAAACTATTCAAACAAACAGATATTTTATATTCGTTGTTATTGAAATGCTTGCGTCATGCGGACACTGTGGGCGTTGTAAGCCATGACGTTTGCAACAACAACAACAACAACAACAACAACAACAACAACGACAACAACAGCAACAACAACAACCACAAATCTGCATCTTTTAGGCTGCATTTAAACGTCGGACGGCACTTGAGCCGAGGTCAGCTTGAAGAGCAACAGCGCCAAGCCAAGACCTAGACCCAACAGCCAGTAGCGAAGATATAAAAAAATGCTCGTGCCACTCGTAAAGGCCAAGTGTATGCAAACTCAGCAGCTCATCCCCACATCCTTTGCTCATAGCCAAAAGGCAAACGGCTATTACTGTACCCTATTTTGCAATAGCAAAATATTAAACTAGCTAGTAGTACAGAAAGAATGAGCTTAAACATGCAACTTCAATATGACTGACATTTCTAACATATTAACTGCTGTTATGTAAAATGTAACTTTACAGAGCGCTGGTATCACTTTTCATACTCAGGAATTGATGTTGGGTATCTCGTAGTCGAACTTTCTCAAAGACTGTTGTCTTAACTCTTGTTACCAGCGGACACTCAAGAACAATGCCGTACGCATCTTTTTTGGCTGAAATTAAACATGGCAACGGCGATGCTGAGGAGCTTCCGTTGGGCACTGCAGCTGGCCGCTTATCGCACATCCGCATCCTGCCATCCTGGCATCCCGGCATCCTACGAAGTCAGCGATTTGCGCGGCCATAAAACTCGATTGTGCAATGCAGCAATTTGCATTTAGATTGGCATGCACGCCTTGTAATATTTATACATATTGTATTATATAGTCGCTGCTTCAATTAGCAAGTTTCAGCCGCTCATTCCAACGCCAACTCCCTTTGGGCATTTCCAGCACCCATTCAAATATTTACGCTGGCCCAATGACAAACATAATTAGCATTTAATTAAAATAAAATTGCGCAATGCTTTTGCCGATAGACAAGCAATTGTGTGATTTGATTATTGAAATCAAATAAAGCTGCCGCAAAAGCCTGAACGCCTTTGGCAATGTAAATACGCATATAGAGCGGAAATACTGATAACGGTCGTATGATCAAAGCCCCAGTTATAAATGGCTGTATTCTGGGAATGGTATACTTTACCCACTCTCCACTCACTCCATCCAATTGATAAAGCGCAGCAACAGTTTTGCGTGTGTGTCATTTATCTATAAATGGAATGTATACTATTAATTACATTATGGCCTCAACATTGGCATTTTATTGCACTAAGATAAGCCGAGCCACCCCGAAAATCAGAGGTGGCGCCACCTGTTGTTTGTTTGACCAGCAGCAGCAGCAGCAGCAGGTGGCCCAAATGTAATTTAAAATTGCATTCAAACAAAGAGACGATGCGGATAAAGCAAAATGAACATGTGAACTACAACATCGAGGGCTGCCCAATAACTTTACCAAATATGTTAAATTGCTGCACACGGTCATTGGGCTATACATTTTTGAATTATTTTTCAAGCTATAAACGAACGTTTCAAAAACGCAGCAAAAAGTTCTTGTCATAAATAAAATCATCTTCAGTGGGATAATTTTGATATATCAAAAATAAGTATGGAAAACTTTTGTTTTAAAGTTTAATGATTCCCATAGTAATCTTTACGATAATTTCATACTCTATGCATTATAATTGATAAATCTAATTTCTTGAAAGCTTCATTATAGTACAAAACTTACAATTTCCGACCAGCAAAACTTTGCACTGCAAATAGAGTTACCCTCCTGCAACGAAAAAAACGCAAGTTTTTGCGCGTTATTCATGTTTGCTGTCCGCGTGTTGTTGAAGCAAACAAAGCGAATTTGTCGGACATATGGAACAGTGAAATTGATTGGCATGCAATATGCACAAGATGAGATATATATAGATTTGAATTTGACACCCAAAAGCAACAGTGACGACATCAAAAACACTTAAGTGGATCAGAAACGTGTATATTGAATTGCATCGTAGATTTAGGAGTTACATGTTTACTATTTAATGAGTATTAGAAGCTAGGGATAAGTTATAGACTAACAAACATACATATAATTGGAATGTAATATACACTTAACAATCCGGAAATACGCACAATAATTTTAAAAATAGAGCCGCAGCCAAAGGACCACTAAAGCTTAGTTGCATATATATAAATATATATGCACAAGACTACAATCTGTAATTGCATAATTTAACTAATCGAATAACTACGAGATATTTTTTTTTTGGCGAGGCAAGCTAATCGATGCGTATTACGCCGGCACCAACGCCTCCACTGTGCGCGCACATTGGTGGCATGAAAGTCCACTTGTCCGTCTCGGGATCGTAAACCTCAACAGTGGACAGATTCGTTTCGCCATCATAGCCGCCGATGGCCCACAGCTTGCCCATGTTGGCAGCCAGCGCGACTCTCGATCTCTTGCAATTCATAGGCGTGACCAGTTTCCAGGTGTCTGTCAGCGGATCGTAGCATTCCACGGAGCGCAAAAACGAATTGCCACAGTACCCGCCGCACACATAGATCTTGCCATTGAGCGTGGCCACGCCCAAACGGCAGCGCCGATTCAGCATCGGTGACATCTTCACCCATACATCCTCGTTCTGATCATATCGCTCCACAGAGTCGAATATGGACAGGCCATCGTGGCCACCCAACGCATAGACATAACCATTTAGCTGCGTAACACCGCCTGCTGAGCGATACTTCATCATTTGCGCCACCTGAGAAGGAAGGTATCAAAGTTTTAGTGAGTACCACCGAAGTTAAGTTTGTGATTGCCTACGCACCGTTTTCCACGTATTGATCTTGGGATAGTAGACCTCGACCGTGTTGAGAGATGTGACGCCATCGTATCCCCCACACACATAAATGCAATCATCCAGAGCAGCCACGCCCACAGCGCTGCGTTTGCACAGCATGGCACAGCCCTGAGACCATTTGTTTTTGCGTGGATCGTAGACTTCCACGGTGGACAGACGCTCGGTGCCATTGAAGCCGCCAAATGCATACAGCTTGCCATCCAAGACGGCCACGCCCACTCGCGAACTGTTAATTAAGCATTATAGTCTATATGTTCAATAGATCAATGATTCTCGAGCTCACCGCATCATGGACATTTGCTCGCCCATTTTCCATTTCTTGCTAATTGGATCGTAAATTTCCACAGTGCTCACTGACTCGCCCGTGCTGGCCAATCCGCCTACGGCGTATATTTGGCCAGTAAAGAATTCGCCACAGCGTTGACGCGTGCGAAAGCTTTGCAATAAACCTCGACGCTCGGGCATCAAGTGAAAGTCTTTCGCCTCGTCTAGCAGATCTCGGCACTGGTGCGATGAGCGTATCAGCTCCTCGCGTGCCACACGATCGGCAAGGAACTGTGGCGACAGCAACGGCAGACGCACGGCGGCCAGCACTTGGGGAAACATCGCCGAACGCTTGTCCTCGGCGTATTTGACCCAACGCATGCAAGCCTCGAAGATGACCTCCTCGTTGCGCACGTTCAGCTCGTCGCGTCGCATTAGATCCAGCAGCTGTTCACAGTCCAGCGTGAGGAACTCCTCCGACTGGGATACCTTGGCAAAGTTTTGATCAATGTACTTGTCGGCGGCATCGGTCAACTGAAAGCAGATCATCGAGTCGCCAAATGTGCGTATGCCCAGCACATTGTGCGGATGGAAGCGGGAGATGAGAAACGAGGCGCACGCATCGCGTACATGGGACAGTTGCAGAAACGAGGCGCCGACCATGAGGCTTTGCACGTTCTGGTTGTCGATGCGCACCTGGCCGCTGTAGACATAATTGATCAGACTCTCCAGAGCGCTGGGCTCAATCTCCTTCATGGTGATCTCCTTGATGCGACTCTCCGCCATATTGTTCGTGAACATTGCGTGAAAATACGGTACGGTGGCAGCCAGCACAACGCGATGCGCAGAGAATGTCTGATCTTCAACCTATACGTAACGATTGCAGTGTGCATGTGTACATGTATGTTTATATTTAGAAATGGGCACTTAATAATGGTAATGCAGAGATAGGAGGATTTGCAACCAACCTTTAGTGTGACATCACAAAGTTTGCCCAGTCTTCGTATCTCCTTGAACAGTGGAAAGCTCTCGCTGAATAGCTGTTCGTGTTTGTACATGAAGGATTGATCCTCCAGTTGGGTATCGCTCAAATCCATGTTTATTATGGCTTGACGCTCCTCTGCCATCAACAACAACCAAAAACAAATACACTAGCAAAATACTTCAAAAAATACCAAAACACAAATGGTTAGGGATGGCAAAAAAGACGGTTTTCAGTGTGAACGCTGTTCACTGTTTACCGCTATGATGAATCACTGTTTACCGAACATTTTTCGTATGTTTAATGTTTATATGCTATTATTGCAAGCTCTAATTTTGTCAATATAAGTGTCGAGACTAACTCTGTTTATAAACTCTGTTTTTAATGAACTGAGTTGTGGTCTTGAATTAATTTTTGTGAAAAATGAATGAAGCATTTTGCCAGTCCCTATCGGTGACATCGACAAAAGTTATCGCTTATCGTTAATTTAGCTATCTGACAACTTGTTCAGTTTTTTTTTATACACTTATCTAAAGAGAACGGAAAACGGTTTAAATTGGCGATTGAATGAGTTGGTTGCAGCTTAAGACATTAGGCAGACAGTATTGAAGATGGATACATCAACGAGGGACACACAGGTAAGTACTTACATGGCTTCAAAACCATGACACAACAAAACAGTCAACGAAAGCAAAACAATGACGTCTCAACTACATAAATACGTGTTTATGTATGTATGTATTTATGTATGCGTGCAGAAGAATCCAATCGAAGCGCTGAGCAAAGATGAACTCATCGGTAAATACAAAGGTTTGCTTGGCATTGCCAAAAAGGCAAAGCAGGCCAAAGATGGTAAGCGAAGCGAATATCAGAACGTGTTGAAGCCGCATCTTAAATGTCATGATTATCACCTGTTCAGAGCTAACCGAGGAGAATCGCCAGCTGAAGGAGGCACTCACAAAGGCAGCAACCAAGCAGAGCAGCCTGCCAGCCATGCAGGAGATGCTGCAGGACTTCACCGACAAGAATTTAATACTAACGGAACAGCTGACCGGCCTACAGCGCAGAACCAAAGAGGATGCCGTACGATTAGAACAATTCGAAATCGAAAACGAGAGCCTGAAACGTCAACTGGGACGGCTGAGCGATGAAAATGATGATCTGCTGGCGGACGTCGAACGCATGGAGCAGGCCATGCACCAAGTCAACACACTAGGCGGCGAGCAACGCCGGAATCTTGAGCTACTCGAGGCGGACATTGCAAAAATCAAGCTGGCCGAAGAGCAGAATGAAACGCTACGAGAAGAGGTCAAGAGTGCGGCAGATGAGACAAAGCAGCGCGTCGCTGAACTTACCGAGCTTCAGCAAAAGTATGAGTCTGTCAAGCAATTGAATTCGGAGCAGCGCAAGAAGTTCAATGCACTTAAAGATCGCTTTATCGATGTCCATCGCAAGCTGAAGAACCTCAAGGAGTGCAAGTGTGTGTTGCTTGAAACGCAGCATGAATACGCCGCTTCCGTATCCAAGTGGCAGCAGGAGATTATCAGAGCATCCCAGCTGCTTTGCGCCAAAATGACGGCATTGCAGCAGGAGAATGCGCAGCTAAAGGAAAGGCTGGAGGAATCGAAGACACCCAATCAGGATGCAGGCCATACCAAGCGATTGCTGCTCAAAGTCTACGAGTTGGAGCGTTTGTCCAAACTGGTCAAAGAGGAGCAGCAACAGCAGCTGCCAAATAGCACACTGGACATAGATCGTATACTGGAAAAACTAAATACAGTAGACCGGCTGGCGAATGTTGTCAGAAAACAGCAGGGCTCACAGCAAACTGCACAGCCCGATAACACTTTTAACGTTGTCCACTTTAATGAGAAACTCAGCCAAATGCAACAGTTGGCTCAATCACTGCAGGAGGAGCGAAGTCAGCAGGAACGCGCACTGCAGCTAATGAAGCAGCAGCATGAGCGCGAGCACGCACAGCTGGAGACAGACAATGTGGAGTTGCGGCAGCATTATGAGGATCTGCAGACGCGCCACCAGCTGAAAGAGCACGAGCATGCCGAGCTGCTGGCCGAGATGCGGGAATTGAATGAGGCGTTGAAGGCTCGAGGGGATGTCATTTCTCGCATGCAGGAGCAGCACGACAAGGATCACAAAGAGCTGCTGGCGTTAACCGAAAGTCTAACGGAAAAGTCCAAGCAGCTGGAACAGCTGCAGAGCAGAGTCAGCGAACTGGAGCAGCAGGAGCAACTCAACGGCGATGCGCAGAGCGATGTGCTGTCCAACTCGACGATTTCACGCGCCGAGGAGTTGAGTCGCCTGCGCGAACTGGACGATGGCTACGAGGAGAAATACAACAAGCTGCGCTCGCTGGCCGCCAAATTGAAAAAGAAACTGCAGGAGCAGACACAGCAAATTAAGGGCATGGAGCAGACTAGCGCAGCCAAACTGGAGGCCGAAGTGCAGGCCATCAAATCGGCGCAGACGCAGCTGCAACAGGACCTGAATGCAGCACGGGCCGAGAACCAAAAACTCAAAACCAAGGACAAGTCAAAGGGTTCGAATGTCTTAAATCTGGAAATCGAGGCAGCCGAAAAATCTCTGAACGAAGTGAGTGCCAAGTTGTTGGCTAAGACCACGGAGTTAGATGCACTGAGAGAAACGCTCGCCAGCAAGGAGAATAGCATTGCCCAGCTGCGCAAGGAAATTAGCATTCTGGAACAGGCACAGAACGGCGAGGCAGCGCATAGCAAGCAGCTAAAACAGCAAATCGATCGCATGCAGGCACAGCTCAAGGACGCCGTGCATGGCAAGCAGGAGGCACTCTCTGGCCGCAAGGAGCTGGAGCAGAGCGTCGAACAGCAAAAGCTTCAAGCGGAGCAAACGCGTCTGCAGCTGGCGGACGTCACACAGGAATACGAAACGAAGCTGAAGCACTCACAGCAGCTGCTAACCAACAGCACACAGCAGCTGGAACTGCGGCAGGAATCGCTAAGCAAATTGGAGGCAGCTTTGCGCCTGGCTGAGCGTGCCAACGAGCAGCTGCTAGCGGAGTACTCCGACTACAAGCTGAAGGCACAGTCGGTGCTGCGCAAGCAACAGCATCGTGATACGGACAAGGAGGACAATCTGGAAACAGAATTGTGTAATATGCGCACCAATGAGCAGCAGCTGCGTGTTAGCAATGAGGAGAAAGCCGTGCGCATCGCTCAACTGGAGTCACAATTGGATGATCTGCAGCGGGAAAACATTAAAATGATGCGACGCAACCAGGAAGTGCTGGCCACTATCGATGATTTGCGCGAGCGGCATGAAGCCCTCACACAGGACAACCATCGGCAGCTGCAGCAGCAGCAACAGCAACTGCAGCAGCATCGCCAGCAGATCGACCAAATGGATGGCGTGCATCAGATGCGTGTGGCTCAGCTACAGCAACAGATCGATCAGTTCGAGCAGCAGGACAATGTCAAGTCTGCCCAAGCCCTGTTGGCGACAATTCCGGCAGCTGTTGGCGTCGATTCCACTAGCCCAGAACAGAGCAAAATCGATTACCTGCTGGATCACGACGGCAACGGAGAAACGCTCGCCCAGTTGGCGGCACAGCGTAAAATTTCTACTGCCTCGCGTCGCTCGCACGATTTTATGCCGCTGGACGAGCTACTGAATACATCTCTACATGCTATTAGTAGCGATACGGTGACAACGATTTCACATTTCGGACGCAGCCTCAGCATAAACGACGATGACGTTGAACCTGATGCACGGGGCGAAACTCTAGCAACGCTTCTAGCCACCAAGGAGCGTCTGAACATACAAGAGAGTCGAGTGCGCCATCTGACCGCCCTGCTGGCCGAGAACGAACAGGATCTGGCCAAGCTAACACAAATGAACGATATGCTCAAGGAGGAACTGCGGCGCCAGGAACGTTCCGAAGAGCGGGAACAGCACATGCACAATTCCGAATATCTCAAAAATGTATTCCTAAAGGTAAATTAATGCATAACTAGTACAACCCTTATAATCACGTTATACTCAATTTCACAAATGTAAATGATTCATAAAAATGACATAGCATAAATTGAAATACAAATTACAACTCTTCCTTCCACTACAGTTTATAACATTGTCCAATACGGATGAGAGGCAACGTCTGGTGCCGGTGCTTAATACGATTCTACGTCTAAGTCGCAACGAAGTGGAAATGCTCAACTGTGTAGCTAAGGGACAGAAGGGTAAGTCGGAATCGCTAATATTTTTTATCTCAATATAACGTTTAATTGTTTAGTTTCCAATGATGGCAACAATCGCAGTTGGACTGGCTTCCTGAGCGCTTGGAGTGGTGGTGGTAACGCGGCAAACAACAACACAAATTAGTTGATTGTCTCTCCGCCGTTTATTGTTATTGGTATTATTATTACTTCGTAAGGGAGATGCCGCAGCCCTTATTGGCCAGTTACTCTCTGTATATGTAATATCTCGTGTAAATCTTGTAAATGGTTACTGTCCCCCAAATTGTATTTATGTATTTTCTAAAATAGTCTGTTGAAGTCCTGATAAAGTGCTGTCCTTAAATATAAACATTACATGGAGTGCCCTATACAGCACTCTATAAGCAATATAAATATGTACACTACGTATGACTTGTAAATATTTCTGTGTACTTACTTTTGAGACCGAAACCGAAATGTTGAATTGAGACTACAACATATTAAAGCACTCTCGTTATTTTGTTATGCAAATTGCATTTGTAGATAGTTTAATTTCAAATTCTATTACCATAAAGATCAGACTATAAAATCAATGCTTGCGTTTTGTGTGTATGTATAAACTTAAAAATCAATTATGTATATTGTATGTATCATCTATAGACTGTATAAATACGAGTTGTAATTGGCTATAACTATGCGAAGTTTATGCATACATTTACACTTATCCGTTGTATAAAACAAACACAAAAATTATACAATTTATATATATATATAAGTATATATATACTAAACGAAAACTTGAAAGTCAGCAGAGAAATCAAAAATCACATTGCGCTCAACGCAGCCAGGAAGCGGCGTCCGGGCTAAAAACAAAATAAACTATTGCCTAAATACTCGTGCTAGTCAGTGTTGTGACAGACGTGTGGAACTATTGCCAAACCCCCGCATAGTTGCCAACCAATGTGGCCGGCAGCGGACCGCCCGCCGCAAATAGACGCATCCGTGTGCTGTCATAGCAATGCGTGTAAATGGCGGGCACATATTTCACCTGCTGGAAGCCGTCCATTTCATCCTCCGGATACTGCAAACAGAAAAATAATTAGATTTAGGTTAACCTTTAAACCTCAAGCACTTACCACAATGCCTTTGCTGCACTTTAACGCCACGGTGCGCGATGCATTTACGCTACTCTCCAAGTACTTGCCAGCCCGTATATCATAGAAAAGCAGCATACCCAAGCCGGTGCCCACCGTTAGAAGATTTCCCTCAAACGAGGTGGCGCGTATGCCACAGCCACTGTACCGGGATGTGATCTTCTTGATCGTTTGCAGTGTGCGCGCATCCAGCAGAATGGTATAGGAGCGGCAGCCGACAGCATAGAGTCCATCGCAGTGATACGCAATGCTTACGTTGTCCTGGCAGTTGGGCAGCTTGCGTGACAGAGTCTGCTTGAATGTCTCTGCGTTGAATATGTGTATATAGCCGTTCAGGGAGAGTGCAGCAATCTCCTTGAATTCTTTGTTGAAGCACAGCGAACGTATCTGCAAGTCCGCAAAGTTAGGGCAATCATGTCATGCGTATTTAATAAACATATACTGACTCGTTGTGCGGTGCGCACTTCCTTAACACTAAGCGGATGTATTGTGGCGAATGTGGGGCAAGATTCCTCTCCGCCGTCTGGAAATTCCATGTGATCTTCGTTGATGCGCCACAGGGCCATGCGCGAGTCTTTGGAGCCCGAAACGAGAAACTGATCGTCCAGCCAGCACATGCCCATTATCAGATCCCGGTGCCCATTCTCGCCTACACACACCGGATCCAGTGTGGGCAGCCGATAGACGGCAATATCGGATGAATTGCGCGCACCCGTGGCCAGAAATGAGCGGCTGGGCGAGAGCTCGATGGCATGGAGGCCGCCTTGGATCTCGGGATGATTGGCACGACTGTTGGAGAGCGTGGGTATAGCGTCCACGCGACGCATGTTCACGTCGTAGACGAGCAGCTTATTGCACTTGGTACCGAACACCACCTGACGGTTGCTCAGCCATTTGGAGCAGAATACCTTGTTGATGTAGCCCAAACTGATTTGCGTCTCTCGCAGCATATCGTGCGTGAGTACATAGCGACTGGTGTACTCTGCATTCACATTGCGACGCTGTAAGAATCGAGAGTTAATCAAGCAATTAAATTAATTTCAACAATTCGCACTCACGTCACGCAGCGAATTTTCTCTGCTCCACAGATAGTCGCACAGATTGTAGGATGTGTTCAGCACCTCATCCTGCTGCTGTGGCGTCTCCTCGTCGCTGCCAGAGTCCTCGTAGGTAACAAAATCGTCCGGTTTGTCTGGCTTTCGTCTTCGTTCCTGCCGCATTGCCCTTTGCTTGGCACGGCGCTCCTCCAGACGTGAATTTACATGGCAGGATGGATAGGTGCCCACAATGCTATCACGTATGGTTTTCACCATGCCGTTGAACATTTTTGCGGCGGTTTATTCAATGCTATTATTACTAATTCTATAAGTTATTTTTGCTGATAATTCTCCATTGTCCAAACAAAAATGGTGGTGCGAGACTATCGATTATGCATATATGTAGCGATATTCAAATGCTCCGATAAGCGATTGTTGAAGTTAATCTTTTCTATGTACAGGATGACACATTCTCGTTTTCACACAAATATTTTTGCTGATTACTGGTGTACAAATTGACCATTATATTGTGTGTATATATAAAATATATTAAATGCATATAACTTAAAGAAATATTTGTTTATTTACAAAAGGTTTGTTTGTTTTTTTGCGAAATTATACATTAATTTTTCATATTAATTATAAATTGAACATATAGACAATTGCTTAGAATATTTTAATTGTATTCGTTTGAAACTATTCAATACAAAAAGTTCTCACGCAATTTGTTGTTCACTAGGTTTCCGTTATTAAAATAGTGTGGACACACTGATCGCTGTAACTTTGAGGTCCAAGAACTGGTATATTTTTGTTTTCACGATTTGGTCACTCTGCTTACTGTTGATTTACTTTGTTTATAAGACAAGGCTATTATAACAAAAATACTTACGGCTAGATAGTTCGGTGCATCATGAACTATCAAGCAAAGCGCGTGATGCGCCAAAATTCGGTATCCGTTGCGGCCAATGATGGGGCTGGCGTCGCATCGCCTATTATGGCATCAACACCATCGGCGCCCAGCACGCCGCAGCTACAAAATCTGGAGGACACCAAACCCGTGCACGTCCATCGTCAGGTGATACTGGTGCAGGGCGGCAATGTGCCGCAACCAACACAGCAGCACCAGCAGCTGCAGGCAGTGGCAGCTGCGACGCCAAGCCAAAATGCCATTCAAATTGCAGACGATGCGCCCGTCTCGCTTCTCACCGAGATTGCGGACATCATGCGAAGCTTTGGGGACAGCGATCAGCCGCGCACCGGAAGCGTGAAGCTGGTGGAGCAGATACTGCAGCAGCAGCTGCGTGGTATTTTCAATGAAGCCTCTCTGGTGGCCATGCGCCGCAAGCAGAATCCGTGCCCCTCACAGGCTGACTTTGAGTTTCTGATGCGGAACCATCCCGTGAAGATAGCACGCATGCGAAAGCATCTCAAGGACATGCGTATATTGAAGCGCTTCCTTAGCATACGCACTGGCCGACCGCAGGACTTTATGGACGATCTGGAGAAGCCAGAGGAGGACGAAGAGCTGGCCATCGATGTGCATGAGCTGCACGATGAGGATCGCATGCGTCGTCTGTTTCGCGCCGATCGCATTTCACAAATACTCACGGGCCAGCAGTATCTGGAGTTCAACGAAGCACGCAAGACTTCGTTCTACTGCCGGCACGGCGAGAAGATCAAGAACAAGTTCAGGCGCTTTCTCGACTTGCCCGCCGATCTGCGTATACCCACACCAACGATGAACATTTTGGCCTATCTAGCGCACGAAACGATTGCGGCCATTGTGGACTATTCGATACTGACACGCCTTAACTCAGAGAATCGCGTCACTGAGCCATACAGTCGCGTCACCTCAGCGGGCGGCAGTCCCGCAATGATGCATGTGTGCCCTGAGGTGACGCAGGGTCGCGGCATGGAGGTGGTTAAGCCCATAAGCGTGCAGGAAATACACGAGGCAATGCGCCGCTTTCGACAGATGAGCAATCGCAAAAATGGATTCTATCGCAACTCCTGCGACATTGATTCCCGGCGCAGTTTTCTGGCCATTTAGATTAACATGCTATTAAACAATTTACAAAATAAACTAAACATTTATGATTAAGAAACCTTTGTTGAGAACCCGAATCTTCATAAATACATCTAGTGTAGAGTATCTAAAGATAGCCTGGCAAATGAATACTCTAATCATGAAATAATATATTTTAAGTCATGATTAGACCAATTTTCAAATACACTTGAAAACGAACACAAGATGTACTTGATTTTCTTTAGTTAAATTTTATGTTATTCATTGAATAATAACATGTATAATAAAATCCAGCAGTTCTCATTTACACATATATCTTGGCAATCAGAATTCCAAACTGCGTATTCAGAACTGGCATGAGAAGTTCAATCACCTCTCAGAGCTTTAAAAAAGCTTTATGATATAAAAACATTTTTGTTTTGTTTAACAGAAAGAATATTGAGCTAATAAAGCTACACGATAACGATAACGCCACTGTAAGCTTTTAAACATATTTGCCCTTGAATACACACACGCATACATACTACATAGAAAACTGTATACTGATTGTGTTAATAAGTTCATTTAACAGATCTTTTAAAGAAACACCTCACTTTTTGAATATCGCTATGAAGATAAGCACAACTAAGAATAGTGTTATATCAGGTCAGGTTATTAATGATTAAGCGCTGTTAGGGGCGTTCGGCGGCAAAACATAATATTATAGTAAGCATAATAATAATAAACGAACTTCATAATGAAATACAAATTGAATGAGTGAATTAGTGCAAATCAACAACAAACGAATTAAATATGAAATTCTCTCTGAGAGCTTTCACAAATTTGATTTCATGCGATCCGCAATCAAACAAACAAAAAGCTCTTTGTGCTTCGGAGCATTTCGTTAACTGATCATAGCAAATAGTTAGTTTAACTTTGGATTCAAGCACGAGAAGACCGCGCCTAGTGCAAAATGTTAAAAGTACGCAATTACCTATCCGTAATTCAGACGCAAAAAGCGGCCCAAGCTTTATATGCATGCACAAGTGCTCAACAGGTGAGTGTGAGATAGTGATAGTGATAGTGATAAAAATGTTTATCAGCAATTATTGCAGCGTTGCCAAAGCACTGCGGCCGCTGTTAAGGAGCAAGCTGTCGCTCGAGATGATGTTGAGTGGCAACAGGCACGTCCCTTCGAGGACATCCCAAAAGCGAATCCAGCAGCGCTAATCTTCAACATGGCGTTTCCGGGCGGAAAGTACAAGGACTTGGATATGTCGCATATGATGTTGGCCATGCGAAAGGATTACGGTGATTTCTTTCGAATGCCATCGATGTTCGGCAGCGAACCCATTCTGACCACATACAATATAAAGGACTTCGAGACGGTATTTCGCAATGAAGGCGTTTGGCCGAATCGACCGGGCAGCGAAACATTGAGATATCATCGCGAGAAGTATCGTAGGGATTTCTTTCAAGGCGTCGAAGGTCTGATTTCCACTCAAGGCAAGACCTGGGGAGATTTTCGCTCCATTGTAAATCCCGTGCTGATGCAGCCAAAGAATGTGAGACTCTATTACAAGAAAATGTCACAAGTGAACAGCGAATTTGTGGAACGGTAAGATAGATATTAGATATTTTACTCCCAGCATTATTTATATCGATTGATTCACTCAGCATCAAGGCCATCCGAGATCCCAACTCGCTGGAGGTGCCGGACAATTTCATTGAGTATGTCAATAGCTGGACTCTGGAATCTGTCTCGGTGGTCGCACTGGACAAGCAGCTCGGTCTCCTCAAGGAATTGCGCGCGGATGAAAACGCCCTGCTGCTCTTTAAGAGCTTGGACGAGTTCTTCACATACGCGGCGGTTTTGGAAATACAGCCCTCCCTTTGGCGCTACATTCAAACGCCAATGATGAAGAAACTGATGAATGCTTATGACAACATACAGAAAGTGACCTTGGCCTATGTGAATGAGGCAATTGAGCGCTTGGATAACGAGGAAAAGCAGGGCATTGTGCGACCCGAAAAGGAACAGAGTGTTCTCGAGAAGCTGCTAAAGATTGACCAAAAAGTGGCCATTGTTATGGCCATGGACATGCTGATGGCTGGCGTCGATACGGTACGTAAGCTAGAGAACGAATATTACTTATATTATCTTTATCCTTTTCAAATTTGATCAGACCTCAAGCACATTTGCGGCGCTGATGCTGTCCCTGGCAACCAACCCGGACAAGCAGGAGAAGTTGCGCAAGGAGGTGATGAGCGTGCTGCCCAATAAGGACTCCGAGTTTACCGAAGCGTCCATGAAAAACGTGCCCTATTTGCGCGCCTGTCTCAAGGAATCGCAGCGGCTAGAGCCGCTTGTTTTTGGCCATGTAAGGACAACCCATCGGGACTGTGTTCTCAGTGGCCATCGGGTGCCAGCGGGCACCTTTGTCTCCATGATTCCGCTAGGCTCGCTCACTAGTGAACAATTCTTTCCACGAGCTTCAGAGTTTCTGCCCGAACGCTGGTTGCGAAACGAGCCCGGCTCGGATGCCAAATGCCCGGCGAATCCTCTGAAGCCCACAAACCCGTTTGTGTTCCTGCCCTTTGGCTTTGGACCCCGCATGTGCGTAGGCAAACGCATTGTGGATATGGAAATAGAGCTCGGCCTGGCGCGGATTATTCGAAATTTCAAGGTCGAGTTTAACCACTCCACGGAGAATGCTTTCCGCTCGGTGCTCATCAACAAGCCAAATATTCCACTCAAATTCAAGTTTACAGACTTGGAAAACTAAAGCGCTTTATAAGGTAATAATCGAGGACTGTAATTGGGCACAAAGTGTGAATGAAACTTTCAACATTTGCATCAGGCTCCAAAAGCACGTAAAAATTTTTGTAAATATATGTAAATAAACAGATTGATCTACAAGTGTTGTGTATTTTAAGACCCAGTTTAAAAACACAGAAAATGTTTAAGCATATATTTGTATGATTTTATAAAGTACTTTAGAAGAGTATACGCTTTGATATTTGTTGTTATTATATTTGTTGAGAGTAAAGCGCAGCTGAATCACATTTATTGGCTTATCAGCTGTTTGCATTTATGCCAAATAATGTGCACTCTACAATTAAAATACAGTAATCAATTGAGTATTATTCAATTAATTAACTAAAGATATAATGAATCATTTGGAACTTATGACTTATGAATATTAGATAGTCGTTAGACATACTAAAAACTAAATGCAATTAAACTGTTTGAAGTACGCACACAAATAATAATAAATACAAAAATTGTAAAAGAAAGCGTAATTTTCGGTGCTGGTGAGGCCAAGTTAGCCTTAGGCTCCGTTCGAAAAGTGTATTCGAAATAATCAGTCCAGTGTGCCCGGGTTACATTGATGCGGCGACGCAGTTTCATTGCGTAATCATGGTTGGCATAAGGCAGTCCATTCATGCAAAGGGTTTCTCTGAGCTTGGCGTAATGGGGCGCTTGCCAGGATATTGCAGTGGTATGGGGCTGCAGCTGAAGGTCCCAGGCAATGTCATAGTTGTGATTGTCCCTCCTCCGATTTGTCCATTGAAGGCATATTGAGTGGCTGGTTGCGTTGAGTATGGCCACGTCAATGCCGGGTGGCTCCAGCACCATGCACTCGGACCTCATAAGTGCAATCTCCTCTGTCCGATTGCCCGTTTCGCCCTCCATGCGTAGCGTAAAGTTGTACTGGCTGCTAAACTTATTAAACTGGCCAGATCTAAGGCTGCACTGCATCCGACAATGTTTGGACAAACGACAGCTCACTTCAACTGTGCGATGACGCAAGTAGTAGCTGCTATTGCCGTCTGCCGGCTGCTTAAAGCTACAGTTCATGTTGGAGTCGAATTTAAAGTCCAGAAAGCGACATTCAAACTCATCCGCAATATTCAGCTTATCGTCCTTCGACACCTCAATCAGCTGGCAGTGAATCTGCCTGCTGAGAAGTGCAATGGCAATGCAAAATGTATTTAAATGCATTTTGTTTTTTCCCGTTTGCCTAATTGCGATAACAAGAACTGCACTTATTTCTATATTTGTATAATCGCTGTTCTCCGAGCACAATGTTCTTCGAGTTCAACTTGCGGAATACGATTGAACATGCTGCTGACAGTTGCATTTCTTGATATACTCATGAAAACGAATATTATGTATACCCCGCGTAGGATTCAGTATTAAAAGGGTACAATAAATTTCCAAATATTGAAATTAATTTAATCATCATAGCGAATAAGTTCATTATATGTATATATTCATCAATCAAACGCCAAAGCTTTTTTGAAGCGTGCTTGCAATTGTATTCGATTTGCCTATAATAAATAGAAATGTGCACACAGAATAACATTTAATATTCTATATACATATATACATATATATATTGTGTATTTGTATGATATCCATGGTATTTACTCGTCGATCATACGTGCCATTAAAGCTTTCTTAATATCCGTTTATGCATAATGTGTGCTTCCCCTTTTTACATTTGAATATTTATTGCAGAGAAATGTGAATACGTACGAATTGATATGGAATGCAATCGACTTATGCAGACTCAACCGAGTTTATTAATCTGTATAAAAAAATATATATATTACTTACCCATGTACCGTAAAGTTCATTCAAAACAGAATGTATACGATTTTTACCACAATATTATTATATTTTGTTTGACCTGCTTTGTTGAAAGAAAACACCAAATTGTATTTTAAACATTTAAAGCTATTTTGTTCATCAGTTTAATACATACACTTTCAAATATATGCATATACATGTATATATATATATATATACGTATTTATAAGTATTTAAATTCATATAATGTTGAATCTAGACATGAAAGTACATTCAGTACCAAAACATTTTACAACAGTTTTATAGATAGACAGCTCTGGATTTTTGGTTGGTTGTTTGGTTTCCAATGCATTATTATTGTTTTGCATTGCAATAGATTGGTTAGGTTAAGATTTACAATCTTTTTCAATTAGATTTCAATTCAACAATATATAGATTGCTGGATAGTAATTAGATTTTGATTCCATATGTCAATTTGTAATTTTAGTAATAAGTTGCGAGTTGTGTAGAATAAATTACCGCAATATATATATTTATTTATTTTATGTATGTATGTAAATACTTAAGTTTAAATAAATAAATACTTATCCATATTGTACATCCATATACATACATACATATTTATGTATTAATTCAAATATATACCTCTTTTTTATGTATATGTAATTATCAATTGAATGTAAAATAATTTTTTGATATATGTATATTTCAAATTCTATTTCGATTTTATCTGATTTGTATTTTTGGTCCGATCGTCCAGATTATTAGAAGATTGAAGGATTGGTTCGTTTTTGTTTGTGTGGTTATTTTTAAAATCATTTCCAGTGGTTAATGACCTTTTTTTTTTGGTATACATGAAATTTTGTTAAGATTGTTTTAACGTTTTTGTTAGGTTTGGTTTTGTTTGTTACCTCAATATTTAATAGATGTAATTATTTGGATTTAATTTGTTTTTTTGTGTGACTAACATGAAATTGGAATTTTTAAATTATTTAAATGTGTTATTTAGTCTGGATAGCCTTGTTCTTTTATAAATAGGACATGCACTGAATTGTTCTCAAAAATTAATAATTATACACATTCAGATTATCAAAGGCTACAAAATTTGTCAATATAGAAAATGGAATTCAGTCCTAAAAACGGATATGAAAAGTTTTATATAATTTGGATATAATAGTATGCCTTTTAAATTAATGCGGCACTATTAGCACTCGCACAAAATAAATAAGAAATGCGATTTAATTATTCAGAAAATAATCAGAGCACAGCCGTTAAGCTCCTTAAGGAGCTTTAAGCTGTCTTCGCATCCTTGGCTAGTTTCGCACACAAACTCGAATACATATTTTATTTATTATATGCCATTTAGCCTGCGAGCTGAATTTTTATGCTTATAAGTACATATTTTAAATGCGCAATCGATACTCGGAGGCAGAGGTATACGGGGAACATGCAGCTTGGTCAGTGTGTGTGTTGTGGGCGTGGCATTTGGGGCGCACACACACACAGGAGCCTTAAGGAATTGCTGCCGCTTGGTATGTGCCTGTGTGTGTGTGTTGAATTGTGTGTATAGGTGCGTACATGTACGGCAATAAAAACTGAGCGCAATTCAGAAAACAAAAATGGAAAGAAAACGGCAGCAGGCTGTAATCTTGAAGCAGCGTGGGTTGTTTCATACATATGTATATTGTTGTGCATCTGTATGCCAAGAATGTCGAGAGTATATACTTTAACAGAGAGTCAATTGTTCAAATAAGCACAGAGCACAAAAAGTTGTAGCTATCATGTGTCAAGTTGATTAACTAACTAATGGCATATTTGAAAGAAGCTCTTACTTTTACTTTACAAAATATAACTAACAGGAAGCATGTATTGGCTACAAATTACTTCCCTTTACACAAATAATTAGCTACAAACAAATTTTGTTCGCTTGTTTCCTGGCCAGGACTAGACAAAGAGTTGCGTCTATACTTAATGCACTACTCTCTTATGTCGACATGTATGCGTATTTGTGTTTTGTACGTGTAAACGTAATAAAATTTAATCTAATGTATACACACACACACACACGTTGAGGCATTAAAGCGTAAAAAAGTTGTTAAATATTACGCCACAGCTGCCAAACGAGCGGACAAAAAAACATTGCCTAGTTTAGGGCTGAAACAAAAACCGAAATTGTGGCCGGAAGTGGCGTCGGCTTTGGACCTGAAGCCGCACACGCCACAGCCAGCGAACGAACAGTTAAGGCAGGTAGATTAGGCTGCAAAGCTGTAGATAAAAGGCGCCAGCAAAAGAACATGCAATAAACATGTGCAAAATGGGCGCCCTCTGTCCCTGCTCGCTGCTGTCTGTCGTCTGTGTCGGCTCCTGCTTTGCGCTATAGTATTTTCATGTTGTGGTCCTTGGTGTTGCGGGCGCTGCGTTAATTAGTTTTTCTTGCTGGTGCTGCTCCGTCTGTTCCGTCTGTTTTGCTTTTTTTTGTACCCAATTAAATTTTAATTTGCCCCTGGCAGCTGTCAGAACTTCAGTTTGTGTTGCAGTGTATTCAAAACTGACCTTTAGACGCCACTTGACCTGCTTGAGCCAGACAGGGCGTCAAGGCATTAAGTATACGCCACCATAAATTTCAACAGTCAAGGACATTAGGCAAGCCCCATTGTTGCTGCTGCAGCATGTAGTTGCTGCTACTGCTGCTGTTGTTATTGTTGTTGTTGTTGATATTGCAATGCACGGCTTGTAAATCAATTGTCGCAATGCCTGCAACCGACAGCCGCCAGGGCCAGCCCGCAAATTGCAATTTCATGAAGCCCTTGAGTGTGTGTGTGTGTGTGTGTGTGTGTGTGTACGTGTGTAGGTGTACGTGTTGATGTTTTCATGCGTTTGTGTGTGTGGGTGCTCACGCGACGCCTTGGTGCCACCAGCCGCACAGGAATATGAGCATAAGCAAAAGTGATTATTGATGATCTCAGATTAGGCTTGCGCCACCGTGCGTATACTTGATGGCACAAACGTGTAGCCAGCGAACGCAAAGTGGCATAGAAGCAGAACAAATAAGTGCTATCTTTGGCACGCCGAAGTTTGCATACCCTTGCACGGCTCATATTTGAAAGTATTGAAGCTATTGCTAATAAATTGTGTTAAATTTTTTGAAAATTAATTAATACCTAGAACTTGATTGTTCTAGGCGCAGTAAAACTTCCAACTCTTTGGGCTGACTGTGGCAGCTCCGACTCCGACTTCATCTCGTTTGCACAGAAGGGGATTCAACTGTTAATGCATTACAAAAACAAAAGTACTCGCTGCAAGGGTATTTAAAAAAAAAGAAAAAACAGAAGAAGAGAAGACACTGACAAACAGCAATATGTAATATAGGTGACATCATTTTTCAAACAGGCAACAACAATCAACCAAAATACATGAACAACAAACAAAATAAGACAACAAAACATGCTCAATCAATTATGGTGCGTCCAACTGGGGCGTGACCATAAATAGATACGATATTAACCATATAAATAGCATAGATAACTACAGCTTAAACGTACGAAATATGCAAATGGACTTGGCGCCTATAACCTGCTCAATATTTGCGGCCAAAGCTTGGCGTGCCCGGATTTAGGACTCGACAATAATGCGAACTGGTCACGCAGTAGTCCGTTGCTGCGGCGCTCTCATCGTTGCTACTGCTGCCCTCAACGCCGACGCCAGTTGCCGCCAATTGGCGGTACTGCAGCTGCTGCTGCTGCTGGTGCTGCTGCTGCTGATGTCGGCGTCGCATCGACATTGGTCATTGGCGCTGTTCGGCGGCAATGATGAAGTCGCCATGCTTTTGCACCTGCAGACGAACAACGAACAATGTATTCAGTTCAGATTGCGGTTTGTTTTTGTTTCAGCACACAAGCTGTTGGCAAGCACTCACCACATCGGCGACAATGGGCTCTTCTATCTCCAGGCCCTGCAGCGCCTGTTCGCGACTCAAGTGCACCTCATAGGAATCTGTTGGCGTTACAAACACAACACGATGTTTGCGTGTCTGCAGCACGTTGGCAATCACCAGCTAATGGGGCAAAAAGGGGTTAACAAAGCGAAAGAAAAAGAGAGAGAGAGAGAGAGAGAGAGGTATGAGTATATGCATACGGGAAAAATTTCAAAGTCTAATTAAATGCGATCAAATTTCATATTTTTAAAAACATTTTTAGATTTAAGATTGAACCTAATATATGCAAGTAATATTGAATTTTACTTTAGCTCTGGCACATTTGAATATTCACTTCAACTTTTTTATTTAAATTATTTTATTGTCGACTTAAAACAGTTAGAGTCTTACAATATAAATTTAAAAATATATATAATTTTTAAAAATAAAATGATTAATGTAGGCCTATTATAAATGAAAAGTAAACGAATCTGGTGGTATTTAAATAATACTTTTTTTGTAATTAAATCATTTGTATTGTAGACAGAAGTGATTTATAATTTAAATCAATACTAACAAGTAAGAGTGCTCTAGTCGGGAATGTGAACCCAGTCTTCACATTAACTCATACTAACCTATCAGTGTACATACATGCAAGCAAACACATGCTGCAAGCAGTGCAAGCAGTTAAAGCAGTTATCTTGCTTCTTCACTGAGCCCCACACTATAGAAAGTTAAAGCTTAAACAACTTCTGTGTTTATTGTCCGATCTTATTGAAAATTGTTGGGTGTGAGTTATCGATAAAATGAAATAAACTTGACCTGTCCCGGTACTACGAGAACTTATAGTCCAAATATGAAGTCTCTAGCTCTTATAGTCTCTGATATCCGCGTGTTCATACAGACAGACAAACAGACGGACAGACAGACAGACAGACAGACAGACAGACAGACAGACAGACAGACAGACAGACAGACATGACTAGATCGACTCGGCTGTTGATACTGTTCAAGAATATATATACTTTATATGGTCGGAGATGCTTCCTTATGCCTGTTACATACGTTTACCCATTTTTAATGGGTTCAGGCTATAAAAACCGTTCACATTGAGAATTAAGTAAATATTTGCTTAGATTGCAGGATAGGAGTGTTCAACATCGTCACTTACCTTATGCTTGTATTTGTTGAGGCTGTCGCGTGCCTTGACAATCAATAGATTCTCGTCCGTTTCCAGCTTAAAGGACACCACAAAGGCATGCGGCACCCACAGGCTGGCGAGCGGTGCCAGCATTTTTGGCACCAATTGCAGTGAAATCGTCGGTGCCCCATCTCCCGACTGCATTTTGTGTGTGGGCTGGCAATGATGACAGTGGTTTAGCATATTAATGATATGACAGGCAAGCCAACGATGCGTATGAGTGTTGCCATGAGATTGCACCACAATGAATAGGCGGCGCACACACACACACACACACACACACACACACCCACAAACACAGCGGCAGTGATGTGATGTGGCCTTGGCAGCAGACAGCGAAAGGCCAGGGTTGCCACCCCGCTTTGCCACATGCCACATGGCAAATGTATTACAACTAATTGAAAGCATAACTCAGCGGTAATGAGCTGACGGCATCGCGTCGTTTGCAAGCGTTGCCGCAGAGCAGCCTTAAAGTCGCCTTAAATATTACACATACGACACGTTGCGCCAACTAGCGACTTGTTGAGCATTGTGGCCGAACAATGATTAGCTGACACCCTCTATAAACTGCTGACCAGCTTCGTTTCATTCATTGCGCACACAATGCCAACTGGCTGGCAGGCAGGCAGGCAGGCAGGCAGAAGGACAAGCCTAAGTAGCCAGGACATTGTGCGGGCTCTAAAGCGAAATGAAAAACCTAGCTGCAGGCATTAGGCTGACAACGAAGACGAACCAAAGCGACATTGACAATTTCCCAACGCTAACGTCGCTGTTGCAGTTGACGTTTCTGCTAATTCGAACTTTAAGCTTTTGAGGCAATAAGTTTTTATGCCCTAGACGCGTACATCTTGTTAAATGGGTTGTTATCAGCCTGTGTCATTTTGTCGAGCAGTTGAGAAGTTGACATGTTATACCAAATAACTTGGTTTTAACAGTTCATCCTTTGTTCAGTTGCTTTCAGCAAGCCATTTATCTCTTCTTTGTCATGATTGCAAAATAAAGAAAGTTATTCGATAAACCATTTGATGGAGCATCCTTAATGGCGTAGACAAAAAAAAGCAGCGTTTGTTTGACTAAAGTGATTTGCAGTTAAAGGGTAACTTGTGTCCACTATCGGAAATGTAGTGCAGCGATATTTTGGAAAGAAATTGGCTAGGAATGTAGTGCAGCGATATTTTGGAAAGGAATTGGATAATAATGTTCTAGGTAGGAATTTGACAATAGTGCAATTCAAACAAGAAATTGTTTTTGAACACTGGATTTGAAGATAAGTACAATATACTAACACAACTACTAAATAATATATCATTTGTTGATTCAATATAAGTATATATATATATATATAAGAAAATGGAAGAAATTTGTAACATCGTCTTTGTAATGAGCATTAAAAAGACATGCATACAAAAGGCAGGGTATATTATAGCATTGTATAAGATTTCCGTCCCTTCAAGCACTCTCGACTAGACCAATTTTACTTGTTGTGCTTGCTTTTAAGAACTGCCAACAGCTGTTGACATTGAATTTGGTTACTTAGACTCATTCCCTCTCTCTCCGTTCTCTTCTCTCGCCACTCTCTTCTCTCTTTCTGTGGCTCATTGCGCCGAGGCTGTGTCATTGTACCCACTAGCTGTGTGTGTGTGTGTGTGTGTGTGTGTGTGTGTGTGTGTGTATGCTAGTGCGTCTGAATAACTGTATAGGTCGCTGTCTCTTTGTGTGCGTTCATGCGTGCTCTTGTCAAATCTTTTGATTTGATTTGCGGATTTCAGCACGTCGCCTCTGTTTGCGTTCTCTCCATCTCCCTCACTCTCTCTCTCTTTCTCACTCTCTAGCTGCTTTGTCTTTATGTTCACTGTGTAGTTTACATTTATAATTCCTTGTTGGTTTTGGCTTATTAGAATTTACTTTAGCGACGGTGTTTGTCGCCACTAAATCCATACAAAATGTCAAGTTCTTTGCCGCATTTGCATAAATTTATTTAAAGGTTCTAGCATGGAATGGAATTTCGTGACATTGTCCTTGAGTAAGCAAGTGGCTGCTGACAAACTCGATGTACATGTCTCTTCAAAAAATAAGAAAATCAAGAAGTCTTTTGACTTTTCGCCTATACATGTGTTTTATACTGAGTCCCATTTAAATAAGCTGACTGTAAAATGCATGCACGGCATGGAGATGCACTTGTGCATTATGCAAACTAAGTGAATTTGCAGTCAAGTCAATTCTCAGATGGTGGCAAAAAGAGCATGTAGCTAAATATGCGCATAAATTTCAATGTACACACACATTAACAGTCAATTTTCGTCATTGGCAGGCAAGCGAAGGGTTTTTTTTTGTTGCGCGAACATCCAGCAATTCAATCAAGCGACCGATTTGTGGCTAACGCCCCACCACTGAACCACCGAAGCACCGAGGCACTGAAGCACTGAACCACTGACACACAATCAGGGAAACGCCTTAAGCATGAGGCCGAGCGGAAATGCACGAGCTGAGCGGAAATAGAGCGTTGAAAATGCCAGCGACGAAGCTGAGAGGATGAAAGGTAGGCGACAAGTGGAAAACTTTCGGTTTACCTGACGACCCACACTATTTTTTCCACTAGCACAGTTGTGCATGTGCATGTGTGTGTGTCTGTGTGTGTGTGTAGGTGTATACAGTGCAACACAGCTTATTTCGTGCAGTTGTTATGCAAAAATAACATTTAAAAAGAACACAACGAGATATACAAATAAAATATATATGCATATGTACTTTTTTCGAGTGGTCTTTTGACGCTATAAAGGAATTTAGTTTACATTTTTTAAATAGCGACTGTATGATTCATAAATTGTATATTGTATAGCTACTGTATGTACTTTTTGAGAGTTAGTGAATGGTTACTGAGGCGAAGTACTTTCGAAAGTCTGAATGCCTGATTGAAGAAACAGAATAGAAATAAGATTCAGGATGGGAAAATTCGACCTAAGAGTGTGGATAAATGTTGGAATGTTTTGGTATGTAGTTCCTATCGGTTTCAAATTTAAATAAAGCTCTAGTCTAGTAAACATTATACTAAAATGAGCTATTGATACATATATATACATATATATAGCGATGCATTTTAAAGCCCTCACGAGCATTTGATCTTTAAGCGTCTTTAAAAACAGAATATAACAACAACCAAAATGAAAAGAAATGTAGTTCAAGTGATTTGCATTTTATACCAAAAAAAGTTTAAAGAAATCAATTAAAGATTTGAATATTGGCGGTGCTAATTAGCGGGTGACCACTGTAGTACGTAGATGAAAATTGCTAGCAGCCAGCGGCGACGACGACAAACGCTCCGAGAAACGAACGTTTGATGCATGTACTTGAAAACCTGAACACTGAATATATGTATGTGTACTTATGAGGCAGAAAGTCAGCTGAGAAGCGACAGGCGACAGGCAGGAGGAGCAACGGGGAGAGAGAGAGAGAGAGAGAGAGGGGGGAGGAGGGATGACAAGCTGAGAATGCAACCAAAGCTGTGTGAACATGTAAATGAGTGTAAAAGTGAAATGAAAATGAAATGTGGCCGAGTAAAGTGCTCCAAACTGGCTGGACGGGACAGCAGAGGAAACCTGGGCACATGGTCACATGGTCACATGGACACAGCAAGCAAAATTATGCAAATCAAATTAAAGGCATGATGACAATGTTAAGGCTGCTCTGCTGCGAGATGGCTCAAGGATACGGATAGAGATGCAAGCATCCTATGTATGTATGTATGTATGTATGTATGTATGTACATATGCATGTACATGAGTGAACATCGAAACAGTAGTCGCTGGAGAATTAAAAACTCGTTATTCTTATTCAGCAAAACCTAAACGTTACAGTGATAGATTTCATAAATTTTGTATTTAGGGAACTTATAAGAACTAGATCAAATGATTTGATAAATCTGGAGCTAGCTCGAATGGTCTTCATTAGAGCTTGGGATTACGATATTCAAATTGTATTGCTTTAATCTCTGAGCTACTAACTGCAACTGCTTATTACATGACGAAACCCAGCTGCAATTTCTATTTTGACATAGCTTTCCCATTTGATTATACTTATACTCTTTTCGAAGAAACTAGTATATTCAGTTTGAGCTGAAGTTTGTAACGCATAGAAGGAAGCTTCGAAGACCCCCAAAAGTTACTGCCAATATGCTTAGAATGACAAATGTCTGTCTGTCTGTATGTATGCAAACTAGTCCCTCAGTTTTTGAGCTATCGTAATAAAACTTTGCACAGAGACTTATTATTCAAAGGGACAGCACATTGGTCGGAGCCGGCCGGATCAGACTACTATATCTTATAGCTGCCATACAAGTCGGTTTTGGCCATAAAGTACATGTTTTTAAAGCTATCGCGATGAAACTTGGCACATATACTTATTATTCAAACATGCATCACATTGGTCGGAGTCGACCGGATCGGACCACTATATCTTATAGCTGCCATACAACTGGAAATAAATTTTATATTTCAAAAGGAAATTTAAGTTTATATGATATCAATTTTTACAGCATATGAAAGTCCTGAGTGACAATGGTCTTAAAGGTTCGAAAAGAGTATAAAATCTTCGGCACGCCGAAGATAATCCTTTCCCATTTGTTTGAGAACATCCTTTTCCATTCAATTGTATATTTATTTTTGGAAATTTCTATAGATTGAATTTGTCAGGATTTTGTAAAGTTTATATTGAACGTCGCTTGTTTTCTATATAATCTATAATTAAGATTTTCTTCACAGTTTCTAATTTGCTGGCGAGCAGTGTGTTATAGTATATATGTATGTATGTATGTAGCTACTGTTGCTGACAGGCTTTTGATATTGAAACAAGGGAGCAGCTTGTCAGGAGCAAGTAGTTGACTTTAAGCTGCTGTCGACTACTTCTGCTCCAGCTGCTCCTGCTCCTGCTGCTGTTGGGGCTGACGTCAATTATGTGCAGAGAGAAATATGTATGTGAAAGACAGAAGCCGATGGCAAACGCAGGCAATCAACATTGCAAATCGATAAAAAGCAATTTACAGGCGACGAACGAAGCCAGTCAGTCATTGAATGACGAGTGCAATCAATTAGAAGATTTCCCACATGGCAGCGACACCGACATACAACCGACATACAACCGCCATACTCACCATCATATCCTCGGGTATATAAAAATCAGATACGGCCGCTGCCAAATATAAAACAGCACGCTCCTCGAAAGCGGCCAAACACTCGCAGGCGGCCCGCAGCAGCCACATGTAGTCGACAACGCTGGTGAAGTTGACATAGAGAATCATTTGGGTCTCGCGGGCGATTTTGTATTTGGCCAGCACCGGGGCAAACACGTCCACCGAGTCCGGCTTGATGGCTATCGTGGAGCTCTGACTGTTGTCCGCTATGTCCAGCATGTCGAAGAACTGCTGGCCGGTGAAGTGGCGAGTAAACGGCTCCAGTGACTTGTGGCGATGCATGAAAATGACGGCATAATCGTGATCCAGAAAGTACTCAGCGCTAGCCGAGCCCCGAGTGCCAGCACTGAAGTTGTCCACAAATCGCACCGTATTGTGCTCCAAGGGGACTGTGGTGCCGCCAGACTGTGTGTAAAGAAGAAGCGAGGTATTTTAAGTACTGGGTCAGCTCATTAGATGGGGATCTCAGTTAGCCAAGTTGGCTTCAATTAGTAGAAGAGAATAGGAAACTATTTCATTTGCAAGCTCTAGTTTTCCGAAAAGAATTTCACATTTTCACATTTTTGCAATTTATTTATATTATTTAAATATATAAATGGAAACGTTATTGTTAAAAACAAATTTGAGAAATATATTGGCTATTGTAATTAAGACATTTATTAATGAAAATAATAAATTGATATTTGTGATAAGCGACAGTTGGCAACACTGGTGGAGATTAAAAGCCCAGCCAACAAGAGAGTGAGAGAGAGGGATAGGGAGAGAGAGAGACTAAATGTTTGTGTGTGTGTGTGTATATTTACCGTGACAAGCACAATGCGATTCTGCAGTTTATTGTGTCGCTCGCAGAACTCCTTTAGCAGCGAGCGATTATCCTCGAAGTCTGCGGGCGGCAGATGTGTATTGTAAAAGTCCTCCCAGTGCGTCATATTGATGCGTCGTAATTTCTAACTGCTGTTGCCCAGGTCCAAACAGAAAGGAAAGTCGAAAGGAAGCACGCAAGGAAGCACAAAAACAATAGCGCCGAAAAACGATGCTTTGCTTTTACCGTTAATTGATATGAAAACACACACACACACACGCACACACAGCTAAGAAGCGAGCGGTAACTTGAACAATCAAAGCGACAACAGCGGCAACAAAATGAAGCCACGCAACTAAATTAATTACAGTCAAACGTGTGCTGCATGCGGCGTCCAACAAAAACAAGTGCAACTACAACAACAACAGCTTGGACAGCAACAGAACTTTCGCACTGTTCAATCGAATGGTTTGCACTGTGGCTCTTGCGCCGAGCTGTCTGCGGCAACGACGACCGACAATTGTGTACTGACAGCAGTGCTCGTCTAGCTGCCGAGACTTTCACTTATTTTCTTATCAATGAACCTGTTCGGCAAGAGTGCGCATTCGCATTCGCATTCGCATTCGCATTCGCATTCGCATTCTAACTGTACATATGTATGTACATGCAGAGAGACGCAACTTCTCTCGTGTCTATTTTGTGCATTTGCTGGACCTGCGGACTTGTGACATGTTCGCAGCCAGTGCGATGGAACAACAGCAATAGAATCGAATATTCGTAGCATGGATGTGCGCGGGAAGAAGCGCATGTCGAACATAACTGTTTGCTAACAGTCATACCAAAGAGAACAAGAGTTACGTGTCACCAGATAGGACGAAAGTTGCCTCTGCTGCCGGTTTGTGTCGCAGTTACACCTTAGCTTACCTTTTGACAGAAAAGAGCGCGCACGTTTTTATGTTCCTGCTCACCAGAGAGCTTTGAATAAAAAAAAACTAGGACGAGCAGCAGCGATTTAGATATACGACACGCGCACTCACTCAACTTTGACACAGTTTAGCAAAAATTACAAGTTCAAAGTGCGAATTTGCTAACAGAAGCAGCTGTTGCGCGTCTCTGTTATGTGTGGAGCAGCTGCGTCAATTTGGGTAGTCATATGGTCAATCTGTTATTTGCTTACACTGACAAATTACTGGAAAAACTGCCGCTACCCATTTTTGTTTTGCAAAGAAACTAAATTGAGGAAACAATATATATTGCGAGATGTTTTTGAAATTAGCATTAAATTTAATAAACAAAAGACGGCAAGGAGTTTCATTTTAAAAAGGAAAATAAGTATTCAAATTAGCTAACAGACGCAGCTGTTGCGCGTGTCTGTTAAGTGTGGAGCAATTCCGTCAACTGCGGAGTAAATCTGTTAAATTGAGTGGAAATTGTCGCTTACTCGAAAGCATGTTGTGATTTGGTGCTAATATTTTGCCAAGGAATTAAGTGGCTTTGCAATAGTCAAAATGACAGTGTAATTCTGTTAAGCACCGTAAAAGCTGTCGTTATTAGTTTTCTAGCAAGAGCTGCCAACCCAATTTGACTCTGCTTATGTGCCCTGTAATGTTACAGGAATGGAAATAAACCTGTTAACGCAAAAAGAGCAAATACTAGGCGCGCTTTTTGAATTTTCAAAAGCTAAACACAATAAACATAATCATCTCTTTTGATTTCGTTTAATGTAGTTACAAGCACATTTCGAAAAAATTGTTTCGTTTTTACAAAATACTTTAATTGTTGACTCTAAGCATGGTGTTAGCTTTAAAGTAATACAACGAGTCTCTAGAACAATATCACAGAAACTTAAAACTAATTGGCATACCAAACTTCCAGCAGATCAGCGTACTCTAAAATGACCTTTTGTATTATTATTTGTTATTGTTGTGGGTATGTAGTTAATAGACAGTGCTCATGAAACCCACCCGTCAACACACAGGTATGTGAGTGAGTGTAAATTTATGGCATTCATTACACTTGCACTCATTCATATGTATGCATGCGCCCAATTAACGATGTTATCAAGTGCAATTTAAAATAAACTTAAGCGTAATTGAATCTCATCCAACACCAGACTACGAACGCGTCGTAGCCGTCGTTGTGGTCGGAGCGTAGGGGCTGAGCGTGTGAGGATATGTCACATGATAGTCCGCATCGTCAATGCCCTCCTCATCCACATCCCGGTTGACTAGTCTCTCGCGCATGCCATAACGCTGCCTGTAGACAAAACAGAAAGACAACAACAATTAGCACTTGCCAAGTGAATGGATTGCGAGCAATTAGCAGTTGGCTACGTACTCTAAATGCGATCGCCATATAACCAGTCCGGCGTACAGGCACACAGACACCAGAGCCAACACCACCAGTATAATGCTGAGCAGCATGTGGCTTTCACTAATCGCACTCGACTCCACATCCACGGGCGTCATCTCGATATTTTCGGCAACGAAACTATCCGTATCTGTGTTGTAGATGCCGTGTCCTTTGAAGCGCTCCTCCAGCTCCTCGCTGCTGTCCCTATCGGCATCCTCATTGTCGCCCGACTCGAGTATTTCCACATCGTATTTGTAGTTTCCGGCCAGCACTAGATTTGTGGCCGTATTTAGCTGGAAACAAAAAACCGAGGAAAAAGAACCGTTAGACAACCACGTTTTTATATGGGTAGAAATATTATAATATTGCAACGCATGACAACAAATTTCACTTAGCACGTGATTTAATGTCGATTTCAAGCATTTTGATCATATTTGCGGTCAATTTGTTTCTGACGTCACGATCATAACGAAATTAGTTGGCGTGAAATTGATATTGATATTGAAAAAAGATCAGCCTATAAAATGCAAATGCAAATGTAAAAAATTAGAATTAAATATAAGAATTATCTAAAGTTTAAGAGTCCAGTAGAAACAACTAAAGCTTGGCATTCCATAAGCCATATTTAAGCTTTATTGAAAGTCTTTTTGCTTATCTACCAGTTAAATTGCGCCGTTTTAAAATTGCTCTGGTTATTAGCTGAGCTTAAAAGTCATTAACTCTTTCAATTTGAGCCAATAGACAATGCACAAGGTCGGATAGCTGTTATTAGATACACGTTGCACTGGTTATGGAATCTGATTACACAAGACATACTATAACCCCAAGGGTTGGAAACTTAAGCGACTGGATCTGGTCTGTAATTTAATAAAGCCGAGTAGGTAATTCTCGCCAACAGCTGCTGCTACGTGACTTGTCATTGTGTTTAGCTCGATGGCTATAATATAAGTGCTTGGAATTTTGTATAATCAGTGACAATCATAACAATATCGTAAGGAAAGTGATATTCTATTTGAACAGTAGTGAAATCGCGTGCAAAACGCGTGGAATCGTATTCGCCATTGAAACGTCACTGAGCTTGAAAAATTACTTAGAACTCGGCTTGAAAGTGATTTGTGACTGTGAGTCATAGAGGCAAGCAACGTTTTGGTGATCAGGTGAAATACTTGGGGATAACCCCCACCCATACCCGCCAACAACCGACAACAACCGACAACAACTTAAAAACCAACACGACGCACTCGTTGTCTGTTTCGATTATAAGTCAATTTTGATGGAATTTCGTGACTAAGACGCTAAAAACCCTCATCGACTTGAGCTCTTCGGCTTCAGTTGAAATTTTATGCAAATTGTGGCCACTGAAATGTTCGTTGCGTGCGTTTCGAGAGCCTTAAAAGGCCAAGCAACGCGCGTGTCTTTCTTGCGGTTTTTGCATTTAATCAAAGTGAAAATAAATATAAATATACATAAATAAATAAAAAAAAACGTTTTGAAGCGTAAATTTCCGGTTCTGCATAAAAATAAACCGCCCGAACTGCATAGCCGTCGTCATATCATATTTCATTACATTTTCGGGTTGCCCCTTTTTGAGTCAGTCGGTCTTAAAGTCGGACTCTTGTCCCAGTTAACTGGGCACTGGGCACTGGGCACTGTTCAAGTGATTAGCTTACCTCCTCGCCAGCGCTGACAGCTGTTTTATTTTTGGCTCCGGCTCCCTGCCCATTCGAATCACTTAGCTCGGTATCAGTTTTCTTCACCGCTTCCTCCTCAATGGGCTTGGCATGAGCTGTAAGAAGAGGCAATTAAGCAGAAAAAGATCAAGACACTAATTAAATATTTGAGCATATAATTTTTCCTTGAAAAAAGAACATGACTGCTGCTGCTGCTGCTGCTGCTGAGAGAAATCTTTAAATATTTGCACAAGTGTTGCGAATGAAAAAATAAAACATATCGCACCTTTGTTTTATTGGTCGAATGAAAATATTTGTTTTGCTGGAAATTGTTGAGCATATTCTTGGCCACCAGCGACTTATCAGAAGCTGACATAATTCTTATAGACATGCTTTTGAGCAAACAGAGAAACGGCAAACCAAACAGGCAAGCTCAACAAAACCAGTCTATATGCATATATATATACATATATATACATATATATATATATATGTTTGTGTATACTATATATGTGCTCAAGCGATAAACACATTTCTAATGCCAAAAGCCCGCTTCAAAGGCTGTTTGTCATGCGTATCGCATAAAATGTAAATGAATATATTGCGCCAAAAACGCGGCCAGAAATTTCAGTTTGCGAATAATTCCATAAAGGTTGCCCCCAAAAAACAATGTGTGTGGATCTTATTTATTCTGTTGCCAACTAGTACTGCATATGGCCAGCAAAAATACCGCTATGCGTGAATCAATTGCTTATCAAAAGGGCAGCGGCTGTTATCACTGTCATCATGAACTGTATCTTATCAACAGAGCTGATTCTATGAGGAAGCGAAACTAATTAATCGAAATAGACATATGTATGTATGTTTGCGTATCCCTTATTTTCACTGTGCGGAGACCTTGATATTATATGCATGGCTTTTAGCCAACTGGCTTAAGGCTCAAGTTTGTTTGCACTATAAAAATGCGATATTTATGTGCTATAAACGAGAGGCTTACAAACTGTCCCGGACACAGAAATTGGCACTTAACGTTCACGTTAACGTTAACGGTTAAGGCAAAGGGTAAATTGGCTGGCTATCCAGCTGCGTAGCTGCCTCCAGTCTGCCTTCCAGCTGCACTGGAAACTAGTTTCCAGATAATGTACGAGTAGACAAATAAATATTGAGACGCTGCGTGGACTTTTTGTTATGTGTGTCTTGGCTATCTGTCTGTCTATGTGGTGTATGTGTGTGTGTGTGTGTGTGTGTGTATGTGTGTGTACTTACAGAAACCCGTCAGAAGCAGCAATGCGAAGAGACTGCAGAATGTTAAACCGTTGTTAGCACGCATTTTCGTTTTATTTGACTGAACACTTTTTGCTTTTCGTTGTTTATCAATTATTAATTAATTCGCTTATCACTTGCACGTTGACTTAATAAGTTTCAGCACACTGTGTGCGTCAGCTGATATATTTTAGCCGGGTGAGTAAGCGACGGGATTTTTAGCAAACCACTTATTCAAACATAAAACACTTTATGACTATTTAAACGTTCGGAGCCGCGCTGCTTTTGCGCGTGCGTTCGCGTCGAGCTTTGCTTGAAGACTGAGCGCTAAATGTTTAAACGAGCAGCGTCAAAGCTTTCCAGAGGGCGACTGAGAGCGAGCTTTCGTCAAGTTCAAAGTTAACGGCCAGATCAGAGCGAATGACAAAGAGAAGTTGATTTGCTTGTTTAAACCAGTTGGAAAGCGTTTTGCACTGATTGGCGTCAGTGATGCCAACAGTCGATTTTTAAAACAGGACACAGCCAGCAGAAATAGCCAAAAAGAACATATATGACAAATTTTTAAATTGTTTTCCAGGTGACATATAAAAACAGATATTTGAATTAGTGAAATTGTATTTCTCTTGTTTCTAAATATGTATATGTTTTGTCAGTACTATTTACTAAAAAATTTATGATTTTTGTAATAGTTTATTGGAAAAAAATGTTAAGGAACGGTAAAATACACCAAAATATCAAAATATTAGATAACTGAAAAGTGGGTTAAATGCAAACACTGCTTAAAAAACCCCAAACGTCCATTCTGGCTTACTGGCTGATTCATGAACAAAGAACCAGCTAATGAAATGAACCAAATTGAAAATGCGATTGATACAAAATTGTATTATATGTATTTTAAATGTACATGTTTTATTTTTGTTTTTATTAGCTAGCCTTTCGTATTACAAATTAGCAATGTGTGGTTTTTGGTGGATGTGGCTTTTTATCAGTTTTAGATACAAATACGTTACAGTGAATTTATCCATGCTAACATGGAAGCTTAGACTGGGCTTAAAATTCATAACAAATCTGCGATACTCAACAATTTAACGTAATAATTACTAATTGCTTGCACTTTTAGCTTTAACATTCAAAATTTAGCATCCGGGCGCCGATGGCCACGCCACACTCTGAGCACCCACAGCCCCCAGGTTTCATATATAGCTTACAAAATAGGTTAAAATATACAACATATATAACTCCCGGCGCGAATGGGCGGTCTCAGGGTGAAGCGTGGCCGCCGATGACCGTGATCCGGCTGCGTCGCGGATGCGATGCGGTGTGGTGGATGGCACAGCCGAGCCAGCGATCCACTGCATCACAGATAAGCTAGGAAACCGACCAGCAGCTCCGGCTCGACGAGGCACACACGCACACACACTCACATACACACGCACGCGTTCGGCAGGGGGCAAATTCTTCGAAGTAGTATGTGATTGGAACGAAAACTTTTTGCACACATTTAAAACCTTCAGCTGCCTACAAGTGGGATTTGTAGAAAGTCCTGTTGTCGGTGTGTATGAGAAAACTTAAATTGCTTAGAGGTAGATTGTGTGCAACCCGGTTTAGACAAATTGCTCCTGGCTGTTGGCGGATAGCTCCATCAGCCGCCAGGCAGCCTTCGGGTTGAGTTCGTTGCGATCGCGGCAGAGCACCCACACGTAATGGACGCGCATCACTTTGTCGGGATTGCCCTCGACCACCTGGGCCTTCTGGTCGCGCACGCACATGATTTGTTGCGCTTGGAAAGTGATGATCAGCACAGGTCCCTGCTCCATTACCTTGCCCATGGCCAGCTCGATGTTCTCAATATCCAGGATTTTCGAATCCAGATACAGGCCAGACTTTTTCGCTTGCGTTATCGGTGTGGCAATAATGTTGTACGTACTTTCGAAGCACCAGTCCTTCAGAATCTCCAGATCGCCACGCACAATGGCCTCTAACACATTTGGTATAATGTCCTTTTCGCAGTCGTGCAAAAACTCCTTCTGATCGAAGTTGGGATCGATTTTAACTAATTCGGTCATCGTCTCGGACAACTCCGTTTTGGAGAACAGACCGCCCATCACATCCGACACCTTGTCGGTCAGCAGACGAGAGGCTCTGATCACAGGATTCTCCGATTCATCATACTTGACCTTCCAGTCCAGTACCTTATTCACATACGCATTGTTATTCTTAAAGTTCTCCCATGACTGATGAAATTTCGAGTCGGCGTGCAGCTCCAGACCTGCAAATGAATGGTTATCATTTGTATCTAGCTGGTACTATATATTCGCTCACCTGTTGCCTCCGTGTTCGCCTCAAAAACGCGCGAATCGGACAGGTCCACTTGGACGCGCTTGCGCAGCTTAATCGGCGAGCAATAGACACGATTATCTATACTCGTCTCGTTCATTTCCTTTTTGATCATTTTCGTGGTGTCGGAGATGGCTTGGAAGGCGCCGGACTGGCCAAGTTTACCGCCTGTGTCCGTTATCGTATCGCTGACGCCCCTCGCCGTCTTGGAGAGCTCCTCGGAGACCTTTTTGGCGAGATCCGATTTGGAGGCATCGTCAATGACATCGCCCACTTTCTCCTTGATGGCACCCAACTGCTCCTTCAATATGCTTGACGACTTGTGCGCCTCCGATTCCACAATGTTGAACTTTTGACGTGCCGATTTCAATGCATCCGACTGCTCCAGTTTTTGCGCTTCCTCGCGAAACTTTTTGATGCTGTCCTTCATCTCCTTGTTCTTGTCCATTTCACTGCGCACATTGTCAATGAACTGTGAGAAGAAGCCGGGCCGTCGTCCGGGTGAGCTATAGAAGCGTTGCTAGCAAGCGCATAAACGAAAATAGTTTATGAGAATGTAAAAGTGCATATGTCGATATGTATGTATGTAACTCACCGGCTGCTGTTGCAGGTTGTAAGTCGCTAGCTGATATGTTAAGAAACAGACGCGCTCTCGCGCTACGGCAGCCAATTTGTACTAGAAGGAGAGAATGGGAAGCGGCTTTAATTGTATGTTGATGTAATTGCAGATTAGCTGGGGAGCAGCACTCGGGCCAAGTTTAACCTCGAAACGGTCACATGTGAGTATGTGCTTCGTCTTGGATGCCTTGCGCCTAGCTAATATGTATGAACCTACCATGGTGACAGGTGTTGCTGCTACGTGGAGTTGTAACCGGACTTTCGCTATGTGACCAATGATCGGGAAATTGACGTCAATTATACGAAATTTATGTAATTCACACCCTACAACATGCACGTACCAGAATCTCAGCATCAGCTGTTTTTCGTGACCAGTGTTGGCAAACGATGAGTATAGTGCTGTACAATGAACGTGTGGTCGCCGGCGCAATTCGAATTGTGAAATGGGTTTGTGTATGTGTATGCAACGTAATTCTTGAGTAATGGCGGTTGCTTGCTGCCAGAACTCTACCGATAATGTATGTGCTATAATGAATTGATTATTGTGTGCTGCCTGCTATGTTTTGTCTATTTTCTATATTCATTCAGGTGTAAACATTAGCCGTTTGTGGAACAAAGTGGCAACCCTTTGGGAGAGCATGTTGCGCAGATGGAAACCGTTACTTGCACGAGCTTAGCCGAATTCCAGTAATTCGGCTATACGTGTGTGTGTATGTGTTCTTACTTCCCATTTGATTACATTAGTAGTTGGTGTCAGTTAGTTGCCGGTCTTTTGGTTTTTTGACACATTTTTTTTTATAACTTTCGCACCAGTTCTGCACAGTGAATTTAAGTTTGTATCATTGATAAATAATAAATATATAGAAGTAGCGCATAACATACTTCAAATAAAACAATTTGAGCTTAATTTTATGTGTGCAGAGCGAAAAGTGCAATAATAACGGCATCTGTCATGTTTCGCAGCAGCAGCAGCAGCCTGGAAGGCAATACACCAATTGTAAGTGGACGCCATTGCAAGTCTTCCGATGATATTTACATATGTATGTGTGAATGCAAAAATATACATATTTATGTGTGTATTACTTTTATTAGGACTATATTTCGGCCTTTCACGGTTTGGGCAGCCGTAACATGTACTTGGACACGACCTGCCAACCAAATATGTCGCCGCCTGTCTCATCAGCCACTCTGAGTCCGCCGACGACACCATTGACACCGGAACCCACAATGTCGTCGACTCAGTTTCCCCTGCTGACGGACAGCAACATGCAACATGTAAACATGAACGCCGCCTCTACGGCGGCTAGTACGTTCCTGCTGCAGCGCCAATACCAGTACCACCTCCTGCTGCAGCAGCAGCAACAACAGTTAGCTTTGGCGCAGCATCAGCTGGCATGGGCATCGGCGGCTGCTGCCAATCATCACCAAAAGGACGAAATAGCGCACTCATTAAAAATGTTTGCGCTTCTCACGGCCTGCAATGCGGGTGAGTGCGAGCGTGATAGATATACATATATGTACGTAGATAAGTACAACGGTACAGTCACCAGTTGATCAACAGATTCTTAAGCTTTTTCGGTCATTCAACTTGAATAACAAGCAACAACCAATTAAACTATTTTATCCTTCCATAATTATTCAAAAACATTCACATTAATGTTTACTTCATCTGTTTGCACAGATACCGGCAGTGGAACCACACAGGATGCGATGCAAGACTTTGCAGCTAATGGCTATGTGAGTGATGACATCAATCGGTTTCAGTACAACAATCCAAGTTGCCCAACTCCGCAGCCATCGCCATTGCCACGCCAGCAGTACCCCATGTCATCGACAGGAGCTGGCAGTGCAACGGCTGCAGGAGCCGCAGCCATGCCACCCGCACTGGCTGCTACCCATTGGCTCAGTCTGCACAATTATCGCGAGCAGCTGAATAATGTGTGGCGCACCATGTCCTACATACCAAATATGGCCGCAAATGCGGGACTTGTTATGGCAGCTGCCAGCCAGAAGAATCTCAATCCCATGGGCATGGCAATGCCGCCAGATCACATGCGTAATATGAGCAACGCCAACATTACCAATAAGCCGCAAAAGCGCTACAACAATCAGAAGTCCAAGGAACAGGTGAGTGGATGGATGCCAGGCGTTGTCAGATCAGTCAATAATAATCGCTTCACTCTCAACAGTTGCAGAGACACTGTGTGTTCTGTGAGAACAATAATGAGCCCGAGGCTGTCGTCAACAGTCATTCGGTGCGCGACTTTTGCGGACGTGTGCTGTGCCCCAAACTGCGCACCTACGTGTGCCCCATCTGCGGAGCATCGGGCGACTCCGCGCACACCATTAAGTACTGCCCGAAGAAGCCCATAGTCACAATGGAGGATGCCATTAAGGCCGAGTCCTTTAGGCTGGCAAAAAGCAACTACTACAAGCAGCAGATGAAAGTTTAAGAGTGGCAGAAGCTCTGGTAGTTTCTCTGGAATGTATATAACTGATATATATATATACGCGCGTTCCACTTTCAAACGATCACTTAAGAGCTGCAAACACAATGCGCCCGGCGCGTTCGATTTTATTCTATATCTTTAAAAACAAAAACTTCCTTCTGTTTAGTGTAATCACTAGCTAACCAATCACGCGTTTAAACTTCAAAATCATTTCTGTTGTATACTCACAATATCGTAATATTTGTTGAATCGTATCGGCCGGTAAAAATGTATTAAATCAGGCCTTATGATTTTCATTTTCGTTACCACTAACGAACCTTAGCGGTCAGATAATCTGCAATATTGATCTGATATATATGTATCTAACAATTTTGGATTGAAAGACTTTGAATTTCGAACTGCCAATCGTGATAGTTTAAATTGAATATTTGCTAAAGAAAATAGTAATGAATTTTTTCGATGGCAACGTTTTCACAGTACAAGTTTTTAAATTTTTGACATTAAAAAAGTTGATTAACAACGCAATTTTTATTATATGTTATCCATTTTTTTTTAAATGCTCAATACCAATATATATATATCTATTTTTATATTTATTAAATCATCATATTTTCAAAGCGTACAAATCATAATGTATGTTTACAAATCATATATAATATCAATTACAACAATGTAAAGAATATTAAAGAAACGATCGAATTAAGTATATAAACTAATGTAAGCCGAAGTTGAAATTACTGGCAAAGAAAGTCAAATAAACTATTTAGTTAACCTACAGACTCGTTTATCTCTGATATCCTCATTCAGCATCATTCTCCTGACGTTTCTCGAACAGCGCTAAAAAAATGCCATCGGTAAGGTCTTCATCCGGCAGACAATATAAACAGTTCTTGCCGATCTGAACATACTCCTTGTCGCCCACATTCTGCCACTTGTTGCGCAGCGCCTTCTTGCAGCTGAGTAGCTTGAATGAAGGATTGAACTGCAGGCAGCGCTGCACCACCTGCTCATTCTCCTCCTTCCACAGTGAGCACGTGCAGTAGACAATGCGCTTGACATCGGGAAAACCGCTCATGGCATGGGACAGAATCTTTATTTGCAGTCCAGCCAGTTTATACAGACGCTTGTCGTCCTTCTGCTCATCGCAAACACTGATGCGGCTCTGCATTCCATTACCTGAGCAACTGGGATCTACCAAAATATACTCCACGTCCGGACATTTCGTTGTATCTAAAGTGAATCGTAAACACTGAATACTAAATACTTTTAGGGCATTTGATTTGTATGTCACTTACCCATTGTTAGAGCATCGCCCAATATGGGCGTGACTATCTGACAGCCTGCCTCGTTGGTGATGTCGCACAATGCCTTGTAGCGGTCTTGGGATTGCTCCACGGCATAGATGCGTCCAGTATTTTGCATAACATTGCACATATGCAGCGTTTTCATGCCAGGAGCTGCGCACATATCAAGCACAGTTGAGCCTGGAGGCGGCGCAAGGAGTTCAGCAGCCAGGCAAGTGGCTTTGTTCTGCAATATAAGCTTCTTGGCGCGGACGAAGTCATGCGAGGCCCAATAGTGGCTCCACTTGGCATGGAATATCAATACCCCCTCAACATGCATGTCCATCAGGAACTCGTCCTCTTCCAAGGCGCGTACGGCAATAAGAAAATCCGCGTATGTGGTGTCTGCTGGCAGCTGCTTGCGCCGCCACTCCTCGCCATACAAATAGTCCAGGGCATCGGCGACGCTGAGCAGATTGGTATTGATGCGCACATAGCGTGGATTGGGCTCTGTATGTTCAAATGAAAGAGCAACATTGAAAATGGTGGTGTTAAAAAACGGGTTTTTATTAAAACTGTTCTTAAACTAAACTACTGCTCTTTCTTATCTTCCACTTCTTCCTCCTGTTCGTCAGTTAGTAAGGCAGGCGGATCCTTTTCACGCACCGCCTTCACAATATACATTGCCACAATGGCATTGACCACCAGCACGGCTGTCAGCACAGAGTAAGCGTTCACTTCGAATCTGCTTAGATTGGGGAATGATTCATCTAACCAGGTGCGCACACCATAGAAGCCCAGGAAGGGCAGCGTGAACATGAGTACGCTGTAGGCCATTAACCAAAGAAACACCTCGAGGCTTCTATCCACAGATTGTTCCTGAGGCTCTTCAGCCAGCTCCGTTTCAACTTCCGTGACAGTCTTTACTGGTTCCATGGCAGACTTTACTGGCTCCACAGCCAGCGATGATTGCTTTTTCGACTTTTTGGTCATTGTCTGTTAATACTCAACCGATTGCTACTATTAATACTGCTATGTAAGAGCACCTGCCTTTTTTCTTGATATCCGTGCCGCTTATCGCCTGCTCCAATCGATCCTTATACGTGCGCACTGTTTGCACTGGTTTGCTATCACCGTTTAGTTCGCCACGTCCGAAAATCAATTCGGTAACAAGTACTTTTGCCAATGCCGAGTCCAAATTGGGATTGTCTTTCAATAAACCAGTCTCCTCGATTGCGTTGTCAACAGCTCCTCTGTTGTCGCTGTAATGCTTTAGCACTGCCTGTAAGCTGCGTACGCGCTGTTTAATCGAAATGGCACATTAGTTTGCATGAGCTGTTGGTTGTAGTCTGTGTTGTTATACATACCGCATGCTTTTCCTCAAATATTAGAGATTTTATTGACTTTTGCTTTTCAATAGCCGCTTTCAATATTTTGGCAGTAGCTTTATACTGGGTGGGAACTTTTATTGAATGTGTAAATTGGCTCATGATGTATCACGTGTATATCACGGTCAGCGTGACCGAATCTTGCAAGCAGAAAATATACTAAAATAATACCATCAAAGTGTGCCTGTCGCTGTGGACATGCTGTTATACTCAAATTGGCAATGTTACAGTTAACACGGCCATTTAGCGTGTTATACATTGCATTTCCTGTTACTGTTGAAGTTATTAACAGGGCGCAATATGATTATTTTAAACGACTGTCTCTACCAATTTCCTTTGTTCTAAAATCCAAAACAGATTTTAATAGAAAATGAAGTTGATCTACGGCATTGAATTTGTATGATGTACCGATAAATGGTTTTAATTTAAACTTCGGCGGATGCCCCCAAATTAATGATTTTTAAAGTAACAGAATTGTAACAGAGTCTTTGCAGACCACGGCTGATGCTTAAGATTAGTTGACTATTCGATAAGCAAAATGCGCCACACGCAGGTGGAGTATTTCCCCACCATTAAGTAAATATAATAATAATTTCTCCACAAATACTTACTTAAGTGAGCAAACCACCCAATAGAAAATCCTGATGTTTTTAAAGGATTAGCATGATGACAACGCGCCGAGCTCTAAAGTATGTATATGTTTATATGTTTTATTTCATAGACAACGACTAAAATGCATTTTAAACATAGATTTTCGCTTAGCTAATTGTGTATGTAATATTCTTGTGTTTGGTTAAAATTAAGAGCATCATATTATTTAAACACATATGGTATGTATTGTATTTGTATGTATGGAATAAAAGGTGCCTACAGCTAATACGGGATTTATTAATGGTATGTATATGTATGGTTATGAGTACAAATTCAATTGACATGTAACTGCTCGCAGTGGTAAATGCTTATCTAATCAATGAATTAAACTATTGCGCACCTGCCTGGCCAATTCTCTACGTGCTATTGTCTGCGCTGTCTTGTTTGAGCAAGTGCAGCTTGGTTGAAATGGGTCGCAGCGATGACGATGTTAGTGATGGCGATGAATGCGAATGAAGAGTGCTGTCGGTGCCAGGAATTGCCAAAGTGCTGCTGCTGGCACTAAAACCCACCGGACTCGAATAATCCGTCACTGCCGGCACACCCGACTGAGTGCTGGATAGAAACTCCTCGGGCAGCTCACCGCGATAGGCGCCGAACTGCGGTGTGGTGCGAACCAGCTTCTGTGATGGTGTCAGTCCGTAGGTCGTGTGCCGCGAGTGTCCACTGTCGCGTGCATCCAACTTGGGCGGCAGCACCAGAGTGCTGTCCACCACGGACTTGCCATCGAAGGTGTAAACAGCGCCGCTGGGAATGCTGTCATGTGGAATCTTTCGATTGTCGGGCGGCAAGTAGTAGGTATCAATGCGTTCGGCGGCTTGGGCTACCTTATCATCCGGTTCCGTCTCGAGATCGTCGTCAGCAAAGGCATCCTGCACCTGGTGCTCCAGCTCCGCCTCTTCTGCTGACTCAAAAAGATTGGCTATATCATCGTAGTCGGGATCTTCCTCTTGTGCGACTAAAACTTCTGCAGAGTTCGGTTCCTTTGCAACGACTTTGACTGAAGGCTGATTTGTAGCTGCGAGCCGATCCTCTAGCGCCTCGGCTTCGCTTAGTGTCTCGTCCTCGTCGTCGCCCTCGCGGAACAGTTCCTCTAGCGACGGCTTACGCAGTTGAGCCGCCGCTGGCAGCACGTGCTTTAATGCCACCGAGGGCAATCGCAGCGAGGATGCGGATGCTGCCACTGCATCGACTTGGGCCGCCTTCAATGCCAGCATTGTCGCATTGGTGCTGTCCAGTGGAGACGGGATGAACATGGGTTCGAAGCTCTGCGTCTCGGAGCCACCTTGCTGGGCGGTAAGGAATAGAGTGTCCGTTTCCATGACCTCATCGATTTCAGTTCCCGGATCCTCGCGTCGGTGAGCTACCTGTTCAATTAGTTCTGGTGGCAGCTGTACTCCGTTGCCATCGTTACGCATAATTGGACGGAATCCGCTCTCTACGACTACGGAGTCGGGCTTGAATCCATGATTGATCGCCGGACGCATGCTGGCAATTTGTTGAGGTGATGGTTCCTCTGGCAGTGGACGCTTGACAATTGGCGTAACCGTCGTAGTTGAGGTGGTCAGTACGGGTTTTTGCTCGACTTTCATATTTAAATTAAAGTAGGGAGCGTTCTTGAGGGGTGCTTGTGGCTCCAGATCCACATACGGTACGGGTAGCGGAATAATGGGCTTGGATTTGACTTTAGCACGTTCTGCGGCATCGGTCTTTCGCTGTCCTAGGCCGCTGAGTTCCGTCGGCTGACCCAACAGCAGCACTGAGGCGGCTATCGGTTGGATGGGAAAGAGCTTGTCCTTGAGGAAGGGCTTCAGCAGGCTGGGCACCGGTTTGCGATAGTGGTTAACAATCACCGATGACTGTGGAATTATTCCAGCTGGCGGATGCTGTTGTGGCAAAATCGGCCTGGAGGCGGGCACCTTCTTGATCGGCCCGGGAAAGGGTCGACGTCCCGGCAGCTTGACAGGATGGAAAATGGGTGCATTCTGCGGTGGACGTAGATATTCGGAGAGGCTTATTGTTTTCTGCGCCAGCGCTGGAAGATTACTAGTTAGATTGTGATTGTGGTGCAGTGCAGGATGAGCATGCGGCTGATGATGAAGATGCGGGTGGGGGTGTGGGTGTGGGTGGGGATGGGGATGTTGGTGGGGGTGGGGGTGGGGGAATGGGAAGTGTGCATGGTGCTGATGCGGAAATTGTAAACGCTGATGCAAATGAGAGTTAACAATGACAGGCGGTGATTGCGGTGCAGCGAATATGGGCAGTTTCGAATGAACCGCTGAAGTGGGTGAGGCGGATGATTGCAATGAATGAGTTTCGCCATGCAAAATCTCGGGTCTGGCCGCGGCCAGCAATGGTTTCGATGGTATTCTAGAGGCGTTAATGTCGTTGTTGCTGTGTGTCTGTGTGGCGGCGACGAGCGACTGGTTCCTTAGTAGGCTCTCCTCGAGAGCCTCTGCAGCGCGGATGCCATCTGAAATCAGTTTGGTTATTTCCGAAGATTTCGTTATTTCAAAACTCAGTTTAGGCGGTGTTCCATTCATATTGTGATTCTTAATCAAATCGGTTTGGTGCTTCAATAAAAAATTATCGTTGGGGCTGACCTTGGTTTCGTGGCGTATCGATGACTCGGCGGCATAGTCTTCCCGCACCGGTGCCGGCTCGTGTATCTCTTGCCGCTCGGAGGCGGCCCCAATGCCATCGCCGAAGCCATCGCACGAGTCGTGCACATGTATCTTCCAGCCCAGGTAACGATGCGTGAAGCAGTGATAGTAAACGGTGTCTGGCGTATTCCGATCCGGCTTCCAGCTGATCACGCCCGGCTCGCCGGCATCGCACTTGAGTGTCAATGTGCGCTGGTACGCACCGAAAGATTGATAATCATCCGCCGGTGGTCCATCCACATCCGGCGTCCAGTTGCACAAACGTCCAACGCCAGTCGGTGTCACCTGCCCGGACCTGGACCGATGCACACCAGCATAGATGCGTACGGCCTAAGTTGAGAGAAATATAATACATATAGTTGACTAATTGACATGACATTCACTGGGTGGCTTTTACCTTCTTCTCTTCCTCACGTTTGTGCTCGTAGCCACCGACGGGATCGTCGCTGATGTAGAAGGGATGGTACTTGGCGGGTATGTCCGGATTGTTGCCGCCCTCCACCACAAAAGTGTAGGTCTTGCCTCGCACCACATGAATCTCGGGAATGAGCAAACCATTTATGTACCACGAGATGCCCCAGCCCACATGACCTGCGAACAAATTATTGAGACAAATCAAGAGAAAGCAAACGACAAGCAGTGTGCTCTAGACGAGGGAAGTCGGCTATGGGATACACTGTTCGGAAATAACATGAAATCAAGCCAAAAACAAGAGTGCTCTAGTCGGGATAACTTCTGTGTTCATTGTCCGATCTTTCTGAAATTTTTAGGACATAACATTGGCTATAAAATGTGTGACCAAACGAAATTGCAAGGTCATACCTCCAAAAAAGGGAAATATTTGTGATATGTACATGATATTCGAGATTATACATACCAAATTTGGTACCTCTAGCTCTTATAACTTTCAAGTTATGGCCAAAAAACTCTGGTCTGCAATCGAAATTTATCGATAACTTTAGAGCGGGACGAGTTATCGATAAAATGAAATAAACTTGTACTGTCCCGGGACTACGAGAACTTATATTCCAAATATGAAGTCTATAGCTCTTATAGTCTCTGATATCTGCGTGTTCATACAGACGGACAGACAGACAGACAGACGGAGAGACGGACATGACTAGATCGACCTTGCTGTTGAGACTGATCAAGAATATTTATACTTTATATGGTCGGAGATGCTTCCTTATGCCGGTTACATACTTTTGCACAAAACCATAATACCCTTTTTACCCATTTTTAATGGGTTCAGGGTATACAAATTTAGATAAGCGGACAGACGAAGTACTTGGTTAATATATATTATATATGTATATACTTTGTGCAATCCGCACTACTTAATATATTTGTTTGAAAACAAATGATTTGTTGAATAGGCGACTTTAAAGCAAGACAAATATGTCTTCATGAATACTCACCAGTTATAGCAGGATAGCCATGTTTGCCTCCTGTCGGTCCCATTTGAGCATAGAAGACGCCATCCTCTGGCTCATGACACTGTATGGCCGGAATATCCCAGGCGCCATTGCTGTTCACCGGCTTGGGCGTCGGCACAGGACGCCGCTGTGTGGATGCGGACGTCTCCTGGCGCCTTTGGGGTGAGTGTGCGGGCGTGGTGCGTTGCAGGGCCTGAGGACGATTCTCGTAGAACTCCTCATCGGGTTCAATGTTGGGACGACCGGCGGGTGGATAGCCGGCACCGCCCGTGGAGCTAATTTGAGTGACTTCCTCCTCCTGCTCGGTGGAGCTGCTGCCCGGCTTGGCGCCCTCCGGCAGCGGGCAGTTCCATTTGGGCTGGCGACCAAACTCAATCTGATGCAAATGCTTGTTGTAGTAGGTGTGGAAGGAGACTTCCTTGAAATCATTCAAGGGCCCAATGGCCCACACAACAGACTCCGCACCGCTCACTGAGATGGGCAAGTCCAGGCGATCGGTGGCCGAAAGCGAGCGCTGATAGGTGACAATGGAGTAGCCATTGACCATGGCCGCATTGAGCAGCCGTATGGAGTTGGTGTTCTGCTGTATTTTGACATCCGGGCAGGCGCCGCGACCGCCCGAGCATTGCGCCTTGCCCTCCAGGAAGTAGTCCTGGGCAAAGCCATTGCCCGTCTCGGGATCCACCCAGGCAACGGCGGCATCGGCGCCAATCATCTGGCTAATGTTCTTGTTGGGTGAGATGCCAAAGGACATGTAATTGTTGGGCTCTGTGGAGAATCAAAAGGGGAGTGCCATTCTCAGAAATGCAAAGTGCCATTTGGTATCGCAAACGCAATCAACGAAAGTTGCTCGCCCCATTTCTGGTGCCGCACACCACATGCACCTAAATGGGTGGCTAACCAACCAACCGGTTGCCAGCTTCCCGGTAAGTGAAAAATTCCTCTTGGCATTCTTAGCGGTTCCAAACAGGCAAGAGCCAAGACCAGTAGCATCCAGCTGAACGCGTGCCACTATTGAAAAATGCACTCGTAGATGGTCATGCTCCAAGATTGTTGTGCTCTGTGCAGACCACCTCGCCCCATGGCCACATTAATTGCCCCGTGCTCCGTGCCCCGTGCTCCGTCCTCCGCCATCTGTGCTCCGTCCTCCGTGCGCTGGTTGCGCAATAAACCAGTCGTCATATTTTGCAACTTGTTATTCTACCAACGATGCTGCCGCTGATCGGTCAATTTGGCTGCTAACTGGATTTTTGTTGTTTGTGTTGAGACGACTCCTTTATTAACTGTACTCGGTGAAATGTCAAAGCATCATAAATCTGACGATCTCGCCTATTCTCAACTCAGTCGACATTGTAGATAGAAGTAAATGCAGGGCTTAGTGGAAAAGGGTTTTGCATTTAAATCAAGAAGGCCACCATAAAATAAAAATAGTTCCCAAAAAATAAAAATAGATCGCCTAATTTTTTTGGGATTTTATTTTTCTTAGTCTCAGAGCTATCCTATTAAATTGTATGCTAAATATATATCATATTTAGAAAGAAAGAGTCTAAATTTGAAGGCTTTCTATGTCTACCGAAGTATTCCCTGTATTTAGCAGGTTGCTTTTAATGTTTAAGAATGAAATTTAAATTGTGCAGCTCATAATTCTGAAAATATGTTCATAATGGAGATATTTGTCGGCATACTTACATATGACATAAGAAGTCGGAATAGCAAGTTTATTAGCATGACCATACGAAAAATAAACTCTTTTTTTTATAGAGCTTGCTCAAATTTGCTTAACAACATATTAAGAGCCGCTCAAAGTGCGAACTTGCCAATCAATCTTCATTTACCTGTCACTTTGTTTACGAAGCGCTAACACAATTGACGGCAATTAAATTGATTTCGCAAATTGGTCGAGTGTCAAGTTCGAGTTAATGGTAACCATAAGTGTTTCCGCATAGAGTTTGCGCTAAAGGGACTTACCCAATTTGGCGACCAATTGTACAACGATGCTCTCACCGGCCACTGCCCAGCGTACTTCAAAGGCCAGATCATCGTAGAGCACCTCGCAGTTGAGCTTGGACTGGAAGAGAATTATTGGGCTTTTGTATTGTCGATAGGCATTTGGAATTGGAGCATAATGAAATGAGTGTGCATGTGCGGTATGGATTAGATGATTTTGGGATAAGGATTGTGAGCTGGGTATTACGATTAGTTCATGAGCAGATAATCAGCGCTTGCCAAAAGTCAAATTTTGCGTATCCAAATATTAGTCTTTTTTTGGTTTTTGCTGCATTCAAAAATTTTGCTTTTTTTTTTATCAAGAATATCACAATTTTCTGATTACATCGATTTATGAAGCATATACAAAATGAAAATGTTTTTGGTTGGGTAAGGGGACTAACGGAAGGTGCGAAAACATAAAGAGCAAAGAGTTAGTATGGCTCAGGATCGGCGCATGTATATAGTAAATAGTTTATAGTATATGTGGTATATGTATGTTTGTCAGTGTGTGTGTGTGTGTGTGTGTGTGTTTGTTTTGTGTAGTAAGGGTGGGTGGAGGTAACGGTAACGGTAAAGGTAAAAGGAGTGGGAAGGAATTTGTTGGGTGAACCCAAAAAGAAATTATTGCACACATTTCATTTTGTATATAGGCGCTCAATTCGAAAAAAGACAAAGCAAAAGTTTTTCAAGTCAACAAAACACAGAAGACGACCAATTGAGTATTGTATATAAGAATGTGCTGCACATATATTTTATACATCAAATTCAAATTTGTTAAAATCATTCAAATAATAGTATAATAGTATATGTATATAAAGAAATGCACACTTAGAGTCTAGAGAATTTCAAAGCAACTCGCAATGTTGTTACTGTTATTGATATTGATAAATATATATGTTGCATACAAATAAATACGAATAATAATTTATGTATTTAAATAAATTCCACGCTTGGCAAGTGCCTTATGGCAGTCAGGTCTGCAGCTCGCTTAGTATTAGATTTAACGGCTTCTTTACCTGTGGACTGATGCCCAGCATTTTCAGCGAGGGCGGCACATTGAGACCCTCCGGCAGGCGGACGTGGCCAAAGTCCACGGTGAACGCCTCGCACCACACACCGAAGTGTCCAATATCGAAGATGGTCAGATCTTCGGGCAGCGTCAGCACGATGGTCTTCCGATCGTAGCGACGCAGCGGATTCTCTTTGCCGTTCTCATCGGGTATGCGCAGACCCTCGGGCGAGGGACGCTGGCCGCGACCCACCCAGAACTTGGCGTCTGTAAATCGAAATCAATAAGGCAACACGATGGCAACACCACACAGCACTCACCTGGCGCCTCGCCATCGTAGCTGAAGTTGGGCACGAGCAGCGTCTGGGCGTCCACAATGACAATGTTATCGGACGACACACCGTGGACACCACGCAGGGCGTTGATCTTTTGCGGACGTGGAAAGTCCAGAGTGCTCGGAATGGCCACATCGCCGAAGTTGACAGCGAACTCATCGCACCACACCGAGAACCACTTGACATCGCGCAGCGTCTTGCCATCCGGCAGCGACAGGGTGATGTCCTTGTTGCGATAGCGACGCGTCAGGGCAGCGGTGCCGCCACGCTCGTCCCGCAGGCGGGCAGCGCCCTCGTTGCTGGGTCGCGCTGTGGCGCCCACATAGAAGTAAGCGGCGGGCGCTTCGCCATCGTAGCTGAATTTCTTGATGAAAATCGTACGCGAATCGACGGCATAGACGTCACCGGAAACGCCATGGTGCAGTCGTGTCAGTGAGCCGATTTTGGTGCCGTAATAGGGGTAGGCGGCGTCACAGCAGTGCTGCTGCAGTGCTGTTTTACCGAGAAATAGACAGAAACAAAAACAAAAACAAAAACCGCAAATGTTAGGCAAACCAAAACAAAAGACTTAGGCAACGAACTTGACGCGCCATCGACTCACGCGAGCTAAGGCAACGAAAGCGAGACGAAAAAAGGCCAAACAACAAACAAACAAATAATAAAGTAATAAATAAACAATTCTCCGGCACCACTTAGCCGCCACTTAATTATTCGCATCGAATTTACATATTAACAGCAACTTCTACAACAGCAACAATCACGTCATATTCTTAGCGCTTAAAGTTGACCGGCCAAGAACAGGGCAATAGTCGACGTTTTGTTTATTTTCGGGTGCCATATGCTGCTCGTGTTGCCTTTTATGATGATTACAAAATAGTAGATGTTGCTCGAATGATGTTAGTCATAAACTTGCTGGTGTACAGGAAGCTATCGCTTCATGCCAAATAAAGTTCCACAAGCCACAACAACAATAGAGTTTTTTAGCCCAAAAACGGAGTTTGTGAGGCGTGTAACACAGTTCTGCCATTTGTTTTAACAAAACAGAGCATTCGAGTTATGCATTCACGGCGAATTTCAAAGAGATCTCGAACGAGCCAGTTATTAATGGCCTGTGTGCTGATTTAAACAAATAAAAAAAAAAAAAACATAAATGAAATAAAAAAAGAATTGCGTCTCATTTTGTGGTGCGTTGCTAGTACTTTAATTCGAATTCAAGCGAATTCTATATATATATATATATATATATATATATATATATATATCTTTTGCAAAATGTTTGCGCGTGCGCGTGAATTTATTTGATTTTCAACTTCAAACTTTACCTTCACAGGCCTTTGGCCAAAGTTTGACAACAAAGCGATCGCTGCTGTTGCTATTGCTATTGCTATTGTTGTTGCTATTGTTGTTGTTGTTAAAATTCAATTAAAATGTATTTTATTATTATGGTTTGCAGGGGCTATAAACACGTTTGGCACTATCAGGCCAACAACTACTATGGGCGGCCTCCATGGCCTGCAGTTTTCGACGCGACTCGCTTTGGTTATGGGGCTTGGGTATTAGTTTAGCTCTTGTTGCTGCTGCTGCTGTTGTTGTTGTTGTTGTGCCCACGATCGATTCGTGGCCGTGGCAGTTGCTGCTCCAAATCTGCAAGTCGCCGACAAGTCTTTCCTGTCTGTAGTCAGCACAAGAATCTCGGCTACTGTTCAAACTCACACTTGGCCGAATGAAAGTGCCGGCAGTTACAAATACTTGCAGACAAGCAGCACATATTTTAAATAGTTCAATTGTCGCTGGCTTCAAACTCATTAGGTGCAATTTGTTTGCTTTTAAAAGCCAAAACACACAACACACAAGCCGAGACGAGTTGAGGCCGCGTTGAGACGACGAGAGCTCATGCAAAATGCCAAAGGTGTAATTAAAAGTTAAATAAAAGCAACAAGACTTTGCAAGTCGAGTGTCTTATTAATGATGCTCGGGCCAGTGTTAGACAGAGCCATTAGGCTGGCAGCCTATCGAGTGCCAGGTGAACAAGCGCCTAACGAAAAGCTAACCCAAACTCAAATCTAAATCCAACTGGAACTGGTTGCCGCAGTTGCCAATCATTTGCAGACCCAGACCAGCAGCAGCATTTGGCCAATCAATAGATATACATATAGTCAGTCATATATATATATATATATATATGTATTTGCGAAAACCCAACAAGCAATCTTCAACCTAGAGACCTACTTTCACGCTGCATACAAACATCAAGAAGAAGCAGACGACGACGGCGACGAAGAAAAAAAAAACGATGGCATTTCCATTGAGGCAATCGCCTGATCGGAGGTCTCCGAATTGTATCAAGGAAACGCATACACATAAATTTATGCAAATCCGTCGTCGTCGGGCAATGCTAATGCAGTCAGTCTGTCCATCTGTCCGTCTGTCCATCTGTCAGTTAGCCAGCCAGTCGGTCAGTCTGTCAGTTGGCCAGTTGGCTAGTTGGCCAGTTCAACGGTCAGCGCCAATCATAAAACGTGGGCAGTCCAGACGTCGACTCACACTGTTCAGACTGTTGAATATTCATTTGGCTTACTTTGCATTCACCTACAAAAGATGATATATTTGCGCCGTGTCATTCGGCGCATTGTCTGCCCGCCCTCCGGCCATTAAAAGCAACATGTACATACATACATACATATATGTATGTATACGACATGTATGTAAGCTAGTTTTCATTTTTTTGTTTTTGGCTAGTGCCCCAACCCCCCATTTGCATCACAATGCGCGTATGTCGGTCATAAATCACAGCTTAATCTACTTACAGCTCAATGCGGCCAATAGGCCAACAAGCAGCAGCCATGGTTTATCCTTCACTGCTACCATGGTCAAACAGCTGGCACTGCCACTGCAATTGGATTGTTTGTTTGCTTTCGTTTTGTTTTTGTCGCTTTTCAGGATAATATCGTTTTGAGATCCTGGCCACTTGCGCACTTTACACCGACACCAAAACACAACACACACAAACACACACACACGCACACTTGCAAGCTTCGAGTCGACTTGCTGTTTTGGGACTGCTCTGTGGGTGCTCTTTCCGACTGCTGATCACGTTCACGACCAGACGCTACGAACTCCAAAACCGCACTGATCGACGCTGCGTCTGCGCTCTGCCTGTGAAGAGTTGAGCACTTTGCGACGTCGCCGCTGCTGTTGAAGTTGCTGTCGACGTCAGCAGCGGGCTGGTTTCTGCTGCTGTTGTTGTTGTTGCTGTCGCCTACACTGAGCAACTAAATGCATCCTAAACATAGTATCTGGATTCAAGAACTGCTCAGTCTAGAAATGAAAAATCTTCCCTGTGTTAACTCACATATTTCATGTGGAAAGCTCTGTTAACTGAAATATATAAAAAAATATCTCTTCTCAATTTAATAACATATTTCTCAAATCTTTAAAAGAAACAATTTGACTATAAGCTTATAAGATTAGCCGAGCGTTAAAGTACAAATTTAGCATATTTGATAAACTTCTTATAAAAACAAATAATTTGTTGAGATGGATACATCATATCCTAAAGACAGTATCATGATTCAAGATATGTTCAGTCTAGACTGTGAGTCTCATTTGTTCAAAAGTAATAGTTAAGATTTGTTTACTCAAATATATAAATGTTATTAAACTATTCAATATATAATAAGCCAGTTACTACAAAATATCTCAAATTACTAATGTGTAAATCAAATTCTTCAACTCAACTTCAAATCAAATTTTACTAACTCGAAGATTTATTTATTTTTTTATTAATCCTTCCAAATCTTTTTATTTTTTTATTATTATTGTTTTTGGTCTGATTGGGTTTTTTTTTGCTGGATTTGCCCTAGTTGGAGCAACTTTTCAAGTTAAATACCTTCAGATAATTTACATTCTTAAATTTGGCATTGCATTTTGTGTAGTTTTAAATTTTATTTTTTTGTAATTTTTAGATTTAATTATTTTCTTGTGTCGACTGATTTTAGTTGACATTAAATAAACAAAAAGCAAAAAAAGGAAAAAAACATATAAAACACTATTTGTTTTCGTTTTTTTTATAGAAACGGATACATCAAACAGAATTCCAGGTCATTCCATCTATAATAATGGAACTCAATATAGGAATACATTTTTGGTATACGATTTTTGGCGATCTGTTCGTTTTAGAAAGTATATATGCTTCTGTTCGCAAATCAAGAATATGTTCTTAATTAAAGGTTGTCTTTTTTTCTCTGTGTACAAGTGTACAAGCTTAGTTGTTGGTATTGCTTTTGGCAGTAGCAGCAGTTGATGATGTTGTTATTGTTGTCGTTGATGTTGCTATTGCTGTTGTTGTTGTGATTATTGCTGTTGTGGTTCCCGTCCCATCAGCGTCGCCAATAATTATCAAAGTCAGAGCCTCATCTAAAAAACTTCAAACGCTCGTCCGCTGCTTCATTTTGCGAATCTCTGCTTGTGACGTTTTTTGTTGTGATTTTTGGATTTTTGTTTTTTGTATATATTTTATATATATTTTTTGCCAACTTTTATGTGCATATTCAAATAATATTTTGCGCTATGAACTTGTTTCGCTTTAAATGCAATTTCGGCCAAAAGCTTTTTCAAATTGCCCAACTCGTATAAATATGTATATATGTATATGCGAAATGGATACAATAAACAATTAAATTTGGCGCATTCATTGGTCCAATTTGGGATTGTTGCGCTTATTGTTCCCTTATCGGATTAGATATTAGATAATGCGCGCGCCTCTATCAATTCCAGATGATAGATGATAGAGGAGAAAGACTGAAAGTGGCATCGTGAGCAAGTTCACTGCTGGTGGTCGACTCGATCGCCTCGTGGTTGTCGGTTGTCGGTTGTTGGTTGTCGGTTGTTGGTTGTTGGTTGTCGGTTGCCCAGCGGCTGCTTTGCACAACTTTCTCGTGCAAAGGGTTCGCGAAAGGTCAGCCAACTGCTGAAGCTATCATTTTGGGGCTTGTAACCCGTTGTCGGCATAGTCGCTTGCATAATTCAATTAACATGAAAGTTATTATCCACAAGCACAAACCATCGAATCTCTGCTGCAGCCGGTTTCCCATCCTTTGTTCTTGATTCATCAATGAGGAACGCTTTGTCAGTTAGTTCAGTTCAGTTATGGCAGGGACTGTTAATATTTGGCTAGCCATTGTTTATAGTCCTTATTTTGTACTATGCATACAATGACATTCCAATCTTTATGCGTTTGCCATTTTTTTTTCTGTGCATGTGCGCATTTAATTTCGACACATTTTGCTCATTTAAATAAATTATATCACTTATGTGGGACAACAAATCAAGAGTCATCAAAGAGTTGGCCATATTTATACACCATTTTTAATTGTCATGCTAAAAAATTGTGATTATCTGAATACATATATTTAAGTGATGAATTCGCTTGAAATGTTACAGTGCATAATCTATTATATTTTGGCAAACTCAATCTGTAATGTTTTATTATTTTCTGCAGATTGTTTATATTTGTAAATGCTGTATTTTATATGTCAAAATCGACATATTTCATCAACCTAATTGCACATGCACAAAATGTAACAAATATTCATCTATTTTAAGCAAAGTTAGAGAGCTTCAACGCCCTCAGCAAGGCTTTGAAAGACTGTATTACATATAAAGTGTAGAAAGTCGTCATAATTCATCTTGCTTACTTTTCATCTTTCACTTTAAGACATCAAAATGTGATGCTTCCTTTTTGAAATGTTTTCGTAATCAACGTATGGTGGGGGCAGTCAAACAGTCGGACAGTCAAAAACCATTCCAACGGGTTTTCATTGCGTGAGGGGGGCTCTTATTTTTTATTATCTGGCAATAAAGCAAAACTATCCCAGTGCGTGCCTTCTCCCATGAGCATGTATAATTTGAATCGACACAAATTAGCTTCGAGTTTCTTAGCTGACATTGAGGTTCAAACAAGCGATGACCAACTAACAGCCCCAGCAGCAATTAACATTCAAAATTAAGACGTAAAGCTGCCACATTTGGCTGCCACTTTCGCAAATACATACATATATATATATATATATATATATATGTATATATGTTGTTTATATAGATAGATTTATTGGCCAAGTATACCTTTTGCATGCAAATGCATTTCTGTCTCTTTGAGTGGATTGATTCGTTTTGTAAGCAAGCCTCTAGGCCTCCAAATAAAACCAGCTAAGACTGAACTGCGGTCCAGTCCGTAATTAGCCTTTGTTATTCCAATTTCCAAAGTTCATATTATTGCCCAAAACCGCACAGGTATACAGATTAAATTTTTGCATATTTTGTATTTTGTGTTTGACAGCGGGCGGCATTTATAATCCTCTATAAATATTATAATCTTAAATGTTTATTTCTAGCCGAAATTTATATATGCAAATCAGCATTTGATGTCGTTATGCTTTATAATCACTCAACTATATACCATATATATTTCGAGGCAGAAGCTGAATTGGAATTACAGAATAAGACTCACAGTATTTGATGGTCGATCAAAGCATTATCTGAAAAGTAAATAAGTTAAGTTTATTATATTTATTTGCCTACATTTTTTAACTTTTTATTTTGTTTGTTTGTTTATGAAATAATATATTTGTATATACATATTATTCGTTATAAAAAAAGCATACAAATAAAATAAAAACCCAAAAACTAAAGCTGTTATAAGTCGCAAAGTCAAAAAACTACAAAAACCTAGGATATATGGATATTTATGAAAGAGCATTCATTATCGACCTTATTTTCGACTAATTGTTTCATATCAGCCGTTGAATAAAGTTAAAAACATATAGAGAAATGTCGCATTCAAAGCGTAAGTAATCAAATCATAATATACTCTGCAAAGATATAACAAAATATCGATATATTGGCACCCATCAGTTTCAAGCAAGTCGTAAAAGTCTTCTGGGCTAAATCCATCGATTAAAAAATACATCATAATATTCTAACCATAGGAAATATGATCAATGACAGCATAAGTAAACGCTTGCGATCATTTCCATTTCCCGTCTGATGTATACTATTACAACGGTGCTTATTTCTCTTGCTCTCACTTGAGTTTACCCTCTCTATAAAGACTAAGTAGTGTTACTCACCATACGTATGCATATCAGGTTGGCATCGCGTTGCAGCTGAATGGAATTGAAACTTTCGAAACTGTTTTCGATGGTTGGCAACAACTCACACGTTCATCGCGCTAAGGTCAAGCGAATTGCACAAATCCGGAGGGGGCGCGTCTAAAAAAAAATCGCTAATCAAAATCGTACAAACACGAAACGAAGATCAGTTTAACACATCAAAGTGCTTTAGTTAAAGTTGATCGACTGCCAGTTACCCTAGACTAATTTTATCATATGATATAATAATTAAATTATTTCTAATTATACTAAAATACAAATAAAATCCAGTTTATTTATTTTTTTTAAGAATGTTTTTTTTATTTTACTATACCTTATATTATTATATTTTACTAACATTTAACATAATTTTTTTTTAAATTTGCAAATTGCTCTTAATTTTTATTATTTTATATCTATATGCAATGCTGTAGTAATTTAATTGTTATGCTCATCCATTGGATATACTTATATTTTAAAGTCAAGTTCTATGAATTTCATTAATTTATTAATTTTTTAATGATTAATGATGTTGCATTACAAATGCTAAATAACTGATGTCTACCCTAACTAGATTTAGTATCTAATATGTGTTATTCGAGGAGGTAAGGCTAGTTTAGTTTAGGTATTAATATGCACAGTGCCGTTTTTGTGTAGGGTATTCAATTTGGAAAGGCAGCATATTAAATGTTATGACTGCAATGACTCGTCGTTTTCTAATCAGACTAGGAGCCACTGCCATCATCATTAGTGGCAAAACAAAAATGTTCAGATTTTGCCGAAAAACAAACAACATTTGGAATATTATCAAATTTGTTGATTTCAAGCAAATCGCGTGCCTTAAATTTTTAATTAACTTAATTAGCCGCACAAAAGAGCTCCGAGCGAGCACAGAGCTCTGTGTGCACAATGCTCCCGCAGACAAGAAGAAGAACCGAGAGCACTACGACCTTGGCTAGCCATACCATTGTTGTTGTTGTTGTTGTTGTTGTAGCTGTTGTTGTTGCTGTTGTATTCGCAAGCGCGTTGGAGGGGCGTCTATTGGCCTCTTGGGACCTTTCGGCTGCACATTGTTTATGACTTGATTGTTTAGCTGACTGTTGCCGCTGCTGCTTCTTTGACTAGAGCTGAAGCCAGCGTCTTCTACAATTCAAGGGCACGGGAGCCAACACGGTCATTATGCATATATGTCTATAAGTATACACACATATACATAAATACATTTGTATGCTGAGCTGTTGCTGGCACATTTGATCAAATTGAATGGTTTACGTTGCCGCTGGCCGGCGGCCGCAATGATTTCTAATTTGAATTTTTACTACCATGCATTTGCAAATAATGCAACGACTCTTGACTCTTGTCTGTCGACTCTCGACTCTCGTCTGTGCCGCGCTTGTTTGCCTTATTTATGGCCAGAGCTCGTGTAATTAATCTTCTGTAAAGTTGTAATGCTAACTGCATAGATACATAGCAACATACTATATGTGTGTGTGTGTGTACATAAGTAAGTGCATGCTGGCCGGGCCACAAGTCTCAGTGCCACATTATTAGCCATATGCCATTAGTTTTAGCCGCCTCGCATAAATTTACAATTTGCCTTTTTGCAGGCATTTCTAATGCGGCTCTTTATGACATTATGGCCAAGACGCGAGAGGGGGCTTGAAGTTTTGGTCGACTGGAGCTGTGTGTGTGTGTGTTAAGTCAACAATTACAAATTCTAATGCTAAGCTCAACATTTAAATAAATATAGATTCAACTGAGCAAATCATACAGAACGTATGTACACATATGTTTGTATATTAAGCATACATTAGATTGACATATATTTTACAATCTACAAGCTTGAAATCGCACGACTTTTGTATATTGTCAGCATACATATTATTCGAGTTTAGTTGTGCTATTTTCCATACATATTATGTAAGCACATACACAATTACCGCTACTATTATTATTAACAATAGTTTTCGCATACCATCAAAGCATATTTTGGATGAGGAAATCAGCGTTACAACACTACAACGACTGCTTCTCGGCTTCTCAAACGACCCACGCATAGACAGCAATTAACTGGCATATGACGACACACACTAAACAAAAAGACACAGTGCATTAGCTAGACAATAAACATACTCACACTCGTACATACTCACATTCATACGTATATGTATGTATGTACATAGTTATGTATGTTAACTGTACACACGGAATACACGTGATGCACCTACTGAGGCAATAACGGGAATTGCTAGAAAAATCTACGTAAATTTGGTAATGTCAAGCGAAAGTTAAACTAATGTAACAACAATTCAATGAAAGATCCGCATAGTACAATAAATAATAATAAAGTCGCATCCAGTGAGCTGCAAGAATCTACTAGACTTTAATAGAGCTGCGCAATGCAAGCGATCAATCAGTGTTGTCAGTTTTTTGGAGTGGAAAAATCTATCTAAAGTGGTGCATTTGAAAGACAATATTTAGACAATATTACACTGGCCTATATGTTATAAGTGAAGGATTACTAAAAGCCAAAAAAGTAGTTTGTGCATGGTGTAAGCTCGTAAAAATGTTTATATTATACGTATGAAACCTTAAACAAAATTACACTATTTAAGTACAATTTAAAAATAATTGTATTAAAATAATCAATTATTTAGTAAGATAGCGTGCTCAATTTGAAAAGTAGCTTAAAAACTGTATTTATTTGAGAGTAGATATGTGAATCTGATTATCCGTACAAATTTAATTTAGTTTTGCATCACCAAAAATATATGAAAACAAAAACATTTAAATAAAAGTTCTAAAACAAAAGAAACTTTTAAAAATCGCAAATAATTGGAATACATTTGGAGTATTTGGTTTAACATATGAACTTCAATGTTCAGAGCATACTCGACTAGAGAATATATGCAAATGTCAACCAAGAAAGTCACTTACGAGAAATGACAAACGCTTTATCAAGAATTGTACAAGTCAATATAAATCTAATTGTTTTAATTGTTTATATATTGTATAAACCATTTCTATGCATGTCTTACAAATATTCGCTATAGATTCTGCGAAAAGGCTAGATATAGCGGACAAAAGCCATCAGCAAGTGCCATCACTGCTAGCAGAGACTGAGACTGATAATAACAGAGAGTGAGAAAGAGGGAGAGAGCGCGAGAGAGAGAGAGAGAGAGCGACGATCGAGAGCATATGCTAAGAATATACTCTACACATGTGTGTTTGTAAAACACACTTTTAACACCCGAACGTCGTGTGGGAAGCGCATATCAAAACTGAGTGTGCTGTGTGGTATACATATACATATGTGGCTGACTGGTGTATTTCAGAGCAATTTTGAAAAAGCGAAACAGTTTTGAAAGGAACGCGAAACAGAGCAAAACGTTTTGCTGTCGATCGTGGAACGCGTTACTTGAATAAAAGAATACAAGTTCGAGATATTCGAAGGAAAACAAAAGCTAAATACGATTTGTTGTTTAATTGAAACAAGCAGCGATACAAAATGCATAGCAAACTATTGGATGAGGTACGTTTCAACGTTCAACAGTTTTAAGTAATCAAAATGCTGTCGTGTGTTTTTTGCCGGCTTTTCTGGCTATTTTCGTTGGCAAATGTTTTGCGTCCAATTGCTTCTAATTGATAGATGCTTTGGTCTTTCAACGTCAGCGCGAACAGATCACGCTATAAGCTATTACTTAGTCATCTCCCGGCCCGATCTCTTTCTTTGTGTCATCGGTTTATTTACATTCATCAGCATCATAAACATTGGCAGCCAATGCGTCGCCGTTTGGCTCTTTCACGGAAAAGCCAACTGCGGAAAAGCATTCCTCGATTGCTTGCTTGGGAACAAAGAGCGAAGATGGCCAATTGAGGAAATGCTTCAGCTGTGCTTAACTGAAACGACCAGACATTAATTTTTGGACACAATCTTGAGGATTGAGTGGGGCAGCGAGTCTTTGTTTTTTTATATCTAGACGTGGTCTGGCCGCGTTCCATGGTCAGACTTGTTCAAATGGCACAAAATTATAATGCTCGATGAACTGGTTTCCCAGCTCTGATTAATCTGCATTCATTCATATTCATATAATAATTAAACTGAGCAAACACACACACTAATTGGAATTTCGAGTTGTATTATTAAATGTAAATGTAGCCCCATAAGCTGATATCATTGTTTAGAACTTATGAAACGCTCAGTGACTTATGCAAGTTCTAGTTCAACAAAAGATGATTTAACGCTCCAGCTGTGTTACAAAACACATAAGCCCCACCGCACCACCGCACCACCACCACCAACGCTCAATTGCACTTGCTACTATCAGAGGAGCAAACAGCTGCATAAGCGTTTTGTAGCATTGGAACATTGGCTGACCCCAGCTGTAATTTTCCATAGGTACTACTACTCCCAGTTTCGCCCCGGATTCTACCCTGTTCAATTGGCTGACACTTGCATGGGTGTTTATTTTCGTAGATTTGTTGGCGCATTCGTCAAAAGGTGGGGCAGTTGAGCCCCCTCCTGTGATCGTTGCAGGTGTGTTGGTGCCTTTGAATCACTGCGACTATTTATACTCTCGCTTTTCATTTTGTTGCCGTAGCAATTCGAAATATACTTATTCGATTTAACCAAACCTGAGAGAGCGCCCACAAGAAAATTAACGATTCTCGTTTATTGTCTAGCCGAAACTTGTATACTCTTAGCCAATTCCCCAATAAATAATATACACTTTTAACAAAGGGATTCTTCATAATAACAATTAAAATGCGAATTGTACATTAACAATGCAGTTTTATAAACAAAACTCTTTTCTTTTGTTTTATAAAAGTTTGTACCATGGAATTATCGAAAAAAGTTAGTCTACAAAAATTGGGATTTTAAAATTGAAATTGACTTTGAAAATATAAATATAAGAAAAATATTACAATCAAGTATTTGATATACTGTTACATAAAAATATATATACATAAATACAAAATATATGTATCATATGGTTTTTAATGACAGAAAAAAGAAATTCCATAAACTTCCTCTAGCTTTGTTTACTAATTACAAAGTGTATAAATTTAGCACTAGTTAGCAATTTACAAACGGCAAATGAAAATGTGAATACCTTTCAAGTTACTGTTAGATACTCGAACCAGAAGAAAATGTGTGAATTTTCAATTTAACGTTGAGTGATTTCAATGAATGAGCACGAATTTGGCTTTTTGCATGTGAAATCAAGCGACCGCTTTGGCATGTCTAGAAATTTGTTAATTAGCAGGTAGCGCAGCTGACAATCGCAATACAAAGGAAATAGTTTTAGGGGTCAGGGAAGGGGGCTTGCGTGATTGGCGCAGTAGACACCAAGGGGGGTTGGGGGTGGGGGATTGGGTGGGTGCTGGTAGACGTACTCGTTAGTGCACGCGTGTGCCAATTGTATTGTCGGTCAGTCTGATAAGGCTTGGGCAGTGCGGGCCCAGTCGCAGACCAGACGGCGCGACGATAAGCTTCCAGCAATGCTTAGTTTATGAATCAATTTAGACCTTAACCCGTTTAAGTGTATTTGTGCCAAGTGCTTATAGCAACAACTAATATTAGATTGAAAAGTATTTGGATAATTGGAAGCAATTTTGTTTGCTTAATTATATAAAATACACAGTCTGCCGATTTTAAATGTCAGTTTTAATAAAATGTGGCCTCGATTCATGTTATTAATTATTATAAAACGAAGTTTAAATCAGAACAAACAGAATGTAGACAATTACATTTTTAGTTTTTATTTGGTCTGAGCGAAATTGATTCAATTGCGGATTTAATATAGATGCCAAACCATGACCCAAACTACCTTGGGAACGAAAATCGAATAAGTTTTGACAAAGTTTTTGGAGTTGAAGGTGTTTTGAAAGACATTTCTATGGACTCTCTAGGTATTATTTTGGCTTGTGTTTAGTTAAAAATCGAAAATTCTAAATATAAATGCGAATCTATGATCAAAACTGACTCGAAAATCGCATCAGTTTTGTCAAAGTTATTGAAGTAGTAGATATTTGAAGGGCATTTCATTGAAAATCGAAAATTCGAAATTGCTTCGTGTAAAACCAGAATTTTTATCTTTATATAATCGATCAAACCGCATTTTTGTTGATCAGTAGAAATTTGTACTTTGTAGATGGTATGATAAAAGTACATATAACAAAATAATAATAACTGTGACACATTCTGGCAGCTCAACGATAATGGCTACGTTGTCATTGAGGACTTTCTAAAGCCCGATGAGGTGGAAACGCTGTATCAGGCCGGACGGACACTGTGCTTGGATGCGCCACAGTCGAATCGGAAAATCTTCAGCACCATCAAGGCGGAGGATGCGCACAGTAAGGAGCTGTACTTCATGGAGTCCGGCGACAAGGTGCGCTACTTCTTCGAGCAGGGCGCCATCGGGGAGGAGGGTCAGCTGGTCGTGGACCCAATGATCGCACTCAACAAAGTGGGTCATGCGCTGCACGTGGAGCATCCGACCTTCAATGCGCTGACCTTTAGCAATCGGGTGCGAGAGATTTGCTGGCAGCTGAACTTCAATCGCCCGGCCGTGTGCCAGAGCATGTACATCTATAAGAATTGCGGCATTGGTGGCGAGGTGACGCCGCATCAGGACTCCTGGTTCCTGCACACAGAGCCCAACTCAGCGGTGGGCTTCTGGTTTGCCCTCGAGGATTGCACCCTACAGAATGGCTGTCTGCAGTTCATCAAGGGCTCCCACAAGAGCGGCGTGCATCGTCGCTACCTCCGCAATCCCGACACAAATGCCAACGAACTGATGGTCTACGATCGAGCAGCGCCCATCTATCCGCAATCCAGCTTCACGCCGCTCCAAGTGAGCAAAGGTGAGTGGCAGCCAAATGCATTTCCAATACAGTACAAATAATACTCATCTTTGATATTCTTGACAGGCACATGCATCGTCATCCATGGCAATGTGGTGCACAAGAGCGAGCCGAATCGCTCCCAGAAGAGCCGCCCCGCCTACACTTTCCATGTGATTGAGACAGAGAATAATGTCAAGTATTCGGAGGACAACTGGCTGCAGGCGCCTCAGGACAAGCCATTCCCATTGCTGTTCGAACGCAAGGCTTAGATCGTGAGCGTGATTGTGATCGTATCACTGCTGCTTTTGGTATTTTTGCTTATAAGATTTGAGTGAGTTTCTTTGGAATGAAACTGATAGCGCCATATGTTTTAAGTTGTTGTACATGTCGAATTTTATGCAATTACAATAAATAAAGACTTATATATTAAAATACTCAACACAATACTCTTAAGAAACTGGACTATCGGTTTTAGTACATATTTGAATAGATTTTGGCGCCTCATAGCAGTGTTTCATTTAGCCGAGTGCCAAACCTACGCGCGCTGGTGATAAAAACATCGAAAACATCGCTATCGATATTGTCGATGCGCTGTCAGCTCAAATGGTTTTGCACCCGGCTAAATGGCATAGATATTTCGATTTTCGTGCAGCCCCAAAGTAGACACCACTTGTCAAACTCTGCATTGACAGTAATATATTTCCGGTATTTTTAATTTACAATATATTTACGATAGAGATATTGAAGCCACCGCAAAGTATGCTGCAAGATTTGTGTATTTTTTAGTTTTTAGCTGCTGGTTTTTTTTCTTTTTTTTTATACTCTTTTTGAAGAAAATAGTATATTCAGTTTGTGCTGAAGCTTGTAACGCACAGAAGGAAGCGTCGGAGACCCCCAAAAGTTACTGCCAGTATGCTTAGAATGGCAATACAAATTGATCTAGCCATGTCCGTCTGTCTGTCTGTCTGTCTGTCTGTCTGTCTGTCTGTATGTATGCAAACTAGTCCCTCAGTTTTTGAGCTATCGCGATGCAACTTTGCACAGACACTCATTACTCAAAGGGACAGCATATTGGTCAGATCTGACTGGATCGGGCTTCTATATCTTACAGCTGTCGGTGTAGTTGTACATTTAAAATGCTCGTTAAGTTTTAGTTTTTAAACTTAAGTTCAGTTCAGTTTAAAAGCCGGAAGAAAAATACTTGTATCTGATTTTAATACATAATTGTCTTAATTGTTGTTTATGCAAATATCTACACAAATTGGCATAAGATTAAATAGCAGCATTGATTAGTTAGCCAAATGCAGATATCCTGTGAGGACTGCCAGCTTTAGTTGAATAAGATAGAATCTGGCAAGGAACCGTCGCTTATAATTAATGTGACTAATTTGTGATAATCGACATGGGAATCTTGTTTATTAAACGTTTTGGCGAAAGAAAAAAACCCGGCGAGCTGCCATCCAGAGACTTTCACGTGTTTCACACACACACACACACACACACACACACACACGCACACTGAGTGGACAGTTTGGTGTTTTTGCTCCTTGAGCCTTTTGTTGTCGCTGCTGCTGCTGGCTTCTTCTTATATGTATGCAATGTTCTTTCATGTTGCAAAACGATTTGTTGGGCGCAAGATTTATGAACTTGTTTTCCCTGACAGCCGACAGTGGTTAAGGTAACACACACGCACACACACAACGACGCTGTCTGTGTGTGTGTGTGTGTGTGTGTGTGTGTGCGTGAACATGCCGCTAATTAGAAGATTTTAATTATCTGTTTTCAATCAGCTTCCACTCAGATAATGATAATGCTGCCTTGTTCTCGTTTTTGTGTTGCTGTTGCTGTTGCTTTTGCTGTTTTTGGTTAGCGGCTATTTAAGCCAAAATGCTGTTGACATTTGAGCGGTCCGCTTGGCCAGCAATTTGGGAAGGTGTTTGTTGGTATCACGGCCACGCGAACGCTGCCAATAAGTGCTGTCAAAATGTCCCAAATCGATTAGAATTGATTTTGAGAAGCTCGCTGACAGGGCGAGGGCTAAACCGCCCCAACCCGAGCACACGAGTCCCAGTCCCAGTCCTGATCCTGTGTGCCCGCTGCACACAATCACAATAGCGGATTACAGTTGTCTGTCGTGTTCTGCGGCCAGGCACAGGCCCAGGCTGATTGTCGGCCTTTTTGCCCAGTTGTTGCCTCGTTGCGTGTTTAAGGCCCAAAAGGAGGCGATGTCGCTGTCATTGACGATTTATGTCAACTGCCGCCGCGGCACAATATTCAAATTCTTTGCATTCACTCATCACTTGTCGTTGGCCAGTTGCGGGCTGCGGATGGCGGATGGCGGATGGCGGGCTGGGGATTGGGGGTTGCCAGTTAGGATCTGGAAGGGGGGCGGACGAGGGCAAGGGCAGGAGCGGCATCAGCTTTTGAAGCGCTGAACTGCAAAATGATGTGTCCGGCATGGAATACCTGACGAGGGTTGCTCGATTGCTTAGTCGGACGCTTTTGGTTCCGGCTAAGATAACAGGATAATAGGCAGCCTCATTCGGCTGAGTCTTTGAGCATCTCCCAGAATGTTTGTCAACCAAGTCTAGTGCAATGCAGCTCGCTCCTATGGGGTTCATATACATAGTATCTCAAGGCTGACCAACTGCATCAACTTTCAATCATACAGTAGCGAATATGGAGTTCCAGCTATGTTTGGTTATATAAACCGAAGATATCAAAGATTTATTTTTGATTGAAAGCAAAGTAAGTCTGCAGAAAATATTTGTTGAATGAACACCAGTCGTTAACTTTCAAAATGTAAATATTATAAATGTTATTATAATGTGACTAACTAACTATAGTAAGTGATAGCTATCAACCGAATACCTCACAAAACAAAACTAAGTGTGAGAACCGAACCAACGCTATTTGACTTTGTGTGTTTTGCTAATCTGGGTTTGACTGTATAGAAAGTATTACAACAAATTTAGCTTTTATTAGATGTCTATATGGTTAAACGAATATTACAAGAAATTATTTATATAATCAAAAAAGAGGCCATGATTCTAAATAAAAAATTAACAAAACTGTGCGACATTTAAAATATTTTGTACAATTAAAATATTTATAGAGCTTCAACTAATTTCAAGCTGTGAGACAAATTTTAAAAAATTATGTCTGCTTTCTACAAATATAAAAAAAGGAAAACCAAAAATGTAATACCTATTTTGAAGACCATGTCGTATCAATTACGTACTTCTAAAAGTATGCTACATGTGTAAGCTGTATACAGAAAGGAAATAAGCTCAAAATGGAATTGTGAGCATCACTGATTGAAATTAGGAGACTTGATAATGATTTCGAAAAGCATAATAGTCCAATAGATACATAGAGTATGTTAATGTGTCATACTCATAGTTGTAATGTTTATAGCCCAGTATAATAATGTAAAGCACTTTATTTCCCTCACCTTAGAAATATTCCAAAATATTCTCTGGCCACCCACTGGCCAAGTGGTATTTGTGCCTAGTTAACTCGCCACTCAGCTGGGCTAGCAGCACGCAAATTGAATTCAGAAACCAAATTTATTTAACTCTAATGGATTTGGGCATCCCGAGTGGTTCTCAGGCGCATTGCCTTTGCCAATCTACCCCTCTCACTCGCTCCGCCTCTCTGCCCTCTCTCTCTCGCTCCATTCTTACACCACGCCAGGCTGAGCGCGTTGCGTTACTTTGATTTGACAGGATTCATTGTCTCCGCCACTTGAATGACTTCAAGCTTACGCGCCGTCTCCGTCTCCGTCTCCGCATCCGACTCCGTCTTCGGTTTTAGAGTCAGTGTCTCAGTCCGAGTCACAGTCTCAGTGTCAGTGTCTGGGGGCATAGCCCACACTGTCCGTCCGCATCGTGGAATCCATCGTCGTCCGAGCCCACTGAAGTCGATGCGTATTGACATTTTAAATGCGTCCATCACTTTGGGTAGACTTGCGCCTCGCTGCTTTCTGCTCGCTGCTCGCTGCTCGCTGACGGAATTGATTTAAATATATTTCGGCCCCAAGGGGCCAGCCGTTGGGCCGTTGGGTTTGGGGGCCAGTAAATTGGTCGGAAGCTGCTGCAATGGAATTTATAAGCGACGCGCTTTCGCATTTTCGACGCTTTGATTGACTTGTGTCACTTTGTCTCATTTGTCAGGCGAACGCCTTCATCCAGTTTGGCTGGCTGGCTGGCGCTCAAGTGTCAGGTGTCTCATTGGCCACTCAATTGAAATGTTTGTTCGGCAGGAGTCGGCCCGGCCCGGCCAGGGCCACTCAAGGCTTTTGTCCAAGCCAAATGACATGCGGCCGCATTCAAATGCCCATCAAATCATTACACAGTTGAGCGGCGGCGGCAGCGCATCCTTTTGGCAATATCCTGCCGCCAAATCCCAACAGCCAGCAGCAAAGCATACATGCGATTTATGACAGCCAGCTATATATCTATATATATGTGGGCAGAGGCTGCTACAGGAAATCAGGAAATGTCCTGCCTGCTAACCGGAGATACGTTTCATATCCTGCAACACGTAGCCGACTACCGTGGGAGATTCGCATTCATTTCACAATTGAATGCCGCAACAGGACTCAGGTCCTGTGACAGCCAAGATTTGTTTGTCTCCCAACCCCACTCGCATTCGTCCAGCCAACTCCTGGCTGAGTCGAAAAGGGTTTCAGCTCAATTCTGGTAATGCGCCAACAAATAGCATTTGATTGAATTGAGTTTCCATGGTGCTAAGTCCTTGCCATGACAGCCATGTCAGTGGCGATAAGCTCCATGCTTCGACAACGCTCCAATGGCCATTAGTAAGTAAAAGACTTGTAACCTTGTCTTAAAGTTATAGTCATTAGGTAAATGAATCACTTGTTACATTTATGCTCATATTGAGATCTTTTTGGCAAACAGAAATGAAATTGAAAGCTTTATATATTTTTTATAAAGACAAAAGGTATTGTTTTGTAAATAATAATAAGTATTTTATCTAATGAGGTCAGCATCATAAAATGACTTATAACTTGAGTAAGTTCTAATTTAGATTTCACAAAACTCAAAGATTTTAATTTCGATTGTAGCTGTATAGAAATAACACAAAAAGAAATAAATAAAATAATATTAAAATCACTTAGAACTTAGACTTAAACATATATAGATAAGTACAGTTGACTCTTGAGACCTTTTATTGAAAATAAAAAATAGAACAAATATTTTCTATGAATATACATATATTTATACCTTGAACCCATTAAAAATGGGTAAAAAGGGTATAATGGTTTTGTGCAAATGTATGTAACAGGCATAAGGAAGCATCTCCGACCATATAAAGTATATATATTATTGATCAGTATCAACAGCCGAGTCGATCTAGCCATGTCCGTCTGTCTGTCCGTCTGTCCGTCTGTATGAACACCGAGATATCAGAGACTACAAGAGCTAGAGACTTCATATTTGGAACATAAGTTCTCCTAATCCCGGGACAGATCAAGTTTATTAAAATTTATCGATAGCTCGTCCCGTTCAAAAGTTATCGATAAATTTCGATTTCAGACCAGCGTTTTTTGGATATAACTTACAAGTTATAAGAGCTAGAGGCCCCTAATTTGACATGTATAATCTCGAATAGCATACACATGTAACAAATATTTCACTTTTTGGATACCACCCCCCAAACCCCCCAAAAGTTAAAAAAAACCCATTTTTGAAGGTACGACCTTGCAATTTGGTTTGGTAACACATATTATCGACAATTGTTTGCCCCAAAAATTTCAATATGATCGGACAATAAACACAGAAGTTATTTAAGATTTAACTTTCCATTGTGTGGGGCTCAGCGAAAGAGCAAGCTAACTGCTTAAACCGCTGGCACTGCTTGTACTGCTTGTACTGCAGCATGTGTGAGTTTAGAGTAGTACGAATGATTGTAAGGACTGGGTTCAGGGTATCTCGTAGTCGGGCACTCCCGACTAGAGCACTCTTACTTGTTTTCTTATGAATATGTTTGAATAAAATAATATTGTTTAAAACTAATTCTTATAACATTTGCAAGCTTGAAAACCATGTTTTATTGTTAGAACTTTTGTGTTAAATGTTGAAATTATTTGATCTCACTTTCTAACATAACTTTCTTTTTAAGTGTTGGCAGCACTATCTTCTAAAGTCATTTAAATATAAAAAATAAATCGAAAATTAAACGAAACTCAACTTTTATTTGTAACAAGATTAGCTGTTGAAAATATGAGTATCTTAGTTGTCTAAGTGGTAATGGAAATATGTCTAACTTCTCTCAATGCTTATTGTCTATTTACTAAGCATCTAGTATTAATTAGTTATAGTCATCATTTCACTATTAATTTCAACTTGCATAGATGTCAAACTATGGACAGCTGCTTTTAGATTAACTGAGCACAAAATCAAGTTACTATTTGCCCAAACGCCCTCAAGACATTATCATTTGTCAATTAGCATGAGCACAATTATCAAAGGGCATTCCATATAGCCTTGATATATGTAGATAATATATTGGCGATGCTTGGATGCGGAGGTGTTCCCATTGCTTTCAGCAACTGCAACTGCAACTGCAACTCTGGTGGACTCTCGCTGACTACTTGTTGCAATTATGAGTTGGCCAAAAGTTGCCAGCTGGCGAGGCGGCTGCCAACGCCCAGAGGTGTACCCAGCTCGATTGCAAATTGAAAGCCAAATGCGAGAGCCGCAGACGCCCCCGAGCAGCACGCCCATGTGCTTTGAAGATTGCAGCTGGACAGGCACTGGGAGCTCGGGAGCTGGAGTCGGGAGCTGAGAGGCCGGCCTGGCATTTGGCACAATTGCCAGGCACTTTGTAACTGTCGGCGGCTATTAAGAGGCTCATTTTTTGCCCGCTGCCGGTGCGCTATGCTCGGTATCGGTGTTGGCATGCAAATCCAGACTCAAACTCGCTACCGGCAACTGGACAACTGGACAACTGGACAACTGGGCAACTGGACAACTGGACAACTGGGCAACTGGGCAGCTTGGCGGCAGCTGTAAACTCTTTGCGCCTTGTAACAATGTGGACAAAAACAAGAGTTGATCTTAGCCAGTTGCGTAATTTGCAAAAAGCCAACAACAGCGTCGAGCAATAAGCAACAATAACTGCCGCTACACAGTTAAAAACAACAGTGCAATTTGTTTTATTTACTGGAATATTTGTATCAATGTTTTTTTTTAACTATAGGTAAATTTTAGTTCAAAGCTTTTTCATATTTAACTTAATGTGTCGGGAAAATATAAAATTGACTTTGTATTTTTTTATGTTTACTTATTTTTGACTAGTGACTGTCGAGAAAATTAAATTAAAATATTAAAACAATAACAAAATATTAATAAGATTTCAAATATTTTAATTTATAAACACATTGTCTACACTGCATTAAAATATAACTGGTACTGATCTACAATATAAAAATAAGAGCATTTTGTATTTTTCTCTTAAGTTTACATAAATTGATAAACAGCTTAAGTCATTTTAGAGGCACAAATTATTTGTATTTGTTTATTTTTTTAATGTCAACTAAAATCAGTTAGACACATGAAAATATTTCAAATTAAAAATTTCAGAAAATTCAATTTAAATTTATAAAATGTTTAGTAAAACTAAACATCTTTTAAACTCATTCATTACATTTGTAATAAATAATGAAATAGTTTATTTTTAAGATTGTAGCATATATTTAAATCAAACCTGCAAAAAATCTATTAAAAATATCAAATTATTTTAGACTTAAAATTTTTGTTCAATAAATTTCTATGAAAAATGAAATATTTGCCCTTAAAGATAAAGGTAACATATATTTGAATTAAAAATATTTAATACATAAATTATGAAAGCTTGTGTCATAAGTGTGAGCATAGTTAAAGTTAATAAATAACTATGTATAGTCAGTTTATACATTGTTGATTTTCAAACGAATCCACTTTGGAATAGGCTGTTATTTGATATATTTAAGGTTGCAATTGTTTCTCTCTGTGTGGCATAGTTTGGCGGCTGAGTTTTTGATTTCTTTCAAATTGGCAACCGGCGCGCAATCAAGTCGAGCAATCCAACAGACCAACAGAATCCGACCTGCCTGCTGGCACTTTTCGCCCCGGCCGCTGCCTCCAATTTGATCGCAATGGCAATGGCCAACGGCCTTTTGAATTGAATTCAAATTTCAATGCAATTTTGCATATCCAAAGCGCATTATAGCCGCTTGCCAACTTACTCTTACTCTTACAGTATGCTCGAACCGACACAAAGCCTATTGAACTGTGAGCCATTGCCAGCTTTTTGATCTGCCGCCGCCGGGCGGATCGAGCCGTCTGCGCTTTTGTGGCCAGGCGAACTGCTCTGATGTTGGCCATTTTGCTGTTGGCCAACTGCAACTGAACTGAACTGAGCCGAACTGAACTGCTGCTGCCATCTGCAATGGGCTGCAACTGAATTACGCAGGATCAGAGAGCTGCTCTCGCTCTCTCCTGGAGATGGACTGTGGATGTCGCGAGTTGCGACTTTTGCGACTTTGCGACTTTGGTCGGACGCAGACAAAACGACATGCACATCCACATCCACATCCACATCGACATCGACATGGACATCAGTTTGGCTGGCGATGCATTCGGCTTTTCGTGGAATCAGAATATTGACATTTTTGTACAGGCAACAACAACATTTGCTACATTTCAGAAGCAACAGCTTCCAGTATTGCCTGGCCGAGTCGGGTCTGGGTCTGGGTCTGGGTCTCTGGCCTCCGTCTCCGACCAGAACAATGGCCAGAATGTGCCAGAGTGGGCAGGCATCATGTGGAGACAAAGCTTGAGCTCGCAGCTGAAGCTGAAGCTGAAGCTAAAGCTGAACTTGGAAGCGTCTCGGTTCCGTTCTTTTTTTCTCTCGTCTTTTTTTGTTTGGTCTCATTTAATGCCGCCAATTGAGGCAAGCTTAAGTTTTTCTTACAGCGAAGTTGAAGAGTTGCTGCCTCCTAGATTCAGCTAGCCAGACTTGTGCAATGAGCAACCTATAACTTTACTGCACAGCAATCTCTTTGAATATTTGGTAAATAAAGCAGCATGCGAAAGTAATTTAATTATTTAATTATCAACATCCTAGTGCTACAAGATTTTATAAAGTTGTCTAATGAAACTGCTTTGATACTAAACTCTACGAATCTACTAAGAAATAATTGTATGTTTATATTTATAGACTTGGTATTATCTTAATAATATTTATACTCTTTTCGAAGAAAATAGTATATTAAGTTTGTCCTGAAGTTTGTAACGCATAGAAGGAAGCGTCGGAGACCCCCAAAAGTTACTGCCAGTATGCTTAGAATGACAATACAAATTGATCTAGCCATGTCCGTCTGTCTGTCTGTCTGTCTGTCTGTCTGTATGTATGCAAACTAGTCCCTCAGTTTTTGAGCTATCGCGATAAAACTTTGCACAGACACTTATTATTCCAGGGGACAGTACATTGGTCGGAGCCGGCCGGATCGGAACACTATATCTTATAGCTGCTATACAACTGGCAATGAATTAAATATTCTTGGAACAAATAAAAAATATGTTACGCGACAAAACGATTTTGTACAGCTTATGAAATTTCAGTGGTGCAGTTGGCAGAGTGAAAATTGCCTATAGGTTCGAAAGAGTATAAAATCTTCGGCACGCCGAAGATAATCCTTCCCCACTTGTTTAGTTTAACAAAATCAATAAATGCATTTATATTTCTCACTTTATAGTTTTTTTTATAAACGAATGCACTAGTCACAAATACAGAATATCAAGAGTACAATCACTTAAAGTTACAATTGGTTTGGGATAGTGCTTTATTTTTGCAGTCCTTTGTTAAGGTAGCGTCTTAGAATCTTAGGATCTGTTTAAGATTTGTTAAAATTAATTTTATTTATTTATTGACAATTGGTGACAATCGTCACAGAAATATAAATTGAAGCTATAAAACATTTATAAAATATGAATAATATTTAAATTGAAAGTATAAAGTTAAAGTTTGGATAAACATATGTTGCAAGAATTAAATTATGTGTTTTAGTTTCTTGACTATTATTTATTTGAAATACATGTAAGGCATAGAGTACGATTGACCTATTTGTATCGGTTAGAGCTTAGTTATTTTCAATTCTCAACCATTTGCAATATGCTCAGTCAGGTGTAGCGCAGCAGCAATTGCTGCCGACAAAAGTGTACAGTGGGCAGTTGGTTGGAGTAGTACCAACATCATCGTCATCGTAATCGTCATCGTAATCGTCATCGGCATCGTCATCATCATCTTCATCAACATCATCATCATCATCGATGTGTCGGCGGCTATTTGGGCAGCGCTTTTTGTCGCTCCCAGTGCTCCCAGTGCTGTTTGTGTCTTCTTGGTTGGTTGGCTGCTGCGATGCTGTTGCCTGTTAGTCAATGGAGTCATGTCCATGTTATAAGCACTTAATCTGATCTGCGCAACTGGCCTTTGTTTGCCGCACTCACAGAGCCGGACTTCCCGCCAGCGCTTATTTTAGTTGTGCTGCTTTTTTTCTGCTCTGCTCTGCACTGCTCTTCTTTTCTTTCTTGATTGTTGCTAAATTATTTGGAGACTTTGGCCTTCTGGGAGCGACTAATTTGTTGAAAGCGAAGCAACGGCTTCACATCAATTAAAAGCAAGGCATTTGACTGAAAGCCTTCGGACCCTACTCAAGATGTCTATCTGTCTATTGGAAAGGCTCGGGAAAAATCACAGCACAGCGCAGGATATGCCGAGGAAGTCGTAAATCGCCTAACAGTTTTGGCCCCCCCAGAGAAATGCAGAGCAGCCATTCTATTAGTATTAATTTGTGTGGTGCTCTGTGTGTATTTTTAGTTTATACACACTGCGGTAGGTTAATGGTTTTGCTCAAGTGGCCAGCGAATGCTTTCACTTGCACATGCGTCTGGGATCGGGAATCGGGAATCGGGAAACGGGAATCGGGGATGGGCCAGATCGGGACCACACATTGTGTCTGTAAGGCACTTGTCTTATATGTCACACATAAACAGCCAGCGGCTATCATAATATTTAGAGAAAGGCGAGTGAAAGCAGTAGTCAAATTTGAGATGCACAGCAGGAGCTGCCTAATCGCAGCCAACAGCAGGCGGCATTCGGCATTCGGCATTTGGCTCACAATTGACTTTTGCGGCCCGGGCACAAAGGAAAAATCCGCTGCGACAACTGCGACGACAACGGACAAAGGACAGCGGACAGCGGACAACGGACAACGGACAACAGACTACGGACTATGGCCATTGGTTGTTCTGGCGCATTATTTCACTCTCTGGGGCTGGATTTGCATATCGGGCCAGGTCGCTGCAGTTTGGCTAGCACTTTGTGGCCAAAAGCCGCTTGCCATTGCCATTGGCATTGCCATTTCGTCATGCTTGATTGTTGACTGCTCCTTTTATGAGCTGAGCTAAGCTGAGCTGAGCTGCCGAACTGAGCTGAGCTGAGCTGAGCTGCTCAGCAGCTGAAATTCGCAGAAAAGGCCGAGCTGACTGTGCACAGTGATTCGAAAATCACAAAAATCAAATACAATAGCGCAACTATACAATAAACCAAATTGCACCTAGCCGAGCTAAAAAGGTGTTAAAACTTTAAATATTTCCTGTCGTTCAGCAACAATGTGAATAATCCGTTTATAAGCGAATTATATTCGACCAGATTAAATGTTAATGTGTAAAATGAATTTACTTTTATTTCAGACATTATTTTTTTTTAGTTTTTGCTATGAATATTAATATAGTCGTTACTATATTTTTATTCAATCCGAATATAAGCGAATTTATTTCCAGATTTAATTAATAAATAACATTTAATTCCAAATGTTAAGATTTTAATTGAATCTCCTTCTTTTTCAGATCAAATTTTGAATTTTATGAAGGCTATAAATGTAATATTTTCTATAGCTTCTTTAAATCCGTTTTCGAGCGAATTTTTTGCTAGCAGATTAAATGTGAATGTATAAAATGAATCTATTTTAATTTCAGAACATATTTGCAATTTTGTGAAGCTTATAAATGTAAGTGTTTCTATATTTGTAGGTCATATAACATTAACATTGACATTTATTTTAAACTCAATACAACATTCGAAACGTAAATAGAAATGATTTGCTTAAGATAAAATGTTTGATAAAGCTTTTATTTTAAATCCACGAATCGATTTCCACTCGAAATTTGTTTGTTGATTTAATTAAAATATCAATTTGACAAAAATGTATTTAACATATCTGATGTTCTTTTCTTTTGTGGCATATACTCATTTAATTTTAATTATCATTTAATATTAAGCTCCATGTATTTTTATTACTTTATGCTTTAAATATAATTTTAGCTTACATTTATTTTATTAGTTTTATAAGAATTTATATTCAGATACATTTTTAAAAATTTCCAGCTAAGCGTTTTATTAATAGTAACCTTTTTATTTAAAAAAAGTCTGCAAGCAACAGATCAATTAACAATTAAATTAATATGATTTTATGCCAGTTTAATTTGTTTTATTTATTTATTAATATTTTTTTGATTGTGTATTAATATAGAGGGAAATCAATGCTACTGATATTGCCGTGTGACTGGGATTCCGCAGCAGTCAACATTGTGGTGACCACTGTGGTCAGTGAGTTGGACTCCTCCGGCTCCTCCAGTTGCCCAAATAAGGTGCAACAATTGCGGGAGCCGCAGCAGCAGCATCCGCAGTAGCTGCAACTGCAACTGCAACTGCAACTGGGGGATGCAAGTGATGCCAGCGGCGATTCCTTTGTTTTGTTCGTTTCGTTGACGAACGATTGCAATTTATTTGTATTGTTGCATTGCCGGCATTTGGCAATGCATTTTTGATGATGTGAACTTATTTCCTGTGCTGGCATATCAAACAGTTTTCGCCGACGTTTTGCTGCGATTGCGGCGAATGCTCCATCAAGACGAGCCATTTCTAGAAATTGTTGCCCCAATTTGTTCTGCGCCTCTTTGTTTATTTATTTACATTCGAAAAGTCCGCCAAGCTTCTTGCTGCTTGCTGCTTGCTGCTTTGCTCATGTTGTTTTTAAGTGGTGGCGCCAATAGCCACAGCGCCAGCCAAGGGTCTGGGTACCGGACGGACCATGCCCTCCCCTCGCCGCCCCCCTTTCGGCATCATGTCCTACTCCAGCTTGCAGTAGCTTTTGGCTGCATGGCGCATTTTTGTTTAAACATAAATTTTTCATTTTTTTAAATCAATAAAGTGAAAAGCGCCAAAACCAAACAACGCCACGAGACCAAAGCCACAACAAAAATGTATATTTATAGCACACACTGTGCGTGATGGTCTCTCTCTCTCTCTGTCTCTCTTTAATTGTGTATGTGTGCTTCTAATTGAGCTTGACTGAAATTATATAAATAAACAAATCAGTCGCAGTGCTGCATTGTTGCCATCGTCATAGTCATCGTCATCGTCGTCGTCGTCGTCATGGTTCTTGTTATTGCTTTCCACATCTCTAGCAGATTGGTCTTCTGCATCTCTGTTGCTGCAAACATAAACAGAGCATTGCTACAAATTAGCCAACACTCCGTTCACAGCTCCCAGCTAACAGTTCCGGAGTCCAAGGCGCTAGGCAACTATGATAGATTTGCTGCCTATTGATGGATGAATACGTTGGATTAGAATCATGATTGAAGACAATCGGTTAAATACTCAACTTCATTCACGCCTACTTCAAATTGTATGTCTTGTGTTTAAAACATCTGCAACTTTGAGCAATGTAACTTTTTAGAATTTAATATATATTTGATAGAAAAGCGTCTTATAACCCAGCTTATATTTAAAATTAGCAAATTATAGTTAAGGGTACAGGATAAACGAATATACTGATTACAAATATCTATCTAAACAAAAGTATACAAAGTATTCTATGAGCTGCACAGATTGGGACATTAAGAACATTTGATAATATTTAAGAACAGATGTGGATGTTGTAAATGTCTAGGCAGATGACATAGAAGCCAGTGGTATCTACAATTGTAGATAGTTTATTTTGTATATTATATGATATAGCTATAATAACTTCCATTATTGTTCAATTAAGTTGTATATTGATAAATTGTACAATAAAACCATATTTCAATGGCATATCATTTGGGAAAGTAGTCAATTTTGATTAGGGCTCTTGTCTGCTTTAGCATGCCTGACTGTCCCCCATTTGATCTTCAGTTGCAGTTTGCTTATGTGCATCTGTGTTTCCACTATTCGTTGGCTGTCTCATCGACTGACTGACAGCTTAGCAAGTATTTACACATGCTGTTCTCGAATGGTCGTGTATTGAGAATGGGGCGCATTCAAAATCCACTTCCAGTTTCAGTTCCAGTTCCAGTTGCAGGTTCCACTTGCACTTCCACATAACATGGCATAATCATAGCGTAACGTTTATATGCGCAATTTATCAATTTTTCAGCGCCGGGGCATTTATCAGATAATTGCTGTTTGCACACACTCCAGCGCACACACAAATGTACAGCCGTGTGTGTGCGTGTGTGTGCGTGTGTGGGGAAAGAGTAAGGGGCACTGAGAAAACCGCAAAATCATCGGCTCAGTTCAGTCTTGGGGGCACTAAATTGCAACAGCAACAGCAAGAAGAACATGCCAGTTAATTGGCCCAGAGAGCAGATAACTGACAGCTAAATTGCAATATCGCATTGCGTTTTGTTGGTTACTTGAGTTTACTTTACTTTAGCCTTTATTGTGTGCGACCTGCTTGGGACCGCTAGCTGATAGCTGATAGCTGATAGCTGCTAGCTAATGTCTGTTGGCTGTTGGCTGGGGTCAATTTGATTGAGCACAGCTGGTAATTCAAAGTGATTCGATGCCATTGCAGGCGATGCGAGTTCGATTGAATACGCTCCGATTCATTTGGCGCACTTGTTGCTTTCATTTTGCATTCAAAGCTCATTCGCCGGTGCGCCAATTCACATGCGCCAAAGCCAAAGAGCTGACACGCCCCGCGCACCCAGCCAGCCAATCAGAAGCGTCGCCATATTTGAAGCGAGCGAGCGCGCACACTACTCTGTGAGTGAGTGAGTGAGTGAGCGAGCGAGAGCCACCACCAAGGCGAAATCGAAATGAATGCAGCGAGGGAGAGAGTAGTTGTTGTTGTTGCTGTTGCTGTTGCTGTTGTAATCGCCTGCAGGCTGAGGCTGGCCGGTCTAGTTGTTGCTCTATAGTACAGCTACATGCCGCTTGGCGGCGCTGCTGCGTGTGGGCTGCTAATTAGCTTGTTATTGTTATTGCTATTGCTGTAATTGTTGCAGCTTAAATTCAACTTTTGACAACGCAATGTGTAACGTGGGCGTACCCAAAACTGTCTAATGAAATGCTCAAATGCAGAACAACCATAAAACGCGCGCTGTCCATCAAAAGCGTTGACAAGACAGACTAAAAAATGTATATCTAGAAACAAAAACCGAAAAAAAACGGTGAAAAAACGCAGCCTGTTACCGAAGCTATTTGAAAATTAACTACTTGCGATGTGTTTTGGCGATAAGTGCGCTTACACGAATGCTTACCAGCCCCGATGATTAATTGCGCCACTGGCCAACAACAAGAACAACAACAACAACAATGGCAGCAACAACAGCAACAACAACAGCAGCAGCAGGGAAATATAATATGGCTGGCAGCTGGTTTTTTGTTGCTGCTGTGTGGGGCAGCCGTCTAAATTAACTTGCTAGCTGGCTGGCGGCTAACTGCAACTGCAACTGCAGCAGCAACTGAAATGCGATGCAATGCAGCAAATGCCTCATGTCTTGAGCTGGCAACATGACGACAACGTTAAGGGCCCCTCGCTTGGCCCTTTGGGTTCGGGGTTCAGGTCTCCGACGGAGCATTCGAGACATGCAAAAAATGTTACGCCATTTACAGGGCGCTCAACTACCCCAACAAATAGGGTCAGCTGTGAGTCGGCGGCGGCGGGCTCTGCCCATTGTTGCGTGGCCAAGGCTCATTGGCCCAGACCCGGACCTGCACCCGGACCCGGACTACCCGCCCAGCTCGCACTCGCATAACTCAAAAGAGCGCGCACACCGTTAGTTTGGTGGCTGCAAAATGCGAAAATTGCATTTGCATATGGACGCAAACAAAAGCTTTGCCAAAGCCTAAAAACAAAAAAACACAAAAAAAAACTGCGCCCAGTTTACGGCAATAATGGTGGAGGCAATGCCACAGCTAATGGTAATAGTAATAGTACACAGAGAGAAAAACAACAAACTGTTCATGAAAAATCTTCAAGTGCTTTGTAATTTGAGAATTGTAGCTCCAAAGTGTGATCTACAATCTATATATTTATAATACACAATATTATTTAAATAAATTTACTTACTCCAAAAGTAGTTGAAGCTAATACTTTTTGAGTTAATCGATTTGAAGGTACAGCTAATATTAATGCATTAGCTAACAACATAATGCATTAACTAACATTACTGCAATAAATTGCTATATAATGTTGAAAGCTTACATATAATCACTCTATAAAAACAATGTAAACAAGTAAGCTCTAGTTAGGAGACTAAGACTAGAAGATACCATGAACCCAGTCCTTACAATTATTTGTACTTGGGGGGGTTGGTATCCAAAAAGTGAAATATTTGCTACATGTGTATGCTATTCGAGATAATATATACCAAATTTGGTGCCTCTAGATCTTATAACTTTTAAGTTAAGGCCTGAAATCAAAAATTTATCGATAACTTTTGAACGGCACGAGCTATCGATTAAAGGCAACAAACTTGATCTGACCAGGGACTTCGAGAACTTATATTTCAAATATGAAGTCTCTAGCTCTTATTGTCTCTGATAGAGGAGTGTGCATACAGACAGACAGAAGGACATGGCTGGATCGACTCGGCGGTTGATGCTGATGAAGAATATATATACTCTATATGTCGGAGATGCTTCCTTATGCCTATTACATACCTGAGGAAGTGAGCCAACAAGCAACTTGATTTAGGATTGTTAGTTCTACAATAGACTGACTCAACTGCTTTGAGAGGTTCAAGAATACATTCGCTATTTGTGGTATTTTTCTCAGTGTAATAGCAATAGTAGTCGTAATGGAAATGGCAATAGTAATGGTAATGGTAATGGTAATGGTAATGCTATAGCATGCATGCATGCATATAGGAAATGCAAAAGATTGCTATCGCTCCAACCGACTTCGGCTACGGCTTCGACTTGGAACTGGGCTGGGCTGTGCTGGGCTGGGTCTACTAGCTGGCTAGGTCTACTAGCTGGCTGGGTCTACACTAGCAATGAACGACGACACAATGGCCGGCGGAAGTGATAAATTAAAATTATTTTTCGCAAGATTTCTGCCCCAATCGAAAGAGCCCGCTCAGCCCCCTGCTAAGAATTGCACAGTAGCTTTTTTGTTGCTGTAGCTGCAACTGCTACTGCAGCTACTGCTGTTTAAAGATACGCAAAAGACGCCTTGATTTGATAACACAACTCGGACTCCAATGGGTTGGGGGTCACTTTTGTTTCTTATGTTGCGTGTGTGTTGTCGGAGTCGGTGCATTTTTCAAATATTTTTATGCACTGTCGCACATTGCGAATGAAACATTTCAGATTTTTGCATTTGCCTGCAGCCGGAAAAGTCCGCCTCAAATTTCAAATTGTTGCGAAATTTTCCAGTGAGTATACAAATTTTTTAGGTTAGCAAGCAAACGTTTTGATTGCATAGAAATATTGCCTTAGATTTGTATAGATAGCACAATTAAAAGTGAAAAATAGTTTCTAAAAGTCATAAAATAAATATAATTTACATGAGAGCTTAAAGTATTCCTGTCTAATATAATGAAGAAAAGTGTCTACTGCTGTATTGACAATTTTACTAATTTTAAATATTTTTAAAAATTTAACTATTTTACTATTAACGATTTAAAAATGATTGTACAATTTTTAAATTTCAATCTAGAATTCTTTCTAGTTTATTAATGAAATTGATTTGCAGATCCATTAAAGATTTGCATTAAATAATGTAAGCGCAGTTACTTACTTATTTTTACTTGCGCATTACATTATATTTGAAAGATATGAATATATTTCCAAACTACTGTAGGATTTTCATTAAAAAATAACTATTATGAAGGTCAAAGACTTAATTGGAATATTTATTTATTTACTTATAGAGTAAGGTTTTGTATTATATACATATCAACATAGATATATTTTATTATTCGTGCAGATGGTTATGTTTACTTATTTTTCGGGTATGTTCTTTACAATCGAATTCTTTAAAAATAAATAATAATATTACTGAAATTGTGTACAAATGAATTGAGCTTTAAAAATGAATATTTTTCACATTCAATAATTATTTTAACTTGATATTACTAATTGTTCCATATCAAAAAAAAATATCTGCTAAAAACCAGAAATATATTCTATTGCAAATGTTGAATGAATACTCAATTCGAAATTTGTTTTTGTTTTGTTATGCTATTTATTACATTCCCCTTTGTCTGTTCAGATTAGGGCACAGATATCTTTTCAGCTCTAATGCATTCTAATCGATTAATCGATTGTGTGTTGACGTAACAATATGCCGATTTAATTAGTGTTACCTATCGAAGATTGAGGTGCAATGAAAATGCAATAACTGATCAGCCAGTCACTAAACTGATGTTTCAGCCTTCGGGCATTGGGTCAGTGCCAGTGTCAGTGTCAGTGTCAGCGGATGGAGGCGGATGGAGCCTCCCAGCTTCCAGTCCCAGTCTGTCTCCTAATCGCAGTTTATATGCGCTTGCTGTGCACACCTTCTGTCGACTTAGAGACTGACTGACTGACTGAGAGAGAGAGAGGGAGAGAGAGAGAGGGAGGAGATTCAGCAGCAGCTCGGTGGCTGCGCAGGCGCAATGTGGCTACATAAATTCGTCGATTTAAGTGCCGCCATGCAAAGATTGCACAACAACAACAACAACAACTCGGACTGGACTACTGACTACCGACTGCTGCTGCTGCTGCTGCTGTTGGCCAGTTGGCTGACGAGCCTGGCCGGCTGACCGGAGAGCTGGAGCTGGGGCTTGGTTGCCTCATGAATTTATGGCACAGCGTCACATAACTTTGCTTGGCGCGCGTAACAAATTGCCAAGGAAGTAACGAGATTTAGTGGAAATTGTTTAATTGTGAATGCAGATACAGTCGGCATTGGCATCCCCATATGCCCATATGCCCATATACCCATGTCGCCATACCCAGCTCCACTGCCATTGGCGTCGGCGTTGAGGCGACAAAATACTCGTACTTGTTGCCTTGCTGCCTTCTCGCTTTTGGCCATTGGCGACCCTTTTGGCCGGCAGCGGCCTGAAGCGCTGCATAAATTAGGCTTAAGTCTAGCAAATTTATGCCTTATGAGTGTCGCACGAAATGAAGTTGTTAGCCGGGGCAACATTATTCCGATGTCGTTGCGTGTACACTGAAAAAATAAAAACCACAGCCTTAAATCCGATATACAAGCACAAAACGCAAAAAAACGTGAACAGTGCGACTAAAGTCTTCAAGCAGGCATATATTCTTAGATTGAGGCAGTTTATTCCAGCTTTGTGGTCTTTTCACTTTGGGTTGGTGCTTATACTCTGAAATTGAGGGTATATATATGATATTGAGTTTATGTTATGTCCGTCTGTCTGTATAAACTCTATGTATGTTCCAGACTTTAAATTTGTACTTTTCAACAGCTTGCTATCTGCTTCAGATCAAGTTTGCTTCAGTTGGCAAATCGATAACATTTCGATACACCATAAATCTACAATCGATAAAACGTAAATATTTCCCACAATTTAATAGCTGTTCTTACAATTTTATCAGAGTATTTAGTATTATTTTTTTTTTAATTCTTAAAGAAATTATTCTTTTGTACATAGGATTAAATATAAGCATTCAATTTAAGCAATTTATTATAGTTGCTTTATTTTCTTTTATCTAAAATGTTCTATTTTGAACAGACTCAAACGTACAGTAATATTTCTTAATCTAAATTTTGAGAGCACATTTTATTACTTACTTATTGTCGACTAGGATTTCGAAAACCCCAGTGAAAGCAAATCAAAAAATAATAAAAGTTATTTAGAAATAAAAACATAAACTTTTAAAATAGTATATAAAATTAAAAGTTTAAAATCGAGAGAGAAGACACAGAGCAAAGAAAAATATTTATTTGTTAGACAAAGGAGTAAAATAAAGAAAGAAGCAGAAAAGAAAAGGAAATTGGGAATTATTTTAAAAGAATGTATTATATTTTTTTTTTTTAAATTTTGTGCTTTTAATGTAAACATTATATTAACTAAATTAATATTTCGGAAACGTAGAGCAATATACATATATTTTGAGAACACACACTTGATTAGTTTAGATTCGATGCTTGATATTTCGGAATCCCGTTTTAAGATTTGCCATTCTAGAATGAAAACATTTGCAATTATTAGTTTTAACAAACCAAATTTCGCTCAGTGTAGCTGCTTGTTTCGAGCTGCAGTTGGGAGTCGGGGACGGGGCTGCAACTGCATAATATACGATTTGATTTTTCTTTAATTTTTATGGCCAGGCGTTTGTCACCGCAACGTAGGTGGCTTGTAAATTGAACGTGCAGCGACATGCCGAGAGTTTTCCTAGCTACGTTTTAACATCTTGTAGTTGGTTTTCGATGCTGTTGTTGTTGTTGTTGGTATGCCTACAGCTTATTCAGTTTATTAATTACTGCAGATTTTCCGTGTGGGCCGGCGCTGTGAGCGCACATTGACATAAATTGCGTGTTGCTTGTCCAATTTTTGCTTGTCGCACAGCTGCATAGTTTTCTCTCGCGATCGCGTCTTACAAATGTTGGCCAGCTCATTTGCTTCAAATCCATTATCGCCTTAATTTTTTATCGCATCAAAGCGCAGGGCGAGCGCTCACTGGCGGCATCTGATCTGCTGGGAGAGAGAGAGAGAGAGCTGCCTGCTGCCGGCTGCCCCACCATGGGTCCCCAGCCACATCAAAGGAGGATGCACGGCACAGTTGGCGGCCCGCAGCAGGCAGCAGTCACTCATAAGGCCAACACGCGATCCCCGCCATCGGTATATATATACATATATATATATATACTCTTGTATAAATGGCAATGGAGCAACAGCATGACGTTATGCAGCCTTAAATTATCAAATGGCCCCAAACCCCAGGCCCAGGCCCAGCCTCGGCCTCGGCCTCGGACTCGGATTCGACTGCAACAACAATCGGTCGGGGTCGCCAGGAATTGCTATCAAGCGTCCAGCCTCAAGATTGTTGCCTTCTCTTGAAATCTCGCATCCTGCTGTGCGCCGCATTTACGTTCGATTTTTAATTTGAATAGTGCGCGTCGTTTTCTTTTTTCTCTTTTTTTTTATATACATTTATTTTTCCGCATGCTTCACCTCACTTTGCTTCTTTTTTTTTAATTATGGGCAAAAAAAAAACCAACTTAAATAATATTTATGCATATGCGTTATTTTTTTCGATTTAAATAAGTTCCTTTTATTATGCGCCCAACGTCAGTTGGAATCTTTTTGGCTAACCTGCAGCTTTTGACTTGCCCTCCAGGTGTTTACGGCTCAACTGAGATCTCTTCTTATTGAGCTCGAGTTTGCTTGTCAATTACATATAATCATATATGCATATAATAATCGTAAGTTTTTAATATAATAAAAACTATTAAAAATGTAAGTTAGCTTTTCTTTTTTGTGTTTTTATATGTAGTGCAAAGCTGTCTTAAGTAGCTTAGGCTTTGTGATATAAGCCAACACTTAGGAATACGAACGTAACAGGACATATTAGCGGTTTTTTGTCACATTTGTTTGACTTTAATAAGTATTTTCTGGACTCAAGGAAAGCTAAATATTGTATATTGTGTCGTTTTGTATAAATTCTTATTTTTTTCTGCTCAGTACTTGATTTTTGTAAGTTTTTGAATTGTATTCTAATGTGATTAACAGCTTGATTAAAAATATCTTATATCTGTTATCATGCATAACAAGTCTACTAGCTAGAAAAGAATAAATATCTGCAAAGTGTCTTGTCATTTGTTGATTTGTCAATTTTTTTAAATTTGCCAAAAAAAAGAGTTTTAAATATTTAACTATACCTTGAAATTAAAGTTTAAAGAAGCTGAAAATTTCTGTCTTTTATTGAAATTTGTATATGGTTTTTGAGATTCTGGTATGGACAAGTTTAACGAAAGACTTCGACTTATGAAAAGATCATAAATTTTGGCAAACTTATCAGCAAGCAGTTATCGTAGATCACGCAACCAATTAAGATCATCGTGACGAACTGAACTCCATCATTATGCCAATAATTGCAGATGATGTGACTCAAAAGCCATAAACCTCAGCTTTCTATGTGCATAGTAGACAAGCCGTAAAGCTGCTCCTTAATAGTCATGCCTTATCACATTGCCGTATCTGTACCCACTTATCATCCAAAGCTACAGGCTATTACAATCAGACCATCTGGCAACTGTCATCGTGATTCAAATGCAACTCGAAAGCGCCACGCCTGCTGGCATCCAAAAAAGATAAAAGATGCGACTCAAATATGTCAATAAAATGCATAAATGCCATTTAAATCGGTGCTGCCTTGTACAAGAGTGCCTACTAACTGCTCCACTGATGATAATTGGCCCACTGATGACCAACGATGATGCCTTTCAGCTGGGATCGCAATCTCATTAACATAAATATAAACCGAAACGAAACGAAAACTTTTTGTTCGCTTCTTTTGGTTTTTGTTTTGTTTTGTTATCAAATTTGAAAATATCAACATAAACATGAAATAAATGTGTCCGCTGATAGTCTCCAACACAGTTCAGATGCGTATCTCAGTCCGTCTGCAAATGCCACACAAAAGGGGTCGACTTGGAGGTCAACTTGGAATCCAAACTCGAATCCGAGTCCGAGTCCGAGTCGAACTGCGTCGCTGGCTTTCAATCTGGACGGACAACTGTGGTCGGCCAATTTGAAATTCGTTTGTGGCCACATTAAAATACTCAATGTGTAAGGTCTTAAATTTAAATTTGGAAATCCATAAGCGATTGAATGAATGCAACATTCATAGTTTCGTTCGACAGCATTCTGGCGGCCGCCTATCACTAACCAATTTTCGGGGCATTTTTCCGGGCTCTCGCTCTTGATTTGATTTGCATCTAAATCAGTTAGTGAAATCACACACACGCAACGTGCCCCAAACTGTTGCCCATCCATAACTCTTGCCACTTGGTCTGAGTTTTCAACACTGTCACTGCGTCAGTTTTTCCCTTCACGCTGCTCAGAATTTTAATACATAATTCTCTCTCTCTCTCTCTCTCTCTCTCTGTCTGGCTGTCTGTGCTTTGATTTTAAGTGTTGCGGCGATCACTCTGATTCGACTCCCAAATGCCCAATGCCCCAATCGATTCCATAGATCATTAATATTTTAAGCATAGCCACAAAGAGATAAGTTATGGGTTCCCCCTTAACAAAATGCGAGCGTTAACTGCATGTTGAGTGCGTAATATGATAAATACTTATAAATAAATACGTACATTTGTATGCTGAGAAAAAAATTGAACATATTCTTGATTCAAGCGACAAGCAATTTAACTAAAAATATATTTTTAAGCCCTGAACCCATTTAAAATGTCATACGGAAGCATCTCCGACCATATAGAGTATATATATATTATTGATCAATATCTGTTTGTCCGTCTGTCCGTCTGTATGAACACGCTGATATCAGCGACTATAAGAGCTAGAGTCTTCATATTTGGAATATAAGTTCTAGTTGTCCTAGGTCAGCTCAAGTTTGTTTCATTTTATCGATAACTCGTCCCGTTCAAAGTTATCGATCAATTTTCATTTCAGACCAATGTTTTTCGGCAATAACTCAAAAGTTATAAGAGCCAGAGGCACCAAATTTGGTATGTATAATCTCAAATAGCATACACATGTAACAAATATTTCACTTATTGGATACGCCAATAGGTATACTTAGCAATTTGGTTTGGTCACACATTTTATTGCCAAATTTATGCCCAAAAATTGCAACAAGATTGGACAATAAACACAGAAGTTGCTAAAGATTTTTTAGTATTTTAGCTTTCCGTTAATTGAAAATTGTTCAATCTGGCATTAAGTTTGTAAAATGATATCAGCTTTAGGTACTTATGTTGTACTCATAATGTTAACTAAACTCCTATTAGAAACAGCCTAAAAATTACAATTCAGCAAGATTTCAGGTTCAATACTTCTGAATGCTATTCAGATACATTATCTTGTTTTTGGGCTAACATTTGTAATGCATGAATGTGTAATTATACTTTCAAATGTTAGCTTTATATAAATACAAGCAATGTTTTTTTTGTTTAATGTATATTTTTTGCGCTGTGTATGTATACTTATTCGAACAGCTGTGGCTGTAGTCAATTGCATATTTCGATATCTTTCAAATGTTGAAAAATGTTGGTCGGCATGTTCAAAATGCCACTGGACGTTGATAACCTGCTGTTCACTGCTGGCCCTGCTGCTGCTGCTGCTGTTCCCTGCTGCCCTTCAGCTGCTGTCACCACTAAGGTCGCCGCTGTCCACAATTGATGCACACATGTCCAGCAAAAGCAAAAGCAAAAGCAAAAGCATAACAAGAATTGCGCAATGTCAGAGCACTGGGAATGTGACGGAAACGTTGCCGTGTCTTCAGTTCGGATATCGTTGCATGTTTTCGGCGCACTTGAGAGATTAAAGCGATTAACATTTGTACCATGTCCACTGTCCACTGTCCACTGTCCACTGCCCAGTGTCCGAATGTCCAATCCCCGCTGCTCTCTGTTCTCTGTTCTCTGTTCGCTGCGCATGCGCTGCTCGAGTTCTTGGTAAGCGTGCGCATAAATCACACGCCCTGACACTTGTCCAAAATGCTGTCAGTTTATGTCTCTGGGGTCGACTCGCTGCGGCTCGATCCCGAACCCGAACCCGAACCCAAGCCCAAGTCCGGATCCCTGCACCTGTAGAACAACGGCTGCAGGTTGAAAGTTCATTTGGCCAGTGTTTGTGTGTCTGTCTGTCTGTCTGTCTGTCTGTCTGTCTTGTCTTGTCTTACAAGCCCCATTACGCCTTGTTTCCGTTCGTGAAAGATACCTCGGAAGCCCCAGCACTTAATAGTTATAGTTTTAATTGCTATTTAAGTTGAATTTCCGCCATACGCGGCCGGAAAGTTGATGCCCACTAGTTTTCGGGGCTGGGTGTGTTATGTGTGTGTGTGGCCTTCTCTTCGCATCCCAACTGAGTCATGGTGACATTTATGCGCGTTTTATGGACTGCTTCCACAGAAAGCTTTCAAATTGGCATTCTAGTGGCAGCACTTCTCAAAACAGATACAAATCGTTTGAGTTATGGTCATCAAGAGACTGCCATCAGCCATGAGCATCTGATATGGTCAAAACTCATAAGCATTCTTATTACTCTTTGTGTTGATCGCTTAAAGTATTACAAGAAATCTAATTTAATTTTATTTTTATGCTGCATTATAAACAAGTAAAAGTTTCTCCACGAATGTAGTTTTAATGTAGTGAAATTAAAATAAAATTGGTTACAAACTATACTTATGCTTATACCTTTTGGTATTATTAATGATATAAAAATTAAATATTCAATTTACAGGTATTTAAACGAGTCAAAACAAAGAATGCGTTGAAATCTTAATAGATTATGTGTTCTCGTATTTCTGTTTGGATATTTGTTGATAATCATCTTAGGCTTGAAACTAAAGCTGCCAGCTTCAAATTTAAATATTCAGACAAACGAATTGCATACTTGATCGTTAGATTTATTTTAACAGGAAAGTATTCCGAATATTATCACTCGACAGAATATATATCTTAAAATAAATACAAAACTCAAATGATAGATGCAGCGTGTGTGTGTGTGTCAAAAACTGAGAAAGCTTAAGATCTTAATGCACAACATACCATACCATAACTAGAGATTTACAGAAACTGTGGAAATAAACCCTTTACACACGTTGACAACTCCCACGCATTCTAAAATAGAACCCAACTTATGTTCATGTTCTCACATTGATCTTTCAGGCACTTGGTCTTATGTTAATCCATCTAAATAGCTGGCAACAGTTTGAGCATATGCACGACTATATTTGTATGATCCTCCACACTGTTGTTTGTTGTTGTGTTGTACCTGTATCTCGGCAAATGTATCTGATGGATACGCTTTGTGAGCGATCATGCCCAGGTCCGTTGCCGTTTAGCCGTTTAGCCTTTTGTCCAATTCGTCTGTCCCAGCGGCGTTTCTAGAAAACAATTTAAATTGATTTCAATCAAAAAATGCCTTTTTGTTTTCGGGGATTTTTCAATGATTTTTTCTCTCTCTCTCCTTTTTTTCCACTTGGCGCGGCAATGGATTTGGTTTTGGGAAAAAGGGACACACGCTTTCAGCGTAAAGATCACATTTAAACCAAACCAAATTTGACTTTATAATAGGTCCATCTCGCTCCCCTCTCTCACTCTCTCTCTCGCTCTGTTCGTTCTAAGCCAGCGTATCCAGCCAGCCAGCGAACGACGATCCGTAAGATACAATACCGGATTAGGTTGGCCTTTTGTTGTTGTTGTTGTTGTTGTTGTTGTTGTAGTATGTAGATATGGCGGCATGAAGCTCCACGTCTCTGCGGCTCTTTGTGACGGCTTTGTGGGCATTCATTCTCCTTCTTTTTTTTTGTGTGTGCGTGTTTTGTCTTTTTCGTTCGTTTTTGACTTGATTGAAAATCTAGAAAATCAGGTTAATAGCTTAGGTGACAGCCAGCAATGTAGTATATGCGGTTGAATTGTTTAGAACCAAATACACAGCACACACACAGACGTAAAAACAGCCGAAATCGAAAACGTTTGCATGTTGTGCTGGTGCCTGATAAGATTGATTTGAGCCACAGATACAGATACACAGATACACAGATACTTTGGCTCTGAGTGTGTGCCGCCTGTCCATAAAAGCGTCATATGCGCACATTAAAGGCGGCCCGGCGGCATCGAGATTCGAATCCCAGCAGAACTAGGCGAGCTCTAGGCCTCCAGCTCCAGCTCCAGGTCCAGCTTCAGCTCATTGTGCTCGCCACTCAATTAGTTGGTTTGATGTAACTTTTGTCAGGCCCCAAGCTCCGAGAGCTGGGGAGCTGGGGAGCACTCTGCAGCTAGGCGACGGCGACAGACAGCGTGTCAGTGGCGGTGCTTTTGGAGCCTTTGTGCTCATGTCTACAGCATGAATATGCAGATTCTGTATATCGACAATCTGGGCACATGGCTAACACACAAAAATGTGGATAGAAGCACTCTGACTCCGACTCCGACTCCGATTTCGACTCGTTTCAATTACCAACTTTGCTTGTTTGTTATTTAAGGAGAAATCGTATTGTAATTGATTTTGTTGTATGTTTTTTTGTACATACCAATATTCCATTATTATGAGATCTCTTTTATACCACTTCTATCAAATACTTTTTGGCATTACTTCTCTAATAGTTTTGTGTGTCGGCGAATTCGGTTTTGTTGTCGATTTGTTGCGCTTAGCCATAAATATTTTTCAAATTGTCTTCAATGTGGAGAGCTTATAATAGCAAAGTGGGTGACTCTATGGCATGTGGAGCATATCTCTGAGCTGACTGACAACAGTCTAAATATGAATTTAAGACTACATTTATATGAAGGAAATAAAAGGCGAATTTATAATCTGGTTGCTTTTGATTTTTAATCGAATTTCTTGTGATTTGTAATCTAAATGATATCGGAAATATAAATAAAAAATATTTAATTTATTGCTATGTTAAAAGCCAGATTTTCAGTATATATTTAGTTCAAATTAAATGATATAAAATAAATATTTAATATTTAGCTGATGCTATAAATTTAAAATACATAAAAGTCGTAAATTGTATATTAGAGTATATTGTAATAGCAATATTTATCTTGATAAAATTTAGTTTTAAGCCAATGCATTAATTTATAGGCATTTTCTAGCAATTTAAACAAAATTTAAACAAAAGGTAGCTAACAATTTCCGTTTTATTGGCTACTGAAATGCATTTGAGCATTAATTATTTACCCACTTGACTTTTTGCAAAGTCGATAATTGCTGTTTATAAATGGAAAAGCCTGGTGTGATATTGTTTTGCATTCATATTGATATGGAAATCAGCTAAGCCGGCCGACCGAGCACTCACAGCTAATTTGCTGAGCTATTTCGCATACAAGTTTGCCATTAGGCAAAACATCTAACTGGCAATTAGCAACTAATGCCGTTGTGAAAACTTCCAAGATCCCGGACATGGGATGGCTGTGTGGGACTCGTTTTGCGCAATGCACCCAGGCGAGATCTTTCACTGCACGGCCGGCATTTAAACACATTTCTAATTATTTTTCATTACTTTGGCTTGTCGTGAGTCGAGAGTCAAGTGCATAAAATCGTTTAGTTTATTGGCCCATCAGTCACAGTGGAGTTGCGCTTTTGCGGTCGCCGGGCCCATTACATTGAGTTATGAAATGAATTTCGAATTTCGCGCAAGAGCGCTACAAATAATTACTAGCTAAAAACAGTGCACAGTAGCCCCAAATGCTGGCCAAGGTCTTCCCAACTCGACTCGTTCAGAGACGCCTCGAAAACTCAGTAAACTCAGCTGCGCCTCGCATTGATACGCGCTCAAATGCATTTGTGATTTATCAGCCGGGCGGGCGGGCATTCAGCATTCAGCATTCGGCATTCGGCATTCTGCAGTTGGTTGCCCGGCTGGCCATCTGACCACCAGTAGCTCATCTGCCATGGCCAGCTACTGGCCCACAACTAACATGGCTAACATGGCCACTTGGTTTTAGTTACCACTGTGCCGCTCAGCGTGCGTTCTTCGCGTTTGTTAAATTGAAAACTTTTCGTTTTAAGTTTATTGCGACGGGCCCAATGCTTAGAGGCGTGGCAAAAGGGGGCGTGGCAAAGGGGGGTTATGCCAGTTGCTGCTGCTGCTGCTGCTGCTGTGGATGCTGTTTGCGATATGATTGCGCATATGTTTTGTGTGCCAAGTTACAAATCAGTTTTCACAAGAATTTGCTGTGTTGGCGCTGATATGATCAAATGTCAGGCAATATACACTGTGCTACATATAACATTCAGCATTCATTTACATCAAATAAATGTAATTCACTTAACTATGCTAAGAACATTGCAAAGGAGCTTACATTTTCTATATTTTGTTCAAATTTTGAGCCGGTCTAGACTAGAGCATAAATATATTTCTCCCAGTGTAATTAATACAAAAATCAGGATTTGATTTTCATAATATTCAATTATTAGTAATATTTTCTAGTTAATATATAATTAAGACTTTTATTCATTTTTCTAAATAAATATTGATTTGATTTTCATAATAAAACATTATAATAATATTAAAAAATATATACGATAATAACATTAGTAATAGTTAGTTGTTGTTTCGTAGTATAAGTTTAGGTAATTATTAATATTTATTTTATTTTTATTGCGGCTCATTATCTAATTCTAAAGGACAGTAAAGTTCATATATTTTTTGATTCAACAGGAGTTCTGTTTTCGATTTAATTTATATTTTATATTGCTGCACTTTATTTTCCAAAACTGCACACTATTTCCTTTGAATTACTTTGGAGAATTCTTGCTAAAAGTTGAGCAACATCAAAAAAGTTCTTTGCACAACCGTATATTCATTTACACATATGAAAGACTCTTAAAATATAATGCCTATTCAAACTAAATTAGTAAAAAAAATCTATACACATAAAATCCTGATTATACCCTACGCTCATAAAACTCTTCAATTTACTAGACTTTTTAAACCTTACAAACTGCAGACAAACAATCGATTCAAATGGTTGATTTGATTTGCAAACTGCCAGCAGATATTTACAAATTTAGCTGACTTCTTGCGTTTTAAAACCGGAGTATAATTATATGGTGAAGTCAGCGCATGAAACCAATCATTACATTCAATTCTTGTAATTGCTTGTGTGGCGCTTGAAATTTGTTGCCCAGTGCTCTTACTTAATACAATTTCAATCTTAAGAAATCCATGTAAAATGCATGAAATTATAAGCCAAGCAATTTGGCTTACCAGCCAAACGGGCGGACCCCGAACTCCTCAGACTCAGTCTCAGTCTGAGTCTGAGTCTCAGTCTCAGCCTCAGTCTCATTCTTGGTCTCTGGCAGAGAGTCTTCGTCGGAGTCTGCTCCATCCTGGGTGCAGTTGAACGCTAAATGCGCCCCGTGGAGAGAGCCATGGATAAGAAACAGCGACATTATAAAAGGTGTAGCCTCGGTTGGGATCACTGTGGCCATCATAGGGTGGGGGACAAAACTTGCTCAGTTTCGAGCAATTTTCATGATAATTAAATGCAAAAGTGCTCCGAGAAGAATTCTAAAATTATTATAATTAAATGCACCCGCCAAAGCGCATTTCAGGCGAATTGTTTTATAATTTCCAACTGCAATCGAGGACAGCTGCCCCAATCGCGATTCCTGATCCCCGTGCACCTGACCGAGGGCAGGCTTGCCTTGCAATAAACTAAATATTTCCGCTCTTAAATTATTTATTTTGATATTTGGTTAAGACAAACAGCGGCGGCAGACAAATGTTGAACAATATTTTGATAGCCGCCGCCTGGGCATAGCAAATTAGCCCCAAAAGACCAATGACGCAGGCCGATCTCGATACCAGCGATCCATCGATGATCACAATGATGATCATCATGACGATTATCATGTGTAACTGTTGCATAAATGCATGTCATGACAGCTCGCACGGGTACACAGATCCATAAACAGGGAACACGGCAACGGGGCAACACAGGGAACACGACATGTAACACCTTTGAATGTTTGTCGTTTTGGTCCTCTAGTCCAAAATGAATATGTCAAAATTTACAATTCGTATGAGCCGATCACGCATCGAGCATTTCACGATGACAGGCACAACATGCCCGACTCAAAACTGGGCGATTTTCCTTTGAAATCTCCTCAACAATTATTATTCGGTTGATTCAGAGCACTTGTGAGTAAGCCAAATCAGACGCAGACGCACTTCAGAGCCAAGAACAAGACCATGATAATAAATCAAGGCGCATTAAAAGTGTTTTCAATTTCGTCGTAACTCAGCGGCGAGACATCTCCGGCTAAAGGAGAACGCAACCTGACGACGACTCTCTGATTAAGATGAAGTCGCTCATGCTGATGCTGATGCTGATGCTGATGTTGATGTGAGACTCAAAAGGAATATGATTTGGTTGCTTGGTTGTCCCACGTCATGTTCTACATGCTGCTGAGCATCATTTGAACGTTGCCGCAAAAGTGGCGCACAGCGAACTCCAAACTGGCCCATGATTTATGTCTATTGGCCGAGGCACGGCTAAAAAGCCAAGTAGCCTCACCAAATACAAATATTATGTTGTATGTACACAGAGAAAAAAAGCATATTAAATCAACAATATTATAATATTACAATAATTTACAAACAATTTAACAACAGCGAACTCCAAAATGGCCAATAATTTTGCCAAGTAGCCTCACAAAATACGAAGAAAACAAGAACAATATTTATTCAACAATATATAATATTTTAGTATATAATACAAATATTTTAATAATTTATAACATATAGTATATAATACAAATATTTTCATAATTTACAACAATTTAGCAACAGCGAACTCCAAACTGGCATATAATTTATACAAAATATTCTCACAAAATAGAAATATTATTATTACAGAGGATTAAATAGAACCATACCAAATCTATAATATTATAATATAATAGAATATAGTAAAAATATTTTCATAATTTACAACAATTTAGTAAACAAATGAAGAGACTTTTTACTACACCATATTTTTCCAATATATTTCTTATTTATTTATTTTGATTTGATCTTTTGTGTGAGAATGATGGAAGAGCAAAGGAACAGAATGATCCAGGAAATTGGTTATTTTTCTATAAATATAAATTATGAAATGAAAAAAGTAAATTACGATTAAAGATTGGGATCACCATGCTCAGTTTTAATTACTGATAATATTGCTATATAATGAATGACGCTATAAACATGTTTTAGTAATGTGAACATTTCTGAACTTCATGACTATCTATTATTTATTGATACTGTACATCTTATTATGGGGAGAATTTACTCAAATATCTCTTTCACTGAGGAATGAAAAGTTGTAAGAGTCTTTTTTGTAAGTGTATGTACACATATGCTTGTGGCTTAGTTGATTTTGATTTTTTATTGATTTTGTCATGGCGCCTTTTGTTTAACTTTGATGGCAAATGGTCGCACACACACAATTAACTGGCGATGTGTGTGTAGAGCGAACACCTCCTGCGGCTTTTCACGCATGCGCGCAATTTGATTTTGAAATTACGGATTCGATTTCGACACGCATTCCACTGAGCGCGCCATTTCGTTACGCAGAGCCGACGGACGGACGGACGGAGGACGGACGGAGGATTGACGAGTTCAAGATGGATCGTGCGCTTGGCATAAGCAGACCCACAGACGACCGCCCCAGTTGCCCATGGAGCCATTAGTGGCGCCCACGATGCCCTTGGAGGGTCTGCGCCCCATGGCTAAGGGAAGGGCAGGGGAAGGGTAGGATGGGGAGGATGGGGTAGGCGAAGGGCTCGCCCAGCTAATTAAAGGTTTGACAAATGATTTGGACATTTTCATTTAGGCAAATGGCACACGCACGTTTTCACTCTCATTGTCGCAGCTTTCCACTGCAGCAGCAGGATTAAGTAGTTCCATTGACAGCGCATGCGAGCCGGGAAGCCTCACATCTAAATTGGACTGGAGAGGCACATCAAGTAGTCATCTCGTGCAAATATATGATGGTGCTGATGATGATGATGATGATGATGATGAGGATGATAATCGGCTGGGCTCTGCTGTGCGGATGATGAGTCGTAGATTGACAGTAATTTAAGAGAAGATGATTTCATTTTCCGCTGGCACTCGGCTTGATGGAAATAAAACGACGAGCAATTAATGCACTTAAGACAAACATCGTTTTAACAGGCAATTGTTGGCACTAAAGCGCTTTTCAGCTCTACCCGCCTTTTCCGGATAAATTGCACGCATAATTGTATATCGATCAGCACTTAACAAGCCGGAGTGGAATCTGTATTATAAACGATCTTCAAACTGGGAGACTAAGTTTTGGCTTTTTCAACATTTGCCACATTTGCCTATCAAATATTTACTAGAATTAACTGTTATACTCTATTAGCTTGTCTAGTATATACTTGTTATATAAGATATATTCCTAAGCTAATGAACACCTACTTTTCCAGCTTTTCGGACATGCTTTCTTAATATGTAACAATATTTCATGCATGCGCATCAGAATATTTTAGAATTGCCTGAAGATAACAATTAGATAGATTAATAACAATTAGATAGCATATATCTTTGTTACAGAACTAATTCGTTTTGAACTAACTAAGGGGTATGTGTAGAAAAGGCAAATGTTGATTACAAGAAATATGGCAGAGCTTGAACAGCTAGATGCGAAACAGAATTTCACAAGAAACAATAATGAAAGTGCTTTGAATTTTCCTGGAATTCAATTGCGAAAACCTCCAGAGATAAAAAGCCGCAGTGCCCATATAAAGTTTCGCATGATTAGATTAGAACTGTAAAGCAAAGAGAACTTGTAGTTTGCGACCCATCCACAATTGACAGAGTAAATGAGAAACAGCCTCGGACATGGTATGTATGTATGTATGTATGTATGTATGTATGTATGAGTGTATGTACAAACACATGCATATGAGAATAACAGAAGGCGTCCTGTCCCTAATTCAATGTGTCAATTGTGTAGCATCGTCGTCGTCGTCGTCGTCGTCGGCGTCGTCATCGCCATTTGGTGTCGGTGGTTCGGGCTCTCCACAGGCAGCCGGCGAAGAAAAAGGGAGTTTGATTAATGTAAAAGCTGCCACTGATATGTCACACGCATGTCAAATTCTGACATTTGACATTTTGCAGCGCGAGAGAGACGCCAACGCCGCTTGCATGGTGGCTGCCTGGTTGGATGAGCACCACCAGCACCACCAGCACCAGCAGCAGGAACATTTTGCCAACCACCAGCAACAAGAAAGTTGAGTGCAAGCGACGAGTTGCTCGTTTGCTTGCTTATTTCAAAATACATCGAATACGCAGGGCGTTAATACATCCGTTAGAGTGCCATTTTGTATGTCAGCCCAAACCCAGAGCTACGAGAGAGAGAGAGAGAGAGGTACAGAGGCAGAGCCAGAGGTTGACCTCCTGACTGGTTCTTGTTGTTGTTGTTGTTGTTGTCGTTTGCATCCCTTTTTCCATCCGAGCACATCCAGATATCCACATCCTGCGACTTCTGCCGCTGCCGCTGCCGCTGCCACTTGACAACGACGACATTTGCGCATAAAAAATGCAACATTATTTGACTGCGAATTAATGTTAAATTGTTGTTGGACGTTTCCAGCTTCAGCTCCTGCTCCTGCTCGGGCTCGGAGCTCGGATCGCTCCGTTGATGTGGGAAATGTCACATTGTGACAGGCGACGCCGACAAGTGTACGCATTGTTGTTACTGTACACTTTTTATAAATATTTAATTATATTTTGTTTGCCGCTCTCTCAGCCCACTCGTGCATACACATTTGATTAATCACACGCGCACAGTTACACACAACATACAAATACACACATATAGACATATACAATATACATACGTATACAAATTTCTCATTTCACACTCTGGCTAAAGATCAAAGCACTCTGCAGTGCTATAACAGTCCGTCAATTCGTCCAGAACGAGGCCTCCAACTAGTCAGTGAGTGAAACTATTCGCGCATTATGTCTAAATAAACAAACAGAACAGCCACCGGCATCCAATCGAAGAAAGAGCGAAAGAGAGAGAGAGAGAGATAGAGAGAGATGTAGATAGAGAAGGAAGATGTATTGAAATCTATTGAAATCGTTTGCCATCTTTCGTTATAGAGAATCTGAAGTCTTCTTTCTGTTAGTAAGATATATGGCGCTGTGTGTGCAGCGTGTGTGGGTGTGGAAAATTTATTTGAAAAACAATTTTCATGAAAAGTATGCGCATACAAAACTGACAGCTTTTGGCTGCGAGAAAAATCAACAAACTGCTAGGCATTATAAATCGCAATCGACTGACCCAAACATAATATTGTTTGTAGAGAAACACATGGGGCGGGATCTTCACTGAGCGCTCCTCAAGTGGAGAATCATCGATAAATGTTTGTCTACTTAGGATGTTTCGGGCTGCATAGTGATACTTAGACGGGACTTGACTTCTTCTTTGACTATCAATACAGCTATTACTCCTTTACTTGTCAAGTACATTCTTTATGTTGCAATAAATGTAGTTTCATTTTAATCTATTCATTCTAGGCTATAGCTTTAAAAGCATGGGCTATAAGATATAGTGTTCCGATTCGCCCAATTCCGAAACATTTGTTGTTCCTTTAAATAATAAATCTCTGTGCAAAGTTTCATCGCGATAGCTCAAAAACTGAGGGACTCGTTTGCACACATACAGACAGACAGACAGACGGATATGACCACATCAATTTTGTCATCCTCAGCAAAGTGGAGGTAACTGTTGAGGATCTCCGACGTTATCCTTCTTACACACTTCAGCACAAAGTGATCTTTTGTTCTGTTTTCAACATACTATAAGGATGCAATTTTAAAACATTTTACATAGAAGTTGAGTGGTAAAATTGGGAATAACACCAGCAAATATTCTCGATCAAATGTTCGTGTTTTTAAAGTCTTTTTATTGCCTTTAAACATTTTCTATATTTAAAATTCAATTAAAATCCTGATGGTTTATCATATTGGCAATCAATCGTTAGTATATTTTAGACTATTTGACATAAAATCGTCTGAAATGGAAACAGTATATTGCATTTTCGCATATGTATGCTATAGTATTTAAACTGTGGCTCACAATCGATTAGAATAGTTGTAGTGCAACATCCTTTACAAATTTGCAGCAATCTACATTGTGTGTAGATAAGAGTCATGTGTGTAGTATGTTCAGTTCATATATCACATCAAGTCAATTGTGGTCCTTTCGAGGCCTCCACCTGTCGCCACGGCATAAATTCACACCCGTTGCCCAATAACGTGCCAAATTCATTCTCATTAGCGAAAATGTTGAGCTGCCAAAGGCAGAAGAAGGCAGGCCAAAAAGTGCAGCCATCGCATTGGCATTGGAGTATTTACGACTCAGTGGCCCAACCACTGGCCACTAGCCACCAATGAGTTACGGACGATGCGTGGAAATGTGGCCAACACCATCGGACACCATCGGAGGCAATCGATGGAGCAGTGGGAAATTTATGCGCTAAGCTGCGCCAGCTAAAATCAAAGCCAAGTGCTCATAAATAAATATCGTGCGAGGTGGCTAAATCAAATGTGATTGGGGGCTGCATATTTTTGTGGGGGGCTGCCAGACGCGCTGGGGCATTAGTGATTAGTGATTAGTTATTCGGCATTTTGCAGGCCATAACTTGGCTTTTGAATTTTGAAGCAGCTTCATAGTCTGTTTCTGTTTGCCTTTGTCTTTTTTTTGTGGGGGGGGGGGGATCTACAAAAATGTGAATGTGTCTCGCTAGATGGAGCTTATAATTTGCATATTAATTACATTACGGAGCGAGCTGAACTGTGCTGAACTTTAGCTTCGACAGCATCTAATCGGTAATGCCGAGAAATTAAAAAAAGATTAATTTAAAGCGATCAGTGAACGCCATTTGCTCATTAGCCAGCCATCTCAGGCAGCAGATCGGCAAACGAGCTTGGCGCTTTTTTTTGTATTTGGAAGGCCAATCAAAAATTTAAATGAAGCTGCAAAGTTCCGAAACTAAGCTGAAATGCTCCACGATTTTTTTTTCGTATTTTGTTAAATTAATCTCAACAAAATTAAAATACGCGGCCAGCAGCAACCTTTGAGAAACCAAAATAACAAATACCAAAACATCTTTGTTGAGCTATTTTAGCGCGCTGACGCATTTTTATATATCAAAGTCATATCGGCCGTATACGTTTTCAGTTTTCAGAAAGTATTTTAATTCCATCACAGAATATGTTTTGCATTGAAGAAGCTCTTTTAGATCACAAAAATCGCATTTAATCTTTTAAACATATTTCAACTTGGTTAATATTTATTCTTTCCCTGCAATTGTTATCTTATGTTAATTACATTTTCTTAAATAATCATAACTATTAAAATGGTTCGTGCTCTCTTTTATGCTACAATTAGTATTTGTCTATGAGCTTTCAATGTTCTAATTAAGGATAAATGCATAGAATACTAATATTTTAACCCTGTTGCAGTAAATCCATATACGAAAAGTGTTATCTTTAAGTCTGAAGTTTTTTTTGATTCTACTGCTAGTTTTTTTTTCTCCATAAATTGTATCCTCTCTCTAAAGGTTATATTTTTATTGTGTAGATTTATATCCAATACATTTTAGCCAAAAAAGTATATACACCCACTTAAATTGCCCAAATACATTATGTCAATTTGCAAAACATTTACCGAAGAAACCTTTTGGAGCAAACGGATAAATATTAGCAAAAATCAAAGCCGCAATGTTCAAAGTTCAGGCTGGTATTATCAGCCATAACGAATGCTTCTTCACGTTTTCAATCTGCATAATTTGCTGTAAATCGAATCAAGAAAGTTTTACATTTGCCTTTCAAATGACGATGTGGCTTAAAAACTAACTATTGTTTTTTTTTTCTACAAGCCGTAACGCGAGATTGATTGGATTATTGATAAAGAGCGATATGCATAGGTTAAGATTAGCCGAACTGAGTGCCTAATCCTTTTATGTGGCAACCACTTGATTATTATGGGCATTATTTCATTCTAGTGCTCATTACGGGCATTACATCAAATTTGAGCTAAGAAAACCGCATTATCCGCCATGTGACAGAAGTAGCCAATCAAGGATGCGGATGCGGATGCGAATGCGGATGTTGAGGCTGACCCAGAGTGAGAAAGAGCGAGAGAGGAGAGAGTGAGTCAAGAGCGTGATGAATAGCGTGCTAATTGTTGACAGACAAGCAGTCGAGCGCATGAATGTCAAATGCACAACAAATACATTATACGACATTTGATTGAGATCGCTGGCAAAAGGGGCAAGGATACGCTTACGCTTACGCATAGCTAACAAACAAAACAGTTGACAATGCAGTCGCAATCCTGCTCCTGCTGCTGCTCCTGATCCTGCTGGTGGTGGTGGTGGTCTTGGCCTGACATTGAGCCGCGTAACTCGTCATCATCATCAGACAGCAGCAAGTTTCAGGTTTACTTGTGTATGCAGTGCGATTATCCTTACCCTTTTGCCACACGGCTCAGCTGCTCCTGCTCCTGCTGCTCCTGCTGCATTCGAAATTGACTTTGACTTTTCTGACAATTATTAGTTTAACGCATGTTCTGTTTCTGTTCTGTTTTGCGCCTGTTCTTTTGCCAGCCTGCCAGTTTGCCTGCTTTTATTTGGGCCTTTCAAGCGCGAAATTGTTTGTTGTTTTTCTTCGCTCATTGTTGTTGTTGTTGTTCTTTCGCTGCTGGCACTTTAATTCAAATGCATATAGCCGTTTACGGGACGAAACAGGCAGGCTGCTGCTGCTGCTGCTGCTGCTGTTGTTTGAAACTTCCTGCGATTGTTCACAGTCTCGCTTCTCTGACAGATCTGTGACAGCCAGAAGCAACTGGCACTGCCACTGGTTCCACTCTCGCTTCTCGACTCTCGACTCTCGACACTCTGCTCCATGGATCATGGTGGGGTGGCTCTACTCTTGCTGCTGCTTCCTGGCTGCTGCATTTGATGGATGCCACTTTGGCCATTGTTTGTAAAGTGTTAATGTGTTGCCGTTTTGCCATTTTCTGCTTGCGGAAATGTAACATTTTCTGCTTGGCTTGCCCAACTGAATGTGGCCTATTGAAATTGATAATTTTGCTGGCTGGCTGCGGCCGCGAGACAATTCACAATTCACACTCCACAATATGCACCCCAACCCGAAAATGGGAATGTGTTTATTTTTACAGATTTACATAATAGTATCTATTGGGCTGTGCCGACCCCTCGAGCCCAACCTTCGTCCTGCGTGCTCGGTAATCCAAAGACATGTGCAATGTGCCCGGCTTGTCGCCGATTGTGTGAAAGTCAGTGCGAAGAAAGAGCAACCAAATGAAAGCCAACGCAGGAAAATAGAAAATAGAAAATAAAAGAAAAGAACAAAAAAAGAACAGAACAGAACAGAACAGAAAGAAAGATTTAATGTCGACTTTAGGTGATTTATTACCAACAAAATTGCGTCCAGAGCATCGTCGCTGAGTGCAACGCAGCGCGTACAATATAGAAATGGAAATGCTATAGAAAATAGAATGGAGAATGGAAAATGGAAATGGAAATGGAAAAGGACACACAGCGAGCGAGAGCAAAGCAGACAATTTGGTTCACTTCAGATGTCAGGCAAAAGGAGATGGAGATGGAGATGGTCGATGGGAGATGGGGATGGAGTAGAGGACAGAGGATAGAGGACAGAGGACAGAGCAACGGAGAGACCTAGACACGGCTGGGATTTTAAGATGGAACTAATAGCATTAAAAACTTGCGTAAATGCACCAAGATAATTTCTATTTTTGAGGGTGTGAAATGTATACACACACACACACACTCTCTACACACACACACTGCTACACACAATCCGAGCCGGGGCACGGTGAAAGTCATTTCGGGGTCGAGATACACATAGATATAGAAAGATAGAAGTCGGAGCGAGCAGCGTGAGAAATTTGTTGCTGTTTTTAATTTCTTTTGTATCGATGCGACGATTTCGATTTCATTTTCGGTTTTGTCGCTGTCTAAAATTGGATTTATTTATGTGTGGGGGGGCTTTACTGCATTTAGCCCAGGCAATAGATCAAAATCAACAATTCGCTGGCCGTGTCTAAGGGGCTGACTATTTGGAGTTACTCTCTTAAGTAGGGGGCGTTCTATTCAGATCCAGATTTGATATATAGTCAGTCTGTATGTAGTGGTGGTATTTACATTTGAAAAATTTAATAACTCAAATGCTTGCACTTTGGCTTTATTAAATATTCATTATGTTCTACACACTGCGTATCTGTTAGATACATTTGCACTTTGCACTGCCATCGACCCACTGAATTATTGATATTGCTTAATTAGTGAGTAAATCGTGTGCCTTTCGCTTGAATTAAGCTAATTGTAGAAAACGTAACTAAATGAAATTTGCAGCTTCTAGTATCTAAGTGGATGTGACAATTTGTCGGACCTTTCTTAATGGGTAATATAATAGCCATATGCCTGACAATTGGCCTGGACCAGCGGCTAATTAAAATGGACATGGATATATAAATTATATATAGAGTTTTTGCCTTTAATACTCACTGCAAAAATAAAACTGAGATATTCAGGCAAACATTAATAGAACAGAATCAGTATTCGAAAACTTTTGTATATACATATATATTATTTATCATTTATATTTATATTTATACTTATATTTATATTTAAATTTTTAATTTTAACATTTAATATATATTTTTAAGCTGTTTTTTGTCTTGAGTCTGTTTTGTTAAAGTTTTATTTTTAAGTAACAGGCATAGCTTTTGTCTCCACATCTGCTATATTTATAATAATAATTTACATTTTATAATATAATATAAGACAGTCTTCATCTGCTCGACTGTTTTTAGTTGACATTAAATAAAGAAATAAACTCTTTTATTTTAGAAAAATCTGACATAGCTTTATATTGTATATAATTAATTTATACAAATATTTCGCTGATCTGGAACTTAGACCATGGTATATAATCATGCATAAACAGTAATATTAATAATAACAAGTGGAAAGGATTATCTTCGGCGTGCCGAAGATTTAATACTCTTTTCGAACCTTTAGACAATTTTCACTCTGCCAACTGCAGCACTTTCATTAGCTTTAAAAACTGTAAAATGTTCTATTGAAATATTAAATTTATTTCCAGTTGTATAGCAGCTATAAGATATAGTGGTCCGATCCAGCCGGCTCCGAATAATGTGATGTATGTTTAAAAATTAAGTATCTGTGCAAAGTTTCATCGCGATAGCTTTGAAAACAATGGATCTATGGTCAAAGCCGACTTCCAGTTGTATGGCAGCTATAAGATATAGTGGTCCGATCCGGCCGATTCCGATCAATGTGCTGTCCCTTTAAATAATAAGTCTCTGTGCAAAGTTTGATCACGATAGTTCAAAAACTGAAGGACTAGTTTGCATACATACAGACAGACAGACAGGCAGACAGACAGACAGGCAGACAGACAGACAGACGGACATGGCTGATCAATTTGTTTTGTCATTCTCGCATACTGGCAGTAACTTTTGGGGGTCACCGACGCTTCCTTCTATGCGTTACAAACTTCAACAATAACTTAATATACTATTTTCTTTGAAAAGAGTATAATAATAATAATGATTGTATTCATGTGACATTTGCACTACCTTATGCAGGCTTATTAGCTTCAGTACTCCGTTGTCGGCTCAAGTCTCAAATGGCCTTGCGATTCACCTACATACACTATAGATTTGTATGTTGTGTTGTTGCCCACACAAGTAACCCTAAGTCGCTGCCGCCGCCAGTCCGAGGCTCAATCAATTCCACATTACTTAAAGCCAAGTAGATCAAATGCCAAAAAGCCAGGGGCGAGGGGACAGGGGGCGGGGGGCGGGGCTCTGTTGGCCAGCTGCTCAAGAGTATATATGTGTATGGAGGCAGCAAAGCGAACGGCGGATGGCAAAAACCAAATCCCACTAATGTGCTTAAATAAATTTTGCCAGCGTTTAAGCCAATTAGTCCGTCGGACATTTTACTTCTTGTCAACGTTTTGGTAGCTGGCCCGCTTTTGGACGCTTCTGGGGTCGCTCGCTTGTCGCTTGGCTACCTCGTGGGTTGGCCCACTTGCTGGCTGGCTGGCTGGCTCCATGCCCCATGCTCCATGCCCCATGCTCCAAGCTCCATGCGTTGCGTTGGCTGCTGATTCAGCTGACAATGTAGCTCGGGGTTTCTGTTTCTCTCTGGGGCTGCTCTTTATTTTTTTTGTTTCTTATTCTGTCTTGCTGTAGTGCTTATGCTGCAAATATCCGTGGGATTAAAATTGTATGTGCCTCGTGGACTTGGTCGTCGTCGGCTGCCGCTTTTCATGCCCTTTTACGCATTTTTTGCCTTTTTGCTTTAGCTTTTTTCGGGATTATTGAAGTGCAATTAAGCTAAAATGTCAACGTGAAAAAAATTAATCGTTATACTACCCTTTTTATGGCTTCCCCTTCTGGGCAAACCCAGCTCTCTTTGCCCCCCCAAATCTACCGCTCCCCTCTGTCTATATCTGGCTGTGCTTATCTGCTGCGTTTCATCGCAGGCTTTACAAGCAAACTCATTTGGCGACAGGTTGCCGCCAGGAAGGAGTCGCCGGCTCTCAGCAGTCCTGCGCCTGCAATTGCAAGCGGACAAGTTTTTAAAATCTAATTCATGTACATGTCAAAAATGGGCTTGCATTATGAGGCAGGCAGCAGTTGATGATGCCGCCGGCTGTGGCAACCAAGTGACCAAAGCCACAACCAATCCTCAGACTGTTTGTCGTTCAGTTCGTCGCCCGGTTGCCGTAATGATTTGTAATTTATGAATTTCATTCGCTGCCAAAGGCTATCAGAGAGAACAGAGCGAGTCTTCGTCTTCGTCTTCGCCTTTGGCTGCGGTGCAATCTTATCAGGCCGCAATCCAAACGAAACGAGACTGCAATTGTTTGCCCACTGCATCGCCGAAAGTGGAGGAAGAAACTGCTTCGTTGCCGGCTGGCTATTCCTGCTGGTTTGCTTTGAGTTCTCGGACTTCCATAAACAAATGCCTGGCAACGTCGCTAATCGTCGAGTTAACATTTTATCGCTACTGTGCTGGCACTAGGCAAATATGTGCTCGGAAAAACTGAAACTGAAGCAACTCAAATATTTTCATGTTTGCCATACGGCTCAGCCCGTTGACAGATTTGCGGCCCAGCTCCGGCTCCGGCACCGGCTCCGGCTCCGGCAACGTGCTCGTAAATCTCAGTTGTTTTACTATATATTTGGAAACTGACTGCTCAACCATACACATACACTTTTATCACAATATCTGAACAAAATGTTTAGTACGCAGTAATTCTCTTATCTTGGCAGCGCAGCGCTCAACGTCCATCGTGTCGCTATTTATACAACGCGAGCGTTTTCATATTTTTCGTTTTGGGCAATCTGGACGACATGTGGCGGGGGCGGGGGCGGGGCCCACCATGTGCCCCCTTCATATCTGGGTATCTGTCTATCTGGCAGCTATCTCCAACCGCTCTATCTCTCCACTGTGCTACGCGCCCATGACGTTGTCGCATTCGCATTGTCGCATTATGTCAATGACGACAGCAGCGCCAACAGCGCCACATGAATGCAGTGATTGTTTAGCCGCTCATTAGTGGATGACGACTCACCCAGCACCAGCACCACCACCACCAGCACCACCGACCATCATCAGGGAGCCAGTGGGTGCAGGTGCAGGTGCAGGTACAGGGCACAGGTGCAAGTGTGTCTCAGGTGCATAGTACTTTATGCTAGATTAAAAAAGTTGTGCATTCCACACGAACACTTCATATATATGTAATCAAAGTCTAATTTCAATAGCTGAAAGTATTTCAAACCTTGAGATATCGTATCTATATAGTATAACTACATGCATTTCTATTATATATATAAAACCTTTCAATAATTTCATTTATTTCTAATAGCCCTATTTTATTACCATCATTTAAGCTTCAATGTGGCTTACATTGGCAGACTAAATATTTTATCTCAATTCTCAAATATATATTTATTTATGTGAAATGTGATGTTTAAGTTACTATATTAACTTGATAGTCATACATTTTCTATCGTCTGTTTAATAAAATACTCTGCAACAAATATTTTCAATATTTTTCGATATATATATACAATATATGAAAATCAATATATTATTATTTTTTATGCTAGCATATATATCAAGCTAACTTTTCTTTTTTAATAAGTGGCAATAAATATGAACTAAATATGAATACATTACACCTGTAACTGCTTTGTTGCCTGAATGACTAAATCCCTTAGGTCTATGTGTATCAAACTAAGAACTAGAAATAAGATTAACTTAAAGTATACCTAAATGTTAGCTGTTAATGTTAAAACAATTTGCCTAGGAAATAAATAGTTCCCTTTTTTACTGTCCTATACAAATTATCTAGCTTACATTTAGCTCTGAGCAAACCTAGCCACAAATGTTGCATCAATGTATATTTCAAATGCCACCATAAAAACTATACTTTTATTAAATATGTAATTTTAATTTAAACAAATTTGAATTCATGCCACTTTTATTTTCAATTTCTTTAACTGACTGTTTCATATTACACACATTAAATGACTAAATAAATAAGACTTAATATTTGTATGAAATGGATACACATATTATTATTTAGTCAGTTACAAGCAAGCCCTCAAAGTGAAATGTGTGCCTGTAATTTAATAAATGTCGCACTAGAGTCACTTGTTGGCCAACAGTGCGTATGACACGCCACACATTTAACAGGAATATAGCCGTCAAAGTATTCGTTCGTTTGGAGCGGCAAACATGCTTGTAGATCACAATCAGGCAACAGATATGAATGTGTGGTGGCTTATGATGAATTCGCGCTGTTCCGCCGGACAGCAGACATCATTTTTTTTGCACCTAACAAATAAGCAGAACGGCCCAGAGTTATCAGAGCCATCAGTGCCATCAGGCCAGTCGGCTTGTAGGCTTGTAGGCCCGGCCAGGTGATGATATTTAGTTGACATCAGACTGGCACTCGGCCCTAAGGGCTGCCTGTCTTATGAGTGCCAGACACGCATACCAAGAAATCACGTGTCTCAATTGTTTTTGGCGATTTTAATGGGCCCAAACATGGAAATATCTATTAGGCCAGTCTGGCTGCTCTTTGCTGTTTTGCTGCGTGTGGGCTGAGCTGTTTACTGTTTACTTCTTGGCTTGGCATAAATTAAATTTGAATAAAAAACCAATTCATCTTCGTTAGGCAGTGCGTTTGCCGATCTCGCTGGGGCCGACCGACCCAGAAAGCAGTTATGACATTTGTGCGACGCCAGAGAAATGAAAATAAATGGAGAGCTGGCCAGCTAAGTGACCGCAACGCCCACGCAACACACACACACAAAATGACAAGGATCAAATAGGAAAATAGGAAAATAGGAAAAATGGGTAATTGCTTAATTATGAAAATTCCTTTTGTAACGCCTGCCCGACTGCGTGCGTGTCCTGGAGCAGGAGCAGGAGCAGGAGTTGCTTCCGGATGTGGGCCGCAACGCATTTTTACAAGCAATTGGTCAACCATCTGGCTGTGGCACTCTAATTAAATTATCAAATATTCATACGCAACGCTCTGAGCGCTCTCTCATTAATTTCCATGTAATTTAGCTCATCCTGGCCGCTAACCCTGTCCGCAGTGACATTTATTTGCCCAGCCAAATATTTTGTGACATTGTTTAATTGCCATGGAAGGATCCAAGTCGCTTATCTGCTTATCTGATGAGCCAGCCCCGATGGACATTTGATAAATGAACGCGTGTCGCGTCACTCGAACGCCTGCATTTTGCATTTGGCATTTGGCATTTTCAATTTGTTTACCTGCCTTACCTGTCACAGCCAGCTCAGCGGCTGTTTGGCACCCAAAAGTGCCATCTCTGGCGTGTTGACAGCTGTCAAAATGCAGCGCCTCTGCATGCGCATTGAGTGGACAAGGACAATCGATAGGCGCTGACGTCGCTGGCGTCGCTGGCGACAGCTTTACCACTTCGCGCATATCCTTGAAAGCTCTCAGCAGCCGCATCGGCCGCCTGGCTGCGCAGTGAGCGCTCTTTGGCATCTTGAGAGCATCCCCGAGAGCGCCGCTACATCCTTTGTTTACAATGACAGCATGCGAGTCGGAGCTACAGCTCCAGCCACAGCTCCAGCTCCAGCTCCAGCTGCTGCAGGACACACGTTGCCAATGGCCCCGAGCGTACTCTCAGAGTGTGCGAATATATTCAGGAGAGCAAAGCTGTATCCTGCCATCCCATTGCATCTCTCTCTCTCACTCTCTCTCTCTCTCTCTCTGTATGTATGTGCATGTGTGCGAGTGTGGAGCGCAAAGTGTCAACGCGTGCTTTGGCATTTTTTCGTTTCGCTCTAGACAACAATTCGATGCGGCATATGTCCTGGCTAAGCCAGTATGCATGTTTGTACACTTCTAGCAGTAGCTTTAGCTACTGAGTTAGTCGATTCTCTTATAGCTTGAGCTTACTATATCTAAAATATATATAATATATATGAGTTTTTCTATTTCTTCAAATATTTTGCTAACTTAAATTGCAATTTATCTGATCATTTATATAAGAAAGCATATTCACCTCTTTTGAAATAAATTTAAGATACCAGACCGATACCAAAATTTAGTTAGTGATTTTTTCGCTAATGCTGGTTTCACTCTTATTTTTATGGTATTTGGGGTCAGTAAAACGTTAACGAATAGCATACAAAGAGGATTTGCTAAATTAAATGCTCTAGAGATAACTAACACACATAATGTACAAAGCAAAACATTAATTGTAATCTTGTAAGTTCATATTTTTTAAAAGTAATTAGAACTATTTTAAAATATTTTAAATGTATACTATAGATAATTCGATTTACTCAAATAAGTAATAACAAGTGGGGAAGGATTATCTTCGGCGTGCCGAAGATTTTATACTCTTTTCGAACCTATAGTCAATTTTCACTCTGCCAACTGCACCACTGAAATTTCATAAGCTGTACAAAATCGTTTTGTCGCGTAACATTTTTTTTTTTTTGTTCTAAGAATATTTAATGTATTGCCAGTTGTATAGCAGCTATAAGATATAGTGATCCGATCCGGCCAATGTACTGTCCCCTGAAATAATAAGTGTCTGTGCAAAGTTTTATCGCGATAGCTTAAAAAACATGGGATATATGGCCAAAACCGACTTCGAGTTGTATGGCAGCTATAAGATATAGTGGTCCGATCCGGCCGGCTCCAACCAATGTGCTGTCCCCTGGAATAATAAGTGTCTGTGCAAAGCTTTATCGCGATAGCTCAAAAACTGAGGGATTAGTTTGCATACATACAGACAGACAGACAGACAGACAGACGGACATGGCTAGATCAATTTGTGTTGTTTTTCTAAGCATAGTAGCAGTAACTTTTAGGGGTCTCCGACGCTTCCTTCTATGCGTTACAAACTTCAGCACAAACTTAATATACTATTTTCTTCGAAAAGAGTATAAATATGTAACATTTTTGTAAATATATTTGTATACCTAAGCTATATCACATGAATACTGAACATATCTTTTCTTTTAATAAAAGATTTTCGAATTGAGATCTCTCTAAATAATGAACATACAATTGCAAAGGATATGCGATTTGTAGAGCACACGCAGCGGTCGCTATGGCCAAAGCTCCAGTTGGAGCTTTTTATTGTTTTCGGTTTTTAGACGCAGCAGCAATTGAAGAGCGGCCCCACCGCACGGGGGGGTGGGGGGGAGGTGGTTGGGGGCTACGATGTATTGGGGTGGTGGTGCTGCTGCGCTGGGGCGCCACCGCATCGCATCGCATTGTACATGACACTCAAACGATGCTTGTGGGCTGCTGGTCGGGTTGAAAACTATTTTGCCCCGTGCGCTTTGATGCTCACTTCACTTTTTCTGTGTGTGTTCTGCTCTGTTCTGTTCTGTTCTTTTTTGTTCTTGTTGCTTTTATCCTTTTGCAATTGCTTTGGCGTGTTGTTGTTGCTGCTGCCGCTGCTGCTGCTGCTGCTTTTGGTACGTTCGATGGCGGCAACGTTTGGTCCTTGTGTGGCTGCTGCTGCTGCCTGTTTGTGCTGTGTGTGCCCCCGGTTTGCTCTGGGCTCGCTGTGAGATGCGAGATTTTGGCTTTTGTCGCTCGCTGCTCTGCTCTTTGACAAACGCGACGCGACGCGAGTGAACAGTCAGCCAACTTTTTGTTGTGGCACCGCATTACAAAAAAAGAAAACACACACACACACACACAAAACGATACTTGCACGCAGCTATTTTTCTAAATTTTTCTAATCGGCTTAGCCGAATGTGCAAATAGGCTAAAACCTTAATTGGCCACAAAAATGTAGAAATATTCGTGCGCTAGTGCAAAAAAGAACACAAAGTACACAAAGTTCGTGTGTCGCTGCACACAAAATATCGAAGCTGTCGCGAAATTAGAAAATTTTTGCTGCCTGTCGCCAGCCGCGACGCTGTCGTCCTCGTCCTCGTCCTCGTCCTCGCCGTCTCCGTCGTCCTCGCCAGGGCTGGGACGCCCGCCATGCTAGGGCCACGCGTTGGACTCCTTGTTGTTGTTTGTTTGCATTAAGAGTGTTGCCATTGCCATTGCCATTGTCGCCGCTGCCACGTTGCCAGCGATGTCGTCGCGGTCGTGTCCAGGATGCTGAGTCCACGTTCCGGCTCCTGCCGCCTACAATAGGAACAGTGACAATTTCGCCAGTCTGGCGGCGATTGCTTTTTGGGGCTGCTGGCCCAGTGGCTGCCATGTGGGCATGGAGCTAAGATTTGCCGTTTGAAAGTGTTGGACTTGGCAGTGTGCAAAAGGCGCGCGCAAGCAAAGGAAAAGTCGCGTAGTCCGTACCGCATCCCCCGGACCCCCGCCCCCTCGCCACCACCCGTATCCGACACCCTTTACCCGTATCCGTAATGTTTTAGTTTGACAGCCTCTCGCTCGCTCGCTCTCTCGCGCTCTCTCTCTCGCGGCTCTCTGCCTGTCTCTCTCGGAGCAGAATACAGTGCGTGTGGCTCTCTCTCTCTCCGTCGCTCTCGGTCCAGTGTCCGCTCTCAGTTAACCGCTCTACGAATTGACATGTTTATGTTTTGGCAACAAACGGCGCTCTCTGTTGCAAACTTTGACAGCTGCAAATGTCAGCACAGTGGTACAAATCATAAACATTTAACTCTAACCTTCAAATCGTTGGCAATTGGATGGCGAAATAAGTCTAACAAATGGTTCCTAGCTAAAACTACACTGAATTAATGATGCACGATGACGCCAGGACTTGGCATGGTAAATTGATTGGTAAGTTTCTATCAATCGAATATGTATACTTCAGTGTCCTGATTCCTATGTGTGTCAGGGACTTGACAGCCTAACATTGGATATCCGATATTGCTTCACATTTCAATTCAGATCATATACATATAGCCTAAACCAAGATCAAAACTGCCTTGGGAACAAAAATCGGATCAGTTTTCACAAAGTTATGGAAGTTTTAGGTGTTTGAGACTTGGTAAATTCCTTAAATTTGAAATATAGATATTATATAGATGTCAATCCATGATCAGAACTGTCTCAGCATTGATAATCAGGTCAGTTTTGACAAAGTTAAGGGAGTTTCAGGTATTTAAAAGACATTTCTATGGACTATCTAGGTATGATTTCGGCTTGGGCTTAGTAAAAAATCGAAAATTCGAATATTATTAAAACTTAAATGCTGAATTGATGATCAAAACTGCCTCGGGAACCAGTTTTGGCAAAGTTATGGCAGTTTTAGGTGTTTGATGGGCATTTTTATTGACTATCTAGGCATCTTAAATGCAGAATTATTATAGATGCCAAACTGACTAAAACCGCGTGCGGATCGAAAAACTGATCAGTTTTGACAAAGTTATGGGAATTTTTAATGTTCGAAAGGTTTTTGTGTAGCTAACATGGAACTAAGTTCCCTATTACTGTTAGCATTCTTGATTTGATGGACTAAGTATTGTTATAGATTAGTCTGGTTGAGCAAACAAAACTCGTTGCAATTAGGCAAGCAGCAATTGAAATGCAGTCTCAAAATCGAATCACCCACTTATTTAATATTGATAAGTGAACATACACAAAATCGAATTTGCCAGCCACGAAATGCTGACAATTTTAAATCAATTTGCTTATTACAAATGCCCAATGGCGCCAGGGCTAGCCCCAGATCCAGACCCAGCCCCCAGTCCCCATCCCCCTCAGCATAGAGCCCCAAAACACAAACACGCAAATGTGCAAATATGCAAATGGCAAATGCCAAACATTTTAAATGTCGATTTAAATGCAGGCGAGTCGAGTTTTGCATTTAATTAAAAGTGCATTATTACGTTTATTATACATTATGAACACACACACACATATATATGTATGTGTGTATATGTGTGCATATAGTATAAGACTGCAGGCAGTAAGCTCGGATTGGGGGCTGCCTTATTTGACAGCTCAGACATTCATCAACAGAACGAATGGCGCACAGCTCGTAACATTTGCACGAAAACTCATTATTTTAATTAACTTTCTCTTCACAAAACCATTTGCTGCGGTTGCCACGGACATCGACACCGACAACGACACCGGCAACAACAACGACAACAACAACGACAACAACGACAACGACAACAACGACAACTCTGACTGGAGTAGAGGCGAATGTTTGCGATTTTGTTGCACTACTCGTGCTGGATGTTGCACATACACTGCCACAAGGAGAGTCGACTCGAGTTGAGACGAGTCGAGACGACACGAGATGTTGCAACCAGGCAGCAGCTGCGTTGCCTTAGCTGGCTCAGCAGCCTGCGGCTGTCCTTTATCCTGCTAAATCGCATTACTAACCTGTCATGTGAAATGTCAACCCGTAAAGCGCTCGCTGATTGTTAATTTCACTTTTATTACCGCTCTAGTTGCTTGCTTTTGTTATTGTTGTTGTCGCTATTGTCGCTATTGTCCGCCATTGCCCAATTGCCAATTGCTTTGTCTTTGGCCGCTCTTTGGCAGTTGAAAGCTTTTGCAGCCGCCACTCTCTAAGCTCCAAAATGGGCATCGAGTTGTTAGCCCGCATAGTTGGTTGACTTTAAGCTGCATTTAGGGACTCGGACTCCGATTTGGATTTGGATTTAGATTTGGATTTAGATTTGGATTGGCTGCAGCGGCAGCCTCTGGTTTTGGTCTCCTGTTTGGCACTGCATAAGCATACCTTTCTAGTGGGTGGCAATTTTTGGAAATATTCGTAATTGTTCTCCATTAGATGTGAATGCTGGCACACAAAGCTGCATCAGCTTAATGAAGCGATTACTTTATTTTGTCTAGTACAATTGAGGTTTTAACTGTCTGATTAATTGCAATTTTCAGTATTTAGTATAACAAAAGTGTTAGCTAAGTGATTTTTGCTACCCTAGATATGACCTTTAAAAACTTCAAACTCACATAACTTTGCCAAAACTGAACCGATCTTAAAGCTGTTTTGTTCACGTTCTTTTATCTTAATGTAATCTCCATTTTTTCAATTCTTAAGAATTATTTTTTGTAACCTTTTCCGAAAAAATCATGTACCATTTGATTATTTTTACAAAAATTTGTTTTCCAATATTAGAATCTCGAAATTAGTTTTTTAATCGATTGTGGTGGGTGTCACAATTAGTATAAAAATCGTCTTGAAAACCGATTCTGGGATCCTTAATTTTTTGACCTAAAACCAGGCCATAACTATCAACAATTTTAGCTTGTAAAATTCATTTTTAGCCCTCTAAAACTTTAAACTGTTTTAACTTTGCCAAAACTGAACCGATTTTGAAGATCCAGGTCAATTTATTGATGGTTTTACCTCTAGATTTATTCCACACTTACGTTTCGTTCAAACTAATTCAGTTCCACGAAAGCTTTACGTAGTCCTAGTGCTAATTTGTTGTACATCGCACAAATACACCAAGGGAGCCATTTGATGTATATGGTAGTTGTTCCTTTCAACAATCAAGTCACAAGCAGCTCCGGCTCCGGGCAACATTTGGTCAATTGTCTCGTTAACAAATTGCATGGCCCCGAGCTGCAGCTCATTTTCATAAATGCAACTCGCGTTGTCTTCTCGTTGTTCCTGTTGTTCTGGTTGCATGTCCAGTTGGCAACTACTTTCGTGGCAGTAGCGAACTGCGTCCTGCGTCCTGTGTCCCGTGTCCCGTGTCCCATGTCCCGTGTCCCGTTTCCCGTGTCCGCCTTCAACTAGTGTCTCTGAGCTCCACTCATGCGACGGCGTCTGTCACTGGTTATTCCCAAAGGTGCAAACAAAGTGATTATACTTGGCCATTGTTCCGACTCTTTGTGGGCTGCTTCGTGGGAGAGAGAGCTGCGTGTTCCTGTCGGGTCGACTGGTGCGGGTGGTTTATTAATTGAAATGTTAGTGCAACAGCAGCAGCAGCAGCAGCAGCAGCTACAAAGCAGCTCCTAAATAATAGATTTGTATCGAGAATTGTGGCAAACAGATATTTGATGCTCATTAAGTAAAGTGGTTTTAGTTTTGCCCTGGCTCGTTTTGCAATTTATGTGTGCTCCGACCTTCTTCGAGCTGACTCTGACTCTGACTCTGAGTCTGACTCTGACTCCAACTCTATAGCCGAAGCTGGCGGCTCAACAAAAAAGGGTCGCAAGATGAATTGGGTCTCGTTTATTTTAATGTGCTGTCGCCGCAGTGGGTCGCACAGATGTCTCGCAGCCCCGACTCACTTATTAGACATTAGTTCAGAGCTGGAAACTCGTGACTTCGTTTGTGAGGCGCTCTTTTGTCCCCATTCAAGCATTGCGATCCAATCCGAAGCGGTGATCCAGGCACCCAGTTAGTTGTGGGGGCCTTTGTGTAAGGTGCACATTAGTAGTAATTTTTAATGGTTTACTTTTTTCGTCTACTTTGTTCGAATGCGGCAAACGGTTTTTTTTCCTTCTCTTCTCGACTCTTCTCTTCTATTTAAATTGCCTGTTTGTTGTTTCTGCTGCTTCTCAAAAAAAAAAAAATAGCTTTTTAGTGGTTTATTATTTAAATGAGTATTATCAGCTCTATTGTCCCGCCTTCTATTCTACTTATGTTTCTCCGCTACAACTATGCTCGATATCATTTCTGGTCTGTTCGAATTTAATCAATTTGATTTATTCTCTTAGTTCATATTGTGTTGAAAAAATATTGTACAAACGCATTGTGTCCATGCGTATCCATATCCAAAACAGCCACAGATTTTAGTTTTTGGAATTTCGTCTGCCGTTAAGAGGGGAGCAGAATTAGCATAAGCAGCTGAGGGTTGGAACATTCCCCGACTCCAGCTCCGACTCCGACTCCGATTCCGACTGGGGATCTCGTAGGCATTGTGTTTTTGGTGGCGTTGATGATGGCATTTGGTAGATTTTCAAGCTGAAGAGCTTGAATTTCTTTCTGTATATGTCATACATACTCACATCCAAGTATGTGGCGTATTTATGGCTGCCTGGAAACTATGCTGCTACTCACGCACTCCCAATTATCGGGACAAGGCAAAGGCATCTTCAAGTGGAGCGCGAACTCCATACATATGTTTATATTGTGTATGTGGGTCATGCCATTAGATCGCAAGATCTATCACACATATGTGCCATCTGAGATTAATGTAATGATGTAAACAATATGTGTTATTTGAATAAAGAGCATACGCAAGCACAAATTGATGATATTTTAAATGGGAAAATACCATTAAATGCTAGTATTTAAATGTACTCGCTTTCAAATTGAACTTATTTTTCATATTCCAAACATTGTTCAATTTTCCTAATTTAAGCATATTTAGTTGCAGAGACTGTCTTTTGGTTTGTCCCCTTTCAAATACTCAAAAGTCTTCAAAAGCAACTTAACATATTCTTAATATATGTGTATGCAAAAAAGTATCACATAAAACCTAAAATATAAAATGAAAATAAACACGCTTATTTTGTAAGATTTTTTTTTGATTTAAGAATACAATTATGTCAACCAGTCAAAATACTTTTCGACTTGAAAATATTCTGCACTCACAAAATTTTTAGTATACAAAATAGACATATAAATAATGTAAATATTTTTAATGATTTGGGGAAAGTGGGGAGAAATATCAGAAAAAGAATACTAAGCACGATCTCTTAATTGCATGAGATATTATTTATATTTATTTTATTATAAGACAAGATATTCAACGATATTAACCCACATAGTTAATTTTATGATTTTTTTAAGCTCTTACAACACTAGATTAGATTGATATCTAAAGAGATGAATATATTGATTAGCAAAACGTTTTAGTTGTATTTTTATGCTAAGCGGAATGCTTAAATGCTTAATTCATGTCAAAATGTGCAGTTTTCTTGGCATTGCTTTCACTCAAGACTGTGGTCAATCTAAAGACTGATCGAGCATTGGTAACAAGCTTAAATCAGCTACCAGATCCGCTTGCAACATGCCACTTGCTGGGGCAACACCCACCCACCCGGTCATTTAAAGCTGGCAAATTTATCTTGATGGTCAAATATACAATTGGTTAGCAGCGGGCACCAGGGACAGAGACCAGGACAATATTCACCATCCACCAGGCACCATCCACCAGGCACACCACAGGCACCACACCCAGTCAGCCCACTTTTGTTTATGAGAAATTACATTTGAACTGCAAGCAGCAGATGCCAATCTTATTAATGTTTGCTTGCTTGCTTGTTGCTGTTGGTTGTTGGTTGCTGGTTGTTGTTGTTGTTGGTTGTAGTTGCAGCCAATGCGCCTTGTCGACTAGCCAACATTTTTGCATACAGCAACATGTTTGGCTGGCATCCCAGGCCGTTCCGGCCAAAATGTATCAAATTTCAATGCACAATCATCACAATCAAAAATAAAAATTCCGAAATCAACTTTTGTTGGCTTTTGGCTGTGGCTCGGAGATCTGCGTTGTGACGATGACTCCAGTCGAGGACCAACAGCAACAACAACAACTGCCCAGAGTCACACTTGGCGTTCACTTTGAATGTTGTTGTTGTAGCTGCGGCTTGTTGTTGGTAATATAAGATACGAAATCAAAAATACATCATTGGCAACAAGCGCAGCCTGGCTGCTCCAGCAAAGCGCTCCACACACAGCCTACGACTGGGCAGCACATCGATGGAGGCAGAGGCAGAGGCAGAGGCATCGGCATTTTGTGGTCCTGCTGCCGCTCCTGCCGCTCCTGCCGCTCCTGCTGCACGTTCATTTGTCTGTGGCAACGCTGATTGTATGCATGTTTCGCTTTTCTTCTGCCGCACGCTAAATGAAGTAAGCAAACGTTGATTACATGGCCTCAAGTGTGCGCCGTGTTCGCAGTCGCCTTGTCGAGGAGCGGCGGTGGTCAGCGATGGATGCACATGGAACGGGGCTATCCGGCTGTCCCCCTGTCGAGGTGTACCGGTACAGGTACCGGTCTGTCTGACTGCCAGACTGCCTGAGTGCCTGAGTGGCTGAGTATCTGCATGTTGGCGCATCGCTCGTCGTTTTTAATGATGACTTCAAATGAGATGCTGTTTATACATATACTCATGCAGGCAATCTGCGCTGCCAGCCTGGCCCAGCCATAATAGACTTGATTTCAGCCTGATTAAGCGAATGACTCTTCGCCGAAGTGTGTTAATTTTTAATTAGACTTGTACTGTTATTTGTTGTCGCTGTGTTCGTCTGCGCTGTTTGCCTGTTGGTTGTTGTTTGTTGTTTGTTGTTTGTTGCGCTGATCAGCATAAAGGGTTAAGAATGCAATTGACTTTGTCTCGCCCTCTTGACTTCGGCCGCCACAAATTTGCAAATGCGAGGCAGACACGAGACAGGAGACAGGAGACAACCATATAAGGTGGGGCCCCCGATGCGATGCGACACAAACAGCTACGAGACTCCTCTTTACAACTTACATGTTCTTAATTACAATAAAATGTTACAAGCTTAAGGTGAGGTGAGGCTACGTACAAACACAACACAACACAACAGAATACAACACACACACAGCCACGACGCCAATTCCAGCTTCAATTGCAGCTCTCCACGCTTCGGTACACTTTGATGTTGGCAACAACAATGGCCTATAGCCAGTACCCCCAGTGCCCCCCCCCCAGAACCCTGATCTGAGCGATGGCGGCCACGAGTGGGTTCAGCCCACAGACCATTTTCAATATTGTATTCTTATTATTATGAAATCAAGCAGCGCTTTGTGCCCCCCCCCCCTTGCCCAAGCATGTGGCCCGCACCTCCACCTGGCTATGATATGCAGATAAATAAATAAAAAGAAAATTGACAAGCTCATAAACTCGCTCGCGCCTAAGAGAAATTCAATCTTGTAGATACAAATGAAACGCAATCATATTTTATGCATGAGACTGACAACAAAACAACAAAAACAGCACAACAACAACAAGATAACCGAAACAAAAACAAGCAACCAACTGCAAAGATACTTACGAGTGTATACTATACCAAATTGTGTGTCCCTCACATGTGCCATTGTGGTCAGAGTGTGCAAATTTGGTTATTTAGCAGGGTGTCTCAATGTTGTTGAGCCAAATTTTTTCAAGTTTTTCTAGCCTAAGACTTCAATTTCAAATGTATTATTTTTATGAATTAATTTTATTTTAAATTTTTTTTAAATTTTATATTTAACTTATATTTATGCATTTAATATGTATGTAAATAAATAAAATATATTCTCTATTGTAAAGTTTTTCTTTAATTAATTTTTATTGATTATTGGTTTGATTGGGTTTTTCTGGGTTGATTTAATGATTTAATTATGCTATTGATATCCCCAGAACCTAACGTAATTTTAGCTTTATATCTTTAATTTAATATTACTATTTTAATTTTTTTAATATAACTATTTTTTAATATATAACTTTAAATTAATATAACTATTTTAAATTTTATGAAAATTTTGTATATACACTTAAATGTTTTATAATTTTATATAAATTCTTTTGTGTCGACTGTCAATAGTCGACAATACATAAATAAATAAATATACTTTTTTAGGAAACAACTGTACAACATATATATAGGCACTAAAATTGTTTGCTTTGTTATAATAAAAACATTCAAATTCCAAATATTTTATGTATATTTTTAAATACAACTAAACAATCCATTAACTTATATATATACTATATAAATGATACAAAATATAGTACTGACTAAATATAATAGCTAAAATGTCCAGCTCTATGAACATTTCTTATATGGCATTCAAATCATATGTGGGAAGAGCAATAAAATATGATCTGTCCCGTCTTGGGCAACCCTGTTGCACATGTGTGGCGTTTCTTGTTGCATTTGAGTGCAATACCAGCCCGGCACTCCAACGAAGGTGTTAAGTTATGGCACCGTCCGCAGCTACACAGCTGGGCATCCAATTTGCTGGCCACCACGCGTGCTCCCGTCTCCTTATCCACAAATTAAGCATCCGCATCGCATTTCGCAGTTGCTGTTGCTGTTGTTCCTGTTGTTGTTGTCGCATGGAGTATATAGCAATGGGTTTGGTTTCTTGCTTTGGCAATGCTCACTGTCACCGGTCACCAGTCAACAGTCACCGTCACAGTCAGAGGGAGAGAGCGAGAGCGAGACTGAAAGAGAGAGGTAGCAGAAAACCACACGCCCTGTTTGATTTATTGCGCATTGTCAAATTATCCTTGATAAGTCATTAATATATTTTTTGGCCACTCTTCGCAGCGAGCAACTCCGTCCTCGGTCCTCGGTCCTCATTACGTTTGTTTTGTTTTGACGTTGACTCTTGTGGCTAACAGTGTTGTTGTTGTTGTTGTTGGTGTTGCACAGTTGCACAGTTGAACTTTAATGCTCAACACTTTCGAGCTCGCAACGCCCAATTCACATGGCCATAAAAAGCGCTAAGTAACCGTGGCTACCACACACACACAACAAACACAACAACACACACTCAGTCGTTTATTCTGGCATAATTTATGTCTTTACAAGCTCTCAAATGAAGTGGCAAATTCACACTTTTAGCCAGCCCGTAAAAATGTAATAGTTCGCTGCGATAGTATGACCGACCGACCGTCCGACCGACCGACCACAAATAACAACATCATCATAAAACCCAATTCACAAATCATAAATATAAATGAATTTGCGTGTGTGTGTGTGTGTGCAGCAATACTAAGCCAACCCAATCCAATCCCAATCCCAATCCGATGCCAGCAATCCAATTGCTGTGCCCGTGATCATCGATCCATTTCGCATACAATAAAGCAATCTGATATTCGTATCATAAACTTAAAATGCTCTCAGAGCCGGGCTTCAACATTTGCGTTTGCACAGCCGTAAATCTTCCTCGCTCAGCTCAGCTCAGCTCAGCTCTGGCCTATCAGCATGTACATGCAATCTTTCGCCTCTTGTCCACCTTCCTCTCCTCTCTCTCGGCTGCCGCTTTGGTCCACCCGTTTCGCTCAGTGTATGCGCAGGCGCACGCGTTGCGCCGGCGTTGATAGATTTATGGCGCCAAATAAAATGCCTTAAGACAACAAACCGAACCAAATCACCGCAGAGAGCTCAGCAGCTATGTACTTTTACAACCCAGCAACATCGACTGAGTCTGCTTAATCAAATCGCAGTAGATGTGAAAAGCGAAAAGCGAACAGCGAACAGCGAAAAGCGAAAAGCGCACTAAACATGATCATTTGCGATTTTACTGTGGGCCATAAATGACTGGCAATATTGGTTTGGCCGACAAATGGCGCACTTGAATATCCCATCGACTATAATCAAGCAATTCGAGCAGTTTCTTATGCAGCATTCAAGCATTAAAATCATCAATTAATAGACTCGCTAATTGTTAACAGGAAAAAGGAAAAATGAACAATTATGTTGCAATTGCAAATACTAATATCTATATCAATAAACTCACTGATTTACGTTATGATTGCAGTTATGCTTAGCATTTAGTATCTTTTTTCTATCAGCACAGTTTGAAATTGCCGTATAAATCATATTAATATAAGGCAAAACTATACTTTTAATTATCTAATTGAAATCGCCTTATATATAAAATATTTATTAGGTTAAACTATAGATAAAACTATCAACCTTATGGAAATTGTCATTTAAATAATATTATTATAAAGCAGGTTAAACTATAATTCTTATTGGCAATGGAGCTTTGTTAGAATTCGAAAATTTTCTCTATTCCACTTTTTTGTAATTTTTGAATTTAATATAATATTTTTACGTTTTGCTTTAGTTTTGTTCAAAAATAAAAGAGTTTTTTATACCCTGAACCCATTAAAAATGGGTAAAAAGGGTATTATTTTATTAAAATATTGTAAATTCTAGACATACTAAATATTCCATTAGATATATGTTTCTAAGTAAATATTAGAAAATATTAAATTGATTTGAACTTGATTGTAATTTGTAAGGCGTATAACAATGGCAACCATCCACTTAACTTGTTAACAAAGAGGTTTCTTAATATTATTATTAAATTATTGTAAGTTTAACTTAAAAGCTTAAAAAAAACAACTTTTGTAGCATTGGTTGCTGAGCTCTTTGGCTATGGCATTATTAACATATTTGCAAGCAAGTAAGAACAATTTGAGTATCAAGTGCAGTTTTTGCATAGACAAGATTCATACTAGTATGGGTTCATATTCATATTCAATCTTGGCTCTTGAGCTGCTTCAACCTTAACCTGATCGCTTTACAGGGTATGCGGCATGTCAGCTTAGTTGAAGCGACTGCAAATCTAATCGGCTAACTAGTCAGGCAATCGCTGGCACACAATTTGCAAATCGCGTCCATAATAATTCTCAGGTACGATAATTAGTCGCAATGCGATTATAAAAGATGGCTGTCCACTGGTTCCGACTGCTCCGACTGCTCCACGAGTTGTTGGCCCACGGCGATGAGGACATTGCGCATGAGTAACGCGCCACCAGGCCAAGATTTATGGCCCGATGGCAGGAGCAAGGCAACGAGGAAGAGGAAAAGGGGCAGGGCGGGAGGCTCAATGGCGACACCGACACAGTTGACGCTGATTTGGGGCCAGAGCGATCTCTGGGCCGATCTGTGGTCCGTGCTGCGGTAATTTATGCGCTCACCCGCTGACATAATTGCAGGCAGGAGTGTGAATGGGTGGCGGGGGCGGGGGGCGGAGGAGCAGGGAGCACGGAGCAGGGATCTTGTCTTGCAAATTGATTGAAAACTTACAAACAACTGCAGCGCAAATTATGTCCAAGCGGCATTGAGCGACATGCGACGATGGCCGTGTACAAAAATTGTATGAAAAATAATTACACCTTTGTAGTTTGTCAATCAAACCGTTAACGGGGCCAAAAGTAAAGCCAGCTCGTTGAAAAATCGCCACAACTTTTCGACTGACTCACACACACACACACACACACACACACACAGAGTAAAGCTGGGCAGTTGTAGTTGTTGTGGAGGCCACTTGGCAAGCGAACGGCGTAAATCTGATTTGAGCCTCCACTGACATGTCGCAGGATTAAGTTGTCAATTGGTTCAGCCATGGAGCTGGCAACGCCTCTTCTTCTCTGTGGTTGCTCCTCGCTGCTGGGGCTCTTGTTTTAGCATTGCGAAAATATTGAAATGATGTTGTGTGCCCAACCAGCTCAGCTCCAGCTTAGTTGCAATCTCAATACAATGAGCGCATTTTGATGGATTTTCAATTGATTTACGATGCACTTGCCCCCCAGGACTGCTCCGCCTGCCCCATCTGCCCCACCTGCTGCCTGCAATTAACCAGCATCATTTTGGGCTCGGCGGTGTTAATAATGCCACCAAGCAAAATGCTGATTGAATGACTCGCCTGCCCAACTGGCTGGCTGGCCTTTCTGGCTGGCTGGCACACAGAGCGAAAAATATATTATGAATATATTTATACTCTTTTCGAAGCAAATAGAATATATTTATTATGTGCTGAAGTTTGTAGTGCATAGTTGGAAGCATCAAAGTTCCCTCCAGTATGCTGAGGATGACAAAACAAATCGATCTGGCCAAGTTCGTCTGTCTGACTGTTTGTATGTATGCAAACTAGACCCTCAGCTTTAGAGCTAATGCAATGAAACTTTGCACAGAGACTTATTATTCAAAGGGACAGCACATTGGTCGGAATCGGCCGAATCGTTCCACTATATCTTATAGCTGTCATACAACTAGAACTCAGTTTTTGGCCATATATACCATGTTTTCAAAGCTATCGCCTTCAAATTACACTTGTTTTAGATTGAGTCCTTACACTTAAGTATTAGCAACTTTGAAGTAAGTTTGTTGTTCTCTTATACCTTAAAAAGATCAAATGAGATTATAAAGTTTCATTTTCTTCACTCAATAATTAAAAAAAAATGTTCTGACAGTTAATTTAAAATATGGCATCTGTTTTCAGGTTGTTCATTGATTCTAGAATGAGGAATGCGTGTTTTCTCTCAGTGTATTCAACTCTACCTATGCCAACGACGAGTTGCTCACTTGTCAGTTGGCCGACTGGACATTCAGCCAATAAAGATAATTTATGTATATTCAAAAGGTGTTCGCTGTGTCGATCTCTCTCGATATCCCTTTCTCTCTCTCTCTCTCGCTTTCTTTCTGTGTCGCCATCTCTGTCTCGGCCTGTGAGGTGTGTTGCATTCAACAGAGTGTTGCTGCGTCACTTAATGGGCGGCACTGATTACTGTACAACTAAGTTGTTGTAGTTGTTGTTGGCAGTATTGCAGGCCTGGCCTGTGCCTATAAGTCAATTTGTTGTCCAGAATAGCGATTTGCGATAAGATTGGGAAGTGATATGCAATTGATTTTATGGCCGATAGAGAAGCACTCAAAGTTGATAAGTGTTTAATGTTGTGTCCTTTCAATTACGCCAATTAAAAGTGTTCCAACTTGTCGAAACAATCTTTAAAACACTTTTAATGAATACATTGAGTGGCGGGCATACCCACTGCAACTTCTCTATATACTCACCTACATATATATGTATATATATATATATACAACTGTTAGTATGTTTAGCCTAAGTGAACGTAACGTGTTTTTAATAAAATATGCCAATTAAAAGCGCTCGAAGTTATTTTTTCGCTTAGTCTTACAACGTTAAAGTAAATGATTAATGGCTATTGGCCAATTTAGCAGGCAAACTTTATTACTAGTTTAATATACAAACAAAAAATGCAGCTTAAGTATAGTAAAAATACTCGTAAATTCCTTATTCCAAAGTAATTGAATTACTTGTGTAAAGAATTGTGTTAACTCAATATTTAGCCCCATTTAGCCTCATGTACAAAGTAAGAATAATGTGAGTAATCTTTGATATGTTGAAAACAACTAGCTTATCGATATGTTTGTTTATAGTAGATGAACTTAACGATATAAGAGAATATGATAGCTGATACAAGGTTTCTTAAAGATGTTTTCTTTTATTTATTAAAGGGAGTTTGAAGCATTTCAACTTGAAGGGTGGAAACCAAGTTTGTTTTGGTACCCAAGTTTATAAACGAAAGTAATTGTGTGAAAATGATTTAGAAACAAAAATGAAATCTAGACAACATTTTAGTTTTCGTGTGTAAGAAACTGATAGTTAAGATCTTAATAAAAGTACATAATGCTGGAATAGTACCTTCAGCTAAATTCAAAACAATGTTTGGTTTAAAAAACGTACTTTAAAAGTGGCAAAAAGTATTTGCTAGCCGAGTTGTAATAAGAAATATAACAACAATTAGAAGACAGTAACTGAAAAGCAAATTTAATTACTCGTCTAGATTATAAACAATGATACTAAAAACTAATAAATAAACTCCATAATCACATGTTAACAAGTAATGTCAGAGCTACTTGCCACTTACCAAATGCATTGATGGCCAAAAACAAAAAAATAGTGCAACACGTGAACACATTTGTCATAATAAAATCAAATTTGATACACGTGAAAATGCATCAGAAAAATGTATTTTCATTTTCATGTTGCTGTTGTTGTGTGTTGCACTCTGTTGCACGTTGCTCCTAGCTGTTGCTGTTGTGCCGTAAAAATGAATCGTGTTGATGACGATGATGATGATGATGATGATGGGAGCGATACCAATAGCCATAGCCATCGCCATCGCCATATCCTATACATAATTGGGCACGCGATGCAATAAAATTGGCAAACCCAGCGCCAGCAACAACAAACAGCATGTCCCTGCCCTGGGTTGTGGGTGCTGATTGGGGGGCGGGTTGGTTATAGGGGGCTTGTCTGTCCATGCATTTACAGTTTGCATATCATGGCAATGACGCAAGCTGTCAACTTCCCGCGGTGTTCATAAAAGTCTTGTTTTGTTTGATTGTCGCATAGCTCATACACACACACACACACACATTCGGACACACACATACACACACACACACACACACACATGCACACATATGCAGAGTCATTGCATTTGCATTGTTATCTCATAGATACGGATGTCCGACCGCCAGACAGCAACGGCTCGAAAAATTCCCGTTGTTCTGTTTGTTGTTGTGTTGCTGGGTGTCGCTTTGGGCTTTGCTTTCCAGTTTGGCTTTTGGCTTTGGCTCTGGCTTTGGATTTGGATTTGCCTGCTGGCAAATATCTATCAACTGCATATTCCTGTTGCTTTCAACTGCTGCTGCTGCTGCTGCCGTGTGCTGGCAGCGGCACTTATCACTTCATTGCAGTTTTATGGCGCGTCAAAATTGATGCTTAACGGTTTTTCGCATTTCCACATTCGCATTCCACAGTTCGCTTCGTTCCCAAACTTCTGGCTGTCTGTCTGTCTGTCTGTCTGTCCTGGTCATGGCCCATGGTGCCATACAATGAATTTGATTTTGATTTTGATGTGGACATTGATTTCGATGCTGATTTGCCTGTAGGCGGCTTTAAACAACTTGCATCTGTTGCACGTTTGCAGTTTTGCATATGAAAACTAATAGTATATATATGTATATATAGCCACAACAACTTTAAATATTCTTGAAAAGGACAAGCAATTACTATATTAGTACCTTTCTATACAAAAATATCGCTTAACATGTTATTTGACAGTTCAAGAGATGGATGGATGGATAGATGGATAGATAGATGGATGGATAGATGGATAGATAGATAAATATATGGATAGATAAATATATGGATGGATAGGTAAATAGATGGATATATAGATGGATAGATAGATAGATGGATAGATAGATAGATAGATAGATAGATGGACAGATAGATAGATAGATATATATAGATATATAGATAGATAAATAGATGGATAGATATATAGATAGATATATAGATAGATAAATATATGGATGGATAGGTAAATAGATGGATATATAGATGGATAGATAGATAGATGGATAGATAGATAGATAGATAGATAGATGGACAGATAGATAGATAGATATATATAGATAGATAAATAGATGGATGGATAGGTAAATAGATGTATAGATAGATAGATAGATGAACAGATAGATATATATATATAAATATATATATAGATAAATAGATGGATGGATAGGTAAATAGATGGATAGATAGATGGATAGATATATAGATAGATGGATAGATAGATAGATAGACAGATAGATAGATAGATAGATAGATGGACAGATAGATAGATATATAGACAGATAGATAGATAGATGGATAGATGGACAGATAGATAGATAGATATATATATATAGATATATATATAGATAAATAGATGGATGGATAGGTAAATAGATGGATAGATAGATACTATTTCATTGAATACAACTATATACAAATATATTGACATTCAAAATATTTTATAAACATATTTGCTTATAAGTAGGGCAGTGGATATACTTTTTGCATTAAACCTATCATAACTCTTATTAAAATCTTGAACAACATTTCCAGTTTAGAAGCTAAAGTCAATCACAAATCGAGTTGAGAACATTTCTTATGAGCTAACAGACTACGCTCCATTAAAGATAGTTTTTCATTCTTGTTTGTTTTGTGAATGTATTTTACTAACCAGTTAAGTTGCAGTTGCCTTAAAAGAATTGCTTAACATATTTGAATATCTCGTATATAACTTAACAGCTGATTATACAAAATCTTAAACCATAAAATCTGTCCAATGTTTTACTCTAAATTTTATGCGTTTAGCATGTAAATTTCCAACTGCAATCAAACGCCCACGCATACTTTTGATAAGCCTTATCGTTTATGAAATTCTTCGTCTCTATCTGGGCTTGTATCTCCATCTATTTGGTGCTGGGGGGGGGCGAGAGTTCGATTTTTATGACCAATTTTAGGTGATTTTTATGTTCTAACAGCAATTTGAGGCAATTTTACGATTGAATACAAGAATAACTTGAGGCGAGCAAACGTTTTTCCAACAGTGGACTTTTTTACGATCGTTTAATTGAATCGTGAACATTTCTATTTGGTCATTTGAACAACAACGCTTTGATTGGGAAATGCGCAATAAAAGTGCCCAAACAAATGAGGCTGTGAAATATGTTAAGGGCTCGACTATATTATGATTATATGACTGCAGTCATAAAAGATGGGCATTAAAAGAGGCTTTCAATATTATACTTATTAATGTTATTATTTTGCATCGCATCCTGATTGCAATTGAGTCACTCCCAAGAGAGACTCTGACGGAGTCTGGGCGTCTCTCGAACTGGCAGCTGAAAGTACGAACTGTACAATTGACACAACATGTGGCCTCGAGATCCTGGCTCGCCTCGTCCTGCCGATGCGCATCAGTCAACACAGAAAGCAGCCACAGCCACAGCCAGAGTCAGAGTCAGAGTCAGAGGGCAGGAATTACTCAAACAAAATGGTCGTAAATCGAGAGGTTGACTTCTTGTCGTCAAAAACGAGGACAGTAACAACCACTAAGCGGATTTTCAGGTACGCCGACCTTTTCGCCCTTCGTTTTCCTTTGAAAACTGCAGCTGAGCAGCGCTTCGAGGAAATAGCCCAACAACATCAGCAGCACTTAGAGCAGAAGAAAAACAGAACTATGCAGCGTGCAAGACTCAGATACAGATACAGATACAGATACAGTATCTGCTGGATTGTCTGGGGCGCAACCAGAAATTGAAACAAAACAATCAACGAAGCGTTCTTAATTTCATTACCCAAAATTCCAACTGTGCGTCACTTTCGCTTTTCCAAAGGACCAAGATCCTCCACATGTAAGACGACACCTTGCGCACACTTGGAAATGCGACTGAGAAAACACACAAGCATATATATATATATATATATATAGGTATATATTAGGTACAGGCTGATCAGTCAGTCAGTGAGCTAGTTAGTCAGCAGTTAGTCAGCTGCTGAGTTTGATGTTTCACACGAATCCGTTGTGGCAATCAAGTGAAACGATTCTACACTATATATATATATATCTACATATATATAAATGCATAGCTTCTGCATCAGATTGAATTTAATTTCTCAGAGGATGTGGCTGCTTTTTTGTTGTTGTTTTTAATGCTCGCACATTAAAATAAATTCATAAAATTAAACTTAAGCCCTGTCTCTCGGTTTATGGTTTCTTATTGTTGTTGCTGTTTTCTTTTGGCCAGGATCTGGCAATTTAACACGTGATAGTTTATTTTGCTAATAGAAGCCAATCATAAAAGCCAACTTTTATATGCAATTTAAATGCCGACTGGTTCCTCCCTCCATATCCACATATCAGTATTTTAGCATCAAATTAAAAGTTAGCCGAGTTTTATTTGCATTGGTGGAAATCGTTAAAGTTTACACGCTTTTTGCGTTGGCTTCGCTTGCCCAACTTTTGATGGCTTTTATATGGGCAATCTTAACAGTAGTTTCATTTGAATCCTACGATTGCGAATCAATCGTTGATTGAACGAGATCGGAGCACTTGACATTTGTCAAATGATTAATTCGATGGCTTGCAGTTGAGATTGTTTAAAATAACATTTGTGGCTAAAATTAACGTTGATTATATATAGATCATGATAGCGGGTTCTAATTGATTCTCAATGGTTTGACAAAATCGGTCGCCTTATATCGCGTCTGTCACAAATTTTGAATGATGACTCATTTTGGCTCGAGCCCCACTTTTTGACACATCACTTTCATTATGATATTGATGGGGTTTACTTATCTAAGCGTGGGGCACAAACTCTCAAATAACTGGGTTACTAGACTCTAATCTAAAGTGCTTGTTTACGCGATACCCTGTAAATGATTATGACCTAATCAACTTATTAGAGTTGATACACAAATAATATGATTCATTAATTATCATTGAGCAAGTTAAGTGAATTGTATACAAATTTAATACTTTCAGTAAATCAGTTTTTCTCAAGGCAGAACTTTGATAAACTCGTTTCTATTTCTCATTTAAAAGGGTTTTATATAATAATAGACTTTAAACTTTCTAGTTAAGATTATTATATTACATTAAGATCACTATTTGCAGCTTTGCTGTACTAATTACGTATTTGAAATCAGAAAATCGCAGAAATCATCGAATCATCACAACTCGACAGAAAGAAGAGGTTCTTCCCACAATCGTAGAACTATATATATATGTATATATATATATATATATATATATATATATAGTGTGTGTGTGTGTGTGAGTAGGCTGGACACCCTCGACGTGGCCTGTTGACCTTTGGCTATCTGTGTGTGCCGCTTATCAGCTGGGCAAACAATCACGTGGGTGCCTTCCCGAAAAACATTATAGAAATAGCGCAGATAACTATCAACTAAATGCGAAGCAGCTCCAAAGCTCCCACTGTCTAGTTGCGAAGAGGCCCCAGATGGGGACAAGGGGGGCTAACTATATACACAGAAAAGAACCAAATTGCGAAACTCGATTCATGTAGTTTTGATTCCAGAAAGCGAAATCTTAGAAGAGGTTTGCATTCAGAATAAAAAACCCTAGAGAAATTGCAATACTTAATTCATGTACTCCTTATTTTAGGAAAGGAAATCTTAAAAGAGGATTAAAGAGGAATTTTAAACCTAGATTAAGATAGGCGATTTCCATTTGCGGAACTTGATTCATGTATTTTTGATTCTATTAAGGGAAATCTTAGAAGAGGTTTGCATTCAGAATAAAAAACCCTAGAGAAATTGCAAAACTTGATTCATGTATTTATGATTCCTTTATTTTAAGAAAGGAAATCTTTAAGTGGAATTTTATCCATAGATTAAGATTGATTTATTGTAGAAAGGAAAGTCTCAGTCGAGGTTGGCATTCAGAAGAATAAGATAGACAATGTCCAAACAAAAACTAGAAATGTAAAATGTGTTCTAGAAGAAGTTCTTTAATGTGAGAATGTATATTCTAGGTTGAAGATTTGTGTCACTCTGTTAACTTTAAATCAATCAAGAAATACTCTTGTTTTTCTCAGTGTAATATGTTGGTGGGTCTCTAGCTGGGGGCCCGATATCTGCCACGTCTCTGTGGCAGCACCTGAACTGAACTGAACAAAAAAAAAATATCAGTGATTGAGCGATCAGTTAAAACATTTGTGAAGTGAACGCGAATGATTGAGTGGATATTGCAGAGCGGCTCGCCCCATTCCAAAGTAGACCTCGGACTGACTCTGTGCTCAGTGTGTCTTGGGTGCTTTGTCTAGTGCTATGAGCATGACGCGTTGCCTTGTTGCCTATGGGGGGGTACCACTGATAAACGCTAAACAGCAAGTGTAACGAAGGCAAAAGACAAACTCAAATAAAGGCAAAGGCAAAGCAAAGGCAAAGGCAAACAAAGGCATTAAGTGGCATTAGGCTGTGTCAAAAAAAGCATTTACTATTTCGTGGAATGTTTATTTTAGTCGCAAATTGTGGGAATTTCGTCAACCAACTTGTACTTTATCAATATGTGGGTCTTAGCTGGCCTTGTATGCTGAATGATCGCTTGAGCCCCAGTAGAGTCTAGCTGAAAGATCGTTGATTCGCTTGCTAAGGATGTTCGATAAGTTCAATGAGTTAGCCCCTAGACTCTAGCTGAAGAATCGACGGGTTGTTTGCCAAGGATGTTCGATAAGTTAAAGAAGTTAGCTCCGAGGCTCTAGCTGAAGGATTGTTTGTTAAGCATGGAGTTCAAGGAGTTAGCCCATAAACTCTAGCTGAAGGATCGACGGATCGTTTGCCAAGGATGTTCGATAAGATTAAAGATGTTAGCCCCATAGATTCTAGCTGACAGATCGTTTACTAAGGATGTTCGAAAAGTTGAAGGAGTTAGCCCCTAGGCTCTAGCTAAAGGATCGTTTGTTAAGCATGGAGTTCAAGGACTAAGCCCCTAGAGTCTAGCTGAAGTTAGGAAGTTAGCCACATAGACTCCAACAGAAGGATCGACGGATCGTTTGCCAATGATGTTCGATAAGATTAAAGAAGTTAGCCCCATAGACTCTCGAGTTAGCCCCTAGACTCTAGCTGAAGGATCGTATGTTAAGGATAGAGTTCAAGGAGTTAGCCCCATAGATTCTAGCTGAAGGATCGACAGATCGTTTGCTAAGGATGTTCGATAAGTTGAAGGAGTTAGCCCCTAAGCTCTAGCTAAAGGATCGTTTGTTAAGCATGGAGTTCTAGGACTAAGCCCCTAGAGTCTAGCTGAAGGATCGACGGATCATTTGCCAAGGATGGTCGATAAGTTTAGGAAGTTAGCCACTTAGACTCTAACAGAAGGATCGACGAATCGTTTACCAAGGATGTTCGATAAGATTAAAGAAGTTAGCCCCATAGACTCTCGAGTTAGCCCCTAGACTCTAGCTGAAGGATCGTTTGTTAAGGATGGCGGTCAAGGAGTTAGCGCCACAGGCTCAAGATGAAGGATTGATGGATCGTTTGCCAAGGATGTTTGATAAGATTAAAGAAGTTAGCCCCATAAACTCTCGAGTTAGCCCCTAGACTCTAGCTGAAGGATCGTTTGTTAAGGATGGCGGTCAAGGAGTTAGCGCCACAGGCTCAAGCTGAAGGATTGATGGATCGCTTGCCAAGGATGTTTGATAAGATTAAAGAAGTTAGCCCCATAGACTCTCGAGTTAGCCCCTAGACACTAGCTGAAGGATCTTTTGTTAAGGATAGAGTTCAAGGAGTTAACCCCATAGGCTCCAGCTGAAGGATCGACGGATCGTTTGCCAAGCATGGACGATAAGTTTAGGAAGTTAGCCACATAGACTCTAACTGAAGGATCGTTGATGCGCTTGCTAAGGATGGTCAACAAGTTCAAGGTGTGCAAGCCTCATAGACTCTAGCTGAATGATCGCTAAGGATGCACGATAAGTTCAATGAGTTTATGTTGCAGCACTTGTCAGTTTGGACAAGTTCGTTAATGTTCCAAATTGCATTCCATTCGAATCCCGAGTCGAGGCGTGAAATACTCAATTAACACACAATTTACGAGCATTTCGCTGCTGCGGGGACCTCAACCCATTACGGCAACCTGTTATTTAGGCAAGGTCCTTGAAGCACAGCCGAAAACACACACAGACTACCATATAGTATAGTATGTAACTACCTACCACAAGGCCAAGCATAATTTATGTGCCTTTTCTCGCCTAGAAACGCTCGTAAAAACTTTCTTTTGTTTCGACGTGAGCAACTTTACGACTTTGCTGAGTGCGTTGCCAAACAATGTGCTCCTGCTCCTTCTCCATTAGCGTTTCTTTCGGGAAATTCCAGGGGGGCCAAGGCCAAATCTCAGCCGGCGGCAGTGGCAGCGGCAATGAAATATCAATAAAAGGAGCTACAATTTAATTTACACAACAGCAACTTTGACAGCTTGTAAACTGTCCGAAATGGAACTCAGCGTTGTCATAATGATAACACTTACGGCTGGCCATCAAATAGTCGAAGCATTGGACACTTTTACGAGCCAGGTCGATGAAAGGGTCGACGTGCAACGCAAACTCTGAGGTCGGGTTCGAACTTTTGTGGTAGACAACAACAGCAACAACAACAACTGGGGATTGTCATAATTTTCTATTTATCGTGTAATTTGTAGCGCAATTTGTTGCTCGTAAAAATGCTCAAGTGAAAAAGAAAATCATCGGGTAATGTAAATGTAATCCACAATGGGCTATATAAAAATCGTAAAATATATTCTTAAGGTTAGGGCGCACAAGAGACGAAGAGACCAGACCAGAAAGTTGGGTAAACATCAGCAGATGACACTTTATAGACTACTTTATGAAGTCACGAAAACATCAATTTTTCGGGGTAAGTTTATAGTCAGTTCATCAAGCGACTAGAAATTAAATGAAATTAAGACATATTTCAACACATTTTGGGCCAATAAAAAACATATAATACGGGAAATAGGCTATATACATGACTAAACGAACAATGTGAACAGAATGTGACTCAAGAAAAGGGAAGTCAACAATAATTCTATATTAATTGCAGCATAAATGCTACAAGCTTTTATGTATTTATTAAGCGAGTTAAGACTTTGTTTAAATAATTGCTTTTAAGTTATTTCTACAGACATGAAGCTGTCAGGTTAGGTTTATGATAACATTTATGATTTTATTCTTAAGACTTGTCTCCCATTTTGTGCCAATTATATATTTAAGTTCCCCTAGCTCCTTACTACTTTAAAGCATTAAAATACCTGTAATTATAATTTGAATTTCCTACTTGTAGCTGTTGTTATTTCATAATTTAATTAATTCGCATGTGTCTACTTTTAAAGTCGGCATTAAAAAATTAATTGATAAGTGAAAAAAAGGAAATACATTTTCAGTTGTCATTGCTTAAAAATTGCAACTATTAAAACAGGGATTTTTGATAAGTTTTGTAAAAATATAATAAATCGCCAATTCTAAAAAACTTAATGCAATGAAATATGCTTAAATATTAAAAAAAAAAAACTCAAATGTTTATAATGAAACATTTGCAATGCAATGAAATATTTTAAAATATTTTAGTATCTTACAATTATATAAAATAATACACAATTAATGATAGACTCATTACATATGTATGTATAATTCGAGTTCTTAAATTTATGGCTTGAAATGATTAAATAAAATGAGCAAACATAATATGAACCGCATATTTATCCAAACTGATTTAAAAGAACTTTTCGGCTACTATTTGTCTTATTATGTTTTTGGAATGATAAATTCGTTTAGTTGTATGCATAAAAAATTATGTTATTCAAAATATTTGTTTTGCGTATTGCCTCGAGTCAATAAATCAACTGCAGGCACTCGTGTATAATATATTGTTGATTAGGAGCTACTGAAATTTGTTTGAATCAATTGCGAAAACATAAACCATGCAGCAAATGCAGCGCATTTCGGGGAGGGGAGGGGCGTATACGCAATCTACAACATAGTATCCGCTTTTCGGCATATCCATCATCATATCTGAGCATAATCGCCCCAAACACACACACACACACACACACATGTACAAGAGGCGCAGACACACGAAAGTATTTTGCAAATTTGCGCTCAATTAATTGCATATAATTCATTTGTTGTTCGGGCAACGCACGCAGACCCAAAGTAACGCCCCCCACCCCCACCACCACGCCCACCCCCCTCTCGCCCTTCCCCTCTGCCGCACTGCTTGCAATGGGGTATTTTATGGCATTTTGATTTGATTTTTGTCAAACGTTGAAGTCGCCGCCGTTAGTTGGTCTTCTTAGCGAATGTCCGGTTTTTATTCTCTTTTCTTTTTATTTAGTCGTTGCTGTTGTTGTTGTTGTTGTTGTTTGTGCAGCGCCTCCCCTCTGGCCGCTTGGCCATTTGATTTATTGCCGACCTTGTTATGTGCAGGCGCATTAGCGATATATCCATTTCACTTTCCATAATGGTGGCGGTACCCAAAAGTGACAGCCCCCGTCAGCTCGTCAAGCTTCAGCAGACAGAGCGAGACGACACTAGCAACATTTACGACTTCTGCCCTGTAAGCTCGCTGTACGTATGTATGTGCATGTGTGTGTGTGTGCGTGTGTTGTAATTGGCAGGGGAAGTGAGCGCAGCGCTCTCGCTTGCCCCTCATAGTTTATGGCAAGGTGGAGGAGAGCGTGAGTGCAATGCGGCGCAGGGGAAATCTTTATGGCAGTGTTTTATGGCTGTGGCTCAATGTTGACAATTAAAGCACAATTTATGTGTGTTTTGATAATTAGGAAATACGTTGAACAACCGGAATATTACGTCATAACGCTTTAAAATGCTTTTCGCATTATCTTCACGTTTGTGCTGTCCTTTTGCTTTTGCGGTGCTTTTTTTCAGTTCTCTTGCTTTCCTGAAACGTTTTTGTTATTGTTTTTGTGTGCATATTTATTGGCAACCGAATGCAGTCTTGCTTAAAATTGCAATTAAGTTCAACTTGACGCAAATGACAGCCATTAAAAATGCAATAATTCGCCAGAAAGTCGCCAAAAGTCGCAAACAACTCAAATGACAAAAAGCGCCTCTGAGCCTTTTGCCTTTTGCCTTTTTCTCGCCTTTTTCTCGCCTTTTTTTTCGCACTCTCTCCAAATGTTTGGTTATTTTTAGCGTGGAACATTGTTTTTGCATATGCCAAATAAAATCAATTTATAAATTTCGTTTTGAAGCCGCTTTTGTTATGCAAATGCCGACAAATGTTACATTTTTGTTTTTTGTCTTGGGGGGGATTAACTGACTAACTAGCTAGTCGGTTAGTCAGAGCCAGTGTTAGCCGGTTTGGCAGCATTTCCGCGCTGCTCTCCACACAGCTACAGCTAAAGGTCATTGGGGTCAATCGAAATGTCGATCCACTTTTGTATGTGACATCACTAGAACTGATTGACTTTTGTCGATCTACACACATATTTGGACTTGTTGTTAGTCGACCAAAAACATATTGAATTACCGAAATTCGAGATTCACATTCGTTTGGCGATATCATAAAGTCACTGAACATCAATAAATCGTTCAATAATAATCGCCACTTAAGCTAATTTACATACTTCAGTTTTACTTTTCAAATTGATTTTTTAATATACATTTCAAATTTAAAGCTTTTATTGAAACAATCATTGACTTTTAAAAGCGAATCTTATGATTAATATTAATATAAAATAAATACACACATACACTTAATATATTTTCTAAAAATAGGCAAAGTTCCTTATTTTAAATCGGTTTAGATATTCATTAGTCAACTTTCGTTTGTTTGTTGACTAATTATTAAAACAAATGTTGAAATTTAGCATTGTACATTTTTAAATATTTAAATATATCGCTGATTGGGAAATATGAACAAATTGTAACAAATAAAAGACATTCGTTAAATATAATCAGATTTCACATACATCTAACTAAAAGCAAGTTGTGTTCTACGAAATCAATGAGAAACGTTAAATATATTGGTAAGTCCAGTTTTGGAATAAGTTTTCAAGCATTTTGGGCTTACTTGGGATCACTTGGAATTCTCACTGGGGGTAGTTACAATAAAGCTTCTTGGATGTACAGCATTATCTCAACGGAGAGAACTTTTCTTGGTATTTATTAGATTTATATATACTTGAAGCACTGCAATACAAATTGATCTAGCCATGTCCGTCTGTCTGTCTGTCTGCATGTATGCAAACTAGTCCCTCATTTTTTGAGCTATCGTGATCAAACTTTGCACAGAGACCTATTATTTAAAGGGACAGCGCATTGGTCGGAACCGGCTGGATCGGACCACTATATCTTATAGCTGCCATACAACTGGAAGTCGGTTTTGATCATAAATCCCATGTTTTCAAAGCTATCGCGATAAAACTTTGCCCATATACTTATTATTCAAACATACATCACATTGGTCGGAACCGGCCGGATCGGACCACTATATCTTATAGCTGCCGTACAACTGGAAATAAATTTAATATTTCACTAGAAAATTACAATTCATATGATATCAATTTTCACAGCTAATGAAAGTGCTGCAGTTGGCAGAGTGAAAGTTGTCTAGAGTTCGAAAAGAGTATAAATTCTTCGGCATGCCGAAGATAAACACTTCCCCCTTGTTTTCAAACTGATTTCAAAAGTTTTAAATCTCATTTAATAGAATTGTGTAATAGAAACGACCTTATACTTTTTGCTGCTTTATAGTTACGTTACGTTGGTATTAACTATGCATTGAATTATGTTTCAAAATAACCAAAAACAACTAGAATCACTGATACTTCAAATAGTGTGTATATCATTTTTAATTAGACTGTTTTAAGTGCAATTTGCTGCAGGCTGCCTCACGACCTTGAGCGCAAATTGAAATTGTTGCACTTTGATTATCGGTTTGGGGTTCGGTTTGTTTTGCTTTTGTTGTTGTTGTTGTTGTTGCTGCTGTTGCTGTTGTTTCTGTTGCTGTTTGCATTGTTTGGCTTATGGGTAAGCAGATTGCATTTTTGGCAAGTTTTTAACAAGCAAAAAGGGCAGCGCCAAAAGGCAACTCCAGCTCCTGTCGCCTGTCTCCTCTCCTCTGTCTCCTGTCTCCTCTCCTCTGTCTCCTGTCTCCTCTCTTCTGCCTCCTAGTCCCTCTCTTCTGTCTCCTGTTCCCTCTCCCATGACTGCGGACAGTCCGATAAAGCGCGGAGCCATCGAAGGCGAAGCAGTAGTAGCAGCAAAAGTAACCACAGGACGCTATCCCCCTCTCTCTCTCTTTCGCTCTCTCTCTCTCTCTCTCTCTGTCACACTCACACAGAGTCTGTCCTGTTCTGGCTTCTTATCGAAATGCCGACACACTCGAAACAACGTTTAATTAGAGTTTGTTGTTTATTTATTTATTTGCTTTGCTGGCCCCGCAGAGTGTGTGTGTGTGTGTGTATTCTTGTTGTTGTGTCTGTGTGTGTGTGTGTGTGTGTTGTGTGTGTATTTTGGTCTGCAGCGTCGTGTGCTGACCATTTGGTCACCAAGTAGCCTTCGCCATCAGAGCTGCCAACTAACGATTATCATAAATAAATAAAAATATATTAAACACTAAAATAAAACTTGAATAAAATAAAAAAAGAATACATTTACTTCTCTTTATTAAACTTCCTTTCTTTAGCTAACTTTATTCTTCTTAAATCTAGACCCTTTCGAGTACTCTGTGCTGATTATAATGGACCTGATCGAGTTTTCCATTCAGATTCCTCTCTTTCCATAATAAAAAAAAAACTATATTTTCGATTTGTTTGGCTCGTAACTAACTCGTAGACTTACTCATTTGTTTTTAATCCTCACTAAGCTTTAAATTTCATATTTTCATTATTAATACTTTTTGTTTGATTGGGGTTTATAGCTGGGTTTCTCCACTCCTTACATTCTCAATAATAATTTTTTAGTTTTACACAACATTTTATTAATTTAAATTTAATTTGTCTGTAACTTTTAATTATAATTATTTTTCTGTATCGACAAATACAAAACATGATTCAATTTATAGACTTTAAGATTTGATTTATATACATAAATTCATCTTATTCACTGAAGCTATAAGAATATTCCAAAAATTATTAAAATCATGGGAAAACTTAATTCATATATAATTTTCTTAAAAATGAAGAGAAGAATTAAGAAAAAATCATAAAAATCATGTACAAGTTTAATTGATCTATAATTTTCTTACAAATTAAAAGAACAATTTGTAATATCGTTAGATAAACATTGATTATCAAGCCATAGCAAATTGGCAACAAAAGGTAAAATATTTTATAAGGACTTAAAGAATATTAAAACAAATTCAATTAAATTGGACTTGGTTTTGTTTGGCAGACTGTAAAATGTTGTTTTTCTCAAATGAATGCAATAGTTTATATAATTAGTTCTTTTAGCTTTGCAAAAAAAGTCAAATCTGGCGTGAAAACTGCCAAAGTGACAACACTGATCGCTATCGCTGGACTCAACTGCACTTTTCGACCATTAATAATTTCATTGAGTTGAGTTGAATTGCTGTTGTTGTTGGTTGTTGTTGGTTGTTGGTTGTTCTTGTTGTTTGTACAGGCCATAGCCAAGTTGTTGTTGTTGTTGTTGTTCTTGTTGCTGTTGTTTATAGAGCTCGAACGGCAGCGGCTTCCGTTCTGACTCCCAATACACAGCCCCCAGTCGCAGTTCCTGCCCCAACCCCTCCTCCGGATGGAATGTGTGTGTGTGTGTGTGTGTGTGTGTGTGTGTGTGTGTGTGTTGTGTGTGTGCTGTCGGGGGTGTTGTATATTTTTGAACATTTCATAAGAAATCGTTTGTGGCATTATTTAATTTTGTTATTTTTGTTGTTTGCTTGGCTTTTGTGATTATTATTGTCGCTGTTGTTGTTGTTGCTACATTTTATTTACTTTGTTGCCGAACCGAACTGAACTGAACTGACGAACTATCCTCAATCAGAGATAGAGGGAGAGAGACTGAGAGCTTGCCTCCTGCCCAATTCCTGCCAGTCGCCGTTGTCCTTTGGCTCCTTGCGCTCCTTTTTGGCTGTGGCCAAGCGATAATAATATTTGTTATTTACTTAAACGGAAGGAAAAAACAAAAACGGAAATGCACATAAATTTATTTTTCGTAGATTATTATTTGTGTGCGCTGTCTCTTTCGCTCTGCTCAGCTGCCCTCTCTCTCTCTCTCTCTCTTTCTCTCTGGCTGCACTTTTTTTGAAATTGTTGCTATATAATACGTGCCAATAGTTGCTCGTCTTCTTCTTGTTATTGTTGGCCAGGACACAAGGACATTGTGCAATGCCAAAGTTGTCTTGTTTCTGTAAACAATATTCTCACTCTGCTTTGGCCTTCTCATTCTCAAATTTTATTGTTTTCTAAAGTTGCATATAAATTACAGAACAAACACTGCAATTAATCTTCTCAAACTCAAATCAAATGAAGTCAATATCTAACTTAACTGAAGTAAAACTAATGTATCAAAGAAATGAGTAAATGTGAAAATAGGCAAAGTATTTTTAGCTATCTTAAATAAATATTTCTTGTTATACTCTTTTCAAAGAAAATAGTATATTAAGTTTGTGCATAGAAGGAAGCGTCGGAGATCCCCAAAAGTTACGGACAGTACGCTTAGAATGACAATACAAATTGATCTAGCCATGTCCGTCTGTCTGTCTGTCTGTCTGTATGTATGCAAACTATTCCCTCAGTTTTTGAGCTATCGTGATAAAACTTTGCACAGATACTTATTATTTAAAGAGCCAGAACATTGGTCGGAGCCGGCCAGATCGGTTCACTATATCTTATAGCTGCCATATAACTCGAAGTCGGTTTTGGCCATATATCCGATATTTTCAAAGCTATTGCCTTAAATTTCCTTGTACACTTGAACATCTTTATAACTCATCAATGTTTAAAATTTCAAATCGATTCAGTTATAATTAGCAAAGATATGCGTCATTAAATATTTCGCTGGTGCAGTTGGCAGTGTGAAAATTGCCTAAAGGTTCGAAAAGAGTATAAAATCTTGGGCCCGCCGAAGATAATCCTTCACCACTTGTTTTTCATTCAACATTTTCTTAGTTTTTTGTATTTGTATTGTATCAAAAAAGATTTCGTTAGTTATGCCGCTATAAGCTCTTCATTTACTTAGTCAACATTCTTTATGCTCTTTATAAAACTATAATCTATACACTTTTAAGAGATTGTAGATTTCTTTTATAGTATATATAGAAAATGTAAATCTTTTGTGATATCTCCGCTAAACACTTGCCCCAAATTCACTTACAACTTGAAGTGCTATCAAATGATGTGGAAACTGGAACTTGAGCAATTCCCGATCAGCATAAATCTCCCCCCCGGCCCCTTCCTCTTTCCTCCTTGTCACACCTCCCCTTCAGATGCACTTCTCTGCTTTATTAAGTTATGTTTGTTCATTTACTTATAGAGAAGCATCCCCGAGTCATATCAATGCCATAAGTAGTTTTTCATTGGAAAAACATTATGGTTGCATGTGCGTCTGTGTGTGTGTGTGTGTGTGTGTGTGAAAGTGATTTTCACTTCATATCCCATATCCCACATGCCACATCCCTCCTCTTTCGCTCTTTTGCTCTTGCTCTCGGCCTGTGACAGTTTCAAGTGGTTTTTCTGGGCAATCAATCAAAAATGAAAAACATTTTCTCGTCTCTGCCCCGAAAACAAAGAAGATCGCTTAGAGACAGACAGACAGACAGAGAGAGAGAAGGGAGGGAGGGAGATGGAAGATGGGGCGTGCAGGACACATGTGGCCAGGCTGCTCAAATGCAACTTAATCCTGCTGCTAACTGTCAATATCCTTTAGCTCATTTGCATCCATCTAACAATAATTAAGTTTTTGAACACACTAATTGAACTGCATTTTTCCATTTCAGGTAACGTATAACGAATGCTTCGGAATGATGCTCCTTTAGTTTTGTACCTCTGGACGAAATGAGGTAAGTCTTTAAGTCTTAAAGTTGCCCTTCGACAATTTCGCTTTCGTCCTTGTGACAAATGACAAGCGCTTTGCCAAACTGGCGGCGTCCAGTGGCTCTAAAACCTCGCTCTCGAATTGGGGGCCAAAAGTTGAATGACGCCGACGGCAAAATTGACAGCTTCTACACTGTGAAAAAAAAACAGTGACTGGCATTATATGAATATGTGAAGCTTGAGTTAAGAGTATCCAATTCTAGAATGGACTATACTAGAAATTCTGATTTTAAGCTTAAGAGTTCTATGAACTGAATTGAGTTCTAGGATATAGATTTAGGTCTATGATCTAAATTTAGTTTTATGTTGTCAAATGTAGAATATCTTTTCAAATATTCGAATAAATAAACTTATTGTAAGTCAGTTTTTGTCTGTTCATGGTAAAAATAGTTCCTGATTGCTATTTTTTGAATAATTTACAATAGATCCATAAATGTCTGTTCGAAAAACATCATGTTTTTCGCTCTTATCAAATTGATACTATTTTGTTAAGATCCATTTTTTTGTAATATTCCCTATAAATGCCCTTTTTAGACTTCAAGTCAAAATAATTTAGCTTAAACTCAATTAAATTTTATTGTGTTTTAAAGTATGTCAAAACTTACACCTTTTACATATATGTATGTTACTATTCTTCCACAAAATATGCCCAAAAGGGTCTACGATTACTTTGCTACTCAAAGTGAGAAGGCGACAAACTAAAGATTCCTTTCTTGTTATGTAATTCTGAAAGACTCTCAACTTGATTCAAGTATATATATCCTTGCATATGTATCGAGCATATATATATGCTGATACCCTATCTTTTTTCTCTCTGTGCATACAGTTTGTGAACTTGGCTGCTGTCAAAAGCAGACGTTCCAGTGACGAGACGACAAGTTTGTCAGCATGTATTCGGGTGGGCGTGGCTGCTGGGGGCGGGGGCGTGTGGCGCCGCCAATGACCGGCATATATTTATTTGCTGTAAATCAATCGATTTGTGCAGCTATTTTGTCGGGCCTATTAAAGTGCTGCTGAACAATGTGGCGCCGTTGGCAATTAATTGGGGTCCTTGGACAAGTGGGCAACCAATAGTCTCTATATATCTATCTATATGTATCCGTTGTGCTGCGAGTTGAATGACTTGCCCAAAAAACCAAAAGAACAAAAAAAACATAACACAAAGTGAGCGCTGTGGGTGTGAGTCCTGCGCCCAGGTAATCCTTAGTCCTAAGCCGTTTATGGCAAGCGTTGAAAGTCACAAAAATATATGCGTCTGAAGGTAAAGTATGCCAGCGAACAGGTAAATATGCACATTCTTTTGCTAACGAAACAGCAGGTAACAAACAGTTGCATTTCGCATTTTGCATTTCGGAAACGGACAAATAAATAAATATTAAATGCGGGCTGCGGTCTCCAGTGGCTGTCGAACTGTACGCGCCTCGTAAACAGCTGTTCGGGCTTGCCATAAAAAGCGAATGCGCAATATATCATGCCGGCCCGCTCGCGCCTAACGCGGCGAATTCGTGTCGCGTTGATTGCTCTCTTTCTCTGGTGCGCGCGTACGAAAACAAAAACAAACCATTAAAAGTGCAGCGAAATGGCCGTTTGGAGCGTGAAATACGAGCGAAAAACAATGCGGCGAAGAGCGGCGCGCTACGAGAGAGCGCGCGCGTGTGTGTGCGAGTGTGAGTGAGTGTGCACTTGTCTGTCAAGATTATGGCGGCTTTGCAGCGCACACAGCGAATTGTGGGAGGAGGGCTGGGGGGTGTCTGCCAAAAACAAAATCGACCCTGTCGCTGTCGCAGTTGTTGTTTCCTCAAGCGCCGACGGCAACTCCTATTTTTCTTCATGTGCCATTTTTTGTATGCGTTTTTGCTTCGTGTTGCGCTCGGCACTCGGCACTCGGCGCTCGCCGCTCAGCTCAAGTTGAGTTTGAGTGAGTCTCGTCACACACACACACACACATGCGCGCATTCACATCAACTTGATATCGTGTCGTCGTCTTCATCTTTGCTGTCGCTCGCTCGTCGTTTTCATTTGATAAATTGCGTTTATAAGAAAGAGATGAATTGTCATGCACAGCAGCAGCAGCAGCAGCAACAACAACAATCAGCGTCTGTGTGTGTGTGTGAGCGAGCAACGGTTGGCGCTCATTTGGGGCCCGCTGCCGCCGCTTTAAATCATATTGGCTGCGCCTCAACCTATGCGTGTGTGAGTGTGCTCGTTTCTGCACGTGTGTGTGTGTGTGCGTGAGCTTTCTCATCGTTTTCAGTTTGCTGCGCTGCTGCCCCTCAAATGTCGCCTCAATGCTCAGCGCTCGTCTGGGATTGGAAGTTTCCAAATGCAATTCTGCTGCCTTGAGCTTTTCGTCTTATTATCAAGCTGCTGCTGCCGTTGCTGTCGTTTCTCTGCTTCCTTTTCGTTGACTCCTATTTTCTCAGTTTTTGCTCGTGTTTTGTTTTGTTTGCCTCAGTGGGTGGAGACCTCAGCTCAGTTGCGCCCGTTTTCATTTTGCTTGGGCTCTGCTGATTTAAATTTCATGGTCTCTTCAATTTTGCCAAGTTGTAATATTAAATTAAATTAAATTCCCTTTGCATTTGTTTTTTTGTTGTTGCTTCCACCCTTCAGGAATGTGAATGCAATAGACAAATTTACACACGTGCAAGTGCAGTTGGTAGCATTTTTAAACATTCGACGAACTTTTAATCTTAAAGTGAAAGCGAATCATAGAATTTGTACAATAAAATCCAATAGATTTTAATTTGCAAACTAAATTCTAGCCAAATTAAGCTACATACTTGAGAAGAGTCTTAGTAATAGTTATTAGTTTCATGTTATATGTTATTTTTTTAATTTTCATTAAAAATTATACTATTATAGTAAAAAAGTAGTCAAATATTGAATTTATAGCTGTATTTTTCCAAAAAAATCAAAAACTTAGTACATATTTTTGCTATAGTGTTTTCTAAACTATAAAACGACTTTGTATTTGTTAAACAAAGCTGAGAATCTAGAATATTGTATCAGAGAATAGAAAGAAAGAAATTAACATTACATTCCTGTCTTATATATCGAAATCAAGTTGTTTAAAAACCTATTTAACTAATGACGAAGCTTATCTGCTAAATATGTGAAATATCTGAAAGACTTTCTGAAAAGATGCACCCATCTGGTATTTGGTTCTTGATTGCATTCCAATCTATATTTAACACTAACTGCACTTGTAGCTGAAACGTAATTTCATGCATATTATTTAGCTCCTTGGCGGCTTATCCTTGAACTTGGCCATAAATCACCTGTCGCTTCTCTCGTCAAGTCCATTTTTGGCAAGACACCTAAAGTCCACAATGCCCACATTCAAATAAATGAGCAATTTATTACTTTTAATTGCATTTTCAACTGAATTCGAAATGTTAGACGTTTTTGGCACACACGAATTTGCATTTTGCAAGTCTTAAATTTAAAACCAACAACAGCAGCAGCAGCAACAATTGGCCTGAAAATTGAAAGGAAAAAAAATCACAAACCGCAAATCAATCAACGTCTCATAAATTTGTCAAGTCGGCGACAGTTAAAGACAGACAAGGAGAGCGAGAGAGAGAGGGAGAGAGGGAGACAGGCTGCGAGGACATGTGACTCTAGCAGACAGAGGCAATAAGCACACCAAATTATGATCAGCTGTTTTGGAAATGGAAACCAGATTAAGTGCAGCATCATCATCATTATTAACTTTGTCATCGGCTAACTGTGGCAACAACAACAACAACAACAGCAACAATATCCTTGCCAGCCAGCCAGCAAAACAAAAAACAAGGCAATTTCTCATTTTTCGCCCAAAACGCGCAAAAACGGCGGCAACATTAAAAACAAAAACAAAAAAACGAGCGCCGGCGTCAACGCAGCTAACCAAAAATGAAAATGGCGACCGGGCGCCGGTAAGCAACAACAACAACAACAAAACAACAACAAAGACAGTAACAACAACAACAAACACACGCAGAAAAAAGAGGCAACAAAAAGGACGCACTGGCCAAAAAAATGCGTTGTTGAAAAATTGCCTCGGAATATGTGTTAACTGCTTTTTAAACTGCCACGAGGACGACGACACGACGACGTCGCCAGCAGCAACAACAACAGCAACAACAACAAACAGCAGCAACAACAACAACAAACAGCAGCGCCAGGATATGCATTTTTGGGCAGTTTGAATTTATCGGCGCGCGATTTATTATTGCACACAAAGTTCACGGTGCGAACAGCTGTTGTTGTTGTTGCTGCTGCTGCTGCTGCTGCTGCTGGCAGGATCATTGGCTAAGTGGCTGGATCGCCATTACGCCTGCCGACAGCAGCAGCAACAACAACAAGCGCAACAACAACAACAGCAGAAAAACGACGGCGACGTCGCTGCAGCTTTTGAAGGCGTTGCCTATTTGTGCTGCTACAGTGTGTGTGAGACTCTTTGTGTGCGTATGTGTGTGTGTGTGTGTGTGTGTGCACAAAGAGCGCAAAAAAGTTGAGCGAAAGTTGAGCGCACAGTGGGAAGTGACGGACAAGCGAGCAAGCAAGCAAGCAAGCAGGCAAGCAAGCAGAAGGCGCGGCGACGGCGAAATGCCAAAAACGACAATGTCTGGAGTGGCAAAGACTAGAAAACACCTGAAAGCACTCACTGACACGAAACACGCTCAAGCAGCGGCAGCGGCAGCGTCCAGCCCCAGCCCCAACCCCAAGCTGGCGAGCGAGCCACCCAATGCCCAATGCCTGCGCGCACAGGTGGGGCGGCCAAAGAAGACTGAATGGCAAACTGATGCAAACTGCCACTCACTCAAGCGAAAATAACAAATGGGATTGGTTTTTGCTGATTTTCAACGCACGCACAGCGGCGACGCTGGCAGCGGCTGAGAGAGGAGGCGATGCGACGGCAGCAGCAGCAGCAGCACTAGCAGCAGCGGCCAAAACCTATAAGCCGTCTCCTTTTGGCCAAAGCCAAATAAATTTCAAACGAACCAACGAACTCTGTGCAGCGAGCGCCAGCCGACGACGTTCTCGTTGCGCAAAAACAGTCGCAAAACAACAACAACAAAATAGCAAAAACAAAAAACAAAAACAAAAAAAAATAGCAGCACAACTGAGCGCGCACGAAGGCATGGCCAGAGATTGTGACAAGTGTGTGTATGACAGAAAAGGCGTACTAACAAATCAGTCATCATCCTTTGCGCTCTGCCTTTGGGCCCCATTTTGTAGTGCGCTCACAAGAGAGCGCGCCTGCGCTCTCGCCGGCGCAATTCGCCGCGCGGCGTACAACAATACACACTCGCTCGCACACAACAGACATAGACACACACACACATACGCACGCAGCACAATTCGCCGGAGTCGATTGTGTATTGTATAGCCATCGCAGTCGCACTGCTGGCAAATTTATGAGCCGCCGCTTTGTACAACCTTTTTTAATGGCACAATTGTTGCGTCGCCGCCGTCATTGTGCGTGTGTGTGTGTGTGTGTGTGTGCCAGCCAGCGAGCGTACGATCGGGCAGACAGTGGCGTGCAAGCGTGCATGAGCATGATTGACAGTGTGTATTTGCCTTCGAACCGCGTACGACGTGCTTGTGCTTGTGCTGTCTGTGTTGTGTGCGAAGCGAGAAGCGAAGCCGAAAACGCCGAAGCCGTCGCCAACGCCGCAGCCGTTGTGAAAAATTATTATTATTACTATTATTATTGCTATTGCATAGCATTTGATTATTGTTATTGCCGCACAACAACAACAACAACTACAACAACTACTACAACAATAGGCCCAACCAATCCAAACAAAATATACTCGTCGGCATCTCCTGGGCCAGCAAAAAACAAAAAAAAGTTCTAAACACAAAATATCAAAAATATCGCAATTTAGCAAACTAAAGCAACAAAAAAGCGCGCGCGTCTCGTTGCGCGACGTTACGATCGGTCGTTACGTTACGTTACGCGTTACGGAGCTACGTTAACGCACTTTCGCCGTATTGCCGCCGCCGCCGCCGCCTCCGTCGAAGCCGAATTTGCCGCCGCCGTCGCCGCCGCCGTCGCGTTCCCGTCGCTAAAACAACAAGTTGCAACATTTCTACCAATTGCACGCTACAAAAGCAATAAACTGAACGAAAGTGCAACTGTAAACTGTAAACTGTTAACAGTTAGTCGATGTTGATTGGCTGCTGCCGGAGTCTGACAAAGCGTTTTGGTTTTCTGTAGTATATTATAGTATGTAGAAGCAGCTGTGATAAATAGTGCGCATATTATACGAAGCAAGAAGTATACGACATACAAACAAAAATAAAAACAAAAATTACAAACAAATACAAAAAAACTACAACTTGACGAGATCAAAAGAATAAGAAGAAGAGTCCCCAAAAAGGCAGAAAGCAAGCAGTAGTAGACGAATAAGAAGAAGAAGCAGCCGCTGCAAATGCCCCAGCAATGGATTTATGACAACAACAATAGCCCGCTAAAAGGCAACAGCGACAAACTGCAAACTATGTTGCTACAACAACAACAACAACAACAATCGCTACAAGAGCAGCAACAACATTTAAGCAGAACAACAACGGCAACTGTAATGAAAACAAATTGTATACGATTTTTATAAAGCAAAAAAGAAACACAAAATATAACTGCAACAAATTATATGTAAATATTATATAAACATTTATATATATATATATACAAAATACAAAACAACAAAAAGATCTCCCGCTAATAACAACAAAAGCAACAACAACAACAAGTTAAACGCGCGCGTAACTACAACAACAACAACAACAACAAAAGTATACATAAATCTAAGCAAAGAATGAAAATAAAAAAATCTAAAGCAAAGATTTTAACAAATGTGCCTGTGTTAAAACAAGAAGAAGAAGAAGCATAAAGTGCTAAAGCAGCTAAAGAACTAAACAGAGAGAGCGAAAAAAGAAAATCTCTATGAGAAATACGTCAAATTCTAATAATATTTTTGTGAGTGTCAAGAAACAAACGAGAAACAAAAAGCAAACCAAAAGCAACTAGCGTAGCAGGAGGCCCCAACACAGATCCACAGATCGACAGCTCTACAGATTCCAAGTTCCACATAGATCCACAGAGATCCGTCAAGACGTCGACAGGGAGGACGAAGTCGAAGACGAGGACGAAGACGAGGACGAAGTCGAGGACGAGGACGCAAGGGACGCGGGCCCCTCGTTTTGTGTTGCGCCGCCAATTGTCGTCTGGACACCACTAAAAGTGGCACAAATCGGGTTAGACGTCGCTCCCAGAGCATTAATGGCTCAGCCTAGGGTAAGTAGCTAACCAATATGCCCATTATCAAGCAATGCCTCAGCCTCAAAAGTTGCAATTCTTAAAATACATACTATATTTCATACGTGACAGATTTTGCGACGGCTTTTTGTTGAGCGACGGCATTTCATAGCATCAATTTTGTTGAATAGTGTAATAGTGTAATAGTGTAACAGTTATACATAGTTCGATTCCTACAGTGTCCATATGCGCTTTATTCATTTCAAATGGAAATTCTGCTTGCCAGTTCTATATAGACGAAAACAGTTTTCTTCAAAGCAGAAAAACTTTGCACGCTCGCATAATTAATAAATTATTTCAAGTGTCTAGTGTAATTTCATGAATTAATATCATGTGTGATTATCTTGCCAGTTGGGAATACGCTAATTTGTGAGTTTCATACAGTAATTTCTATAGTTAATTACCATAATTGCAGCAAGTGTAGATTTGTTAAATTGCACTCAATAAGTGTAAAATTCGGACAAGTTTGAAAAGTTTTTGTTTGCATCTTTTTCGCTTACCGTCGGCACTTTTTTGTATGAGAATAGAACTCGATGTTATAAACATGTGTATATTTACTGTATTTTATATACACATATGTATACTTGACATGTTTTCTGGCGTGACTAGATTGTTATTGGGACATAAAACTATAAAAATGTATTTAAATTTGCAAGAATTTTATCAACTCTATAAATGTATTATAATATCAAATCTGAGATAATTACATTTTGGCGTAGTTTTAGATTAACTTTGCTGTCAATTCAGCGTGTTCTACATTAATAGTTTATTGGAGCAGATATACTTAAAGTTTGCTGGACTGATAAATTTGTAACAAAACAGTTTCGTTTTTTTAGCGGGTTTCTAAATGAAAATTACCTCAGCTGATATTAATTAAAACTTATTCAACAACTTCAAATCGAATTTTCCATAACAATTTCCAAGTAAAGCAAAAATGTTATCTAATTTAAACCAAGTTTTCTAGCAAATAATTTAATTTTATTAGTTTGCTGCTTTAATTCTCTTGCCAAACACAAAGAAACGCTTTGAGACATTCCTCCATAGTTATGTGTTTAATATAATTTTTATTAATGACTCTCTGCAGCCATCAATAAAATACTAATCAGCTGACTGCTTAGCTCTCTTTCTTGCTTTCTGTGTGTCTGTCTCTCTTTCTTTATTTACCAACTTAAAGTTTATGAACTGATTAACATATATGTGTGAAACGAACTTGATATTTTCTATGGATCGTTAAATCGTTGGAAAATACTATGCTGCATAAGAAAACGAGAGCAATTTGTAATTAGCATTTAGTTATGACACTTATCGTTATATATATATATATATATATGTGTATATGTATAGGTAGGCTTGGATCTCTAGAGAGCAGTTAAAAGACACGAACTGCCCGCGGGAATATTTGTGGTGATTTGAATATTTTACTGTTTGGGTTTGGTTTGCTTTGCTTTGCTTTTCACATAAATTTACGCATGTGGTTTAATACTCTTCTCTTTCTTTCTCTCTCACTCTCTCTCTCGCTCTCTCTCTCTGCCTGAGTCTCAGATATTGCAATTGCAACAACTGTGTGTTTGTGTCTTTTTGATGCGATGCATATAATTTTATTGCACATTTGCTGAATCTGGATAGGAGAGGCCTGCGGGCAGAAAGGCAGAAAGCCAGGGTAGACTCATTCATTGAGGGCCACATACTGTGGTTTTATTATTTACAATTACAATTTCATTTCATTTCATATCGCTTCGTTTCGTTGCGCTTTATTTTTACTATAATTTTCACTTTTGTGCGTTACAAGAACAAATGGCGGCAAGCAATTTCTATATATATACATACATTTATATATGTATATAATTTGATTATTTTATGCCTCGCAGTTAATGAAAAACCAAAAAAAAAACTATATATAAAGAAAATGTATCGCAAAAAGCGAGCAACGGCAACGGCAATTGCAATTTGTGCAGCTGCCGTACACACAGATACACACACACACACACACACACACACACACACACACACACACACACACAGACACCCCCCGTTGCAACATTCAACATTCAACACAAAAATTGTTTTGGTGTTATTTTAATTTAAAGGTTAACCGCAGCGTAATTTGTGGCATAAAATATAATTCGTCTAGTGTGCGCGTTTTGTGCTCGCGTTTTTCGCTTTTCGCTTTTCGCGGCGAGAGAGCGCTAAATAAAATCGCAAAATAAATAAAAATAAAAATCAAATAAAAGACCCAGCAGCAGCAGCAGTTGCAGCAGGCAACACAAAATGCCAACGTTCAATGTTCAACACTCAACATTCAACATTCAACATTCGCTGTCGCAGTTGCAGTTGCATTTTGCCATTTGTTTGGCTCTGCGCTGCGAAATGTGCGGCCAGTTTTTCGTTTTGACTTGAAATTGTTTTGCTTTTGTGGCTTTTTACACTGCAATTTATAAATTGACATCTGCCCATGTTGCCGATAACTCACTAGCCAAAGAAAGACTACACTAACAAGTAAGAGGGCTCTCCCGACTACCAGATACCCTGAAGCCAGTCCTTACACATTCATACTAATCTATCAGTGGTATCCAAAAAGTGATATATTTGTAATATGTGTATGATATTCGAGATTATACATGCCCAATTCGGTGCCTCTAGCTCTTATAACTTTGCAGTTCGTTTCCAAAAACGCTAGTCTGAAATCGAAATTTATCGATCACTTTTGAACGGCACGAGTTATCGATCAAATGAAATAAACTTGTACTGTCCCGGGACTACGAGAACTTATATTCCAAATATAAAGTCTCTAGCTCCTATAGTCTCTGATATCCGCGTGCTCATACAGACAGACAGACAGACAGACATGGCTAGATCGACTCGGCTGTTGATACTGATCAAGAATATCTATACTTTATATGGTCGGAGATGATGCTGTCTGTTACCAAACCATAATACCATTTTTACCCATTTTTAATGGGTTCAGGGCATAAAAATCACTTTTATGTTCCAAAAAATTCGCTTATAAATTATGTATACGCACGCATACAGTTGTGCAAGTTCTAAATAATAAAAACAAACACTTTATACATCTTGAATGCAGCATTCACATCATTAAAATAAAACAGCAGAATTAGTTGGCAATAGCAATTTATGTGTATCAAGATGTTAAAGTCATTAATCTTTGAAAACATAACTCACAAAAGCAAATACGAATGCGATAAGCAAAAGCATAGCTTTTTATTAGTTTCATAGAGCATTACTTTTTGTTGTTGTTGTTGTTTTCTTTAGATTATCTACAGTTACCTTGCTCATAGCTAGTTAAGAATAATCTTATATCTGGCAGCAGTTGTTCAAGATTTGGAGATTACTTTGAGTTTCACATAACTTTCAACTCGAATGATTCATAGTCTCAAAGTGGAAGATCAGAAAGAGAGAGAGAGAGAGAGAGAGAGAGAGAAAAACACAGACTCCAATGAGTCAGCGACAGTTGGGCATATATAGCATACTCATAAAGAACTTGCGCCTCCTCAGGATACTGAACAATATTTATAAACAAATTATATGTTTTATGCATACTTTTTTCAAGCTGCATTACAAATTATGCACTCTATACTGTAGCTTCCCAAATGGCAAACTCCAACAGTCTCCAGGGGGTATGGATTGGATGTCTCCCTCTCTCGCTCTCTCTCTCTCCTGTTCTCTCCCTCTCTCTTTGACTCCTTGGGTTATTTTCTTTTTCGTGTGCTAAAGAGCTTCATGTTTAATGATCAAATTGCGTGCCTCGTTTGCTGCCTGGTGCTTTGTTGTTGTTGTTAGTGTTGTTGTTTGGCTGTTGGAAGTGTTTTCATTAGTTTCATTTCTTTTTACATTTGCGCTCAAATCGTCTTTAAATTTTTGTGTTTAAAAAATATTTCGCACAATGTAATTTCCACTCAACATTAGCGCTAAGCGAGCGTTAATTTTTTTCTTTTTCGGCGCAACTTAAGTGAATTCCATTACATCTTTTTGACTTACACTAAGCAACAAAAGCAAGAAACAGCTAACTAACTGATACAAGTTGAAAATGTTTTGAAAAGACGTGGAAAATCATTTAGACAAGTTGCACGCCGCTCATTAAATTAAATGAGCCATCAGCACGCAATTTATTTTAGTATTTTTGAGTAACTTTTGCCATGCCAGACGCAGCTACTTCTTCTTCTTCTGGGGCGCTTTCTTCTTCCTCTTCTTCATCTGCTGCTGCTGCTGCTGCCTGTTGGTATTTTGTTGTTTTTGCCGCTTTTGGGGGCAGCCAATTTAATTAAATAGACGCCGCGTGCTGTTGAAAATTTGATACAAAATGTGCGATAATATTAAAAGTTTGCTGCTGCTCAAATATATATATTTAGAAATTAATACAATGTTGAGATACAGCTAACAAAAAAGTGCCTTGAAAACGTGTTCAATGATAAACCAAATATTAAGCGCATGTCTATATATGTGTATATATATATATATATATATGTATATAGTTATACATAAATTAGCTAAAGTCACAATGACTAATGAAATGCGTATAATATATAGCTGGAATTCGTTTAAAAGGTATTTTCGGTTTTAATATCAATAAAATGTGAAATAAACTATAAATATATGCATAGTAAACCAAAAAAAATATAAATAGAATACTAGATAATTTTGGAATTTCAATTATGATTAGTTATGGCAGGTAGAATAATTTGCTTTACTTGTCTTGTTTTCTATTTTCTTCTATCTTGTCGCTGTTTTAAATTTAATAAACGCTCACACTGACGTCATTTGTTATGTTTTTTTTCTGCTGTATTTTTTTTTTAATAAATGTTAAAACGCCAAGAATTTTTGCTTTTTGCTGTCGCGTTGTGTGTGTGTGTTTTTTTTTTTGCGTAGTCGCTGCTTTAAATTTAGCTACCGATTGTGTGTTATATATACATATAGATATTGTTTTTTTTTCTTTTTTTTTTGGTGCTCTAAGCATTTGTTTTTGAACATCAATTCAAACTTCAGAAATAAATAAGCGCGAGTGGCAGCAAATTTGCTATGAATATGCGCACGTTTTGTATTTTGTATTTTATTACTTAATATTATTTGGACTTCACAGGGCACCGAATATTAATATTATTAGTCGGCATAATAATACCAATAAAAGCGAGCGTGTTCGCTGCAACTGTGAATTGAAACAACGCCAAAGCACGCAACAAAAATTAATTGTCTAACACCAAATAAACATCGGCAGCGAACGCCAAAGACAGTCAAATACAAGAAATAAAATAAAAACAATAGAGAAAAAACTAATTAAATAAAATATAAAAACTGGGCGTGTGGCCAGCTTAATGAAATGCTACGGGTTCTGTGGGACTCTACGGCTTACTCCAAAAAACAGAAAAACAACTCTCTGGCACACCTACAATACCAATTCCAATTCCAATACCAAATCCAATAGCAATTCAGGCTCGCTTTGTTCTGCGGCTCGTCTGCTAATTAAGCAAGCAAAAAACCAAAAACAAAAAAGAACTATATATATAGAAAAAAAGCCAACGAAACAAATTCAAATACAACATGATAAACAATTAATTTTGATTAGGCGGCCAGCGTCGCAATTAAGGAATGTGAAAAGAATGGAAAGCAAAAGTGTTGCCCGAATAAGAAATCAATAACGCTGGGCAGCACTTTTGTGCACAAGTCCTGTTGCTGTTGTTGTTGTTAAGCACATTTATGTATATGGAGCACACACACACACACACACATGCAGAGTGTTTTAGGGCTCGCTAAAATGGCGGCCATTGTCACCACACACACACAGACACACTCAACACACACACAGACACTGTCCTACACACCTATAATTCTTGCAGTCTGGCGCTGGTCAGTTTTAGGCGCCGTTAGATAAACTCCCCAACAACAACAACAACAACAGAAACACAGCCATTGCCGCCTAAGCCAAAACGCCCCCTCCCCCCACTCTCTCTCTCTCTTCACTCTCTCTCTCTCTGACTCACTCGTTGCGTCTCTTTCTGTATCTGCATATGTGTCGCTGCATTTTGGCTACAGTTTTCAGTTTCAAGTTCAGGCCGAACCAAATGTGTGTGTTTTTTTTTTGGTTGCACCCCAAACAGTTGACACATGCGAGTGTGTGTGTATGTGCGTGTGTGTGTGTGTGTGTACTATTACAAGAACAAAAGCAACATAGCAGTGAGCTTAAAGCGCTGCACAAACTTTTGTAGCATTTAAAGGCAAAACGTTAGAGTCGAGTGAGTTGTACTATTTGTTGTTGGCTCGATGACTTAATGTCTCGCAATCACGACAGAAACATACACACACACTGGCACAACAAGGAGCACCCACTTGGGGCAACGTGGTCTGCAACCCACTGTCGTTGTCCTGTTTTTGGCCATGTGACTGCTGCGCCTGTCGCTGACAGCTCTCTCCCTCACTCTCCCTCCCTCTCTCTCCCTCTCTATCACTGTGTGTGTGGGCCGCAAATACATAAATGTTTGAAGGATTTCGGCGCTGAACTTGTCAAAATCAGACGACAACAACAACAACAAGCCAGTCATGTTTACTGTTATATTCCCGACTACACTGTGGGCCATATTATTGATTCACCCGAGCCCAGAGTGGCGTATTTGTGTGCATGTTGCTGTCTCTGTGGCTGGGCTTCAACAAGGTCATTGGCTTTGGGCTGCGCAGATGATCATCAATCAAATGGGGAAAGCCTTAAGTCTTCCCCGTTAGCCAGCCAGCGCTCTTAAGTGTGTTTGGCTGTTCGATTTTTTGGCGCGTTCGCTTACAGACACAAAAAAAAACAAGCAAAAACCAAAAACCAAAAAAGATTCAAGCCAACACAAACGTAACAAAAGTCCGTTCGTTCATTTGGGACACTGGGAACGGGCGGCTCAATTCCCACATTACTTATGTACAAGTACAAATTGTGGTAATTTTCAGAGATCTCTTTGTTGCTGATTTTGTGCTTTGTTTGGTTTTGGTTTCGCTGCTCCACAATTTCCTCATTTCTAAAAGCAACGTTGCCTGCGCGAGCTGACTTCGCATATACGATATACGATATATATATATATACATATATATACGCCAACACTAAAATTAGCATAACAACTTTATAGTTTAACTGCTCGACTGGCTGTCTCTGGTCTGAGGTCTGAGGTCTGTGCTCTTGGTTCTTTTGGGCCTGCCACTGCTGATCCGGTCCGGTCTGGCAGCAGTATCTATAAGTTTGTATCTTGCATGCACTGCATACAGAGACGCCAAAACACCAAAGAATCAGTGACAACAACAAAACCAGCAGCCAAACGAAAACAGAACTCGATTTGTGCCTTCCCAAGAGCAGTGCAGAGTAACTAATCTGTTGTGTGTATCTAAAGGATTGCAGCAAGCCAAATGACAAAAGGTCTCGGTACGCCTTTTTTCTTCTCTTCGTCTCTTTTGCAGGTGCTGGCACAAGCAAACAAAACCTGCCAACAGCAGCAGCTGCCTCTCACAAAAAGGGGGCCATTGATAGACCCATTTGAAAGCAAACAAATACACACACACACACACGCACACACATTGTCAGGTGCAAATCCTGTGCAAGTCAAGAGCTGCTCACTTACCGCACTTGCAATGCCAATCCCCATCCCAATCCCCATCCCAAGCCCCATCCCACAAGTCGCCAAGCGTCACTCAGTCAATTGCTCATTTAGTGTCAAAGATTTTTCCAAGCAGATAACAACACACACACACACACACACACACACACACACACAGAGTTGGGGGAAAAACTTGAGCAGCAAAAAGTGCCATCATTTCTTGTCGCTGCACAAAAATCTTGTCAACTTGCTGCGCCTCAGCTTTTAGCTTTCAGCTCTCAGCTTCAGCTCTCAGCTTCATCTTCAGCTCCAAAATTATGCAGTGTGAAGCGGCGACGACGCCACTTGAGTATAAAACTGATAAAAATCTTACACAAAACCCAACAGCAACAACAACAACAGCAACAGCAGCAGCAGCAATCGCAATCACAAAAGGCAGTAATCACAGAAGGCAGAGGCTGAACTTTAAAAAAATATTCGTTGTTGTTGTTGTTGTTGCCCGTAGTTGTTGCATACGAGCAAACCAGTTTGCAATTGAGAGCGAGACGCAGCTAGACACCTACACGCGCTCACTCACTCTCTCTCTCTCTCTCACACACACATTGCGACAGATTAACTGATAACATTAAAAATTACTCTTTTTTTTTCTTTGGTTTGTTGCTGATTTTGGCGCTTAATTAATATGCAAAAAACGTGTAAAGTAGAGAAGCGGCAGCAACAGCTAAAGACACTTATATCTGTCTATATGTACATATGGATATCTATATAATGCCGCTGCCAAAAGTAATCACAAGGTCAAACACAAAATGCGAACCGTTTTGTTATTTATTTTATTTTATTTTTTGTTAGCTTCAATTTTTGTTGACGTGCTTGGAAATAATATATGTATATAGCAGGTAAAACGTGTAGCTGACATGTTAGCAACAAGACTTATACTCATACACCCATATACTCTATATACCCACTTTACAGGGTATACTAGATATATGTATATAGCGAATGCAATTCGTAGATGTCACTAAGGAACATATTTGGTTGACATGTTAAGAACTAATAGACGAACATATATTCTCATATATAGCACAGCCTTCTTTCTCTATATACCCAGTTTACAGGGTATAATATGCATACATATAAATAGTAGATACAACTCAAAGCTGATGCTGAGGAATATTTCATAAGCATAGAGATTAGTATACTTATAGACTTCTTACTCTATATACTCAGTTTACAGGGTATAATATACATATATAGCAGGTTTGACTCGTAGCTAACATGTTAACAACTAATAGACATATTGAGACTCATGTACTCATCTACTTCTTACTCAATATACCCCGTTTACAGGGTATACTATATAGATTTAAAGCATATACAACTTCCAGTTGACATGTTAACAACAACTAATAGATATATATACACTCATAGCCTTCTTACGCTATATGCTCAGTTTACAGGGTATAATGTCTATATATAGCAGATACAACTCTTAGCTGATGTTGAGGAATATACACACATATGTCATTGACATGTTAGCAAGTAATAGAGACTCATCAGCCCATAGTCTACTTTCTCTATATCATGTTTACAGGGTATAAAATTCTTATATATATCAGATACAACTGACGCTGAGGAACATTGCATTAACAACTAATAGACACATAATGAATCATATACTCATTGCCTAACTCGTCTCTATACCCTGTCTTACAGTATGACGATGGCCTGCATGGCTACGGCATGGACTCTGGCGCCGCAGCAGCGGCGATGTACGATCCACATGTCGGCCATCGGCCGCCAGGACTTCAAGGCCTCCCCTCGCACCACTCTCCGCACATGACGCACGCAGCGGCAGCGGCCACAGTTGGGATGCACGGCTACCACTCGGGGGCCGGAGCGCATGGTACACCTAGTCATGTATCGCCGGTTGCTAATCACCTAATGGGCGCAATACCCGAGGTACACAAACGTGATAAGGATGCGATTTATGAGTAAGTTTTCAGCCAAATGCCAAATAATTCTAGTTACAAAATACTCTTTCTTATTCCTAGCAATTGTAATTGTTTTAAAGCGTGTATTTGTTTGTTTGAATGAAGCAGCTGAACGAACAGTTGATAAGCTCTGATCATAAAGTGCTAGCTCATTCATAAATTGGACTAAAGTCGATCGAACATAACAAGCGATTAGCAGCTCAGAAAACTAAAGTGTTTTCGTATGGCTGAACTTTAGTTTTGATTGTGGTTAGCTGTGATCGATTTATAGACACGGTCTAATATGCTTTCGATAACTACGGGGTATACACTGGTTTGTACTGGGCATATTTCGTTTTGAGTGATCATTGGTAGAGCACCAGCTGCGATCTACGTAGAGGATCTGCATAATATGAATAGCTTATCGATTCTTACTGAAAATATATCAAAAATATTCTGTTGATTATTTTTAGAGAAAAATTATTCACTAGGCAAATCTAGTTAAAGGATCTGCAAAATATGAATAGCTTATAGATTCTTACTTTAGCTCATAGCAAGTATATCTCAAATAGACTGGATTGTACTGGGTATTGTTCGTTTTGAGTGATCATTTTAGAGGATCTGCATAATATGAATAGCTTATCGATTCTTACTGAAAATATATCAAAAAATTCTGGTGATTATTTTTAGAGAAAAATTATTCACTAGGCATATCTAGTTAAAGGATCTACAAAATATGAATAGCTTATCGATTCTAACTTTAGCTCATAGCAAGTATATCTCAAATATACTGGATTGTACTGGGTATAGTTCGTTTTGAGTGATCATTTTAGAGGATCTGCCTATTGATTCTCACCCAAGAATCTATCTATCTGCAGAATAACCAATGAAAATTCCAATTACCTTACTTCAATCTTCCTTTGACTTTTAGGATCTGCATAATAAGCATATATTTCTTGGCACTTCCTGATCCACACCCTTGAAGATCATCTGCTGAATGACAAATTTAATTTCGTTCATTGATTTTGAATCAATCTTGTGCTTACCTAAGGTGCCCATCAATTTGCGCCCCTCCTCGAGCGGCAAACTCACATATTGAATACCAATTTGTTGCCATCGATCGATCCCTGGGCAGATCCTCCACCTGTTGCCGCCTGTTCGCACCTCTCTCGCTGTATTGTATGCCCAAAAGGAAGATATTCGAGGCGAGGGAGTAACATAAATTTAACGCACACGCGACTTAATGCCCACGAGATCCTTCTCTAAGGGGCAGGACAGAATAAGAAGAAGAAAAAGAGCAGCAACGACGAAAAAACAAACAACATGGTTGTTGTTCTTGTTGTTGTTCGTGTTTTTTGTGTATTTGTAGAATTGGGCGTGACCTTCTGCAAAATACAAAATTATGGGTTTCCTTTTTGGCAACAAAATTGTGTTGTTTGTGGTTGTTGTTGTTGGTTGTTGTAGGTTGTTCGGTGGGTGTGGCGCATGTTTAGTGACGGACACGGCACTTGGACGTGCTTAGGCATTAGGGAGTCCATTCCAAATGAGCTGCAGGTTCTTATGGCCCTTGGTGCTAATTTGCCGAAATGCGGTTTTGGCTTTGGGTTTTTTACTCTTTGCTGTTGTTGTTTTCTAACTTGATCGAGGGACACGCTGCTCGTGTCATTCTCCAGTTTGCGTGTCCTGCAACTGCCTGGCAATTTTCATGTGCCGCAACTGGCGATCCTCAGGGACAGCTGCTTGAATCATGTTTGTCTGTCTGTTTTTTTGTGTTTTTTTGCGCATTTTAATAAGCAAATATTTGGTTGCGTTTTTGCGGCAAATTTCATGAATGAGTTGAGTTTTGAGCTTGGCCATCAATCAGCTGCTGCTGCTAGCCAGCTAGTTGTTTGATCAACACGTTCTCAGCCTCGTATCAGCCTGCACTGTGCTTCTCTGCAACTTCCTTTGCTTCTTCCTTGTCTCAAGTGTGTGAGCAAACATGGCGCATGACTTCATTAGCACACTTTTTGGCTTTGGCTTTGGCTTTGGCTCTGGGTTTGCCACCTGCAACGTGTGTGTTGTAAATAAAACTCGAAAATGCGCTTCTTATTTGTACAATTGACACCTTGAAAGCGGCAGCCAGACACAACAGCAACAACAATATAATAATAATCACAATAAGAAATAAACGAAATGGGTACAAATAAAAAGCAGCCGCTACAATCATAAAAAAAGAAGCAGGAACATGCGCAGAACTCTCTTAACACCTTCTCGAGTGGAGTGCAACAACAGCAACAGCAACAACAACAACAACAACTTCAGCTGCCTGTCACAAATGCCAAGTCATGGCAAATGAGTGCACACTTTTTTGTTGGGTCGATCCTGGAATGGGAATGGGAATGGGAACACAGCAATGGCAAATGGGAAATGGGAATGGGAATGGAAACTCGACTGTGGCGCACTCGAGTGTAAAAAGCGAAAAAGAACCTTGGCATTAGCAGTTGTCCAACGAGTTCAGGGGTTTCGGGCCATGGTCCGCTTATTAATAGTTGTTAAGCGCACAGCAACACCCTCACAAATACAAATATATATGTATATATACTATACATATATTGGTCACTGGTCAGTTGTGCCATCTAATGGGCAAATGAAGTGCCTGGGCTGGTCTGCTCTGTGCCCAAGGAACAGCCCCGACATTTACCGAGAGGGTTCCTAATTTTGTTCAGGTGCAATTTGTGTTTGCAGCGTGAAGAGCAGTTAACAACAATAAAAACGTAGGAGAGCAAAAAGAGAACAACGAACGAAACACAAAAAAAAATGGTCAAATCATGCATAGTTGCTGAACTAATCCGTCAAAATGTAGAAACCGAGGGATTATATGTAGATGTGGATGTTTTTTCCACTGTTCTGTTCTTTTCTTCCTGCTGCTTATGTTTGATACTAAAACGAAACAGCTGCTGTTCATTTGCATGGCAGGAAATAGTTAAAAACAGTCGGGCATACACTGAGCGAAACACTTAAGACTGCTAACGAAATGCGCTTTATAGATGTGTTAATACACATTATTAAATTTCTTCATTTTTAAAGAGGATTAAACTGAATTTTAAGAAATATGTATATAAATAAAATATATATATAAATAAAAATAAATTAATCATCTATCTCCGTCTCTTTCTTGTTTGCAGACATCCGCTATTCCCGCTCTTGGCGCTAATATTCGAGAAGTGCGAATTGGCCACATGTACGCCGAGGGAGCCCGGCGTGCAAGGAGGCGATGTTTGTTCATCGGAATCGTTTAACGAGGATATTGCAATGTTCAGTAAACAGGTAAGTCAAGCAAACAGCTAGCTCTATTGCCATCTCTTGCGCTGGGGGGGTAATTGGAGCTGTGCCACATGTGCCACATGCGGCACATGCAAGCGACGCACTCGAGAAGTGACTGGCCTCGAAATCGCGGCACACGAGTCTCCGTTAAACGATCGGATTACGTAGCTCTCTCGGTCCCACTCTCTCCCCCTCTCTCTCTCTCGGCATCTAGCTATCTCTTTCGCTGCTTGCCATATGTCACAAATATGCGCTGCCACAATTGACACTTCCCCCAAAAGCTGAGCTCATAAAAACAATACAAGCAACAAACAGCAGCAGCCAAAATGCGAATGCATATTTTGCCACACTCACATTTCCAAAATAATTTACGATGTTTTAACATACAAATTATAATGTTGCAAAGTCGTTGCCACAGCTTCCACTTGCATTCACATCCTGCCCCTCAGCTCTCTCCCTCTGGCTGCTATTTTTATGAACGAGATCGCATTAAATACACACAGAGTGCAAAAGAGCGAGAGAGAGAGAGAGAGCAACTTATGGCTCCATCTAGAGATTTTCTTGTTGGCGACATTTTTGGCGTGCCAAAAAAAAATAATAATAAAAACAACAACAACAACGCCAAAAGACGCCCACTTTTGTTGTTGCTGGCCAGTTGAATGTTGGGCGCAAAAAAAACTGATGTTTTTATTTATGGTCCATTTGGAATTTTGACAGGCCTGCCATGGGTAATAAAACCAAGAGCAACGACAACAACAACACATTTATCAAGATACGTTTTGGGTCCTTTGCGGGCAGAAGAGGTGTTGTTATTGTTGTTGTTGTTGTCGTTGTTGTACTTCGGCGCGAGATTTTGATGAACTTTTGTCAAATTGACAATGAAATGCCAATAAAACTAAAAAACGATGCACAGCAGCTGCCCAAATAAAATCATTGAAAAACTATCGAAAATCTTCGTTGCCCACTTTCATAAGTCATAATGCGGCTTGTCAGCCTCAAAGCTGAACATTACTTCACACTTTGCTTTGTGAATGATCCATCCGCAGTCGGCGCAAACGAAAACACACAGATGCAGATGCAGATACAGATGCAGATGCAGATACAGATGCAGATGCAGATACAGATACAACAACTAAGTTGTCGCTTGCATTTCATTTCATTTCATTTGATTTGATTTGAATTCATTTAATTTTTAAGTTGGCTACTAAATTGATGCTGCTGGCTGCTGCTGCTACTGCTGCTGGCTGCATCAGCTTCTGCTGTTGCTTCGGGGTCGTTGTTGTCTGTTGCCGTCTTTGGCTGACAAAAATAACTCAAAAATGTCATTCGCCCATCGAATTTTAACAAACGAGCAGAGCCGAGTCGAGTCGAGTCGACTTTGCCTGCCAACATGGGCGCTAAAAATATGTGGCGATACTTTTTTAGCTGCCCCACTGTCGATGCATTTTCTATATGTACATAGTTTGCATCTAGATACATATACATGTGTGTGTATATATACATTTTGACTAAGCAACTGCGTAAAATGCGCCAACGCCAACGCCAACGCCGCACTAACAAACAGAGGGGCTGCAGTGTACAAGATCGAAAGATCTGAACAATCTCAACGGTCGGCGCACTCGGCGTATACTTAGTTAGGCGACTTTTGGTGTTGGCGCTGCTAATGATGCAGCTAAGGAAACGCTTTATAATTTCTCTTTAAAAGCAGCTGAGGCAAAAAATCCAAATACAAGAATATATGTATATATAAATATATATATATGTATGCACACTGTTATAAATAAGCAACAAAAGCTGAAGATGTTGTTGCTCCCTGTCTGTCTGTCTGTCTGTAGTTGTTGCTGTTGTTGTTGTTGTTGATGATTTCTCCCCAATAACGAAAATTGCTTAATGTGCTGCAGCCTTTGTCTCCACTGTCTTGTATTGCCCCCCCGAAAGACAAAGCCAGCCCCCTGCTGATTGCCCAAATAATTTTTATGATTTCATTTTAAGTAATTTTTAATGAAAATCAGTCGTCACAATGGGCAAGTAACTTGTCTGTCCGTCTGTCTGTCTGTTTGTCTGTTTGTCTCTTTGTTTGTGTGTCGCATTTGCTGCCAACTGACAAGTTTTTGGCATTTTGGCTAATAGTTTGTACATGCGATGAGTTGATTTTTGGCGTTGACAACGCCGCTCCATTGTCTCCTGTTCTTGTTCTTGTTCTTCTGATCATCTGGTTGCTGTTGCTGCAGATTGCAGCCATGCGTGCAGCAGTGCCTGCTTCTAAGTAGTTGGCTCCCCTACACACACACACACACACACACACACACAGACAGAGACAAACAGCCGCACTATGTTTGGGGGCTGTCTGTTTTGGCATGATGATTAATGAAGTGCGGGTAAAATGATGATGATGATGCTGATGCTGATGATATTTTGTTCTTGTTTTGGATTTATTGTGCAGACTGCTTTCCATATGAGCAACATGAATCTGTTGTCTGTTGTGTGTTGTGTGTTCAATGTGGCCTGCCTGCCTTGCGACTGTCCTTGACATTATACTTATGGCGAAAACTGACTGTCGACTGTCGACCATCGACTATAGCTGTACATCTGTCACAACATTGACACAGCCAGCGCTGACTTTCCACTAGAGCTATAGCTCACTATACTACCAACTGGCCAGCAATATAGCAGTAGTAGTAGTAGTAGGAACGCCTCTGGCTCTGGTGCTGTTGCTGTTTCTGGATTAGCAGGCAGCAGGCAGCAGGCTGGGACTGTCAGGCAGGTAGCTGGCGCAGCGAAACCCGAACAGGTTAAGCGTTAATACCAATCAATGTCTTGGCCTATGGCTGGGCCAACAGCAACAAAAGCAATTTAATGTGCCCCGTTGCCGGGCAACTCGCTTTTCCCAACAGCAACAACAACAGCAGCAGCATTCTCTCTGTTTTGTTTTCGTAAATTGCATTTTCTGATTTCGAACGAAACGTGGCCAGAAAGAAAGAAAGAAACACAACGATTTTCGGTGTATAGAGAGGCCATAATCAGGTATGAAAGGTTACGCTTGCGCAGTTGTTGTTGTTGTTTCCATATTGTCAGAGAGAGGCAAACAGGCAGAGACAGAGACAGAGAGACAGAGGCAGAGGCAGGCAAAAATAACGAGCCTTGCCGGAATGCTCACTTCTCGGGCAATGGGCCAATGGGTCCGTCTGTCCGTCTGTCCGTCCGTCTGTCTTTCTGGCATCTCTACGCATTTGCGTGTATCCTCTGTAGAAAAGGAACTTAATCCTCCTTTGTGCAATATTCCCTTCTGTGCCTCACAGTCGTCGTCGTCGTCGTCGTCGCTGTTTTGTTCTTTTCATTTCTTTTCTTTTAATGATAAAAAATACAGCAACCTTCTGGCCTTTTTATTTGGAATTTCGAATTTCGAATTGGTACCTTTTTAATCTCTGTGCTCTTTTTTTTTTCGCTATGCGCAGTTATATTATTAAAGCATTGTTCTTTTATGTGTATGTATATGTTTTGTGCAACCCTTAGAGCCAGCGGGTTTTGAATTTCTTCCTCGACCAGACAAAAGGATCAGGCATTTGTGCAGACTTGTTAGCCAACAACAGAACCAAAAAATAAGTATGTGTATAAGAAAACTGCGAAAAGAGCAGTGTTCCCGTTGCAAGGATTGCGCAGCCGCAACTGTTGCCAGCAACCCAAGCCCGATCCCCTGGCCAAAGGACGCGGAAGAAGGCAAACTGCGCCGCACAGCGTGAATTGATTTGGCACAGTCTGCTGACTGCTGACTGCCGCATGTTGCATGCCGCATGTTGCATGCCACAGTGGCACACAGAGCCACCCACCCGGCCAGCGCATATTTACTTTACTTGCCGCTCACAGCTTACAGCTGCAACCGCATTTAGTTTTGGATTTTTGGTGGATTACACTTGAATTGGTTTTGTTTTTTGCTGCTGCTGCTTTCTTTCGTTGAACTTTTTCGGATTTCGTTGCGCTGCTTGTATTCAAATATTTGTTTATGCAACCACTTGGCGCCTTTTAAATGTTATTATTTAGTTTGCTCTGTGTATGTGTGTGTTTAGATTGTGTGCGCATTTGCCGGGGTCGTTAGACGGATCGGATCGGATCGTCAGGCCGCTGCCGATGACTTTCAATATTTGTACAGTAGTTTGACCCTTTTTGGAAACAGCTCTATATGCCGATATGAAATGGTGCATCCCTAGATAGATAATCGCTGAGTGTGAGTGCCACATTACTTAGTGCCTAATACGTTCATCAAATAGTGGCCATAGTAAGCCATTAGGATGGGCCCACTGCAATCTCGACTCTCTCTGTGTACATAAGCCAAGAATTGAGCTATATACAGCCAGAAATTTAGATAGTTTGAAAGATAGTTGACGACTCCGGCTCACATGTACACATTTCTCTCTTTCGGGAATGACAGAAGCCAGTTCGGTTTGTTATTTTCATTTTTATGGCTCATATGGCCATTATCATTTAGCAGTGTGTGCTCTTCGCTAAGAAGCATCTCAACTATTTCATTCCAAGGCGACTCTTTCGTTGCGCCTTTATTTATGTGCCGTTACTTATGAGCCGCCATGATTTATGTACCGCTCGGGCGGACTAGACGTCTGCTAAACGCTTTCAATTAAGCAGAAGAGCAGAAGAGCAGAAGAAGCGTCGAGCTGCTGCCTTGACAAATTGGCCAATGAGTGTTGACAATCGATGGCACACGCATACCCTGTACGTGGCAGTTGTATGGGGTATATGCGCTAGCTAGAGTGCTTGATGTGCAGCACAGTTTCATTTGCTATACATTTTATACTCACTGTTGTCAAGTCACAAACTTTTCATTTATATCAATATTGACAATAATATCAAAGGCTATCATTTAGAGATTTAGATTTATGATTGAAGTTTTAATTTGCTTAATTCGCTCTTACAGTATGTCAAAAAAGTGTTTTCTCAAAGAAAAAATCACATTTTTATATTTATTTTGCAAAAGAAAGTGCTAACTTTTTAGATTTTTCGAAATAGTGTTCTTAGAGTTAGCTTTAAAAAAACAATCAATGTCCGTTTGATTTAAGCCATTTTTAAAAATATAAAACAAAATTCATCCATTTATATTGACAATAACAATAAATGCTATAATTTAGATGTGTTAGATTTATGATTGAAGTTTTAATTTGCTTAATTTGATCGTACAGTATGTCAAAAAAGTGTTTTCACAAAGAAAAAATCACATTTTTATATTTATTTTGCAAAAGAAAGTGCTAACATATACATATATATATTTTAGATTTTTCGAAATAGTGTTCTTAGAGTTAGCTTTAAAATAAATATCAAGATCCGTTTGATTTAAACCATTTTTAAAAATATTAAACCAAATTTATCCATTTATATTGACAATAACAATAAATGCTATAATTTAGATGTGTTAGATTCAAATTTGAAGTTTTAATTTGCTTAATTTGAGCATATATGGAAATATATGTGATAAAATGCTAAGCACCTAGTATGAATGGCAAATGAGTTGCCAGAAAACTGCACATAGGGTATCTTTTCGGCGAGCAATATGTGTGCTAGTTTTTGTTTTCTTCTTATATACACTTTTATACTTTGTATTTTCGTGCTGTTATCAGCCAGCATTCGAACGCCGGATGTTTGTCCAGGCTAGGCCCAAGGCAGACGCCTCTGGCATGATGAGTGAGGCAGAGAGAGAGAGAGAGAGAGTGAGAGGGAGAGAGAAAGAGAGCGATCCATTAGGCACAGGTAGAGTAGAGAGAGTACCATTGATATGCGCCACAAGTAGTCAACACAAATCTCGTTGCTGCTGCTGCTTCTTCTTTGGGCTGTAACATTCCAATGCAAATATTGACATTCAGAATGTTGCTAATGTTTACGCGCTGCTACGCCAGCAGATTGTTGTTAAATGTATCTGAGCCGGGCAGGCAGCTACCTCAGTGCGTCGTTTGTTTTGGGTCGTAAAAGGTGGCCAAGTGTCTGCGGCCCATAGACACACTTACAGCTATACAGCCATATAGGGTATCATCAGAATGGGGGAAGGGGGGCAGCAAAATAAAAAAAGAAGTAAATCAGTCGCATAGCTTTTACTTGACTCGGGCACCCGGCAACTCGGTTTGTCACCTCACTTGTTGTAGTTTTTTACTACCGATATTGTGTGCCCATTATAAAGATAAAAAACGATGGCTCCACCAGATCCGAGGCGCGTTACACATTTCTCGCTGGGGTCGAGTTGGGTTGGGTTGGCTTTATGCTTTGTTTTGGTTTGGTTTGGCTCGGTTTGGTTTCTTGTTGTTGCCGTTAATGTCGGCTAAAGGTAATCAGCGGCATTAAACAAGCACTACAACAGCATTATCATCATTATCATTATCAACATTATCATCGGCAGCAGCAATGCCACAACGTCATCAGCTAAACAAATACAATTTTTGGTATTGCATTACAACAAAATTATTGTTTAGTTGTTTGGGATGCCAACTGCAACTCGAACTGTGTGCTGTTGTTGTGGGGCTGGGGACTATGGGGGAGAGGGGGAAAGGGGGAGTGTTGGATGACAACGTTGTGCAAGCTTTTAGGTACTTAACTGTGGCTGCCTTGTTGCTGTTGCTGTTGTTGTTGTTACCTGTTGTTGTTGCTGTTGCTCACTCTGTGTGTAGGTGTGAGAAATTCGATAGGTTGTCTGGGTTCTTTGGTTACACTTGCTCTTGAGGTAACTGCAATTTTCAAGTGAATGATTTTTCGGAAACAGTTGTCGTGCCGTGGCACTAACTTTGACAGCTCACTGTAAGCGGAATAGGTATTCGATAAATAAATTCGTTACTTAACAAATGCAAATCAATAACAATCGTATACAAGTTGTAATCTTGCTGCGTTTTATAAAATTATCGATTAATTTGCGTAGCATTTGTCATATAGTAGTTTTACCTACACACAAAATAAATTTAAATTTTTTTGTTCTTGAGTTGAAATTCTCGATAACATTTCGACAGCGTCTCTTTCTCGCGCTCGCTCTCTCTCTCTCACAGCAATTGGGCAAAAGTTGTGTAGTTGCTTATGTTTGTTATTGTTGTTGTTGCTGGGCTAATTCGTTTGTCTTGCGTTTGTTTATGATAGCAGACCCGCATGCGAACGACGACCGACCGACCGACCGACCATTGGGGTACACATACATACATACATATGTACATATGTACATATTTGGAACTAGGGCCGAGTTTCGGCGCCATAGCACGCAGAGTGCACGAAAGTAATAATGAAAATTAGTGTTGCTACGTGCAGCAATTTAGGCGCCAGCAACACTGAACTGCAGATCTCAACACACACATAGACACGGAACGAAACGAAACGAAAACCATTAGCTTAGATAAACTAATTAGGGAAACGTGTGTGTGTGCGTGTGTGCACATGAACTAGTTCCAGTTCATTTGTTTGAGGCAATGACGATGCGTCTGCCTCGGGCCAGTGTTATCACTGCAGTTGCTCAAGTGCCCGGGGCTTTGCACTCGTATGATCGCTGCTAGTTTGTCCGGCACTTTGGCTACTGTGCGCGCTGATTCCAAAAGTCGACATGGCCGGTTGCATAAATTGCTTTATGGCCGTTTGCTGGGCGCGCTTTATGGCCATTACTCAAGTGCTCAAGACACACACACACACACACTCACACACACACACATACACTTGCATTGGGCCCTCCGCTGTCGTTTATGGCCAACACAATGCCAGGGCTATAAACGCGAGCGGACCCGGACGAGCAGCTCTCCTAGCTATTGGCATAATAAAAACGTAGCAAAAACAAATGCTGGCCCAAACCCCCCCACCCCGCCCCCCTTTGAGGCGTTTTATGGACTGGAGCTCTTTGTTGGATTGCGTTTCGATTTTTATTTCGGTTTTTAGTGGCTCAAATTTCTATAAATTTATCATGTGAGAAATTAAAAGCAGTTCTGATTGAATCATAATGCCCATGTATATATATCAGGTATATATATACATATATATATATATATTGGGGTTTTACTTTGGCTTTTATGACGCCAGTTTAGTTGATAGCACGTGGCCAGCTTTTGATGAAATGAATTTGATTTGAAAATGCCATACAATTTATGACAGCAAACGATCTTGCTACGCTTTTTGCTATTGTATCTTTTAGTAGTATCTTTTGCTGTTTGGTTGTATAATTGCATTTATTGGGTGGGGACGGTAGCCATCATAAAAGCGCTTCAAGAGCAGTATCTAAACAGTAGTGATTTTATTTTGTCGCCGTTGCTTGCGAAATTTATGAGCTGCCCATGTGAAACTGATTAGAATGTATATTGCTGTTGCTGTTGCTGTTGTTGTTGTTGTCAAGAACTTGGACGACATGACACGCAATTTTCCCATTTTATTTTTAAAGTGCCAGTGTGTGTGTGTGTGTGTTTTTTTTTGGGGTTTCCGCATTGGACACTACTTGGAAATTGAAAATGTGCTCCTTGGCGTTGAGCTATAAATATGAAATTGTCAGCTGCAGACGCCCACGCGGCGATGTTGACAAAAAAAAATCTACTCGACTGCTGCTCTAGAGCATTTTCTTTTCATTTTCGTTTTCATTTGAAAATTTTGGATGCTTGACGCTTGATGTTGTTGTTGATGTTGATATGGTTGTTTTTCACGCCCGCTGTTGACTCGACTCGGCGTCCCGGCTTATTTATAGACTTGTCTCATGCTGTGTATTTGTGCTTGTTGGCAATGATTTATACATTTTTAAAAACCGCATCGCGAACAGCATTAACATTTCACTAGACAACTCGCTTATCAGTGAGCTTCGGCTTGTAATTGCCAGCCTGAGAGACAGAGAGATAGACTCTATCTCTCTCTCGCTCTCGCTTTGAGCTGCTGAGGCAGCCATTTTGATTCATCTGAGCTGGAGACGTGGAATGGGAAGTGCGTGTGTGCAATATGCCAGTTCCCTACTTTCCCGATCAGCTCTCCCCTTGACCCCCCTCCCCCTTGTTGCGCGTCCATGTCTGAGAAGCCGCGACCCTCGTGCTTTTCATATCAGCTAAAGCAAAAGCGCGACCTGGTCGCCAGTCAGCCATCCAAACGGAGAGTTATCATGCAAACCAGTTTGACAACTTTGCCGGCCACTGCCACATGTATCTGTAGCTGCATATGTATCTGTATCTGTAGCTGTAGCTGTAGCTGTATGTGTGTGCAACGCCAGCAACGACCAACCAGCATTTGAAAATGCAACATTAAAGCCAACTGGAAACAACTTTGGCACACAACTCTCCACACGCAACTTCATTCTCTCCTCAATGCTTGGTGCTTTGTAGTTGTTTCCATTGTTGTTGCTGTTGTTTCCATTGTTGTTGTTGCTGCTGCTCACAATGGGGCGTTTTTCTCATGCCTTGGTACCCACATATTCCGCAGTTGTCCAACTTGGACTTGAACTCCTTACCGATCGGCTGCTCGCTCCTCGATGTGTGCAACATAATTATTAGTCGTCTATGGCTCAGTTAATTCAAATTGCCGTTACAGTACTTGAGTGTCAATTATGGCAGAGTCTCAGAGTCTCAGTTGAGTGTGTGGATCACTGGATTGGTTTGCATCCAATGAAAGACATGTCATAAATATTGATTTGCAAATTAAATGCATATAAAGTGCGGTGCTCATAAGCAGAAAATGAAAGAATTGCCATTAATCTTGAATGCCAACGATCCTTGGGCTGAATTTATTATAAATACATAAGTAAATGTCATGGAAAAGAATGTTAAGAACAGTTGGATTGGTTCCTTTGAAATTTATATCATTTCATCAAACACAAGAAATTTCCTCTTATCAACGATCCTAAGTTGGTAATGTATTCGAAAATCAGATTAAGCTTAGCTAGATTGTTTGCCATGAAAGATATATCATAAATATTGATTTGCAAATGAAATTCATAGATACAGCGATACTCAAAATCAGAAATCATTAGGAATTTCCTCTTATCAACGATCCTAAGTTGGTATTGTATTCGAAAATCAGATAAAGCTTAGCTAGATTGTTTGCCATGGAAGATATATCATAAATATTGATTTGCAAATGAAATTCATAGATACAGCGATACTCAAAATCAGAAATCATTAGGAATTTCCTCTTATCAACGATCCTAAGTTGGTATTGTATTCGAAAATCAGATAAAGCTTAGCTAGATTGTTTGCCATGAAAGATATATCATAAATATTGATTTGCAAATGAAATTCATAGATACAGCGATACTCAAAATCAGAAAAAGTAGGAATTTCCTCTTATCAACGATCCTAAGTTGGTATTGTATTCGAAAAACAGATTAAGCTTAGCTATTGATTTGCAAATGAAATTCATAGATACAGCGATACTCAAAATCAGAAAAAGTAGGAATTTCCTCTTATCAACGATCCTAAGTTGGTATCTATCATAAGTACTTTAGTAAATGTAGTCGAAAATCAGATAAAGCTTAGCTAGATGATGGATATATCATAAATATTGATTTGCAAATGAAATTCATAGATACAGCGATACTCAAAATGAGAAATCATTAGGAATTTCCTATGATCTTAACTAGTAAAAGATTCTCAAAATCAATAATACTTTAGCCTGTTAAATATCTATCTTAAGATTCACAAACGATACGGATGAGTTCACAGTTCAGAGCCATTAAAGTACAGTTTATATCTGTGCAGATCATTGCACTTCTTGTATCAACATAGTATTTGCATCTATGTGTCGATCTGTCGATCTATCTGTATATATATATATATCTCTGTCAGATCGCCCCTGCTGTGCAGCCTTGCGCAGTTATTTACTGGGTGGTCGTTGGCATTGCCATAGACAGTAATAATAATAATGAACGCAAGTACAAGGTCGACTCCCAGATCTGCGTCGATAGACGATTTCGCAGCGGGTGTAGCTCTGTTTTATGATCGGCTGCCTCTTATCTATGTATCTATTGAGGAACGAACCAAGCGGGTCTCACAGTTCGAGTTGCTTCATGGGGCTGGCATTATGTATGTATATATATATATATGTAGTGTGTAGTTCCGTGAGAGCCAACAGCACAGCAATCTTCACTAATAGCAACAATAATAAAATCAACAAATAATTCGCAGCATTTATTTGACCTTCTGTCGCATTTTCGGTCGCTCGTCGCTTTTGCTGTCTGTGTGGCCATTTTTGCTTTGTTTCTGTTTCTGTTTCTGTTTTTATCTAGCCACATATTGCTTTTGTGATTTTTATCTAAGTGTGTGGTTTATTTCTGTTGCCTTTTGCAATAATAAAAATAACAACAAAACAGAAAAAAAACAAAAAAAAAACGAGAATCGCTTTTATGGTCACAGCGAGTCACCTCTGCCTCTGATGAGCAACAGCAAATTTTACGCAAATGTTGCGTTTCCCATGCTGTGTTTTGGTTACCCATTTGCTGTTGCTGTTGTTGCTGCTGCTGCCTGGGCTTATATGTGTTGTGTTATCGCCTGGACTGTGAGCTGGCATCATAAAACTGCGGCGACACAGACAGACAGACAGACAGACAGACGAACAAGCGGACAACTGACAACGGACAACTGACAAAACACTGGCGACCTAGTCACGGAGTGGCTCTCGGAGCTGCTGCAGTTACCACCTGCCTGGCTGCGGCAAGATTCACTGCAATAGCAGCAGCAGCAGCAACAGCTGCCACTATATAGTTGCAACGATTTGCAAACTAGTATACAAAATGCATTTGCTCTTCTACTCATACTCATACTCATACTCATACTCATACTGATGCCGTCTCTGTTTCTCATTTCAGATAAGATCACAGAAACCCTACTATACCGCAGATCCCGAAGTCGATTCACTGGTAAGTAAAACAAAATGCTACCAGCAACAATGTTGCAGCAACAAAGCCAAAAAGATCATGGCCTAAACAAGAGAGTGTGTGTGTGTGTGTGTGTGTGTGTGTTGTGTGTGTGTATTCGTATTCGTATTCGTGTGCGAGCTCACCTTGACCCAAAACAATGACAACAATTGAATAATTTTCTTTTATTTAGAATAAATCACGGCAAATTTAGCAGCAGCCAAAGCAATTTATGAGCATTTGTTTGCTCACTTTGCGGCTCGTCCGAGTCCGAGTACAAGTCCGAGTCTACATTGACATCCACATCCACATCCATAGCGTCATCGCTGTCATCCACTGGGCAGCGGACTAAGTTGTTTAGCCATTTTATTGGACAGCGTTGCCATACTTTTCTCTCGCACGCATTTTGATTTTTGCATGTTGCTGCTGCTGCGAGGATGATGATGGGGCATGGGGCATGGGAGTGGAATTGAGGGGGGAGATGCGTCTAAAGAGGGGCGGCGGACAGACAAGCGAGAAGCAACGACCGATGCTCAACGTCGACTACAATATGAAGCAGAACGATTTAATGATGCATATGACATTTTTGCACTCTCTAAATGGGCAGCCTTTGGGTGTGCAAAAGACGACGGCAACAACAACAGCAGCAACAGCAACAGCAACAATAAAGCCAACATCGTGCTTGTGGGTTAGTTAAATGCATTCAGATCTGGGCAGTCAGAGAGTCAGAGCCCCAAGGCAAAGGCAAATGCCATCAAGGCAACCTTGACGGCGATCATGGCGTGATCATTATCATCAGCAACATAATCATCATGTTGCTGCTGCTGCTGCTGCTGCTGTTTCAATTGCCATGTTGTTGTGGCGGGCAACAAGTGTAGAAGAAATGACTTTAAAAGTATGCTAATCTCCAGCGCTGATATCTAATAATGACAAAACAGATGTGTCAGTCCAACTGGCGTATGTTTTGTGGCAGCAAGCATGAGTCACAAATTCCAGACAAAAAGTGCAAAACGAGCCATGCAATTGGGCTGCACAAATCGCTGCTGCTGCTGCTGCTGCTGCTGCTGTATATAAAGAGATTAAGGGGCAAAACTAATTTTAATTGCGACTGCATATTCGTACAACTCGACAAGCAAGCTCTGCTCAGTCGTAAATGTGTCACTCACTCACGCAGGCCAGCGGCAAGAGGAACAGCAGCAACAGTTGCTGCTGTTGGCGTTTAATGTTGCTGGTTTTTATGGCGTATTAGTCGCCAGCAAAACAGCAGCAACAGCAACAGCAGCAGAGAAATCTCTGGCGGTGGCCCTAATTTTATGCACTTGCAGATTAGTTTATTAGTTGTAGTACACACTCACTGAATGCCAGCACATGGCACTTGCCACATGGCACCCGGACTTGGGCTTGGGTTTGGGTTTGGTACTTGGACTCTGCGTCTCTGGGTCTGCTCTCTGATCGACCATGGCCGTGTGCGCCTGCGTACTTTGGCCATAAATCATTGTGGCATGCCTGAGCTCCTCCTCATGCTCCAGAGAGTTCATGTTTTAAAGTGCATTTAGTAACACTTACTTAAAACAGAGAGACAGAGAGAGAGAGAGAGAGAGACTCTTGGTGGTTTTTGTGTCTGCATGCAAAACATTTATGCGGCGGCTGTGCTATAAAAATGTTTATAGCATGTTTTCTATATGTTATTATTTTACTATGCGGTGCAGTTAGGCCGCCGCTTGGCATTAAATGAAATTCTTCAAAGTTTTTGCCGGCTCCTGCTGCTGCAGCAACAATAACAGAAGCAGCAGCAGGCACAACTGCAGCAGCAGCAGCAGCCACACCAGTTAGCAGCATCGTAAAAATGTCAAATGTCAAACTGACATTTTAATTAGCATCTGGTCACCCTAACAGTTGGCGCTCTTGCCATTGCATGTGTGTGCGAGTGTGTGTGTGCGAGTGTGTGTTCGGTTCCGGGGGCGTCAAGCGATTTGTTTGGCCGCACTCTTTATGGCTATGAATTTTTATGATTATTTGTGATATGCATAACTCATGTTTGCTTCTCTCTTCGCTTCTCTCTTTGCAGATGGTGCAAGCAATACAAGTGCTTCGGTTTCACCTTTTAGAGTTAGAAAAAGTAAGTACACATTAATTAACTAAATTATAAGCTACATATTATTAATAAGTACTATAAGTCAAAGGCATTGCAATACGTTTAAGCATAACAATTAAGTACATTACATTTGTGAGCTAATATTAGTAGTAACTGATCTTGATCTGCCTCATTGAGACCTCTTATAACTGTGCATTTTTGATTGCTCATTTCTTGGCCAGATCATCAAGAAGCAACAGCTGCAAACTCAGCAGTCATGCAATTAACTGCTGGCCAGCAAAGCAACAAACAAACATTTATCACCCAGCCCAAACGACCACCCATAAAACACATAAATCAATTGCAAAAAAATGTCAAGCTCTAGTGCTAGAGAGATACCCTGTAAATGCACTCAAGTCAATTGACTAAGACAGCAGCTGCGCTATAGCCCATAAGAGTGGTAAACAAGTGGGAAAGGATTATCTTCGGTGTGCCAAAGACTTTATACTCTTTTCGAACTGCCAACTGCAGCACTTTCATTAGCTGTACAAATTGATATCAAATGGATTTAAATTTTATATTGAAATATTAAATTTATTTCCAGTTGTACGGCAGCTATAAGATATAGTGGTCCAATCCGGCCGGCTCCGATCAATGTGATGTATGTTTGAATAATAAGTATCTGTGCAAAGTTTCATTGCGATAGCTTTGAAAACATGGGATTTATGGTCAAAACCGACATCCAGTTGTATGGCAGCTATAAGATATAGTGGTCCGATCCGGCCGGCTCCGACCAATGTGCTGTCCCTTTGAATAATAAGTGTCTGTGAAAAGTTGCATTGCGATAGCTCAAAAGCTGGGGGACTACTTTGCATACATACAGACAGACAGACAGACAGACAGGCAGACAGACAGACAGACGAACATGGCTAGATCATTATGTTTTGTCATTCTAAGCATACTGGCGGATCTTTTGAGGGTCTCCGATGCTTCCTTCTATGCGTTACAAACTTCAGAACAAACTTAATATGCTATTTTCTTCGAAAAGAGTATAAAAAAGCAAAGTTACCAACAAGCGCGCTTTTCAATTGCCAACATTTGTGTTGACATTTTATTGAGCTTGTTCGCAGACACACACACACACACATGCACACACAGCATGTGGCTATAACTCTTTTGCAAATGTCTAAATTAAAGCAACTGCAGCTGGCAGCGTGGCCAAAAACAGCATTAATTGCCTATCAAAATTGTGGCATGAAAAGCGCTTGCCTAGCGCCCAGATACAGATAAGTATTGAAATGCAGTGCGACAGGATGTGGCAGAGCATTTACACAACAAGATACGAGATACATGTTTGTCATAGTGGGGCAGGCAGGTGTTTGGCCAAGATAGCAACGAGAATTAGTTGTTGTCTATTTGCATTGCATTGCTGCACAATGGAACGCATTCATTTGCGGCGCTGCTTTGTTGTTAATTCATGAGGTGTGGATACGCACAACATGCCCCTCATGTGTGTCTATGTGTGTGTGTGTGTGTGTGTGTGTGTGACTAACCCTCGACGCACATAAATAATTTTGGGAATGCAGCAACACCTACTTTATTATTGGACACTTTATAGTCTAAATGGAAAAATTACAGGTTGCCTAATTTGTTTTAATTTCAAATAATATGCAAACGGGGCTCTTGTGTGTGCGTGTGTGCGAGTGTGTGTGTGTCGGCGTCTGTCTTAATGGAAGTTGTTCCTCAACGTGGTCGTAATTAATGCCTGCCCCCGCCCCACTTGTTCCCCATCCCCCTTGCCACATCCAGCTTGCCCCTTGCCCCTGTCCACTGCTGGCTATGCCAAGAAAATTAATTAGGCAAATGCGCAGCGAAGCGAAGCGAAACTGAAGTCGTAGCCGAAGTTGGCTGCTAAAGCCGTGCTTTGAGCTAAGCCCGTCGTCATCGGAGTGTATTTGGTTATTCTGCGTGTTCGTTTTCGTTTTCAGTTTCTGTCTTCTTTTTTTCAATTAAGTCTTAAGTAAGAAATTATGCAAAACATTATAAGAAACAACAACAAACCAAACGTTAAAAGAATACGAAGCTGAGAAATGCTGCTGTTGTTGCTGTAGTCATTTACAGTTGTGTACGATTGGAACTGGAACTCGCTGGGCTAATGACACAATGCCAACAATGACAAAATACATACAGCAAAAGTCAATCAATGTGCGATTAGCGATTGACCAATCTTAATTACCAGCTGCAGAGCTGCAAAGAGCTGCAAAGAGCGGGCTTTCTATTGAAAGTAGTGCAGTAAGCCAACTCTGTCTCAGTCTGTCTGTCTGTCTGTCTGTCTGTGTGTCTGCCTGTCAGTCAGTCAGCCAGCTGCAATTTGTTGCAAGCGGCACCCTGTATAACAACGTACAGAGAGTAGTGAAGCGAACGAGATCTTTATCATCATCACACACAGCACACACAGCACACACAGCCCACGACAGGTTTTTGTTTTGTCATTTGTCACTCACACAGCTTGCGACACACACGAACCACGACGAACCAACAATCAACAATCGGCAACAGCCAACAGCCAACGGCCAACAATCGGCACAAAGAACTGTAGCAACTTGTACACAAAACAACAGCAACAACAACAAATACAATTCATTTATATGCAGCCAACAAAATGCAGCGGGCGATTTTGGTGTATAAAATAAATAAAAATACAAAAAGCACAAAACCAAAATAATACTTAAATAAAATGTGCGGGCTGACTGGCAAAAAAGCATCTATATAGGTTTATATACATATATAATGTATATATATATATATATATATATATCTGTATCTGTATATATCTGTATCTGTGCATATTTGTTGCTGCTGCTAAAAACAACACACAGAATCAGTTAAAAAGACGTTTCAAGACTTGTGTCTGTCAAAACTGGTTTGCCAGCCCCAAGTGCCCAGTCCTCACTCAGTTCGTTCTCCGTTCCCATCCAGCACGGACAATTCTCGTCACAGAGTCACATGCAAAAAACAACAACAAAAAAGTTGAACAAAATAAAAAAAAGAACACTCAACAACGACGGCGCATTGCAATTGACAAACGGACAGTGGGACAGTCGAGATAGAACGACGGACAGACAGACAGACAGACAGACACTGAGACAACAACAACAACAACACACTTTGGGTCAGTTGCACACACATATACCCCAGCGGACAGCAGGGGGTAAGCAGTCACAGCTTGGCGGCTGTACCGGTAACGCGGTACCGGTACACCGGTACCGGCATGGGGGCAACAACACAACACAACAAACAACAACAACAACAACGACACAACTACAACACCGAATTGGGGGCCTTGTTTTGATGGCTCGGCCAGTTTGGTGGTGCTACAACACCAGACGACAACCAACAGCTGTATTTTATTTCCATTTTTTTGGCTAAGCGAAAAAATTGCAAGCTGAACTACAGATTCAATGTGCGTGTGTGTGTGTGTGTGTGGGTGTTAATAACATTTAAACAAGCAAGGCTAACTGTATTTTGCATATAACTTATGATAACTCAATAGTAGGCGGCACTAATTGCAAAGTATACAAGTGTTTTTCCATTTCTCTATGTAGCGCATTCGTAAACGTTTGTGGCAAGGCTAACAGTACTATTTTCAAACATATGATATCTTTATAGAAGGCGGCACTAATTGCAAAGTATACAAGTGTTTTTCCATTTCTCTATGTAGCGCATTCGTAAACGTTTGCAGCGCATTCACAGTTCATCTCATTTGCATCTTAAAGCCAAATAACATTTCTATCTACATAAATATATATACATACATAGTATATATAGCTGTTTTTATTTTTCTGATTTCAAATATGTACTTTTGCCAGCCGTTTAGATTCAGTTTGCTTTGTTGTTCTTGCTGATTTTTTAATTACATTTCATTTAAATGTCAGCAGTGTTGTACATTTTTTGTTTTTGTTGCGCCACACGCTTGTTAAACAAAAGGCAAAAAAAAAAGCGAAACTAGTTGCTTGACTGGGATTGAGACGGCGATTGAGAGACTGCGACTGGAGGCTGGAGGCTGGCGGCTGTGTCAGTTGTTGGGTTTCGTGTGAATCTCAGTTGGGGCTGCTCTAGTCAGTGTCAGCGTCAGCGTCATCTTTGTACAGAACGAACATTTAATGCTATCTATGAGCGGAAATCGAAAATTACCAGTGCGCAGATTGGAGCGATTTACATTAGATTGCAGGCAAAGTGCAATAGTTATAGAACAGAACTGTTTTGCCCGGACGCATTGCGATGCTATCGTCGCTAGAGGAAACTGTAAAATGTGGCGAGGAAGGCACTGTGAAAAGTTTTGCCTAACAGGATGTACAAATGAGTGTAACATTTACAACGCTTACAACGAGCAACGCCCCCTGTGCGGCTGCTGCTGCTGCTGTTGTGGGACCCAGTTGTGAGTTGAGTTGCTGCTGCTGTTGCACATTGGGTGGGCACAGCAGCAACAGCAGCAACAGCAACCAGTCACAGCAGCCAGTCAGCCAGCCAGCAGTCATAAATATCGCAATGAGCTGTTTAAATGTCACACACAACGCTGACAAATTAATCAAAAATTATCTGCGTCCAAGCATCGCAGCAGCATGCAGCAACAGCAGCAGCAGCAGCAGCAGCAAACATGCCACAAAGGGCCCTGTCTCTGGGCTCTGAGACAGGCAACTGAGCAACTGAGCATAAAGCCGCATAAACATATCAATTTAGTAAGTATTTATGCCTTGTTGTCGTCGTCGTTGTTGTTGCGTGCAGGCGACTGCAACTGCACGCTGGCAACATGTTGCTGGCGTGCTAATTGTGCGCTTTATGTGCATTGTTATGGCAACTTTGACAGCTATACAACATATCCAGCATGTGGCTGCTGCTGCTGCTGCTGTGTTTGGCTGTTATCAGCAAACAGCAAGCAGCAACGACAA